>OY728153.1:1435294411-1436544411 GCA_963277665.1 Viscum album | reverse complement strand
TCTTCATTCCAAAAACTGTTTCTCTGATTTCATCACCGGTCAGCATGTCTATCAGATAACTCGTGTCCCTAACCTCAACCAGTCGAGGTATGCATTCCATGAAATCCATTTCATCACTACCCCTTCTATACTAATCTCCAGGTGAGCTATTTTTCCCTACCATAAGCCGCTCAAAATGGATAATATCAGTCTTCCCTGAAACCGAAAGATCACATGTAAATGTACCATCATCAAGTCTGATATTAATCTTCTTATACATTATTCTTTCATTAAATCAAGCTTGAAAATAAGTTGTGTTTTTATCCCCTTGTGTATGATGTAGTCTCACATTAAACAAACACACGATGCAACCAGTATCACTCATATTTTTGGTTTTTTTTTAAATGACATTTTAGTAAAAAAAATAAAATTGAAATACTGAAAATTTAGGAAATACATTTTGATTATTTTTATACATTAGGAAAATGATCCATCATTCA
This sequence comes from Viscum album, assembly GCA_963277665.1. Classification (NCBI taxonomy): domain Eukaryota; kingdom Viridiplantae; phylum Streptophyta; class Magnoliopsida; order Santalales; family Viscaceae; genus Viscum; species Viscum album. The sequence goes on along the minus strand of OY728153.1, from coordinate 1,436,543,932 downwards.
TTTATGATGTGTAGTAATCATCCCCACCTCAATGCAATGCACGATGTGACCAATATAACTCAAAATGTGTCTTGTTATTTAAAATTCTCATTAATTAAAGTAAAAAACTAACATACTAAAAACATAGAAAACCCATTCAGATTGATTTAATACTTATGGAAAACAATCCATGAGTTAGTTGTGACGTGTAGGAATCAACCCCACCTTCAATCCAACGGGTCATGTGATCATTAGGACTAAAATTGTCTGTTACGAGTTTAAAATAGACATTTTAGTTCAAAATATTTAACTCCCTGAAAACAACGCAAACTTGCTCTGATTGTATTCCTAATCAAGGATAGTGATTTGTACATCCTTTTTAACGAGTATGATGCAGTCTAACATTAAACTGACACAAGATGCAATGGGTGTGTTTCAAATTGCATGTTTTCATTTTGAAATGACATTTTAGTAAAAAAATGAAATACTGAAAACTAAGGAAATTAATTTTGATTGTATTTATAATTTAGGAAAAAGATATATTAGTCATTTTTGAGGTGTAAGAATCAACCACACCTAAATATGATGCACGATGACACTGGTATGGCTCCAAATGTGTCTTGTTTTTAAAAATTAACATCAATTCAAGTAAAAAAACAACTAACATACTAAAAACCATGAAAATTCATTTGTAATGTTTTTATATTATAGGAAAACGATCTATAAGTCAGTTTTGATGTGTAGAAATCATCCCCACATCAATCATACGAACGGTATTACCAGTTTGACTAAAAGTGTCTATTATTAGTTTAAAATTGACATTTTAACTCAAAACATATCACTCACTAAAAATAAAGCAAATACACTCTAATTATCCTCCAAAATATGGATAATAATTTATAATTCCTTGGGATTTTTATGAAGCAGTCACACCTAAAACAGATTCATGATGCGACCAGTATGACTCAAATTTCATGTTTTCGGTTTGAAATGACATTTTAGTAAAACAAAATGAAACTAAAATACTAAAAATTGAGGAAATTCATTCCTGTTGTTTTCATACGTTATAAAAATGATCCAATAATAATTTGTGAGCTGTATGAATCAACCCCACCTCAGCAAGACGCACGACGTGACTGATATAACTCTAATTGTGTCATTTTCATTTAAAATTAACATTTTTTAATTTATTATTCATGTTAATTCTTATTTTATTTTTTTATAGTATTTCTAATATAATATTTGTGTTATTATATAAGTAGAACCCTTTTATTGAGGTGGGATGATTGTTTTGTTGAATATTACCGCCAGAGGACATTTTATTCAGGGCACCATAGACGTCAAATGAGAAAACATTAATGTTTTTAACTTTTTATTGGATATTTGAAAATGTAATTTTATAAAAAATTGTTCAAAATTTATATAGAAGTTTTTTTGGTATATATCATGAGTGAATAATTTTGTATTCATGATTTTAATTAAATGTATATAGTATTTTTTTCCAAACCATTGTGTGCACTACATATTATTCATCATTTCCATCATGTTTGTGTTTCATTTTTATATACTATGAGTTGTTGTTTTTAATAAGATTTTGCTCGTTTGTGATGATTATTTTCTTAGGTTTGGTTATTTTGGTCTTCTGTTTGGGTGTTTTTTATTTTATTATTATTTTTGGGTATGATATTAAATAAACATCAAACCCATATAGGGAATCCTTTATCAGTCCTTTCAATAGTGCTGATAAATTCCTACCATTATAAGTTCTAATTGAATCCCAGATAAATGGGGACATTATTAGTTCTTGAATAACCAAGATAAAGTGGGGACTTTATCAGCACTTTTCTGAGTGATGATAATGGTGACCCCCTCCCTTTAATAGTTCCTCTATTAACATCACTTTTTAGCGTTAATAAAGGCCTTTTTTAGCATTGATAAAATCCTGGTCTGTGGTAGTGAAATATATTTTCACACAAAAGGAATTGAATATGAGACATACAAGATAACTGTATCTTCCTAAAGACTATGATTTTTCAATTCATTATCACTCTAGTAGAGAAAAACAAGTCATTGGTGTATTAAGTATGAAAGACCCTATTGTTTTGTCAATGATAAGGATTCAAGTGAATACATTTACTACACACCTGGTAAGTTTAGAAATGGGAATCAAGAGGAAAGGGACATCATCAGCCCTAACCCAAATGATTTATCGACCTTCATTACTAGATAAGATTATGAAAACTCAAAAAGAATATCCATTATTATAGAAGATGATATATGATGTGAAGAATGTAAGGTTTCCTTAGATCATAATTGATCAATATAGTGTACTAAAATTTCATACATGGATATATGTTAAATATATTCTACAAATAAAGAATGATCTGAAGAATGAAGCACATAGCTCTAAATTACCTATACATCCTGGAAGGGATAAAATGTTTTGGAACTTTCAGGGTCGTTATTGGTGGGATAACATTAAAAATGAAATTTATAACTACACTATATAGTGAATGGTCTATCAACATGTGAATAAAGAGTGACAACTTCCTAAATGGGTATTACAACCAATACCCATACCAAAAAAGAAGTGGGAAAATATCACTATGTATATTGTTATTGGTCTTATAAGAACATGCAAAGAAACAAATGTGATATGGTTCATTGTTGAACATCTCACCAAGACTGCCCAATTTTTATCTATCTAGGAAAACATATATCTTGATCAAATTTTCAGGATTTTCCTAATGGTTGTTGTCAGGTTTCTTGGAGTTTTATTTTTTTTCATTTCTGATCATGCTCTATGGTTTACATTAAAATTCCTAAGAAATATTCAACATGATCTGAGTACCAAATTTATTTTCATTATATACTATCACCTCTAAGATGATGTCCAATATTTAAAGACTATTAAAACACATGAGTACATGTTGAGAACAAGCTCAATATAATTTAAAGTTGGATGGGATCAACATCTACCATTATATTTGTTATCTTAATAACTTCCATTCAAGAATCGAAATGGGGCCCTTTGAAGCTTTATATGGGAAGTAATGTAGAACTCATACTTGTTGGGATGATGTTAGTGAGGGGAGTCTTCCTAAGAAAGATCTAGTTCAAGATATTATTTAAAAAAATTATGTTATCCATAATCACATTAAGGCTAATTAGATTGGGTAGAAGATCTTTGTTGAAAACCGCTGATGGGACTTGTATTTTGGTGATATAGACAATATATTTCATTGAATATCACTATGTAAGAGGCTAATGTTTTACAGGATGAAATGGAATCTTATCCCCCAGAACATTGGCCCCTATGAAATCCTTGATTTCATTGTAACAGTGGCCTATCATATTGAAATTCATCTGCATCTGGATCATGTTCATGATGTTTTCCATCTATCTCTCGTTAGATGGTACATACCTAACCCTTCACATGTACTTATTGTTGAGGATGTATAACTAAAACATGAAATATTTTACAAGGAGCATCTAGTGGAGATCATGAACCATATAGACAATGTTCTATGAAACAACACTAGCCACCAAATCAATGTGTTATAGAGAAACCATATATATGAATAAGAAACATGAGAAATAGAGGAGTAAATGAGAGACAAGTACCCGTACCTTTTATAAAATAGGGTTATGAGTTCAAATTTCAGGGATGAAATTTTTTATGGTGGAAAGAATGTAATGAAATGAACTTTTTTAAGGATAATTGTTCCTTGGAATTTCATGTTAATTTATTCAGAACATTACCATGTTTCTTTAAAAATGAATATTAATAGAAATGTGACCATATAGATTCAATTTTTATATAAATATTGGTCAATAATGACAATTTTTTAATATGGCTATTGGGAACTATAATCTTGGTAATAATTGGAACAATATCCTTAGAGTTTATAAGTTAAATTTTCACAAAATATTATTCATACAGAAAGAAGTGACTATGGACTCAAATAGTAGAGTCCTGCAATTTGAACCCCATTTTACTTAGATTGGGAGGGAAATTTTATCATTTGGGTTCCCCCTTAACCAATCACAGTCATATATTCAATAATAGAATCTTGATTGATATCACATATGGGAGAAGTTCAAGTTAGTAGAGATTACCACTCGGTTGTTTTTTGCTAAGGCATCACATGAAACTACCACCATCACACACCATGTTATTATGGAGTACACTACTATAATAATGGGTTATGTTTCCTAACCTTAGTGTGTAAATCCATCATTTCAATAAAAAATTTATTCAATAATTTCTATTTTAATAAACATTTTTTATAATAAAATTGAGGTAGAATTTGATAAATTTATTTTTCAGATTAAAATTTTACTTTTTTTAAAAAGATATAAATTGTTTTAATAGACTAAATAAATTATTAATGATATATATTTTTAATAAAATAATTTTAGAAAAACACATTTTTTTAAATTTAAAAGATAATATAATTTTTTTCAAGTGTCATAAATATTACTATGCATTTTCAATCCACTATTATTTTCAATAAATAGGAATTTTTTATTTAAATGATATAATTTAAATATTTAGATCATTATTATGATCATATAAATTTTAATTTTTAAATCCTCACATCAAAATTAGGTTAGGGTGAATTTATGATAATGTTCTAAAATACTTTATTTTTAAATGAATAGTAAAAAACAGGTTGAGTTTTTTGTTTATTAACAAAATCATAATTAGGTAATAGTGATATAATAACTAATTTACCACAATTTACAACATAAATTTTTTTATTTAACTAATATCAGTTATTTTAATGCTTTTTAAAAAATTTCAAAATATATATTTTTCTTTCTGAGTTCTAAAATGGAAAGTTTAACTTTAATATTGTTATTTTGTAAAAACGTTAACATTCCAATTTATGATAAGTAATAGAAAACTATTTTAGATTCTTTTACATAAAAATAACCTAATAGTAGTCCCATTATTTCAATAATATGGGAAAATTACATGGTAAAAACTATGGTTTTTCATTTAACACTACCTTGGTGTCCATGGTCTTAATTTAGAAATTAATTAACAAATCCCATAATTGTGCTATAAATACCACCCCATTTATCCATTTTCATTCACTCTGATTTTATAATAAATGAATATATTCTAGTTTTACCTCACTAGGAGTACTCCCATGGTATCCTTAATCCTTCAAGTTCCCAATCCTCTTGTTTTAGGAACCACTCATCAATGTTAGTGAAATCTCCACTTCTCTTTTCCATTGAAGTTCCCTCTTTATGTGGCATGTCTTTCAAAATTCCAAAAGAGGTTTTAATATCCAATTTATTTTAACCCTCCAATATATTAATATTATTTTATGAATAGGACGCCCTTTTCAATTATCTTTTTACCCTTCTCTAAAAACAAATCTTAAAACTCTTATGCTACCGATTTTACGTCTAAAAATTTCTCTCTTCTACTCAATAAATTCCATTTTTTTATATGAATACAAAAAACACTTTCACTTACTTGGTTAAACACAAATATGAAAATATGTTTTTATTCTTTAACTGACATACATGAAATATTTATTCCCTTTCTATGTGTTATAAATGACATAAAATCTTATCTTTAAGCACTTTTTAAAAAACCATGATTTTTATATGAATCCAGTTTCTTCTATTCTCTGCGTGTTATTTATAAAATGTTTTATTATATTCTATGTGGATAAAATGAGTTAATGTATTTGGAGAGTTCACTATAATAGGAGGAAAATTGATTGGGTAAGGAAATTATTCTCTAGATATAACACGTTTTACGATACCATGGTGAATAAACAATGTAATTTTTATTACACTTTAGTGAAAAACAATCGTGATATGATTATTAATGTATCATTTAAATATTTTATCCACATTTCAATGTTATGATTTATGTTTGTTATTATATTACTCATTTTCCATTCTCTCATTTCTTTATGATATTCTTCAGGTTCTGGTTGATTTTTCCTAAAGATCACATGAAAAATATTTCTCTTTTTTTTCATTTAATAGGTCTTATGATAACCCTTTACTTTGATATTTTCCCCCAGGTTATTAGATTCTGAAAATGTAATTGGGATGAACCAATGAAGTGTCATTTCACATTTTTTATAAGAAATTTTTATTTTTTCATGTATTATGTAGCCTTTTCCCATGAAACTAAACATCTAAATATCCTCTATTATTAAAATGTAAATGAAGATTTATTTAATGAAAATGAGGGATCCCATATGATAACATTTAATTAATATATTATTTATTCATATTATAGGTGGTAATGAAGCACTTCTTGATTAGGGATTCCCTTTTAATGGTCTTGTACACCAGGATTGGCCTAAGGTTCAATGAATCTCCTACCTCTAAACAAAATAGGGTTGAGAAGTATGACTTAAGACATTTTCCTTGATAGGGATCCATCTATATCAAATAAAAATAACTATTATTGTATAAATTTTATTTCAATTAAATAATTATCAATGCTTCATTAAATTATATAATATATTCTTTATGTGTATGTTTTTTTTATACTGATTATCATCTCTGACTAACCATCTATTTTTGGTGATAAGTTTACTCATCTTAAACTAATTTCTCACAGTCCTCTTAATCCAATACAATACTCATAGGATTCCACTATAGAAATACTTCATCACAAACATATAGTTATCCAAACTCATCTATAATACAGGGTCATCCAATTTTATATGATTTCCGTGACCATTATAAATTGGTAATACACAACCCAAAATATATTACAACACATTACTACACTAGGGAATATGGTAATGATGTAGATAGTTAAAACATCTCACATTCATGTAAGAACTAGAATTGGATAAATAAGTCCTCTGAGCAGCAAGCGATCTAATATAAAACTCTACCCTGTGAGATATAGATCCAAATTCCCACCACATTCCTTAATACTATTACATTAGAAGTGGTGGGTGATACCGTGGAACATATTCATCAAACCATAGTGAAAAACCAAATTATTGGTGTGGAAGAGATTATTCAACCCTCCCTTATAAAATTATGAACGAAAACCCTAATGCAGATATAAATTACGCCATTCTCATCTTTGATCCATCATAGAGTTATTTTTGAATTTAGAATGTTTCCCTTCATAAAAATAATCAAAATCATCATCCAATATAGTTTCTTCTAATCCACTATCTGGGAAGTGATAACTAGAGGATGAAAATTCATCACCTCTTGTCATTTCGACATATCTAATTCTCAATCCAAAAATTGACTTATAATCATAAATTCCTCACTATATTCATAAACCACTTACTCTTGAGTATTCAAGTTATGAGTATCAACCATGACTTTCAACTTCTTGAGGGTATACTTCGTTTTAAAATAAAATTTCTACAACAAGACATTTCATCTTATATATAATGTATTCCTTATATGATAATATCTATTATAAGATATTTTGAACTCTATATACAATAAATATTATCATAAATACATGGAATATAATATATGGACCTCGATAATGGGTTGGTTGTTTTTGCATAGGGGTACATATTTTGTGAGGCCCACAAAAAAACCAACTTATCCTCATACATGAATTTCTCTCCAACTCTAACACCTGAAGTGTCACAAAATATTGTTGAAAATCTCTCTAGTTATGAAGAATCAAAATTAGAGAAGACTTCAATCTCCCATTAAATTCATAAAATGATACTCATACAGTTTAGTCTAGAAAATGTTTCCCACACTATTGGAATATAACACCATAAGAGAGGATAAATGAGAAGAATCACTAATCAATTGACATCAGTACTATGATAGGCCAAGAAAAAATATAATCTAAAACAAATTCATAGTAGGATCCCATGGTTTCAAAATGATAAACTTCTATTAATCAACAAAAAATCACACCACTGGTATAAAATGACCTGAAATTACAATTTTTTAATAAAGGAATAGAATTCAAGATATTTTCATATTGTTGATCCACTCAAGTCCTACTCCGTAAAATGACTGGATAATAAATGTAAAACTCTTATTTTCATTAATTTACCAAAATTATATTGAAAACCTAGGATTAACGGGTTTATATTGTGAGAAAAAAATGATTTATTAGGTCCACAAATACCATTAGCATTTTCATAAAACTAAACATTACAACAATGAATAATATATCTCACGCCTGCTAAAAAAATATCATTATTATATCCTTTATCTTGATTCTCAAATAATGCTAGGATGACCATAGGTCACTCTTGGAGAACCATTGGGCTCTCTCAAAATGATTAAACTAATCATGTATTATTATGTGTGGATTATTTGTTTTCATATTTTTTTAATTTATTTTTTTATAGGACATACACAATCGAATAATATCAATACATTTAATGGCGAATAATATAGAATCACCTCATTGAGAGGTATACGAATAGATAAAACAAATTACCTTAAGAACACTTATTCATAAATTTAAACCTCTCATCTCCTATGTGCCTGTATGATATATTAAAGGGCGTATATATTTGATTAACAACTATAATGTGATTCATCATAATCATTATTTGTTACTTAGGTGGAAAATCTATGAAATCAGCACAAACACATCCTGAAAATAATCTTGTACCAATGTAGGTGGAACTATCACCTATATATCTATAAAATCATTCATGCCTTTTTGTATTATAATAGATTCCAACTCTCTATGTTCAAGTCATGTGATTACATGGATATAAGTCATATTCCATTATAAATGTATTCTCCTCACATATGAGGTAATAAAATGACATATTTCTTTTGTAATAATCAATGTCAGCCTAAAATCATACCTTCCCATCCATTTTAAATATAATAATGAATAAATACTTATAAAAAAACCCATAATTCACCATGGCCTGAAACCACTATGGTATACCGAGAGCACCTGTACATCCAATGAAATGATTATAACAAATAAAAAACTTTTTTCAATGTTCAACACATAACACAAGACCTTTTGTAATGTTTTCATAGTACAATACAAAAAACTAATAAAATCACATTAATAAAAAACAACACATCCGAACATGATAATATTGAAATATAGAAGAGGATACTATAAAAAGAATGAAAAATATATAAAACACATTAAAATTATTAATATAATGAAAATAAATTTAATAAACATGTTATGAAAACCAATATAATGATATGATAAAATTTATATACCATAATATAGTGAAAATATTATGAAATATTTTTATTTTTAGAATGGTATGGTGGCCATTAGAATTGTAACATTATAAAATAAAAATTTTAATAGTAATACAATGGATAAATATACATATGTAAAATAAAAAACATAAAATAATTTAGTAATAATATAATTAATTATTTTGAATAATATGTATTGATAAATTAATAGTAATAGTATCTCATGAATTTTATTGGAATAAAAACAATCCTTTATAAAAAATATTATTTGAAATATTGGTTCCATATGCTTGAATTTAAAACACAAAAAATATTTATTTAATAAATAATTTTCTAATATTTATTTATTTATTTATTTATGTTCATAAAATTGAATTTAAATTTAAAATATTCACATTGAATTTACCAAGGGTGATTTTGTTATAATTTTCTTAGGCATAAACATTTTCCAGGAAATTAAACAATATGTTAAGAATATACGATAAGTATTATGGTCAATTTATATTGTAAATATTATTTAATAAATAACATATTAAAATATATAACCAAAAATATGTTATTCAACAAATTTAATTTTTTAAATATAGTGAAATCAATTTCTAAAACTATAATTGACTTTCTAAAATCTAAAATAAAAATTAAATATTTTAAAAAAAATCTTTTTAAATGACATATCCATGAAAAAAATTAATTTTAAAAAAAATGAATTTTTGTTCGTTAACATAATGCTGTTAAATAAGACTATCCAAAATTTCAAATAAAATGTTTCAAAACCAAGATAAATAATATGGTTTTCAATTGTACACAACCTAAAGTTAAAGACTGTTATTTATAAATCAATAAACAATTCTAACTCATATTCTATAAGTAACCTCATCCATTAATTAATATCCTTTCAAAAAATATTGAGCACGGTTCCCCAATCAAAGTATATGTCAAGATTCCTTCGAAGGTAATCTTATTGTTATTGTGAAAAAATCACTCATTGTATCCTTGAATCATTTTTTAGGTGATTATGTTTATTGACAAAGAGAGCATCCATGTTGTGTTTATTGACCAGGCAGACCATGATGTTCAATTTGTTGACAAAATGGGATTTACATGTTATGTTTTCAAGTTCAAGTGATTTTTTCGATAATCCATGATTGACAGAAGATCCTCAACAAAGGAATAGAAAATATGGAGGTGGTACAAAAAGAGCATATATAAGGCGGCACTGTTTTCCAGTATTTGCCAATTTTTTAGGACTCACAATCAAAAAAATGGAGAAAATTATTTTTCGAAAACGGACATGCGCTCTGGGTTCATTGAGTCTTGGAAGGTTGATTGCCATGTGTTTTTCATGATCAGAACATCAAAATACGTAAAAGGAAATAAGGGAACCCAAGATTTTTTTGGGTGTGCAAGGTGACTAGGGAGAATGAGGATAAGGCAACTGGACTTGTACGTTGGGAGGAAACTTGTATGTGGCGCTCCGGGATCTCAAAATGCCTATAAATAAAGAAATACCCCTTTTCATTCTAAATGATTTTTAACACTTAAAAATAATTTGATCTCTAGTCACGCAAGTATGTTTGGGTGCGCAATTGGTGGTTTGGGTGCAAAAGAATAAAGTAATTCATCAGTTGCGTTCCTGTTGATAGTTTCATGCCAATATTAGTTTGGGCGTAAAATGGTGTGATTTGCCTAAGTTTTTAGTTAAATAAGGGAGTTTTCACAATTGTTTTTGTGACACTTGCGCGCTAGGCTTGGAGAAGCGTGCTAGTCTACCTAGGGTTGCGTGAATGTTGGAAGATTCTCATGTACACCCGTGGTAATGTTGTATTCATCATTGAATGAATGTGGAACTTGAAAAGAGAATCTACATATAGTTGAAGATGAATTCATTTATGATAATTAAGGTTCCAAGAAGTATTTAAACAATGAGTAGATATTCTGAAGTAGTAGTAATCACACATCAGATGAGAGATCATTGAGCTTTCAAAATGTGATTGGTTGAAATCTAGGAGGGATATTGAATCTTCTCTAAACATCTTAAATAGAAGGGTGCTTTTAGTGGATTTCGTACATCGTCACATCACTGGTATATTCTCTTTGTAGGTATCCCAGTGAGGGTGAACCAAGTAAAATAGATTTTTCCTATTCTTGCTTTAATATTTTTTCATACTCTACAATGGGAAGGAGGGAGAAGTGTGTTTGTTCTAATAATGAAAAAAGATCAATAGGGGAAGTTGTTCTAATTTAGCATACCCTGATTCACCCCCCCTAGAATATTTAACCTAGTGTACATAACAATAGTTTTAAGGAGTTCATTATCAAGAATTAAGAAGATACAATGACAGTTAAGAGTTTTTAAACATTATTAATAATTTATATTTTTCAATACTATTAATTTTTAAAATTTCCATATAAAGTGTAACACTCTATGTTTGATGAAATATTTCTCTATGAATAAATTTAATTTCTACGATAGCTTATTATCAACACAATCCCTAGTCTAAATGAACAATAATACATTATATTGTTATAACCAAGCTATTGAATTGGAAGATATGAAAATTAATAACAACATTTCAAAATATATAAATGATTTAAATTAATGAAATATATTTATAAGTACTAATGCTTATTTTAAATTCATTATATTCTTCAAAAATAAATATTTCCTCATAAAAGGGGTTTTTTATTTTTGTGGGAAAATAAAATAATTAATTTTTACAACTTCTTTAAAATATATTTTAAAAAATGAACTTAATTTAATAAACCACAATGTTAAAATTTTATTAGAGTTTTTTTTGATAATTATCAAAAATTTATTATTTTTAAATGGATAATGAAATGCGCATAATTTTATTAGAATATTCTTGATTCAATAATTTAAAATATTATATTATTTTAAACTAGTTTTAGTGTAAAATTAGTTTATTTATATTATTTATATTCAAATTATGGTCATTTTAAAAAAAAATTATAATAGAGTTTATTATAAAAAAAGTTTTATACTTAAGAGAACATCTTTCTTGAAAATAAATTTTCATCGCATTTAATGAGTTTAATTTAAATTATTTTCTTCCACTTCATTGAATTAAATTTGAAAAAATTGATTCCATAATTGTCATAAAAAATTAGAGTATTTGATAATTTCCACTAAATTTTTCCCTAAGGAATATCAAATTAATAAAAATATATTACCACAGTTATGGATGTAATTGGATTATAGGGTGTTTAAAAAAGATATAAGAATAAATTGGAAAATTATACCCTTCTAAATCCAATAATACAGCCATATATAGACATCATCATATCCCATTCTCAAATATATATCCATTTGAAATCATATGTGTGGAGTATGACTTTATTATATCTGAATTATTCATGAAATTCCATGTATGTCCTCTCCCACACTTATAAAAGGACTCAAATACATTATCTTATTTAAAGAAAATTGAACCATATAGGAAAACCAGACCCCTGAAACTTATTTTATAAATTTACCTATAAAAAAATTTAGGGTGATGTTATTCTTATAAGGCCATTCAAAGGGTCCTTAATAAAGAATCTAAAGGTGTTCTACTGAATAAGAGGTAATCATCCTACCAAATATCTTTCAATTTAATTCATCATATTAATCTTTTAAATATATAGTATTCATCATAAAACAATAAATTAAATATATTAAATATACAAAATGGTTATTTTCATTATCTACCCACCATTATTCACACAATTTTTTAAAAAAAGGTAAATTAATGTATCTCTCACTGGTACGAGCAGGCTACATAATCTACATAGTTCTATAATTCATTTTACATAACTTTATTTAGTGAATAGTAATTAAAATGGATTTACTATTTATAAATACTATTAATAAAATAATAATTATTCTATAATTTAAATATAATATTTAAATTATTATCTTATAATCCATTAGAATATGATAGCATTAACTGTTCATACACGTGTGATAGATGTGAGTGGAAGCTTGAGAAGAGACCTGTGCATGGCCTTCGGTCTCATGATGGAGCCCTAGCAGATGAATGAGGATGATTTCCCCCTCTTCCTTGAGGAGAAAGGGGGTATCATGATAAGATTGCGCTGCCTCTGATCTCGCGAAATCCATTCTTCCCTTTTCTAAAACATAGTTTTCTTCCATAGTTTCTGGTGATCTTGCTTTCCATGAAGGCCCATGATCTTTACCATGGTGATCCTCAGTTGTCGATCTCATTACTGGAGTTCTATAAAGCGTCGATCCATCTCTATTTGACACTGGTGGCTCATTTCAGTCACAGGCGGCCCTCAGTTAATGATTTCAACCATTTTTTCTTCAAAAAATAAACTTGCAAGACCGTTCGGTCATTGGTTTTCTTGATATCCGTCACATTATGGTCTGATTTTCTTTGGAAGAGGATTTGATTCGAGCTAGGTCTAGTGCCACATGTCGTTGCAGTGGCTGTAAGTTTTACCTCCTTAGATGGTCTTCTGATTTATGTATGAATAGTGATCCTTCCACCATCACAGCATGGGTGAGTCTTCCTCAACTTACTCTACCATTTTAATATCCTGCAATTACCCACATAATTGGTGACATGGTGGGCCACTATCAATTTTACGATGTTCGAACCTCCATGGTAAGTCATCCAAATAATCCCCGCATATGTGTTGAGGTGGATGTTGTGAAGCTTGTGGTGAAGTCGATATGGATTACCGTGGGTGAGGAATTCTGATGGAAGCAGGCCATTGTTTTTGAGTCTTGGGTAGACTTCTTCAGTAACTGCTGTTGATTGGGGCACATAGATTCTAAATGTCAAGGTGATTCAACAATCGAGAGGATGACTGGTACACAAGAGAAGAGACATAGGTTCTTGATCAGTGACTTGCAGTGCATCTTGTGAATGGAATAGTGAAATGAATTGCAGTGAGTGAGGGGGAAGCGCTCCCTAATTCGTTGGTTGGTTCAGTGTTTAGTCGAATTAGGAGTGATCTGACTTTAGGGGTTGGGTAGAAGTAGATTATTGGTGGCCATGGGACTAGTGAGTTGAAGGATCCATCAGGTGTCTATGTGACCAGGGCCTCACAACAAAAGGTCTGTCTATTGGTGGATACCAGTGGGAAGGATGTATGTGATTGCAAGGAGCCAGATCCTGTGGTTAAGGATAATTTTGGTGCTGCATGTTGCGAGAATTGTCTCGTGGAGGTGTTGGAAGTTGCTGACAGGCATCAATGATAGGATGTGAGTGATTCTACAATGATGATTGCAATTGTGCCTAAAAATTGTTTCCAAGGATTGGAACAAGAGAATGTGAAGGAGGATGCTCAAATGGATGAAGGTGGCAGTGTGCAGTCGGGGATCACTTCTCTAGAGTATGGAATTGGGAAGGATGTCTTGCAACAGGGGACTCTGGAAGGACATGAATTAATGGAGTAGCCTAAGTGTCTGGCCTTGATTGACCCTAATTATCAATCTCAGGAAGGATGAGAAGGTGAATATGAATTCCATGACGTTAATTTTTTTATAAAATGGGGCGATTGCTTGGATAGTGGCAAGGATAATGACAGAGGCTTGAACAGGCTTTCGTATAGTGAGATTGTTCTGGGCGGGGGACTAATGATGATCGGAAATTAGGGAAGCATGTATGTTCAATCATGAGAATGTACAAGGAAGGACTACTCCATCTTACCAATGCTGATGTCTACCAGGTAATCAGTTGGGAACACAGAGCTGATATCCATGAAATGAATGAATTTGTGAAGGAAGTATGCGAAGGTTCTCAAACATTATGATAGTTCAGAATGGGAATTAGCTACTGCAGATGAGTATTTTAATCAAGTATATGATGATGGATATGGTTTCATTGATATTTAATATTTTCTTTCAGCTTGTGATACTTGTTTACTATCCTTTTCTTTCTATTTAATAAATAGTCAGGGTGTTATCCCTTGACGGCGTTTCTGGTAACTGTGCATACATTTTGACAACCACCCCCATAGTGTGATGTGATTTGTTAATCATTCATCTTATTTTATTATAGTATTAAGGATATAATTAATATATCCATAAGTTATTTATTAGATATTATTTATTATTTAATTAAAAAAAGTATTATTTTGTTCTTCTTTTCGTTAGAAAATTTAAACAATGTTTATGCGTTCGTAGGACCAACTGTATGTATGAACCGTAAAAAATATTTTATTTTAATACCTTATATGTATCACTCTATATAGATATATATTATTTTTATATCATTATTAACAATAGGTATATTCTACAACCATGAAGAATCTATAAGGACTAGAACTCCCAAAATTATACTTCCATAACAAAATCAATATAATTAACACCGAAAACTAATCATTTTAATAATGAATTACGAATTAATTTTATAGAAATTATATAATTTATAATATATATTACTAAATGCGTATAAAATATTATTTTATAGATTTATAATATATATATATATATTTATTATATATGATTTTAGATTACTTTCAATGAAATTCAAGCTTATGGTAATGGTTTTATGTTGCATTCTAATCATTTACTAAGAGAGTTTATGATTAAGATTCGGATGACAATGTTTAAGGTCTACCTATCAATAAGAACCTTAATTTTATTGATCTTTGTTAATTCATGTAATTTTAACATAATAGTACAATTTTCCTCTCTCTTGTTCATAAAATGATTAATAAATTATTCTAATGAGAAAAATAATTTATTTCAAATTTTTTCATGAATAGTTTTTCTTCCATATCTGTGTTTTCTAAAAAAATTAAAAAATATTTTTAATAATATCCAATGATTGTTTAAATTAATTTTTACAGTGTTTTAATTTTTAAAATACAATATAAAGGGAACCATCATTTCATTTTCAAAATGAGTAAATTTGTAATTTTACCAAAAATTGAAAGAGAATATTTATTTTAACGCACATGACATGACCAAACATTTTTACCATCATGAAAACACATTTATTTGATGATTATATTCCTAGTTTTTTATATTTTTAAACTAAATTTCATTCTTTGATATTTATTATATACTTTAATTTTATACAAATCATTTCAAACTGAAAAGGGCATTTTACTTAAGAAAAATTCTTGGGATATTTAAGGGATTTTTTCAACTCGGATAACATCTTTGATATTACTTGTTCTCTACTAGGGTTATAATACAATGAGACCAAACATAATTTTTCAAGATTATTTATGATTATGTCAATGGTATTATTATGATTCCCATTTAGTTTACATGGGATATACTATGTTGAAAAATTGAAAAGTTCACAAAACATGTTTCCTTTCCATGGGTTATGATAAATGATGAATGATTTATAATCTTATGGAAAAATTAATGTATTATTATTTATTATGGATGTTCCTATAATTATTTACCCCTAACTTCATTATATAAATATCAATATCTCATTAGATAATAATGACTGGAATGGGGAGTGAACCCCATTCAGTAAGAGAATTTTTCTCTAGTGATGGTGTTTGTAGTGAACCTTAATAATAGATTTAATGGGATTTGGAGTGAACCCAATCAACTTTAATTTTCTGGGTAGGTGTCCTATTCTATGGAAATTGTTTCATTTGATTACATGAATATGAATAACTTATGTCTTATACATATGTTAAGATTTTATTACTCATGTTATTGGATTACTGTCATATTCATGTATTATAAACATCCATGATTTATGCAATGATTCATGACTATGATCTATGATATGTTGGGATTTGAATAAAAATTATATACTTAGGATCTCATACCCTTATACTCATCTTATGTTTAAGTGGAAATTTATATATCCCTATTTTACCGGTACTGGGCATCTGATATCATAATTTCTTGTGTTTCATTTCGGTAGGTTATAAAAAAAGGATTCCAGTAGGGTGTATATAAGAATAGTACTATGTGGTAATATATTTTTGGGAGATGTAAAATATCATTCCTATTATAAAATTATTCAGTATAAATCTCCAAATCCACTAATCCTATAAAATCCTCACGTATGTAATTTTAAAATATATTAAATATTGATATACTAATATTTAATCTCTATATATGAAATGTGTAGGTATATATAGTTTCTTTCATAGGTGTGCTTAATTAGTATTTGGATATTATTTTTAGTGAACATTGAATAATACCTATAGTTAAATATATGTATAATATAAAAAAAAATATTTTTTATAAGGGATTGATTGTGTTCTTTTCAAAAAAAATATCCATGTCTAGATAATATAAGTGGAAGTAGTTTTGGAATAGTATAATCTAGGGTTAGTAACATTAAATAGAGATTTAAATTATATTCTGTCTATAATTTTGGTGTATGGTGAGTATTCCCTTAATATTCACATAGTTTTACTCTCCTGGAGGATATGAATTCATTAATTGAAATTTTCATTATGATTCCTTCTGATGGATTTGGAAATATAATGACCATGAATGGCCTAGTATAAACCTACGGTGTCATCATTTAAGGGCCAAATAAAATATTTTTCATGATAATGTTGTTTCACACTATTATTATTATTTATCATAGAATTCTTTTTATTTTTAATCAAATGAAGGAACCTGGAGAATAATTGTTGATGTTGAATCGTACAGAAACTGAAAATTTTTCCCTTCTGAGAAAATTAATGTTATAGGTGATGTACAAAAAAATATTGTTACTGTTTTTAACCAATATTCTCAAGATTGGAACTATTTTGAGCTTTTAATTGAGTAAAGGAACAACATTCTGTTGATCCCATCAATTTTAATCATCAATCATATTTTAGTTGGTCTGCTAATCCAGTAGCTACTCTATAATGTATTAGAGCTAATAAAAATATATTTTATCTTATTCATTTCTATAAAAATGAAAAAGTAATTTTTATTTACTATCATATGGATATCTAATCGGAAAAATGGTGGAAACTTATCAATAATAGGTGGAAATATGATGACATTAACTCCATACTATGGGATTAGTTTATGAGAATATTTTTTCAATAAGTTCTTTCCTTGTATTAGTCATTCAAAAATAGATAATTAATTCCATGAATTATATAATAAGGATGTTTAATACATTAGTAATTATTAGTAAACATTTAAATGACTTTCATGGTGAAATTCTAGAATTCCCATCCAACATGAATGGAATATTGATCAATTAGATATTATGAATATGATATGTTTAGGAAAATCATTTATTTTCACTGGTTTATTCTATGATGTAAAGTTTAAATTATTATGAAACCCGTTTACATTCCATGATTAATGATGAATGAGGAATGATTTAGGATATTATGTCACACATATGATTTAAATATGATTATGTTATGGGTAGGAATAATATTATAAAACCTTCCAATTCATTGGGTAAATATGTCTATCTCATGAGATAATAATGACTAGAATGGGGAGTCAACCAAGTTAAGTAAGGGTTTTCTGTCCTATATGATGATCTTTGAAGTGATCCTTGTCTTATTATTAGATGGATGGGGGTGTGAACCTAATCCACTATGATTATCTTGGTAGTGATCATTGTCTATGTAAATTATTTTATATAGTTGTTTATATGAAATAAAATTATTTATAATTAAAATATGATGCTCATATGGCTCACAGTATTTAATTAATATATGACTCATGTCTTTGAATTTCTATTATTTATTTCATCATTTAATATTATTATCTAGGATATAATGGGTATGGTTTTTAAAATGTTGATTAATTTTTACATACCCTTGTTCTCATGTTATATTTTAGTAAACATTGATATCTCATATTTTTACCCTTACAGAATATTTGAGATAGCCATTATTTATGTTTACTTTCCATATGTTATGAAGAATGGTTTTAGGTAAGCTATGTATAATAATATTACTATGTTGGAACATTATTTTGGTAGATGATGAGGATATTTCATGATAAAGGAATATGTTGTATCTAGTCTCCAAATACACAAAACCTTTTTGGCCCTCAGGCATGTATTCATCAAATATTTTGAATATTCGTTAATTATGTTGTAATAACTATGTATAAAATTTATGTTACATTATAGAAAATATTTTCATAAATCCTTATTATAAATATTTTATTTTATTTTTAATGCGATACAACCCTTTACTCATGTAATACCATCTTTATAGGAATGTTTTATTCTTATACATCCTTATATCCACAAACAACATTATCAAATTCCCTATATAATCCATGTAATTTCGTATTATGGATGTATTATCTCTATGTTTTGATATTTTTATAATGAAATATGGAAGAGATGTGCGTAGTGTATCTTATATCAGGCCCCAAAATTATTAAACTATATTTTTTATAGCTATCTTCATTTCCCTCAACGAATACCGACCTTGAAGTCTTCCCTTAGGTGAATTTTTTTCCCTAATTCATATCAAATGTTTAATACACACACTCGTCATTTTTAGATTGGATTATACTAAATTTTATTTTTTTTCCTTCCACATAAAACTATTAAATTCAATGATTATTTACAATTTATGTTCTTATAACATGAATATACCATAAACAATAACAAGGTAAAAATTACATTTATAATGGTATTTTCCATATAATTGTGAAAGTCCAACATTATTTTATTATAATTGTTATATATTCACCAAGATAACTATATTATTCCACTACATGGATACGTATTTATATTTTTTATATCCATTATTTTTATATGGTTAGTTATTGATTACATAACCATGATTTTGTATGAGGTTCCTTAGTGAAAATTATGATATGTATTATATAACCATATTCTTCATATGATGTATTCATTCAAGTTATTATGTAACAAGTGGGGATATAAATTATATATATCCCAGATTCTATAATTGATATCATTAGAAAAACTAGATTTAGAACCTGGTGTATTCTTACTCATTTATGTATGATTTCTTCATAGACACCTTGATGGTATAATAATCATGTCTAATATTATTATTTCTCTCACCATGAGATAAGTTTGTATTATCTACGAAATTATTTATTTCATTGTTATACCATTCATGGTTATTTTATGCTCATATTATAAGTTATATTGTTTTATTTGACAATTAGTTCTACCCATATTAAATATTCGTTATTTATTCATGATGGCTTTTGTTTTACACTACCTCTTTATAATCATCTAATCTCAACACTTTTTTATTTTTTCCTATTCTTTTGGAAACCATGTACATTATTACTATATATTACTTACGTGTAAGTAATATAAATTATTAATTTTTTATTTAATTTCATATTATAATTTAAATTTTCAAACTAACGTATTGTTCTTATAGATTCCTAATATCCTAAGAATACTTAGTAGTTGGATCATTTTTATTCGTTGTAATAAAATAATTATCATCGATGGGTTACTAAATTAAGTTTTTTATAATTTATATCGATTTAATTTTTTTATAAATTATAGAATATATATTTAGATGAACATACTTGTAGGAAAAAACATTATCAAAAGATCAATGAAATTCCAAAAAATATATCTAGAATAGATATAACACCTAAATTTCATTTATAATTAATTCTATGTAATTATATACTATGATTCATAATTTATAATGTTTTTAATTATTTAAATAAGAATGTATCTTTTTTAAAAATGGAACCTAATGGAAGGATTGGAAGCTATTTCATCACTTGAAATCAATATAATTATTTATCTCTTATTTTAGTTAATGGTATTGTTGGTAGAGCCAACTATATCATTACTATATTTGTGTCATTGATAGGAATTAAGAAACATAACATTGATTTTATGGAGAAACCAATTTCCCCACAATATTGTGTGTCAATATTCAGTTTTTTATAATTTATAAACATCTAGTATTCAATGAAACCAATGATTATATAGTGGATGAGAAATATATATATATTATATCTATAAAATATTCCTCAATTTTTTTGTAGTAAAAAAGATAATGTTTACAAGGCTATGTGTAATATAAGGGTATATTTTGATCAATGGTGGTATTGTATTCATACCACCATATATTTGGAAAAGCTATAAATCATGGAGTGAAATAAATTCAAAGTTATATACCTTCAAAAAAATATTCTTGAAAAAATAGATGACATAAAAAGATAATTTTTTAATTTAACACAAAATTACATTTGTGTTTTTTCTATGTAAAAAAACTAAATCGAAAAGGTTTAAAATAATTGGTTAATATTATGTTTTCAACCCTTGTAAATATTAATCATTTATTTTAAATATTAAATAAATATGTTGGAAGGAAATTTTTCTATCAAGTATTTTAATCTTATAATAAGATAGTGACAAGTTATATCAAGATAGAGATTGAGATTTTGAAGTCATTAGTTTTATAATAAAATAAGGATAAGTTCAAAATTGTTGATAACTATATAGAGAAGAATATAGAAATGTAGAAGTTAGGAATCAAATAATTTACAACATTTAATAGTTTATGAAAACAGAATTTTTGGAATTATTCAATGGATTAAGAGTTTGATTCATGTATGGAGATTATGTCCATAGAACTCACAAGTGAAAGGTAAAGAGAAAATCCACTAATTTATGATGATAAATGTTAAAATAAATGTTAAACCACATAAGAATCATGTAAATCTACCATATATTAGTCTGAGAGAGAAATTTCAATCCTATGAAATCAAAATAGTTGAATTTAAGGTAAAAAAGCATTATATAATAGGTAATATAATCATAAACTCATAGTTAGGTAATAAATTATTTATATCTTGAGTTATAAAAAAATATAATAACATTATGGTATATTAAGGAAGGGGTTTGAGTTAAAAAAAACTTTATTGAAATCTTATTTAAATGAAAATACATTGGGTGGTCTCTATTAAAATGCATGAAAGGTTGAATAGTTTCAAACATATTTATTATTCAAATGGTTGTAATTCAAATAATTGTTGGGATGAATTTTATCATAATGTATAATAAAAGTATTTAATATCAATACATGTGGAATTAAATTTGTTTTAATAAAATGGTAATTTTTTTTTAATGTTAAGAATTAATTAAATGATTCTAGTAGTAATCACCTCTCATAGAACAAGTTATTGTAATTCACAGAGAATATAAACTAATCGATGAGAATGATATTGGCATGAAATGACAAACTAATACCCCACATATGCTATGGTATGTTGAGTGTTTCACCATAATCCTACCTCTAATAGTCCAAGGGATGGTTAACATTTCCAAGAAGGTATAACACATACATGGGAGCACATAGCGTATATAATATAAAACAGATATTCATTTCCATCCCAAAGAATATCACCAACCATATAGGTACACATAAATAGAAAAAATATAAATTCTCATACATACATATACTATACAAACTATTCGTATATATTAAAAGTATATGTTTAAAGGGAATAAAATTTAATAATCAATTCTATAAGAATGAAACTGACCATAAGTTACTAGGAAGGAAAGATAACTTGCCATTCCAACAACAACCTAATAATTGTATGTAATAATATATACAAATAAATCAAATTCCATTTATCCATAACACCATTCCCACTACAATTTTTCAAAAATATATTCCATATGCATAGAAAAATCATTTTTGGGAAAAAATATCATATAGGGGAAAGAAAAAAATTCCCAATAGGATAACCTTAAAATATAAAGGTTCCTATTCTTCTTGTTTGATCACAGCTGAGGGCCAAATAATATAGCCTATAAACACCAAAAAAGTGGTAAGATATAAAAAGTGAGGATGATTCTATGTAATAACTTCCTATAACAATTCAAACCAATCTCATTAGGGAACAATTATACCTTATTTATCTACACATTATATGATATGGAGAAGCCTCAGAAAAACTCTAAAACTCATGATAACTATACCTCCATACACATCCATCATATATATAGTCACCCATAATCATTCTATACAAGGAGACTATATACAATTCTCTACATCATTCATATGGTATAAACACAATATGATTCGTTATTAAGAAGAGGATTATAAATCTATATGATACACTACATATAACAAAATCATAACCTACTTGACATGTATAGAGAATAATTAGACTCATCATCACATCATTCCTTCTGAATAATTTATAATTATAGAAGGGGCCCATTTGAAAAAAACTATGTTCCCAAAACCAATAGTCTGATTGATGTTGTGGACCCACACATTATTACAAAAGACACATAACAGCTGAGGGTGTTACCATCCCTAAAAATAGGTTAATCACACAGAATTACTTGGGGTATATTCTGTCCCTATCCTAAAATAAGTAAAACATACATCCTAAAACATTATTGAACTAAAAAGGAGTTATTTGCCTATATATAATGTAAGGAGGAATTTGGATCACTTTTTTCATGGAAATACTCTATGAACCCACACTATTCACAAAACTAAAACACATAAAACATAATCCCACTAATTTGATGACATCATGGGGTACCCATCCCTCATTATAGCTCATAAAATATTTTAGTGAGTTATGAAACCCTATCATCTATTACATCTATTTTCTCTACAAGGTTTCCATTTTGATTCCATTCAAAAATTACATCGAGGACCCATGCCTCATTCAAGCATAAAAAATAAATTAGGTAATTGTAGACCAATATATAGAACAACACTCCTTATAATGTGTATGATAAATCATGGGTGTTACTACTCACTACAATGAATGGTTTTACCTTTTACTAATAAATTTAACATTGTGAAAGTATTAATTATTACATATTACCCGCTCTTTATATATTTGTGGGAGTAAAAACAACATTACTTGACCACAAAATGGATAGATAAACCCCTAAATGGATCTCAAAAAATCCATTACATCTTGTAGAGAAGCTACCCCCAAAACCAATATGGGAGTACTAAATCAACCTACATAAGGGATATCCTTAACCATGAATGGATCTCTTGTAAATACTACTTAACGGGAGGGAGACATGACCCACATCATTATGTGAGTGTCAATTACATAACTATATGGGATGACCCACACCTTAGCATGACATTGATCATGAGGGAGGTATAAATCTTTAATTAATATTATTATTCCCTAAAATTCATTATAGTTAATGATCCAATGATTGG
Organism: Viscum album; assembly: GCA_963277665.1. Taxonomy (NCBI): domain Eukaryota; kingdom Viridiplantae; phylum Streptophyta; class Magnoliopsida; order Santalales; family Viscaceae; genus Viscum; species Viscum album. The sequence continues at coordinate 1,436,519,680 of OY728153.1, read as the reverse complement.
AGAAATAGAGAAGGCTCTCAAGTCATCCCGCTCTAGATCCTACAGTAACTCATAAAGAACTTCAATTTATAGAGGGTATCCCCCATGAAAGATGTTATTTGTTTTCAGGACTCCCAATGATAAATGAGATTAAATGACTAATTAATGATCCCTTATTACAAACCATATGGACCAACCCTTACTATGGTATTCATGATAAGTATGAATTCTTTTCAAGTTCCAATCCATTACAGAAACCCCTACCAACCACAAAAATATATTTAGGTCACTGTAGATTAATATCTTAAAATCCTATATCTGAAACACTCTCATCCTCTAGCATGAAACCAATAATGGATTATAATATTTATGGGATACCAAATCCCATATATGTGAAATTTACATATGTAATTTTTTCTATGTTATAAAATGGTGTCTCACAACCTCACACCTACTATATATCATCACCAAGATCGAATCATTATCACCTTACGGATAAGATCCAGAAATAGAACTAAATCATTCCACCAAAAACATATAATATATAATAAAAACCCTACCTTAAAGGACACTATAAATAAACATTCCTTTTGAATAAATAAAACACCATCATCAAAAAAATCACAAAAACTTATCATATATTATTTTCATGGGTGTACAATATAATAAATAGAGTGTATACTTAAAGCTTATTTATGGGTGTGTTTTAGCTTCTTATAATCATTTTTTATATAAATACATAGGGAACATAATTATTATAAATATCATGAAATAATCATGTCTTAGTCAAATTGTATATATTTGACCCTAGGTCATGTGTCTCTATATTACATGATGTATACTCTTTGGAGCACAATGTATGTCACCCGAAGACAAATTGTATCATGTAGCTTGACTTAATAATTATTTTGTAGATAGACATGGTGTTATGTACTACATAAAATTTACCTCACATTGTGTTTTGGTTCATATATTCTACCTCATCCCAATCCATGTAGCCAACATACTTTCACAACATGTAGATTAGACTAATATGTTCTGTGACCATCATCTAAAAAGTGGCCGAAGGATTAGTGGAAACCACTAGTGGAGAAATAAATGTTTAAATTCCCTTTATGTTTCATTATGGAAACTACCCTAAAGACCTATTTAATTTAAATATGATAACTTAAAAACTCACAAAATTATAGGGATGAAAATATTTACAAGTTTCTCCTCTCAAAATAAAATTTTAATCATTAAATTGATCCAAATTTCACCGAGACCATATGATTCAATGGTATAAACATGTTTGTACAACTGAGTATATAATATGATTGAAATAATGATACATGTCTCAAAACTATGTATTAGTTCTTACCTCATTTATTATAATGATAAATTATTATTTTTCAATAATTATAAATTATTTAAAAAACTGGATTTCCAATGCATTGTTATTGAGCTACTTATTTTCTTCTCACCTAACCTATACTAAAACATTTATTTAGATTGAAATTTATTTTTAATAAATAAGAAATTCTATATATTTATTACCTAAATTTTTTTATTGTAATTATAGATATCATTCTCTTCTTTCATTCATTTAAACCATCTTGAAATCATGGTATATAATATTTTATCAGACACCAACAACAAAAAAATGGAAGGTTCGAATCTGAAATTAAAATTATATATCAAATGTGTAACTTAATTAAATATTTTTTAGCCTCATATTCTTCTTTTAACTATTAATAATTTAATTTTTTCTTTTCTTCAGTTCACCATAGAGTCATTTCTCTGGTTATAGTGCATCAAAGTAGTTACAACATTAACTAATCTATATTCAATTATAAAAACATTGTTGTCATAATGAGAATATTTTCATTCCATTATTTTAATCATGAGTAACATTTTGTGATGTTTTTTCTTTGATCAAATGACCTGAGAATCATCACAAACATTATTTCAATAAATTTATTCCTTTGGAGTTATCTCATAGTGGAATCTCTTTTTTATATATAATGAGATGGAGTTTCTCCAATTTCATTTGATAGAATGGGCAGTTTATACTCTGGAATATCTTTGGGATTGACTCTACCTACCTCCTCTAATGTTTTTTAATTTCATTTATCTACTCCCTTTATTCTATATTAGATACATTTTTCTTTACATACTTTTAGATCATTCAATTTTTTTGGATTCTCTCTATATTACTTTACATTAATCCCATGTTTTGTTTCCTACCATATAATTCATCTATGCTCAATGAACATAGTTTTTATTTTTAGGGATAGTTACCACTATTGATATTTCATATTACATACTTTTTTGAATTACATCATATAATTTCACTTCTATATCTAATCATCTAGGTTCCCATCTAGGGTGATTCTACTGGTTTTCATGATTTAGTATCCCAACCATAAATGGTGTCAAATAACGTTTTATATTAGTGTATTATTTTTCTGGAGGATGGATTTGATTTTTCATGAGAGGAAATATGATTCCAAGAAGGTAAAAATATTTGTTCCATGAGTTAGGAATTACCTTAGTGGTTATGACTAATTATTTTTGGTTTTTTCATAGCCCATTATGTTTATTCAAATTATTGTTCTTAGAAGAGTTGTTGGGTTCTTCATGGTTGAAAGGTTCTGTAGGATTATTTTTTGTGACAGTGGTTAATTGATGGGAAGGTGATGGATAGCTTCTTCTTGAGGCAAGGGGTTTGTTCTGTTCAAGGATATAAAAATAATTTGTTTCTTTATTTTCTTTAGTTTTTATAGATTGTTATGTATTTATTAATCTATTTTTTGGCATTATGTTTTCAATGGATAAAAATCCTCATAATTGATGATGAACTCGTTATGTTGATGGATGAAATGTGTGTGTATTGAGATAGATCTTGGAACATCACACACAACACACATGGTATTAAAAATTACAATATCATTTACTCAACAAATTTTTTTGATGTTGTGGGTTGGGGTTTATATATTATGTAGTATTTTATGTTGGAATTATTATTTGGAAGTTGTTGCCACTAAACCTTAAAACATTATTTAAAATAAAAGAAAAAAGTATTTGAAGGAAAATAATTAAATATAAAGAAATAATTTATTTTTTTTACCATCATATAGGGATTATAGTATCCATACAAGGATAAACATTTTGAATCACCATATGTTATTTGAATTCCAATACATTGATCTACACACATACATGGATCCACATATGTAGGATACTAGTATTATATCTATATCCATATGTGGAATGGATCCCCTTTCATAGTCAGTATCACCTTTTGTTGATCTATATATTTATTGTTGAATTACCATATGTCATTCTTCATTAAATTCACATATGTGGATTCAATTTACATTAATAATGATATATTGATTTGTTTAACTCAGAAATCTACATTTCTTACTGTAAAGACCAAAACATTAATTAATGGAAATTATTCTTGGTCTATTTAAAAGTATTATTATGTAAAATGGTTATGTAAAACATATGCACATCCTTGGTTTTAAGTATCATGATTCTAAAATACCGTTATGAATTGTTACAGTTGCTAATAAATCCATTGAATAGTGATCACATTATTATTATAAATATAAGACTTTAATAAATCCAATTTACTCAGACAAAGGAAATGATGGACTCATCCAGTAGAATTTCTCTATAAAAATCCCATTTTTCAGAGCTCAGAATGTAGGTGTCATCATTGGTCGTCTCTCTTAACCAATCCCATGCCATGCTTGAATATGTTAATCTTGAGTAGAGCTGACTACTGGAGAAGTGGAAGTTGATAGAGATTACCACTCGAGCGATGTTATCCGAGCCACCCCAAGAGTCTGTCACGATCGCGCACATTACCCTAATGTCTTATGCAGGTGTTTTAATGGGTTATGTGACAAGACCCTAGCACTATGACTTTGAAAATTACTTTTTTATAATGAATATCCTTCATTTTATTGTTGTCAATATGTAAATAGTTTTAAAATCACAAATAGTATTTGTAGTTAATATTAAACTAAAAAATATATGTTTATAAATTAATTTATTTTTCTATTAAATATTATTTTAATAAAATATTGTTATTATTAAAATAATTTTTATTAAATATAAATTATCATATAATTTTTATGAATACAATTGTAATTTTTATTATGGTTTGAAAGCTGTTTGTGTCAAAACCCGTAAATTTTTTATAAAAGTTTGTTTTTATTTTAAACATAAAAATTCAAATATTAAGAAAATTATTTGTAAAAAATAAATATTATTATTGGAATCATGATGTCTAAATTATCCAATGGTGAAATTTTCATAATTTTCTAAGACAGTTGAATTTTTGGGTAAAAATTAAATACCGTTTAAATATATAATATGTTTTACGACATCACAATGACCTAATAGTGATGTAATAAAACACTATAAATGAGAGGTTTGGAAAATATATGTTTTGCCATTAGAAAATGTAATTTTAGGTTTATTTTATTTATTTTACAAAGCCATAGTGGACCCTTCAAGACATATAAAACATTTTATCTTTTTAAAATGATTTCCTTGATAGAGTGACCCACCTCCAAATAATATTGCCTAATATTTTAAATATTTATGCCATTTTACTTATATAATATAGTATTATACTCCCCTTTGGAAAAAAACATGGTCAAAAATCATGTGATGGTTTGTGGTTTTGATTAGTTTAATGTGTATAATCCAAATCCTAAATAATAAAGAATTCCCTCTCCTTTTCTATATAAACCAACACGACATCCTCTTCGCTAAAATCATTTGGAGTTAATCTAACCTCTAACATATTCTATCAATAATAATCCCAAGGTATCCCATTCTACCAAGAAGCCTCTCCCAAGCCTCTCCTAAGTCATTGGAATCACACATCCATGTAAGGTATTTATTTCTCTCTCTTTTATGTATAAGTTTATTTATGTTTCTATACCCTTTCCATTTCAATTAAAAGTGTTGGGGTATAATTTTTATCCTCTCCAATAATTCCCTTATTATGTTTGAATGATGAGAGACCCCTTTATCTATCATTAATGTCACTCATGTACACTCATTACCATGCCGAAATTCTGTAAGGAATTCCTTCCTTCCTCATTTTATCAAAGTTTATTAATATTTTATGCCCTGTTAATTTCAACTAGAAATTTTTGTGTATTATTTTTCACCTCCACCATACTTACCCCTTTATGTTTGAATGATTAGAGACCCATTTATCTCTCACTAATGCATCTTATGTGCATCGGTTACCATGCTGAAATTCCTTAAGGAATTTCTCTCTCCTCATTTACATTCAAGAAATTATTTTATATTATGAATCCAAATTACATTAATTATGTTGGGACATGTATATATATGAACCCCTTACATTCCATTTCATGTAAATATGATGAGACACCAATTTCTATCTCATCAACCATTTTTATGAATTCTTTAGTCACGCTGTTATGCTGTTGAAATTGCGCCATGATTTCCAAAGCCAAAATCATTGTGTAGTGAATATCTTGCCCATTTCTCTATCAAGGGTATTCCCCTTCATGCACATTTACATATTTATTGAAGTGTTTCATGTATTAATTTCACATTATTTTATCGTGGAATAAATTATTATGTTTAATGAATTCATGTTGTATGATCTTGTGGCACACTTATTCATGAAATGAAATGTTTAAGAAAGGTGCACCCTGATAGAGATCCAATGCATTGCGTAATGATTAGTATAATGATACATCAAGTGGAATGAGGGTTTACTCATGATAATTCAATTGAAACAAGGGTTTACTCATTCTCCCTGTGTAATGAGATTTGTCTCATTCAATCATGTTAAATGTTGTTGCCACATTTCCATGTTATGTTAATCAGGCTATATATTTCCTTTATGTTCATGTTTCTATTATTAATTATTGATATGAATATTTCATAACATGTATTGTATTCTTCAATTTATGCCTTTTTTACTCCCATACTGGGGTTTATATCTCACCCTTTTCAAATGAATGTCCTTAGATTATCCCATGCAATGCTATGTACGAAGGACTGTTGTGGTCATGTAAAGGAAGTTTTCAATAAATATATTGTTATTTATGTTATAAGTTATTATGTAATGTTATTAATCCCAAAAAAAACTAGACCTATCATTCTTCAATATTGTACCAAGTGGTGTTTTTTATTTAATAATTCATATTTAAGTGTGCAATTATGAGCAGGGTTGTTATAGTTGGTATCGGAGGGAGGTTTAGTTATTGATGGGATTAGGATTATAAAACCCTAGTAAAGACTTATGTATAAGACTAAGTATAATAAAAACATCCCTAAATATTGGAGAGTATTGAGTCAGTGGTTTATCTGGAAAATACATCCAGTTCTGGAGAAGACCATGTAGAGGTGGATCTGGCACAGATGTACCTAGAAGTGAAAACTCCAATAAGGAGTCTTGGGTTTGACTCGAGGTATCCTAGTACAGGAAAAAGAGCCCTACTTCACTCTTGGTTATGACACCCCAAGGGGATATGATTTGGTAAACTCGCAAGATTAGTATGAACCATTTTTAATGGAAAAAATTTCCCTAAGAATATATATTGCGAAGTAGATCATGGATAACATATATTGAAGCCTATAGATTCATAATTTAAGGAAATAATATTAATTTATAATTCATATGTTTTTGTCTTTGGATTACCTTTTATGTGTTACCCCTAACCTTCCTTTTATTCTAGCCAATGGCTAGTAATATGAGGACACGGGCTAACAACTGATGTGATGATCAATGTGATGATTGTTTTAATGTTATTCCCAATCTGATGGGAGCAGGAATTGTGAACTTTGTCACGAAACTGTCTCAGTTAACTAAAATATTGAATAGAATTATGGGTCAAGAAGAATTTTAACCCCCCCCCCCCAAGTAATAACAAGTCATAGTTGAGATTTTCATAATACAAAGGCCTACTTCTATTAATGGGTCATCTAATCCCTGAATTTTCGAACAATGGATCAACTCCATTGAAAAATTATTCTCCATACTTCAATGTTTTGAACAAGAGAAGGTTCATCTGGCTTCTTATCATATGGAGGGTGAAGATGATAAATGGTGAACATTGATCAAAAATACAAAGTTGAAGGAGGAGATCGAGGCATTGGAATAGAATGATTTTTGGAAGATATTTTTCGATAAATATTTTCCATGCACCCTCTGACTTAAGATAGAAAGGGACTTCTTTTCCCTAGAGCACAAAAAATCGATGATTCCATTAGAGAGTATGAGGAAAACGTTACAAGGATTGCACGATATGCCTCATATTTTGTCGTTACCTCAAAATTCATGGTTGATCTCTTCTTTGGTAAGATAAAACATATCCTATGTAAATCCCTAACGATATGTGACTTTGAGAGATATGGGAAAATTGTCTGATGTGCCCTCAGAGTCGAAATAGAGAATGGATAATATCAGGGGTATCATTGGGATAAGAAGCGTAAGGTGGACTTCAATTCTGTTAGTCTGATGGATAAATCCAATAGTACTAAGAAAATATAGCAACCTTATTTCCAATGGTGCAGAATGAATCACCTGGGAAATTTCTTAAAGGGGATGAGGAAATACTTTAGGTGTGGGCGAGAAGGGATCGTGGTTGTTAGTTATCGGCAAGAAAAACATCTAGCTATGACATATTAGAGGAAAGATCTGATAGAACCACAACACATTGTTAATTTCTTAAACTACAATGAACCAGGGAACTTTAAAAACTAGTTCCCTAGAAAAAGGGTTTTTGGAGGAAACCAAAAACCTCTAAGGCATCAATGGAAAGCGTTTTCCCTCAGTGTCGCTGAAGTGAACCCTGAAAACTAAGTGGAGACCCGTATGTGAGTTATTCATTCAATAACAGCAAACGTACTTTTTGATTTTGGTTCTATGCATTCTTTTATATCCTGAATGATTAGTAGAACAATCCCAATGCCACCATAAATCATTAAGGTAAAGGCATCAGTGAGTAAAGAAAATTGACAAATCCTTGCATCCCATGAATATAACTCCTCCCCTATCATAATTTTTGGATTTAACTTCTTGGATAACTTTTTCATACTCCCTCTGGTAGAATTTGATGTTATTCTTGGTATTGATTGGAATTCCTTATATAGAGATGACATAAATTTCTACAAGAGGGAAATCCCTCACTATATGGAGAATCGACCCCCGATTTTATACAAGTGTAAGGAGGATGATGAATCTTAATTAGCACCATCATATCAAGCATGTATATTACTTCCCTATGAGCAGGTGTATCTGGCTTAGATGATTGAGTTTGAGGAAGAAAACATCCTTAAAGACATGCCTATTGTAAGGGAATTCACTGATGTGTTTCCCAAGGAATTTTCTGGTCTTCCTCTGAAAAGAGACATTGAATTCTCAATTGATCTTAAACATGGGGAGTTTCCAATATCCAAGACTCCATATAGAATGGCTATTTTGGTTCTTGAGGAGATGAAGAAAGAACTACATGAGAATCTGGATAAAGGGTTTATACTCCCTAGTGCTTCACTATGGGGTGCACTAGTCTTCTTCATTAAGAAAAAGGATGGGTCAATGAGCCTTTGCATCAATTATCATGAGCTTAAAAAAATCATGATAAATAACATGTATCCCCTTCACCAAATTGATTACTTGTTTGATCAGCTATGTGGATCACAATAATTATCCAATGTGGATATTTGGTCAGGATGTTATCAATTATGGGTGAAGAAGGAAAATATCCCCAAGACTGATTTTCATATAAGATATTGGCACTATGAATTCATAGTAATTCCTCTCAGACTCACTAATACTCCTGAAATATTCATGGACTTGTTGAATAGATAATTTAGATATTACCTCAAAATATTTGTGGTAGTATTTATTAAAGATATTCTAATATACTCCAAAACCAAGAAGGAGCATGAGGAGAATCTAAGAACATTACTAGAGAACTTGCGAAATGATATGCTTTATGAAAAGTATAACAAGTGTGAGTTCTGGTTAAAGGAGGTCTCATTATTGGTTCATAACATCAAAAGCAATGGGATATCTGTGGATCCCTCAAAGACAGTTGCAATATAGGGATATTTGAGGCCAACACTGGAAATGGATATCCGTAACTTCTTGGCTTAGCTAGATATTATCACCGATTTGTGAGAAATTTATCATGATGGTCAAACCCTCTTACCAAGATAATTTAGAAGGGAGTCAAGTTTTCTTGGAGTGATAAATGCAAAGAAAGCTTCATGGAGTTGAAAATGAGGCATATTACTACACCCGTTCTCACACTACCCAAAAGTACAGAACATTATGTGGTATTTAGTGATGCTTCCAAGAAGGGCAGGGGTTGTGTGTTGATGAAAAATAACAGTCATCTTTTATGAATAAATGCAATTGAAAGTTTATGAGAAAAACGATCCAACACATGATCTAGATTTGGTTATGGTGATATTCGCATTAAAAATTTAGTGACATTATCTATTTGGGGAGAAGTGTGAAATACATATAGAGTACAAAAGCCTCAAGTATATATTCACACAAAAAGAGTTGAATATGCACCAGCAAAGATGGTTAGATCTAATCAAAGTCATTGACTGCTCAATCCATTAAAATATTATAAAAGCGAACATGGTGTAAGATGCTCTATAAAGAAAGGACCCAAAAATTATATCATTGATGAGAATTGAAAAGGATCCAATATTCTTATATTTTATAAATATAGACATTATAATCATAAATACTAAAACATCAACAATCCTTTCATAAATTATTGCTCAACTATCTCATTTGGAATGAATAAAGAATGCTCAAATAAGGGAGGTGGAAATTATGAAAGGGGTGGAAGCTATTAAAAATGGGTAATCCTTTGATTTCATGGTTCACAAGGATAGGATTTTGATTTTGGGGTCACAATTATATGTACCTCACAATCTAGAGATAAATAATGAGCTTCTAAATTATGCACATAGATCAACCTTATCTATTCACTGAGGGAGCACAAAGATGTATTGAGATCTCTGAGAAAACATTTGGTGGGACTATATGAAAAGGGATATTACTGAATATACATCAAAGTGTATGGTATATCAGCAAGTGAAGGATGAGATGAAAAAGTCTAAGGGGATGATGAAACCACTAGCCATACCAACATGGAAGTCAGAGAACATTATCATGGACTTTATCACTGGTCGTCCAAGGACAACTAGAGGAAACACTGCTATATGGGTCATTGTGGATCATCTTACAAAGAAAGATAACATTATTGAGATTTTATATGACTTCTAATTAAATAAAATTGCACGGATTAACATCAATGAAATGTTAAGTCTTCATTTAGTATGATTATATACTATATCTAATCGTGATTCAAGATTCATCTTGAAGTTCTGGAAAAGTCTCCAGCATTCTCTAAGCACTGAACAGAACTTCAGTATGGCCTATCATCCTCAAACTAATGTAAAATATGGGAAAACTATTTAGACATTGGAAGATATGTTAAGATCATGATCTGGGGACTTCAAAGTAGGATGGTACCAACAACTTACAGTAGTTAAATTTTCCTAAAAAATAGTTTCTACTTGAGCCTCTGAATGGAAACATATAAAGCCCTTCATAGGAAAAGGTATATAACACCAGTGTGTAGGGATGAAGTCGGTGAGAATAATATTCTAGGACATAAAATGATCTAAGAAAAGGTGGATAAGGTGGAAACCATTCTGAAGCATATCAAATAATCCCAAAGTCAAAATAAGATTTAAGAAGATAATCGTTGAGGAGAGCTTGAGTTCAAAGTTAGAGACATGGTATTTACATGAATATCTCCATGAAAGAAGGTCATGAGGTTTGGAAAGAAAGTGAAATTTAGTCCAAGGTACATCTTCCCCTTCTAGATTCTTGATCGTGTTGGGGTTGTGGCCAATTGACTAGAACATCCACCTACCATGGCTAAATTACAGGTTGTCTTTCTTGTATCTTTCTTAATGAAGTACATACCAAACCCTTCACTTGTACTCTCTTCAGAGGTGGTACAAATAGAGGATGATCTTTCTAACGAGGAGTAGCCAGTGAAGATCATGGATTATAGAGATACAGTTCCACGTAACAAGACTACCCACCTGTTCAAGTAATTATTTCAAAACCATAAGTACAAAGAGGAAACCTGGGAACTGGAAGAGGCAATGAAAGAAAATTACCTACAACTGTTTGTAGATTATAATGTAAAACAAAATTTTGAGGGAGATATTTCTTAACGGGGGAAGATTGTAATGACCCAAACAATCATTAATGAAAATTATTCTTTGTATATTTAAATGTCTTATTATGTAAAATGGTTATGTAAAGAATATAAACATCCTTGTTTTTATGTTTATGGATTTCAAAATACTGTTACGAAATGTTTCCTTTTCTAATATATCCATTGAACAGTTCTCACATGATTAGCATAAATATTGGGCTTTAACAAATCTAATTTACAGAGATAAAGGAAGCAACGACCTCATCCAATATAATTTCAATGTATGAAGTACATTTGTCAGAGCTCGAAAAGGAGGTGGAATCATTGGGATTTTCTCTTGACCAATCCCAATACAAGAAGAAATACATTAAACATGAGAGGAACCACCTATGGGAGAAGTAGATTTTGATAGAGATTACTACTCGAGCGATGTTATTCGAGCCACCCCAAGAGTCAATCACCATTTCACACCTTAACCTAAGGCCTTATGTGGTTGTTTAATGGGGTTATGTAATAAGACCCTAGCACTATCACTATGTACATTATTTTTGAATAAAGTGTATTCATTCATTTTATTATTGTTACTTTGTAAATAGTTTTAAAAGAACAAATAGTATTTTTTGTTAATATTCAACTAAGAAATCTATTTTCATTAAATAAGGGATTTTTTAATTAAATAATATTTCAGTGAAATATTATTAATGTTAAATTAATTTTTATTAAATGTAAATTAATGCATAATTTTTATGAATTCAATTGTAATTTTTATTAAGGATTGAAATCTGTTTTTGTCGAAACCCATGAATTTTTTATAAATGATGGTTTTTATTTTAAAGTGAAAATTCACATATTTAGAAGCATATTTGGATAAAATGAATATAATTTTTGGAATCAGGATGCCAAAATTATCCAATGGTGAGTTTATCATAATTTTCTAAGACAATCAAATTTTGGGGTAAAAGATAAATACCATTTAAATAGACAATGCAATTTATGACATCATAATGGAAAAATAGGGATGTAATAAAATATTATAAATGATATGTTCGGCCAATATATGTTTTACCATTTAATTTATGTGATTTTAGGTTTATTTTATTTATTTTACAAAGCCTTAGTCGACCTTCCATGACTTATAAAACATTTTATCTTTTTAATATGATTTACTTGAGAGAGTGACTCACCTCCACAAAAAAATCCTAATATTTTAATAATTTCGGCCATTGGCCTTATAAAATATTGTTTTCCGCTACCCTTTGGAATGAAAAAGTGAAAAAAACACATAGTATATTTTTTAGTTTTTTTTATTTTAAGGTGTATGGTCCAAATTATAAATAATAAAGAATTCCCCCCCTTTTTCTATAAACTCACACAAGCTCCCACTTCCTCTTCAATAAAAGCCTTTTGATTACGTTCAAAATATAACCCCATCTATCTAGAGTCCTGCAAATGTTCCCCAATCTCCCAAGATTCTTCTCTCAAGCCTCTCCCAAGCCTTTAGTATCACACTTCCATGTAAGGGATTTCTTTCTCCCTCATTTCTGTCTAAGATTCATTATGTTGTTATACACTTGTATTTTCAATTAAAAATTTTGGGGTGTAATTTTTCACCTCACCCATACTGCCCTACATATGTTTTAATGATGATAGACCCATTTCTCTCTCATTAATTCCTCTCATTTACAATCATTACTATGACGAAATTATGTAAGGGATTCCTTCCTTTCTCATTGTATCCATGTATATTGATTTTGTTATTCCCTTTTAATTTAAATTATAAATGTTGGTGTATGATGTATCACCTCCCTCATACATCTCTATTTGTGTTGGAATGATGAAATTACCATTTCTCTCTCACTAATTCCTCCTATGTACACTTGTTACCATACTGAAATTCCCTAAGGAATTTCGCTCTCCTAATTGACATTCAAGAAATTATTTTTTATTATGAATCAAAATTCCATTACATTCATTGGGACATGTATATATATGAACCCTTAATATAAATTTCATGTAAACATTATGAGACACCCCATTCTCTATCATCAACAATTTTTATGAATTCTTAGGTCACACCATTATGCTGCTGAAATTGCACAACAATTTTCCAATCCAAAATCATTGTGTTGTTAATACCATGTCCATTTCTCAATCAAGAGTATTCACCTTAATGCACATTTATCTATTGATGTAATATGTTAATGTATTAATTACTCATTCATTTATTGAGGAATAAATTATTGTGTTTAATGAATCCTTGTTGTATGATCCTGTGCCACACTTATGCATGAATCAAAATGTTAGTAAAGGGTGTTCCCTGATTGTGATTCAATGCATTATGTAAAGATTAGTATCATCATACATCAGGTGACATGTTTTTTTACTCATTCTAATTCATGTTCATTGAGGTTTTACTGATTCTCCATGTGAAATAGGCCTTGGATCATGTTATCAGGTTAAATGATGTTTCCACATTTCCATGTTATGTTAATCATGTTATATCATGTCTTTATGTCCATGTTTCTCTAATGCTTGATTGATATGATTATTGCCTAACATGTACTGTATTCATCATGTTATTCCTTCCTTAATCTCTTATTAGAATTTATAGATCGCCCTTTTCTTATGCATGTACTCATGTTATCTCATGCAATGCTATGTACGAAGGAATGTAGTTGTCATGTAAAGGATGTTTTTAATAAAGATGTTTTGTTTTATGTTCTAATATGTTATGTAATGTTCTTAAACCCCACACACACTAGACCTCTCGATCCACTATGTTGTGCCAAGTGAAACATTTTATGTAATAAATCATGTTTAAGAGTGTATTAAAGATCAAGGTTATTATACTTACAGTTTATTTATGATCACATATATAACTATTAAATAAAATTCCAAAAATTTGAATATCTATACCCCACTTTATATTATATGACTTTTAATATGATTTATGCATTGATAAAAAAGTACATCAAAATAATCAATATCAACTTAAATATACACCAAATTGTATTTTTATGATAATTTATCTAGTCAAGAGGCAAATTATTTTTCAATAATTATCTCATGTATTAAAAAAAATATATTATTTTTTTGGCTCAACAATATATCCATTAGATGTTATTTTCAATCAAGGAACACAAATCACTTTTAATCCAAAACCAATTTTTAATGAATAATAAATATACAATTTCAATACAAATAGAGAAAAGATAGTGTTGGGAAAAAATATTGAACCATAATATTTTATTGTACAATAAATGAAAGGTGATTTATATTAAACTCTTTTAAAACTTATTATGTTAATTTAATTATATGAGATTATACAAGTTAAAATTTCAACTGAGAAAATACCACTTCATATTCAATAAATACATTATCACAATATAGAATGATATAGTAATGAATTACTCTTTATTAAATATACAATTTCTGATGGAATATAATATGCCAAAAATATGAAAAAAAATCCATGAAATCTAGAATCCATAAACTCCTACATTGAATTCAACAAAACTGTTAAAATAATTGACATATGTATAGTGTTGAATCCATAGCTCCTTATAATTCATATATATAAATTTATTCCAAAAATACTAAAAATGATCCAATTCATAATGTTACACAAATGTCAAGGGATAACTTCCCTTATATATTTATCCTCCTAGTACAAGACCTTAGGAGACAAATATAAAGAAAAATTTATGTATTCTTTTCTCCCATTTTTAAAAAATATTCAAATACCTGCTGAGAGAAAGTATTCAATATACAATACCTTTTACCTTATATGGGTTAGTTTTAGCACCCAAAATCATAAAAAAAATTAAAATACCTCTTTAGGTTGTTAGAATAGATTTTTTTTACACTATAATTGGAACAAATTCCAAATTCAATTCATTTCTCTTCTCAAGAAATATGATAATGTAATGTTTCATATCAAAGTAGACGGATATTAAATAAATAAACAAATTACTTTAAATATTGAGGACAATTTTTTTAACACCATTATAATTTATATTATATTTATATTTAATTATTTTTATTTCCTCAATACGTTGTGTTACTTGCAACACCATGTTTTAAAAAACAACAATTTTCTATTAAAATATTTTTTAATAGTTATCATATATCCATTGGGATTGAGGGTATGAATAAAAATAAGTTAATATTGAAAATATTTTTTTAACTCATGTATAAAATAATTAAATTAGTTATAAATTAATTATAAATGAAAATAAAAATCAACTAAAAATAAAGTGGATCCTTCTCTAAAAAATAGTTTTTCTGAAAAAATGCATTTCCCTTTTAATAAATTAAATTAATAACTATTAGGTAATGTAATTAATGAGATATATATATTTTTATTTATTATTCAATAAAATTATATATATTTGATAAAATATATGTATTATTCATGGGATAATAATAAATAATATTGTATGATAAATTTTTTTATTTTTTGAAGAGTGGTTTTCATCACCTTAGCCTCCATTATTTTATAACAAATTTTTACTAATAATTGAGATTTAATTTGATATTATGGATATCAAATTTTTTGTTATGAGGTGAAATTTTAAGAAAAAAATCCCTTTTATTTTTATGCATTATAAATAGTAAATGGGGTAAAATTAATCACTTTGATAAATGGTTTATCATGTTAATTTAGTTTTAAAATGAATACTAAGGCGATAATTTTTCATAAAAAATATTTTTGGAGGAAATAAATTAGACATATATTATCATATGTTTAAAATTTATTTTTTAAAGGAAAAATCAATGAAAATTTCATATATCATATTTGAATCAAAGAAATATACAAAATGATATTCCCTTATAGTTAAAAATATCTTCTGTGTTTATATGGGGAAAAATAGATTTTGAAGAATATAAAGTTCAATTTTCATAAAAATAAAATTATTATTAGGATGGAAATTTATTTATAATGTTTAGTAATTATATTATTACCTTAAATCATTAAACAATTTTTATGTCGCATTTCTGGAATTAATAGAAAAAATAAAATTATTGATTTTAAAAATATTAAATGTGATATAATTTTAGTGATTTATAGTGTTAAAATAATTTTATTGAATATTATAATATATAAGTCATGTTTTAAATAATTACATTGAAATTGAATCTTTATCATTATGTCTTTTATGTAAAAATTCAATGGGTTTTGTTAATATTGAAAAAAATGATATATTATGAAAACAATATTTTATTAAATTATTAAAAAACAATATAATTATTTAAAATGGACAAGGAGAAATATATGGAATATTATTTTATTCATTTCACATTTATGATTCAATATTCACATTATAATAAAAATTATTACCCTTTATGTGAAAAAAGTCATTATTGTGATAAATGTTAAAATGGGTTAACTGTAGGGTTAAACCAAAATATAATGTTTAAAATACCACATAAAACAATAAAAATTATATTGTTTAATGTTATTATAACCACATATTATCCCAATATAATATATCTATCTATCTTAAGTAATGTTATTAATAATTTCATTATTGTATTTTATTCCTTTTTGAAATGGCATGTTTGTCTTCTCCCCCACTTTTGAATGGACACCCCTCATTTATCATCTTTACACCACAATGAGCCTTAATTATTGAAAAAATGAATCTCGTTTATATTCCAAACATCAATATAATCATTATATTTGTTATATTATTCTCAAAATATCATACTTGTTGTCCAAGAGAGGGGATCTAATGGAGTTCTTCAAAATAATAGGTAATCACCTTAAACGATCACTTTATTTTTACTTATTCTTTTACCTCATATAAATTTATGTTTTTTACCATTAAATGGTATCATAATTTTCCAGGGTGTAATAAAATTTTATCATTATTATTAAACCACAATTATCAACCCTTTTCCCATAAAATATTATGTGAATGTATCACTTGTGCATATGTATGACTTTCCATCTCCACGTAGCGATACAATTCATTTTTCATCACCTTGTTTTATGAATAAGAGTTATAATTGGTTTAGTTTTAATATATAATATGTATTAAATAAGTATTCATCTATAATTTTGTTATAATATCTACCTGTTTACCATCCAAACCATTGGGAAAATTTAATTCCACTTGTGCATACGTACGGACTACCACTTCCATATAATGTTGTCATTCATTTATTATTTCAATTTCACTATGATGGTAATATAGATAGATATGATAAATATATATGATATATATGAAATTAAAATGATTCTATATTTTTTAAAAACTATCCACCTATAATTTTTTTAGTCTTTCTAAAAATGAAAACAATATTCTTGTAGAGATAATATATACAGTCTCTATAAATGGTGTTATTTATTTTATATAATTATAACTTTTATGTATTAGTGTAAATACATATATAATGAATAAATATATGATATATATATATATATATATATAATTTTTACCTTTTTTGAATGATTTAACCTTTATTAAAGTACAAACTCCCAAACTACTTAACCAAAACATACATTAAAATTGAAGTATTTACTACCCAAAAAAATGATATTTAATACAAAATTTTCAATAAACGTGATATAAAATATTATAAGTTATGTAATATTTGTTATTATATATATGAGTATGGTTCTATAATTTATTTATAATAAATATTCATTTATTATATAGTATTTTTATACATATATTAATGAATTTGAACCTTTGGTAAGGGTTTATCTCACAATTTCATCATTCTACGAGATTGATTATGTTTAAATATCTCTTGAGGTATTGTTTGATATTTCTATCATAAACAAAATATAATTTTTTCTAATTGGTTTATTTATTAACATTTCATATAATATTTCCAATTTTCACACCATTCGTACATATAATTTTTGAATAATGGTTTTTTAGAAAATGTACATCAATTATCTCTTTTGCTGAAAATACTTTTTCTTCCATATCCATATTTTATAAAAATCGAATAAATTTTTTATTTATATTATCTAATTATTTATCAAATAATTTTTTAACCATGATTTAATTTTAAATAATATTTTAAAAGTATTCTTCTTTTAATTTTCTGAATGATGTTCTTAGTAACTTTTTACAAAAGATTGGAATAATATTTTTTTAACTTATATGGCATGAACATAATTTTTCAAAATCATAACCAATAAATGATTTGAATATTTCTTAACACGTTATCAAGGTTATTTTCAAATAAAATATTTTACATCATATATGTGAAATATATTATATTTCATTATAAAATGTTATTTTCCTCATGAAAAGTTTAAGGTATAATTTTAATGTATCTTTATCTCTTCCAACATCATTTGATGAATCTTATTCTAAAGATATACTATAATGATAGAATACTTATTATTTATAGGGATAGTTTATGATCAGTTCGTTTATTGATGTATTGTTTTGATACCATTATATATAATACACTATAAGCTTTATGATTATGTTTTTAAATTAGAAAAATTATTAACATTTCACATACTAGTTTTTTGATATGTATATTAATGTTGATTTTGTTTCGACCATTTCATAAAATTAATGCATTATACTTATTATCTAATGGGTGGGGAATACAATTATATAACCCTGCGATGCATTGATATGTTTCCAAAGACAATCTATATTGGATTTTTGTCGATACCAAACCATTTATATAAGATGTCTTGGCAAGAGGCATTGATGGTATGATTATTATTTCCTATAATGACACCTCTAATGTTAGTTTGATATGTCTTACATTATGATTTCCATTATTATAAAATTAGACATTGATTTCCATGTTATTATTTGAGTATTTTTCATATCCATGGATATTTTTTTATCTCATGTGATTATTTATGTGAATTATTTTTTTATCATTTAGACATTACATATTATTCATGTATCTTTTATAACCCTGAAAATAATTCCAATACTAAAAATTTGAGCTCACCAATTTATTAAGATTTTATTTTCCAAAATGATAGAATTTCTTTATAATTTTAATTTAGTGATGTGATAATGGGAATAATGGTGTTCTCATATAAAATTATCTTTTGTATTTTTTGTTTTCAAATGTATTGTGAAATACCAGTATATATCATGTTCTTTAAGACTAAAATAACTCTTTCGTACTTTAGAATTTGATTTCTTGTATTTATTACATATGAAATAAAGTAACCACTAACTCTGGGAAATTCAGTTCAAGTTCATTACATTTAGAATCATAACATGTTTATTAGAAATCATTGGAACAATATTATGGAAAAAATATATTAGGGAACATAGCCCTCTGATGAACATTGAGAAAATTACTAAATAGTTCAAACTCATGATTTTGAGGTTATTTATATATAAAATTTTAGTTTAGGTTCATTGTTTCACTAGTTTTGGAATTATAAATTATAATTCGTAATATAATAATCTAATATTTTGGATTCCATTGTTTACAAATAGAAAGCAAAATAAGGAATAGAAACCATATAAATGAACATAGTCAATATATATAGTCTTCACCTATAAAAGATAAAGAATCTATAGTTGGAGATATATCTAGAGTTGAAAAAATTATAAATATATTTGAGATGAAGGCATAGTTTATAAGGAATAACCGTTCTCTGATGGAGTAGCATGATGATCCACAATGAATTGTAACAATTTTAGGATATATCATGGTTTAGAGACCACCATAATTAAACTTTCAATAAGTTACAAATATATTAAACAATAAATTTAAATAATATTCCTTAAAAACAATTTTTTTAATGTTTAAAGAGTATGGAATGTAAAAATTTCCCTAGAAAATAATATTACTTTCCTTTTAAAACATCGTATGTAGAAACGTTATACAGTTTAGTAAATTAGACATTCCATGATATAATGATTATGGATATTGAATAGTAATGGAATTTTCAATGTATGATGATCATAAGATTTTGAATGTTTCTAGATAAATTTAATAACTATTAAATTAATAAGAGATTAAATATAAACATTTATTCATAACAATTATATGTTTTTAATAAGATGAAGTATTCTAGTAATAGAAAAAAATAGAAGAAGAAAATTTAAAAATCATTAAATAATGACCATTGTAAAAACATTGAAAACATATATAAAAATAAAAATTCGATAAAATTAATATGGTTGTGGGAAAATCAGTTAAATCTATCTACATTAAAGAGAAACATTCCTTTTTAATTTTTATAATAAAATTAAAAAAGAAACCTATTAAAAAAAATCAGAATGATTCCATTAAAAACATGAAAAAATTAAATGATAATTAGACATTCCTTAAAAAATACTTCATATTAATAAAAAAATTAGAATAATTTTGAAAGATAAATATTTTAGAAAAAATTAACTAATAAAAAAAGATAAATGATATAAACTTTTATTTTGATATTTTCCTGGATTTATTCAAGATAAAAAATGGAAAATATGAAGAAAACCAGGAAACTCATTAAAAAACTAGAGGATGATAAAATATATGGATTTTATGAAGGATATATTATAATACATATTTAATTAAATTATAATCAATCCCTAAAAAGTATCATTACAAAATAAATTCTTTCCAATTTTGTAATTTTTAGGTTTTAATTCCCGGATACATTTTTTGAAAGATGATGCCTTGGCCCAAAACGACCAAGGAACAAATTATTATAAAAAAGTTTATAAAAGTCTGAAATATGGGATCATATTATAATCTATTTCATGTAAATGAAGTAAAACATCAGGAAGGTGTTCAACCCCGGTAATGCCTTGATTTATATCCATGTTTTCTAGGCCATCTACCACCGTGTTTGCTTCTCGATAAACGTGTGTGATGATATAGATTAGATCGATGAGAGAATAGATGTGGTCCCTCCAATGGCTAGAAATCTTCCAGGAAAGTTGTGTTATGCCATTCCAAATTGCTTGCATGGTGGTAGTTGAAACATAATTCCCTGATAGAATAAACATTAATTGAAACATTAAATATCATTAATAAATATATATTCATGTCATATGCATCAAAGGATCTGTATATTCACCAAATAAAATATATTAGGTGCGTAATACCAAATATTTATCAACAGAATTGGAATTGAGATGAAATCACATACATCACACTTCCAATTAGACTAACATAACTTAAAATTATGTATATTAGAATTACATTTATTATAATTTCATACATAAAACATATATATATATCTATAATATCACATATGATCCAATTATAAAATATCATCACCTTTTCATTAATAATCATTCGTTATTATCATTTTTTTGTGTGTTAACTATTTAATTTACCCATGCATGTTTCACCATATAAATCCCAATTATTATGCACAGGTTGTAGATTAATCATATTTAGAATTATAAAATTTTGATAAATATAATATATATATATATATATATTCATTATATATTTATTTAAAATCATTCATGAAACGTGGAAAAGAACAATGAATCACATCGCTTCGTGGAGGTGGCAGTCCACACATACTCATGGGTGATGTTATCAGTTTTTAATGGGTAGAATTTTAAAGAATTATGTGATATATTAAATTTAAATAATGTTATTTAGGTTATACTTATAATATATATTCATTAGAATAATCATTATCAGTATCCCTATGATGTTGTGGTAGAAATCAAATCAAATCAACACACGAGGCAATAGTTTACCGTACACTTGAGAAATGATTTTGTTTTTCATTTAATAGAGAAGGGGAATGATAAAAATTATTACATCAACATAATAATATCTAATTATATGTTATAAAATGGTGTTGTTATATTTCAATTTACTGTATATAATTTAACGATGTGAAATAAAAAGAAAAATGAAAGTTTTTGGTTAAGATGATTATCAATTCATTCAATGGACACTTTTTATCTTCTAATAAAGAACCAAATTTTGTTATTTTTGAAAGACTAACAAATTAAGTCCATATATAGATATTTTTTTAAAAATAGCATTTTATAGATCTAAATTTCCTTTGATGTTAGGGATGTGACAATAGGAGGTTCACTTTTATAAGTGAGGTGGGTGGAACACATGTAATGTGTCCTGGTTTTAAAATATTATTAAGAAACTTTCCAGGAAAATGGGTTTAAATTGAGTTTATTTAAGATTTAATTTAAGGTACATTCAAAATAAATTATTTCAATTAAATCAAAAAAGTTTTAGTGAAATTTTAACCCCTATCACTTTTGTGTATCCACTCAATAAACCATTTTAGTCTTCACTATGGTAACTAGTGATTACCACTTTTACTATTTAAAATGACCAAAAATGAATATGTCATTATTAAAGAAAATTTACAATATAATTAAAAATAAAAAAACGTTTTATAAAATTCAATTGCTAAAGGTGGAAGAAACAATGTTAAAAATGAACCCCCAAAATGTGATGAAAAATAAATTTCATGAAAACTGTAATTTTCAAACATAAGTAGATGTTAAATTAACCTTATTACTAGTAATTATCATTTTATGAATATAAATTCATATATATATATATATATATATATATATATAAGTTACAAATTTAACTTAAGTCATTCAAAATAATGCATTATTTTAGTTAACTAAATTGAAAAATCTATTTTCATATAAAAATAGTTTTCTAAAAAATAATTGTTTTACCTCCAAATTATATTGTACTAATTTATTTATGAAATAGGAGATGAGTGGCTGAGAGAGGGTGATGATAATGGACGTCGCGACTCACGAATCATCGCAGATATGGTTACCGAGAACACCCATTTAGGATCTGTTGCTCCTGATGTCTACATGACCCCTGTTGATTCTTTCATCTGAAGATGTTTCATCACAGAGGTCACGTGACCATTAAATTTTTGAATGAGGTGGTTCATTTCCTATATTTTGATCTCAGATTTGTTCTTGTTGGTAAATTCTTTAAGCGTCATCCCTCTCTGATTTTTCCTTAGAAAGGATTCTAATCCATTGGTTTTACTGATTTGAAATTGGCCTGCTCAACTCACTGAATATTATGATTCCTTTCTCCTATGAAAATTATTACTATCGGTTATGGTCTAGGGGTTCTTTTAATTTTTTGGGTTGCACGATGATGGTTATAAAATGGCCCCCAACGTTTGATTTGAGCATTGAACCCCTGATTGTCCATGTCTGGTTAGGGTTTCCCAGACTACCCTTTCACTTCTTCAAACAAATTGGCCTCTTTCCTATTTATAAACTTATAGGTCATCCCATTAAGTTGTATTTTTCTACTAAAAATCTTACAAGGTCATCGGTTGCATGTGTGTGTGTTGAGGTTGAGCTTACACTGCAACTACCTTCAGTTATTTGGATCCATAATGGTGATGTGGGTTTTTTTCAAGAAGTGGTTTATGAAAACATACCTAGATACTGCTCTAATTGCCTAAATCTTGGACATTCCCTTACAGATTGTGGATTTGGGAAGGACACTTTGAATAATAATTATGTTAGCAAACCTCTGACGATTAAAAGAATATCAGTTTGGGTTGAGAAAGAGATAAGGCCTCTTCTTGAAAAAGCAGAATCCTTGAATTCTAAGGCCCAATTTAGGTCTTCATCGGTCGCAGATTCTTCCCCAGTGTAGACTTAGTGTGCTCAGGTATATGTTTTTTCTGGATTTGTTGATGCAGTCCATAATTCTGAACCTATTAAAGACAATTTAGGAGTGGTCCCACCTTTTCATGATGCTTCCCAAGAAACTCACTCAATTTATAGTGATTCTAATCATGTTAATAATGAGCATGTGCTTCAAATTATGGATGCTTATATGCATTCCAGTGCCAAAAAAGGTAATAAACCTTTTACTGATCCTGATGTTTTCATCACTTCACATCCCAAGAAGACTTGAGAATGCATTGATTACTCTAAGTTGGAGAGAACCATTGTCAATAGATCATCTTGGATTCAAATGAAGTAAATTCACATCCCTCCATAGCCAGTACTCAATGAATCTCTACCTCCATCAGTATCCTCTAAAGAGGGGGACTCCTCATTGGGTGAAGAGGAACCCTACCAGTGTATTGAGGAACAAGAGGATAGAATTAAGCTTATAAATTTCACTTGTGTGATTAAGTAAGGATACAAGGATGACTTTTACCCTTGGATTGAGTAGCAAGAAAGGTTGTCTTTTGTAATATATCATAACAAGGAAATATTTTTTGATGACTATCTTAGTATTAGGGAAGAAATGTTTGATAGAGTGGAATTTCAGCTTGATCAAAACCCTAATTTTAATTAGCATCTACTTCGGTGGGAATAGATATCTCATAGTATTGTCTCAGCTTCTTCTTGTTGTTTCCATGGTTATGAAACTCTATGAGGGTGTGGTAACTTTCATGTAGGGTTCTTCTTGAAAAATCTCACCATATAGCCATAACACGAGTTAGGGGAAATTCAGACTATGTCATGTGTGGTTGTGGGTTGTGCCTTTTTGTGTTTCATGCCTTGGAGGATGATGATGGTTTCACTCAGAAATTAAAGAAGATCGTTAGCCCAAATGACGTGTATTCGCTAGATTGATATAGTCATCTACAATGGAGAAGCAGAAGATAGGTTATTCTTGCTACGTCAGAGGTTGTTACCATGTGTGATGTGACTACGCTTGTTACTCAATAATTTTTATCCATATCTTTGGGTGGTCAAAATTTCAGATCTTCATGTGAACAACATAGATGCTAATGTGGTTGGAAGCATTCATCAAATACTATGTGGTTCTGCAGCTGGAAATGATGGTGTTTTCTACATAAATGATTCCATTGCTGCCCCTTTGGTGTTGGCCTTAAGTGAGACATTCTAATTACCTGCTCTACATATTGCACTTGGTGAGGACTTGAACATGGGTGGATTCTACTCTATGTATGTATGCCAACTCTTACGGATTTTCATTAATTTTTGAGGTGCTTCTTGCCATTATCTTTCTTCTTTTCACTTTTTTATCTTGCTGGTACAAGCACATTGTACCTCATGTAATAACCTAACTTCTATCTTTTTTTAAATATATTTTGGGGAGCATGGGTTCTACTCATGGTCCGAGCCTTTCTGATTATATTGTCCTTATTTATGTTAAATTTATTAAAAATATATATTAATTATATATCACAAAAATTATTATAAATACCAGTAGTATTATTTAAATACTACATTTTAAATTCATTATAAATTCTTATTTTTTATGGTTAATTTAAAAAATTCATTCTCAGATGATTTTGAAAAAGAAAGTTAAATATCAATATTTACCTTGTAAAATTAGAATTTATAAAACTTGAAATATTATTATGTGATTTTTATTATAGTTTCATGAAAATAAAATATTCAATTAAAAGAAATGGATCTTAACTATTCCTTTTTTTCAATCCTTAAAAAATTTCAACCTCAAAAGTTTATGGGATATTTACTTCTAAACAAATGATTGCGGTTATTTTTTGTAACAAATTTAGGATCCCGTGTTGCTTCAAAATTATATAATTTCTCTAATGTAACTTCACTATTAGAGTTATTTGATATCGTAAAATTTTTTATCTAGTGTCAATAATATGGATAAACTCTTTATCATATGATAGACTAGGTTCCAATTCAATTTAATTAGTGGTGATAAATGAATTTGGTCTAGAATATACTTCATAAAAAAGATATATAGGACGCATAATGTACCTAGTTCTCCGTTTTCCTTTCTTCCAGAACCTTATGACACCCTTCCGTGGAAATACATTCAAGAAAACCTGATATCCCACATCAACATACCAATATTTCATTTAGTTATTAATATATTCCTTTTTCTTATATTTAGATGCTTTTATTTGGGTTTTAATAGTAATTACCTTTTTTATTATCTCCTTGACACATTCTAGTCATACAATATCCATTTCATTTACATCAACCCAACAACATTGAGTAAAAATCACTTTCCATATAATTATTTTTATAATATAATTTGAATACTTTAATGGAATTTTATGATACAAGATAACTCCTCAAAATGTAAATAATGATCTAACATAATTTGAATTCCAACTAATAATGACCTCAATATGTCTTCTAATGTTTCAATAGTCTATTTAGATTGTCTATCTATTTAAGGATTATAGGATATTCATAAATGCACCTTGGTATCAAGAGCCTTCTACAAATTCTTCCATAATATTGATATAAATCCTAGATAATGATATAATGCAATTAAAAGATGTATAATATGAAGTCATAAAAATTCGTTGATATATTATCATGTGAGTAACTCAAGAGTTAAATCTTCTTTTATAGAAAGGAACAATGTGGATTTTGTTTAGGCGATCCAAAATAACCCATATGGATTCATTTTTTCACAGATTAATTGTTAAATAAGATAAAAGTACGTAGTTATATCATTATTTTTCAACATGGGAATAGGTATACATTTCTTGAATCTCTTAGGATGTTTTTAGCTGCCTTTACCGATTTATAAAGAAAGAATCATGATACAAAATCTGAAATTTCCAACTCTTTATTTTCCCACTAAAAATGATTGTTTGGATCCATATACATCTTACTACTACTGAGATGTATTTATAAATTTGAGCAATGAGTATCTTATAATTATTCCACATTCTACCCAGGTATAAATGGAATACATACCCTCTTCCCAAATTTTAGAACACCATCATCATAAAAATATTCTCCCATTTCCCACCATTCATTTTGTTAATTTCCTTTTCTAAATTCTCATCATAAGGCTATGAACATTTTATCATTACTGGTATTTATGGTTTAGAAATCATTTATAAAATAAGTGATGTTTCCCCTCCTTGATAATTATCATATAAAAATTTATTAAATACATGAATATAGGATCCCTATCAATCCTGATTTTGACAAGGACACCATATCCTTTTCTTCTCAATGCATACGCTAAATTTTTTTCATATACTGGGTAATATATTTTTATGAAATAAAAATCCTTGAGTATCCTAAGCCATTAAATTTTCCCTATGTTGAGATATTTCTCTGAAATGATGTTTTTCAAACTCTTTTTTTCTTTTTATATATTACATAATTCACCATATAAATAACTCTTCCATATCATCAAATAAAATATTACATCCAATAACTCAAGATCATGTTTGAATAGTTCTATTCATGAACCTCTAACTACCTTGATGTATAGTAAATAGATTTGTCATTCATCATAAGGATACACCCATGTCCTTTCTTTATTAGATCATTGTATAAAAAAAATTCATCCCTTCAAATGGAAAATTAAAAATATAAGAATCGAACAATATCTTCTTAAATTATTCCAAACATTCTTCATATTATTTTTCCATAAAAATATATCCCCTTTACATGTTGACTTAGTTAATCAGTTATCCAATCATGTAATATTTTTCACAAATCATTAATACTAACCTATAAATACAATAATATTGACTAAATTAGTTATATTATTCATTATAGGCTATTATTGGACTACACTTTTCTTCTAATGATCAATTGAGATTCCATACATGGAGATAAAATGGATAATAAAAGAAGCTTTTATAATCCCAAATTCATACTTTTTAAATTTACAATATAACAGTTTTTCAATAAGAGAATCAAGTATGATTTGAAAGTGATTCTTATGATCCACATAGATTTTATATTACACCAATATATCATCAATAAAAACCACAAAAAATTA
Source organism: Viscum album (assembly GCA_963277665.1). NCBI lineage: Eukaryota > Viridiplantae > Streptophyta > Magnoliopsida > Santalales > Viscaceae > Viscum > Viscum album. The sequence goes on along the minus strand of OY728153.1, from coordinate 1,436,491,799 downwards.
TCAAGATATTATTTTTATTCTATATTCATCAATTCAAATAACCATATGTTTTATTAGTCAATCCAAAAGGTGTTACTATAAACTCATAATTATTACTCATCAAATGAAATATTTTTTTTGAAATATAACCCTTATTTACTCTCAATTGATGATACCTATAACAAAAGTTTATCCTTATAAAAATATTGGAAACATTAACATTCATTGAATAAGTCATCAACATGAGGTAAAGGATATTTTGTCATTGTAGTACATTCATTAATTATCCCATAATCATTATGAAACCTCGTAAATCTAAATTTCTTCTTAATTAAAAGAATAGGGTCTCAACAATGTTAAAAAATATGGTGTATAAAACCCTTATCATAAAACTCCTATAGTTTTTTATTCTACTACAATAATTCCAATATGTCTCTTTTATAAGGATTATTTGAAAAAAGTCTTGTACTATGAATTATATCAATAGAAAACTCAACATTACACTTTGTTGGATTATCAAGTTATTCTATAGGAAATTCATTAATGTATTTTTATATAATATTAACATTTTCAATTTTATTATTAAATTTCCAAACCATAGAATTTTTCTACACCTCTTCATTAAGAATATCGTTCATAAAAGCTAATGGAGGTGGATCTCGTAATTACCCATATTATGAGTTATCGTCTCTAAAGACATGGTATTTAACATCTACATCATGAATCATAATATCTTTCTCTTGGAAATGTGTTTTGGTATTATAATTTTAAATCCAATACAAACAAATTTTTTTGTCAAATTCATATATAGGTATAATCATCATGTCTTTAAATATGGTATTTCTTTGTGTCTTAATGGGAACTAACTTATACATTATTTTGAAGAAATATTTCCACTCTGAGTCTTGATTTAAAACACCATCCTAATGGTGCTATGTAAATATGTGATTTCATTTTCCAATATATAATATATAAAGGAGTGACATGATCCATAATCAAATAAATATTTAGATAAATTTGTTGATTCAATTAATGGTACCTACAAAAAATCTTTTATAAATTCAGCCTTAGATGTAGTGATTTTATAAACTCATCATTCCCCTTAGCCTATTTGGAAATAGGTTCACTAGACGCATGAGTTTTTAGTCTAAATGATTTCCAATTTCACTACATTTTATGTAATGGATAATATTTATTTCTTTATTACCCTTCAATTCATTTTCCAAAGTACCCTTTTTTATACACCTGTAACAAACATGCATGCCCTTAAAAAATTCAAGTATGTTTTTTCCATAATTTTCACGTGATAAAAATGGATTCATTCTCTAATTATTTTTCAACTCATTCTTCGTTTTATAGTTCTTAACTGAAAACATAATCTTTTGATTTCTTTTAATGATATAACATCTATAATATTATTTCATCATTTTGGTGGTATGTAATACTGTTTACCTATTTAATAAAAATGTTTTACAACAAGTTTCATTTAGATGATTCACATAATCCACATAATGAAATGAACAATTTAGATTTTTAGATTATGTATGTAATATAAAACATACCTGGATGGCCTTGTAATGGTAACATCATAATATGTAACGCTACCTTATTCATTTTTATTTAAGCTGAGTATGATTCTCTGCATTCCAGTTCTTTTATCATTAGAGAAATATTTAACAAATATATTAACTATAAAACCTCTCCATACCATATGTTGTATTAATTCATCCACCCTAGTATTTTGGATCAAGGAATAACATTCATTAGATTCTTCTTTAAGACAATATACTTATAGAATAACCTTTTCCATTTCATTACATTCTAGGGACAAAAAAATAGTTTTGAGGGAATTAATCCTTTGCTCATTCAAAATTATATTAACACTTACACTAATATATAGTGGATTCTATCGCATGAAATAATCCATCATAGGATTATCATACCATATAATATAATGATTCTACATATGTTTACGATTATTAGTCAAAAATTGGGTTAACCGCTGTAATATGTCAATGATCTACTTGGCTCTAACAATAGTTATATTAGTTATATCAATAGAGAAATCTATACAGTGCCCATGAGTATTGATATCATTCATTCTATTAGGAATTATTTTGAAATAATAGAATATACTAAATTAACTCATAACATTGTGAATTTTAATTCATAGTAGATTATTATAAATTTTGAGTAATTCTTAACATAAGAAAAACATTTTATCATATGTAATCTAAAAATCATAAATGTGGTTTCTTTATAAATACTATAACAACATAAAAATATTTTTAAATACATTTTGATGGTTTGTAAACATTGTGTGAATCAACCAAATAATATCTCCTTGGAGTGTCTAAAAAGGTGTGGGGTCTTAGGCCCACTCATCCTATATCAACCTATGCTTTTTATAAAATTATATATCATGTTATTATAAGAATATCCACTATATAGAATACATTATGATCCATTTCAGAATTATACAGGTCTATTATCTATGGAAACTTATACACATCAACAACTAGTACATAGGTGTCTACTATTAAGGTATTCATAACTAGAACCCTTATTACTCATATCATACATTATACCTTTCTTCATAACCTGGGGAAAGGAAACAAAATACAGGGTAATATCATATGATCAGTAAGGGTAAATAAGGGACATATTAATGATTACATATACATAACATGATTATAAGGTTATTATAACATGAGAATAACATTTAAAAAATTGCCCTACTTAACAGATGTCATAATCTAGATTCATGGTATAAAATATGGAAGGTCATAAGACATGGATTGTAACACCCAGACCCTAGTTACCCAAAGTCGGTGCATTATTACATAACATTGGAATGAAAACAAAAGATCATGTCTCGAAAGACCGATTAGTTTAGTTGCCTTGGAAACACTAGATACATTCATAAGTCATAAATTACATGATAAAGTGAAAAACTACAATAACATCATCTCCATTGTCTACACTCATATCCCCTTAGACTAACCCTATAGGTCAATCTTAAAATACTTCTTCAGATCTTGGGAAAAATAAAACATTGAAAGGGGTGATCTCAGATGCTTAGTAAGGATAAAAATATAGCGAAAACATTCATAAAAAAACAAAAACATTTAAGGCAATGTATAACTAAAACAAAAGCCTTTTAAAATTGACCTTCAGCATAATATGGCAAAAATAAAATGAAATAATTCCATTTACTTATTCACATGGATATTCTACTAGACGAATAATCACATGCAATATCAATAACCACTTTTATAATGATGGAATGCATAATTTAAGACTATCATAACCATATAGTCAAGGCCTTATGCCAAAACTACAAATAAGATTTTCTCAAGGCCTTGTTCCAAGACACTAGTTTGTCTCATTAGACCTACCGATGCATCAAGGAGCTATGGTGGGCTCCACCCATCACTTACTAAGTCCAATTAATTCCTCATATGAACAGGTTTGAACATAACATAAACATTCTTATTAAAACTATCATACGAAATTTCAATACTTTATCCATAGACCATGAATGGTATACAAATAACACATCCACATTCAAAAATATTACAAAACCTTCAATACAATATGAAAGTTTTGTATCATAACAAATCATCTTCAAATAATCTTAAAATCCATCAAAGGATGTTAACATAGATGAAATAAAAACTATTTGAGGGAAATATCTCTTTTCTGAAATTATTTAAAAGTCACATAATTATAAAATAAAACATTTACCTTGACAATATTCTTATAGGATTATAATGGAAGCTTCAATGATTTTATAACAGTGGAAAATAGCCGCACCCGCCGTATAAGTTAAAAAAGACATTCTTACCTTAATTTTGTCGAAAAGGTTAAAAAGGACCTTGATTGAAAAAATGACAGAAAGATTCCCTTAAAACCATTTTATAAAAAGTAAAATAATGGTATAAATGAATTTAACCCATAGTCTAGTAAATAGTAATTCTTTTTTGAAATACATTTTTAATAAACATGGATGTTGATGATAACGAGATCCCAGGAGATAACTACATATAAAAAACCTTGGATAATAAAGAGATTGTGAAATTAACCCTTACCTTTTACTTTTCCTCGGTCAAGGGTAGTTTAACCTCCTGTATAATGGTGAAATAATTGTTATCAAATTATAAAATAATAATATACTTTAATATGATATCATATATGAATTTTTTAACATTGTTTTGTTAATAATATCTTAGTATTATCATCATTTCAGGTGTTAATGGTTTCGTTTTCCTTTATATTCATTGTTATGTGAGTCATATTTTTTATGGATGGGATGTATCTTATTCATATCCAGAATGATACCAAGTCTTTAAACATTATTTTTAATCATATAATGAAAGTTAGTCTTGAATGGAAATGATGGGGAATGAATCTCATCGCATTTGTGGAGACAGTAATCCTTACGTACGCATGAGTGACAATATCATTATTTTGATATTAAAATAATATTTAAATGGATGGTATATCATTTATAGATAATCATTATCATGTTATCCTTATTATTTACATCAATTACACATCATTATTATTTTCCAGATGCGTTGATTGGTTCTTGCGACGTCTTTTTCACTGATTCAATCCTCCTCGTTGGTCCCTTGGATTCATGTGGTTTGGCGATTTGGAATCTGATGAGCATTATTCTACAGTTTGAGCTGAACAGCTTCGTGCCCAAGGAGGCATGGCTGGTTTATATCTTCTTGGACCCCCTCAAAGGATATGCTCCATCGATGTGATTTTGGGTCTTCCAATCCTGTGTGATGAAGACTCAGATTCCCGTTCTTTGGTTCATCCTCCTATTCATATTGTTTCATGTGTGCCAGATCTATCGTATGTGTCAGGGCATTTGTGGCTTTGACCTCAGCATTATAGTCCTCACTTTCAATTCGATGATGATGTGTGGGGTATTGGCTCATTTTTGGGACTCGGGTTTTGAAGATATGACTGGACTTGACCACTAGTACATCCCTCAATGAAGGATTCAGAGCAGGAAATTCACCTATGCAAGCTTTACAGATTTGGATGATTTAGAGGGAATGGAGACAGACATCAGATCAGGCCTACGCTTTGACATAGGACACTTTCTTACTCTAAAGTTTTGCATTAGTGGAGTGCTTTTTCACGTTCCAAATTTTGGGGAGGGGCTACTTCAAGTTGTCAGTATGGGTTTATTTTCTCATATTCGGGTCAAGTATTTTTTATTCCCTTGAAGTCTTCCGGGTTCCCCTTTCTCCATAAAATAGCGGTTTATTTTAAATTAAAAAATATAATGCTCTCGGGCCGTTGGATGGAATTACAGCACGACGTGGAGATGGTAAGTCGTACGAACACATGTATGGGGACATGTCATTCAATGGATGGATAGAATAATGAATTTGGTTGTACCATATTTATAATAACATCATAGTATATAGAAGATACAGGAGTTATTATTTTAGAATGGAAACAACAAATAGAAATGAAGTGGAAGATGAATGGAACCTGAAAGAGTTGATGAGATATTTACCTCTTCTTTGAGTTCTTCCTTTCGATTTGATAAAAAGGACTCCTTAGGTTTTCTCTCTTACTAATGGAATGACTCTAGGATGAAGGGAGGAATGTTGAGAGGATATTTGGGTAGGGTTTGACTGATCCAAAAGGCTTCAAAGGTGTGAATTAGAGAGAAGGGAGAGTGCCCTTTTATAAGAGGGGTGAGGGGAACCTTTGGAAAAGCATGAAATATTATTTTATAATAAAATAATTTTCAGATTCTAATGGCTCCAAAATTGATTATTTAAAGGATAAGGTGGGTATGGTTCAAACACCACTCAACCAATAGGTTTTAGACCGGTTTGGGTCACTATATTAACCTTAACTTATAGAATTAACTCTTAGTTAAATAGTTCGACATTTACCATGTCTCTTTGTAATTTTATATTATATAGATAATAAAATTACTATATATTTCATGACCCGACCCTACCCAGGCTCGATCCACAACTACCCCAAGCCCGCCTCCATAGGTCAGGGGCTGGCGACAAGCGCCGAAGGCTAAACAACTCGGGGAGGCCTTCGCTTGAGTACCTATACACACACACACAACACACTCAATGAAAAACTGCAGAGTAAAAGAAAAGTAAAGTACCAACTGCTATAAATAAACCAAAAATGTGAATCGACCTCTAACAGTACAAAGAAAGTGCTGTAGGTAAACTGAAAAAGAAAAGGGGAAAACACACGCCCAACCAGAAAAGGTGCCACAACCCGGCCACAATTAAACAAAAGAAAAACAGCTGGAAGGGTCCCCCACCTGGAACCCGACTCCGACCACCATACGCAGTCCAAGCTCCTAATCTCCTAAGCTCTGTTGAAGTCATGATCCACCTATCCGTCATCTGAAAGGGCACACCAAGTGTGGGAAAAGCCCAAGGAGGGGTGAGTATAAAAATACTCAGTAGGATGCCCTGAAGGCTCGAGGGAGAAACAAAGGAGGTACTGAAGAGGTGAGAAGTAGATCAAACAGGGAAAAGTAAAGGAGACCAACCGAGAGTGTAGTAAAGAGAACAACAAGGAGTACAGTAGAGAGTCTAACTCAACCCAATAATAGAAAGGAGGTAAACTCATCCAGACACAAGGAGCTAGAAACGGGGTGAATATGAACTTCTCGTCGAGTCTTCCCTACCTATAGCAGGAGAGTAGACTCGTCCAACCATGAGAAGCTAGACACGGAAAGCACATGGAATACCCCGCGTGTCTTCACCTCTCCTAGAGGGAGAGTAACCAACCCCAAGAATTGGGTACTAGAACAAGGTATATACATATATATGCTCTGTCAAGAAACCCGAACAAGATCATAAGGGTATCTCTGTTCCATAGCTCATCCCAAGAAAGTGAGTATCCAACAGTCCCAGAAGTAAACACCATCGATGCCCAGCATCCCCCACATCTGTGCCAAACTGCAAGTCAATGGGCTTAAATCACCACACCTTGACACTATCTTCTTTGGGCGGCACTAACTCACCCATACGGTTTTAGGTCTCGTCACAAGGACGCGTCTTGGTGGGGAAAGTGCCCCTCATACTTTAGAGTTCTGGTGAACGTCAAACCACACCTCGTCGCTGCCCCGTAGTCGAGAGGTCTCCTCAACGTCGACAGGCGACCCCCTGCCCAGCCCCGCTGGAGGGTAATCACAGGAATTCGATGGGTTCCCACTAGAGGGAGACCCAACAAAAGTCAACGGGTACCACATTTCCCAGTCCTGTAAAAGTGTAATCAACTAGAGGGATACCTGGCTAAATTCGTCGATGAGTCCCCATGCCCAGTCTCGTAAAATGTTACTCCACTGTTGGGAGGCTCGGAACCATCATCGGGGACCACTTCCCAGCCTAGCTAGAGGTAAACCCGGCCTCAGGGACCACTTCCCAGCCCCGCTAGAGGTAAACCCGGAACCGCTCTGGCCATCCCTACTAGATGGTACTGCTCGGTAAAAACCATTGTACTGTCCATCCCTGATGGATGGTACCTCACTAGCCATCCCTTCTGGATGGTACCTCACTGGCCATCCCTACTCGATGGTACCTCACTAGCTATCCCTGATGGAAACAACCTCCTGAGTAGAGGATCGGTACCCGCATAATGTGTTGGTCACACCGAATCCACAAGAACTCTACCAGGGAACACAAATAAACACGGTCGGCCAAACCATCGAGAACAGAACCAGGGGAAAACCACTCGACCCTACTGGTCAAAAAATGAGAATAGAACCAGGGGAAACTCAACCATTCTGGACAAACCATCGATAACAGAACCAGGGGGAAACTCAGCCCTGCTAGCCAAACCATCGAGAACAGAACTAGGGGGAAACAAAACCCTTCTAACCAAATGAAAAAGAATAAAACCCATGGGAAACTCAACCCAGCTGGTAAAACAAACAAGAACATAGGGACCCTCTACGTCGTGAGAGGTCAAGGGTATGCAAAGCAGAACCCGGAACCCACATGGGGCCCACACGATTTGTGGCCCCAAGCCAACTCCAACCATGTTTACAAACGTTCTTAGGTACAAACAACTACTTATACCTCCAAGAATTATCGTATACTCCCAGAGTATTACACGTTTTCAGCCCAAAGGCTATCGTACTCATGGCACCCAACATCAACGCAAAGGGCGTAAATGTAACAACTCCAACTTTCCACCTCATCAACCGAGGCACATCCAACTACATCTCTTAAAACATTTACTTCACTCATACGGTAGTGCACGAGATCACACGCCAAGGGTTCTCTACAAACACCGCCGAAGGAACCACCACTGGGACTTCTTTCATGCTTACAAATTTAAATGAGGTCTCGAATGAGGCTCCTCACATCCAACCGGTTCATACCATTGTAATACTCATGGAAAAACATGCGAAATAGACTACTTACTCGCCTTAAAGGGATATCTGACGAAAAAGTCGTCCAACACCGCTTTACGCCCAAACGACATCCCGTGATCCCGAGACTCGGCCCCAAAAAATAGTCTGGTGCATCACAGCATTGTGATCCCCTCGGGAAAAAACGACAAAAGGACTGCTCACTTGGTTGGAATGGATATCCGGAGAAAAATATGCATTCTGACATACCGAACATGAGAGGTGATGCATGGGACCTACATCCCAGTCCCGAAGCGCTGCCAACGGATCGCACCATTGCAATACTCTCAGAAAAGTACACAAGAAGGACAATTCACTTGTCTAAAACAGACACTCAGTGATAAAGCTGGAAATCACTGCCAACTCCCAAAACGGACCTCGTGGGACCTGCGCCAGTGTGCTGAATTAAAGTGGGTGGATTGCGCTATTGCAATGCCTTCGGAAAAACACCCAGAATCGACTACCCGCACGCCCCAAATAGACGTCCGATGTAATGGTTGTAAAGCACTACACGCAGCTCGAAAGACGGGAAGTGGTTACCACACCTCAACTTTGGTTACGACGCCCGAAACCACATTGGAAGACTCCGGATCAATGCCAGGGTCGCAACGCCACTGACGGTGCTCAAAACGGACTTTGGATGTGTCTGCACCGCCCAAAACAAAAACCCCCAGAAAAATGCCAAACTACTTATATTACACATCGCTCCACCGATGCCCCAATATTGGGATCTAAAACCCCCGAAACCATCTCAAATTCTTTGCCTTGATCTGAGTATTTCACTGTCACAGATGGAATGCAAAACGGACACCCGTAGTGGGATATACGAGTGTCCCAAATCGAATGGGGTGAGCCCCTTGGACTGGACCGGCCGGTCCGCCCGGCCTCGACCGGCCCACCGCTCAACCGCGCGGGCCGGCCGTGGACCCGTGGTCCATGTGCAGACCAGCCCTCGTGGCCAGTAGTATGGCCACATGAAGACCCACCGAGGGCGGGTCTCTATTCGCCCGCGGGGTAACGCGTCACGACTCCGATCCTCCGCGTCAACCGGCCGGCCCAGCCGGCCCTGCCCTTCCGCTCCGCACCCCCAGCTTTCCCGGAGGAGCCCATGTCGCCTGTCTCTGAATCCACCCATGCCGACCTCCGCTGCAGAGGGTACCCGCTGCCTAGAGGCACCTCGTGCCGCCGCCAACCTCCCTGGACCACTGGAAAACACTAAAACCTACAATCGGCAACAGACGACTGGAATCGCTTCCGAACTCGGATTTCAATTATGAAAAGTGCATCAGATAGGTCTGAAAAAGTAATACACATTTATGGGATTTGATAGATGATCAAATGGAAATTTGACTCATATATATCAATATAATGAGGGATTTTTGAAATTAAAAATATTCAACAAAAAAACACTACCTCTTTAGCCGTAGCCCGAAGCTTCGCAAAGGGGTTATCCTTCGCCGGAACAAAGACCTTGGAGAGGAGGAGAGCCTAGTTCTAGGAGAGGCTCCTTGATTGAGCCTTCTTCCTCCAGAGCAAAATGAGGAAGGGAAAGAGGGGGGTTAGGTTTAAGTAGATATAATTAATTAAAGAGTTTTAATTAATTTAACTCCCAAATTAACCCGCGTCTGAAACCTTTAACAGAGTCGAGGTTTAGCCTCCACTCGGGTAAAACTAACTCAAGAGCACAATAGAGGTCTCATAATTTTAATATGAGTCTCCGTTCAAAAGTTATAAAATTTAATGTCTGAGGCCTCAAAATTACGAAAACGCCCCTAGGGATATTTTACACAGAAGGTTCGCGCCTGCCAAAATTACACCCCTCCTAGGGTAAAAGTCACGTTACGGACTCAATGGTGCCCTCGCCTTTCCAATCCGAGCTACCATTTAAGAGAAATTGGAGTTAAGATATAAAATGAATAAATTAATTGATTTTATTTATCCGTTTAACATTCCGTTAACGGGCGAGGGGTCCCAACGTCCCGCACTGACATTTTTTATGTCGTTCCTGGGGTAAAAAAACCATTTCAGACCCATATGTATGCTCATATTTCGTATTTGGATCACCGTTTAGTAGTTATCCCATTTATTTGGTGTTTCCAGTTTGAACGCACTAAAAATTTAATTCCGGCCACACCGGGGCTTGAAATCACACGCCGTCTGAAGGCACTACTCTGAAATAACATCAAGAATATTGAAAAGTATTTTATAGCAAAAATAGGGTTCTTAAATCAATCCCTCCTTCATTCTTTTCATCCCCAAAAATCAAAACTAGGGGACAACTGAATGTACTATGCCCGCACCTGGCTCTTTCGTACCCAGAAGAACTCGTTCACAGTCCCACGTCACTGCATACTGAACAAAGGATTTGATCTGTTCATGCGAGGTCTTCCCTTATTGATTACGTTCATAGGGGAATGCACACATCTTCTCGGGTAAGTCACATGGGAGACATCGTTCACCCACTCCAGACATTGGGGTTAGGGCAAGGCCGTAGGGAACCTCGCCATCCCTTCGCACATTCTCAAATGTTCTGAAGGACCTCGGGGGTAGCTCAGCTCCCCGATTGAACCTCTACATCGCATGTCGCGACTGGAATCACCACCTACACCTGAAAAAATGCCTGGTGATTCCCTCCTTCAGAATATCCATATGGTGAAACACCCAAGGATATCTGTTCAAGAAAGGTTTCACAGTCAATGTCTCGAAACCAAGACTCTATTAAACTCTTGGAAAGTGATGGAGTCGACACCATCAACTAACAGAATAGTACCCCTGACTTCTACCTTTCCGACACATAGTTACACTGACGCCTTGCATCACCCTGGTAACACCTCAAGAAAAGAGTAGGGAGAAAAGAATTTCACACACAAAGTCTAAAAATTATACTAAAAAAAGGATAATATTTGAAGAGCATACCTCTTGTCACCCAATGCTCTGTAGGATCGTAGACATCCAAAGCTCGCGGCTGTCCGCAGCTCCAACTATCAACACCCGGAGCCTGACATTGACTGTATGTTGGTGATGGGAAGACCTCGTAAAGTCATCCCCCACAACCAGATCCTCCCCCTCCTCTTCTAGCACCACCTGTGTCGAGGTTCTGTCACCCGATGCCCACTAGCTGCGGTAGAAATCTCGGCTCCGTCGTGCCTACTGCCACCACCAACTGTAGAACATGATAGGAATATCTCGGTCAACAGCTCCTGCTCTAGAACCCCGACATATGTGGAAATGCCCAAGGGTACTAGGATATTACGAATCTTTCTATGGAGACGCTGCTCGAACTTCCTCACTCAGAAGTTATTGTCGTGGACCAAATCCGGGTAAAAGCATGCACAGTCTGCGAAACTAGCCATGTACTCGGCCACCATCATCCCTCCATACTGAAACTGTAGGAGATCCTGAATCCGAATGTAGCATAAATAGGAGGGGAAAAACTCCTCATGAAACAACAACTGAATTTCGCCCCACAAAAGCGACGACTCGTCGAGAAACTGAGTCACCAAACTCCACCAACACTCAACTTCTCCATGGAAAAGGCTGGCGGCCAAAGCAACAATAAAATCATTCGGCATCTGTGATAGCATGAAAAGGAAAACCACTATCTCTAGCCAATCCTCTGCTGCCTGAGGGTCTGGCTCACCACTGAGCCTCTATGGTCTCTACAGCTGGAACGCGCAGAGCACGTTCAAGCTCAGTCTGCTCTACTGAAGCTATCTGCTTCTCACTAGGTGGGGGTACTGCTACCGGACCACTAAGAGAAAGGGACTCGCATGATGGGTCCTGGACTGAGACCTCGTAGCTCACAGGGTCATCGTCATGAACAAAAGCTGGTATGTTGGCTGGTTGTCATCATGGAGACATCCTGAATATTATCAAGGAGTGTTGTGGTCAGATGAACATATTTATATATAACAATAACAAAAATGGGGAGCTAACTCAAGAAGGACAATCAAAGACTCAATCCTATGTGATGCACAAACCATTTTTTTCTTTAAATGAGTGTCTCAGCATGCCAAGTCGACAAGCGGGTTATCAGGGTCCGGGTGAATGGATACATTGGTCGTCACCCCATCACTGGACTCCTTGGCCTGAGAGCCACTCTGGAGACACATTAACATTGTTTCCCTAGATCCCAACCAATTCCTTTTTAGGGACATCTGAACAGAGTCTCATGGAATGAACTGCCTCTAATACCACTTTGTCATGACCTGACCCTACCCGATCTCGAGCCGCAACTACCCCATGCCTGCCTCCATAGTCCATGGGATAGCAACAACCGTCGAAGGCTAAACAACTTTGGGAGGTCTTTTCCTGAGTACCTGTACACACACATGTAGCACACTAAATGAAAAATTGCAGAGTAAATGAAAAGAAAAGTACCAACTGCTATAAATAAACAACAAATGTGCATCGAACTCTAACAGTACAAAGAAAGTGTTGAAGGTAAACAGAAAAAGAAAAGGGGAAAACATGCGCCCAACCAAAAAAGGTACCACAACCCGGCAACAGGTAAACAAAATAAAAACAACTCGAATTGTATCCCACCTAGAACCCGACTCTAACCACCGTACGTGGTTCAAGCTCTAGATCTCCTAAGCTTTGCTAAAGTTACGATCCACCTCTCCGTCATCTGCAAGGTCACACCAAGTGCGGGAAAAGCCCAAGATGGGGTGTGTATAAAAATACTCAGTAGGATTCCCCAAAGTCTCAAGGGATAAAAAAAGGAGGTACTAAATAGGTGAGCAGTAGATCAAACAGGGAAAAGTAAAGGAGAACAACTGAGAGTGAAGTAAAGAGTAAAACAAGGAGTGCAGTAGACTAACAGTAGAGAGTCCGACACACCCCAATAAGAGAAATGAGGTAGACTCATCCAGACACAAGGAGTTGGAAATGGTGAGAAGATGAACTTCTCGTTAATTATTCACTACCTATAGTAGGAGAGTAGACTCGTACAACCACGAGAATCTAGACACGGAAAGCAAGTGGCATACCTCGCGCATCTTCGCCTCTCCTGGAGGGAGAGTAACCAATCCCAAGAAGTGGGTACTGGAAAAAGGTATATACATATATATATTCTCTATCAAGAAACTTGAACCAGATCATAAGGGGGTCTCCGTCCCGTAGCTCAGCCCATGAAAGTGAGTATCCAACAGTCCCAGAAGTAAACACCATCGATGCCCAACATCCCGAACGTCTTCCCCAAACTGCAAGTCAAGGGGCTAAAATCACCTCACCTTGACACTATCCGCTTTGTGGAGTACTGACTCGCCCGTATGTTTTTAGGTAGCATTGCAAGGATGCATCTTGGTAGGGAAACCTTCCCTCATACTTGAGAGTTCTGGGGAATGTCAAACCACACCTCATCGCTGCCCCGTAGTCGAGAGGTCTCCTCAAAGTCAAAGGGTGACCCCTTGCCTAGCCCCACTGAAGGGTAATCCCTAGAAGTCGATGGGTTCCCACTAGAGGGAGACCCGACAAAATTCAATGGGTGCCACACTGCCCTGTCTCGTAAAAGGGTAATCCACTGGAGGGAGACATGGCTAAAGGCGTCGTCAATTCCCAATGCCTAGTCACGTAAAAGTGTACTCCACTTAAGGGAGGCTCGGAACCATCATCGGGGACCACTTACCAACCCAGCTGGAGGTAAACCTGGCATCAGGGACCACTTCCCAGGCCCGTTGGAGGTAATCCCGAAACTGCTCTGGCTATCCCTGTTGGATGGTACTGCTTGGTGAACACCGTTGTACTGGCCATCCCTACTGGATGGTATCTCACTGGCCATCCCTTCTAGATCGTACCTCAAAGGTCACCCATGCTGGATGGGACCTCACTGGCTAGCCCTACTGGAAACAAACTCTTGGGTAGAGGATCGGTGCCCGCTTAATGTATTGGTCACACCAAATTCACAAGAACTCTACCAGGGAACACGAAGCAGCTCTTCCGGCCAAACCATCGAGAACAGAACTAGGGGAAAACCACTCAACCCTGCTGGTCAAACAAACGAGAACAGAACCAGGGGGAAACTCAGCCCTGCTGGCCTAACCATCAAGAATAGAACTAGGGGGAACTCAAACCTATTGGACAAACCATCGAGAATAGAACTAGGGGAACTCAACTCAACTGGTCAAACGAACGAGAACAGAACCAGAGGGAAACTCAACCCTACTGGCCAAACGAACGAGAATAGAACCAGGGGTAAACTCAACCCGTCTCTTCAAACAAACGAGAACATAGGGACCCTCTACGTCGTGAGAGGTCAAGGGTACGCAAAGTATAACACGGAACACACATGGGGCCCACATGACGTGTGGAACCAAGTCAACTCCAACCGTGCGCACAAATGTTCTCAGGTACAAACAACCACATGTACCTCCAAGCATTCTTGTATACTCCTAGTGTATACCATATTTTCATCCCAAAGGCTATCGTGCACACAGCACCCAACGTCAACGCGAGGGGTGTAAATGTAACAACACCAACTTGCCACCTCATCATCCAATGCATGACCAACAACATATCATAAAACATTTACTTCACTCATACAGGAGTGCACGCGATCGCAGGCCAAGGGTTCTCTACAAACACTACATAATGAACCACCACTGATACTCCTTTCATGCTTCCACATTCAAATAAGGTCTTGAATGAGGCTCCTCACATCCAACTAGTTCGTACCGTTGTAATCCTCATGGAAAAACATGTGTGATAGACTACTTAATCACCTCAAATGGATATCTGATAGAAAAGTCGTCCAACACCGCTTTACGCCTGAACGACGTCCCGCGATCCTGAACCTCAGCCCCAAAAAATTGTCAGGCACATCACACCATTGTGATACCCTTAGGAAAACACATCAAAAGGACTTCTCACTTGAGTGGAATGTATATCCAGAGAAAATGATGTGTTCTGACATACAGAACATTAGGGGGGCTGCATGGGACCCACATCCCAATCCCGAAGCGCCGCCAACGGATCGCAATGTTGTGAACCTCTCAGAATAGTACACAATATGGACTATTTACTTATCCAAAACAGATACCTGGTGATAATGCCAGAAATCACCTCTAACTCCCTAAACAACCCTCGTGGGGCCCGCACAAGTGTGCCGAATTAAAGTGGGCGGATTGCATCATTGCAATTCCCTCGGAAAAACACCCAGAATCAACTACTCTCACGCCCCGAACGGACGTCTGATGAAAAGGTTGTAAAGCGCAGCACACAGCTCAAAAGAAGGGTCTTGTGGCCCATGCCTCAACGTAGGTTTCAACTCGTGAAACCACACTGGAAAACTCCAGGTCAACGCCGGGGTCTCAATGCCACTGTCGGTGCTCAAAACGGACATCGGATGTGCCCGCGCCGCCGAAAACAAAAACACACGGAAAAATGCCAAACTAATTAAAGTACGCTTCACTCCACTAAAGCCAACATCTTGGGAGCTAAAACCCCCAAAACCATCTCCAAAGCTTCACCTCGAGCCAAGGTTCGCACTTCCGCAGAAGTCATGAAAAACGGACACACGTAGCGAGAGATACGTGTGTCTGAAATCGAAGGGGGCGAGCCCCTTGGACTGGATAGGCCGGTCCGCCCGGCCTGGGCTGGTCGTGGACCCGCGGTCCACATGCAGACCGGCACTCATGTTCCGTCTTCCTGCCACGTGAAGACCCGCAGAGGGTGGGTCTTTGTTCCTCCATGGGGTCATGCATCGCGACCCCGATCCTCCGCGTCAACCGGCCGGTGCAGCCGGCCGACCATTCCGCTCCGCATCCCCAGCTCGCCCGGAGGAGACCCCCGCCACCTGATGTTGACGCCACCTGTGCCGACCTCCGCTAACTAGGGCCCTCGCCACCTGGAGCCATCGTGTGCCACTGCCAACCTCCCTGGACCGCCAGAGAAGGCCAAAACCCGCAATCTTCGACAGACGACTGTGATCGCTTCCGAACTCGGATTTCCATTCTAAAAAGTGTGTCGAATAGCTCTGAAAAAGTACTATGAATTTATGAGATTCATTGGAAAATAAAACAGTAATTCAACACATATATAGTAATTTAAATAGGGATGTTTTAAATTGAAAATACGCAACGAAAAAAAAACCTACCTCTTTGGGCGTAGCCCGAAGTTTCGCAAAGGGGTTCGCCTTCACCGGAACTGCTACCTTGGAGAGGAGGAGAGCATGGTGCTGAGAGAGGCTCCTTGGTTGAGCCTTCTTCCTCTAGATAAAAATTTGGAAGGGAAAGAGGGGGGTTTAGGTTAAAGTAGAGAAAATTAATTAAAAATTTTTAATTAATTTAACTCCCAAATTAACCTACATCTGAAACCTTCAACAGAGTCGAGGTTAAGACTTCCCTAGGGTAAACACCACCTCCAGAGCAGAACTTCTGTCTCAGAATTTTAATCCGAGTCTCCGTTCAAAAGTTATAAAACTTAACATCTGAGGTCACTAAATTACAAAAATGCCTCTGGGTCCATTTCCCACAGAAGGGCCGCGCCAGCCAAAATTACACCCCTCCTTGGGTAAATGGCACGTTCTAGACTCAACGGTGCCCTAGGATTTCCAATCCGAGCTACCATTTAAGAGAAACCTGAGTTAAGACATTAAAAAAAAAATTATTTTATTTATCTGTTTAACATTCCGTTAATGGGCGAGGGGTCCCAACATCCCGCACCGACATGTTTTATGTTGTTCCTAGGGTAAAAACCTTATTTCGGACCCGCCCGTACACTCAGATTTCTGATCCGTATCACCGTTTAGTATTTATCCCATTTATTTGGTGTGTCTAGTGTGAACACACTGAAAATTTAATTCCATCCACACCGAGGCTTGGAATCGCACGCCGTCTGAAGGCACTGCTCTAGAATAACATCAAGAATATTCCAAAGTCTTTTATAGCAAAAGCCGGGTTCATAAAATACAATTCCAAGAGAACCCCAAGTGGTTAATTAATGACGCCACAATCATTATATATCTCCTTTGTCTGAACATTATATTTTTAGGAATATAATATCAATTAATAATATAATATTTGTTTTAAAAACTCTTTTATTTCAATTTTGGCACTATTTAATAATTGATTTTTTGTTAATGTCCAAAAAACATTATTAATTCAAAATAAATTTATTTAAGAAATCCTAACATGTCATTTTAACTTATAAAATTCTTCTATGTCATCAAAACATTGAAATTATATTTATTTTAACATTTATAATACCAATTATTTGATTCTTTCATTAATAAGGAAAATACTACATCATTATTGTGTCATAAATAAATTTAATTATTCAATGTCTAAAAATCATAAATAAAATATCATTGTGTAAGAAATCTTTTTTTATTTCTAATGAATATTTATAGTTGAAACGATTACATATATAACCCTATGTAAAAATTGTTTTTCTAAAAGATATATGATTCTATCATTTTTGTATTTACTTTAACTTAATTAATATAAAGTGACATTATCACTTACAATTGGCTCCATGGGGTCCCAAAATCGACCCAAAGATGCCCATGGACGGAAAGGTATCATCCAATAGGGTTAGGAAACGTTTTAGGGTAATTTAATATGATTATAATATTATTTGTTTACCCTTATTTACCGGATTTAACCTTTAACCATGGTAAATAAAATAGTTACCGAAGTAATTATTCAAAATGTCAAAAAAAAAGTTACCTATTTACACAATTTGGACCTCCTGATTCTAAATATAGAATCCATTTTTCTAAATTCAAAACACAGAAGTGGCAGAAATTAATTTAAAATTAATTCCCTTTGTCAATACAAAAAGCGTGTTTTTATGAAATAATAACTACCAAAATATTGACACTTGTTTATGTCAAATTTAAATGTTAAATTACTTAAAATGACCTAAATTTTATAAAATGATAAATATATAATCTAATTATACTTCCAAACCATTCAAATTCATAATTTATAACTATTAATTATTTCGATTAAAAATTTTGTTTTTAATTAAAATTTAGTAATCTTCACTATTAGTCAAAGTATAAAAGTTATCAAAAAAGTACAAAACATTCACCCTAAGCTAATTTTTATATTCCGAATCCAAAAATGATTTCCATTTTGATAGATAAAATTCACAATATTTCAAAAATTGGGTATTACTATTCATAACAGTTTCTTTGATTGGTCGCGGTGTGTTAGAATCTCGAAGTTGCGTACAATGCAAGCTATTACATTATCCAAAGGAAAATGTATCGTGGAAGCTTGGGGTATTACATTCTCACCTCATTAAAATAATTTCATCCTTGAAATTTCTAGAATATTGTTGCATAAAAAGACTTGGGTGGTTCTTCATCATTTGTTCCTCGGGTTCCCACGTTGCATGTTCCATCATACGGTTTCTCCATAGAAATTTTACTATATGAGTCATCCGGTTTCTCAACACTTGTTCTCTAGTATCAAGAATCTTGAAAGGCTATTTTCAATAAGATAGATCAGGTTCCAATTCTAATTCATCATAGCTTAGTACATGTTTTGGGTTAGGAATGTTTTTTTAACAGTGATATGTGGAATACATTGTGAACTTTGGAGAGACTTGGCGGCATTGCCAACTGAAAAGATAAAACCCCATTTCATTCTAGAATTTCGAAAGGTCCGATGTACTTGGGACTCAATTTACCTTTCTTACCGAAACATATAACTCCCTTCCATGGAGATACCTTCATGAAAACATGTTCTCCTACCTGAAATTTGAAATCCTTCCTTCAGTTATCGGCATAGCTCTTCTGCATACTTTGAGCTACTTTGATGTGGTTTTGGATTGTCCTGACCCGTCCCACGGGGCCCGTATCATGACTATCCCAAACCCACCTTCCAGAGGCCAGGGGCTGGCGACTAGCACCAAAGGATTAAATCCCTAAACTGAGAAGGCATTTCTTTTATAACAGTAAACAAAAACAATAGAGTACGCAACTAAAATTAAAACACTATGTTAAACTGTATATAAAAGAGGGTGATGAAAGTAAAGGGGCTAGAAACACAAGCCCAACAGTAAATTATAATATAACTGAAAAGCTAGTACAACTGCAGTAAAGAAAAAAAGCAATTACTGAGTCGTCCTCCGGAATTCCCACCTGATGGTTTGGTTCAGATGGCCTCCTCAGCACCCCAAGTCCATCCATCCGCTCTGTGTACGTCTCTCCAAGTAGTCCACCTCCGGGTACCATCCAGCTCTACAACTCTCTACAGCAATCAGTATTGTCCGATGTCTACAACCAATACAACGAGGTGCGAGCATAGCCCCTGTACGGGTGAGTATAATGATACTCAGTAGGGATACCAAGACCCTCAAGGTATCACAATATCCAACCAGGAAAAACCAGAAAGAAAGATACAATCACGAAGTATCAACCAACCCTACTTAGGTATATTCATATACATATACCTAAGTTATCAATCACAATCCGACTCCAACTCTCGATCCCAACCACAAACCATTCCATAATGGAAGTAAAGTGAATCACCACGATGATTATGGTTGATATACATAACACATTTCACACAGGTATACATGTTTTGTAGAGTGATAGAGATGATCAGATGTTGTCACTGGTTCGTCTAAGCTGTCGGACCCACATAGGATACAGGACTAGCTAAGCTATCATACCAACATAAGATATAGGACCAGATATTCTAGAGTGATAGAGATGATCAGATGTAGTCAAGTATTCATCTAAGTTGTCAGACACACACAGGATACAGGACCAGGTAAGTTGTCGACCCACACAGGATACAGGAACAGCTATTCTAGAGTGATAGAGATGATCACATGTAGTCAATGATTCATCTATACTGACAGACCAACACAAGATACAAGACAAGGTAAGATGTCGGACCCACACAAGATACAGGACCAACTATTCTAGAGTGATAGAGATGATCAGATGTAGTCACGGATTCATCTATGCTGTCAGACCCACATAGGATACACGAATAGAAGTCAAAACTGTCGGACCCATGGATGATCCCGGTATAGTAGTCATCACTGTCAAATCCAGGGATGATTTTGGTACAGTAGTCATCGCTGTGGAACCAAGAGAGGATTCCGTTACATCTCAGTCGCAACCAGCTCAAGGGTTCCCGCACACAGCATGCTCAATTCCAGGAGGTTCTGATCCTCGAGCCAAGTGTCGATACATAAACTATCAATAAGTCCTGATTTGATGAATATTGTTGTTCTGTATCGTCATAAGGAACCTAATTCGATAGACGGCGCGTCAATTGAATGCCCGGTCTGAGAGTTATTGGCATTTCTGTTCCAGTGGCCCTGTTGGTTTTTAGGCTCAAACCAACCCGACCATACTCCAACTATGTTCAAACCTCAAGTGGAGTATTCCAAAAGAGTCATCTCGCTCCAAGAATTCAATGGTCATAGGTGGTTCATCGATCAGAAACCCGTAGCCTATGATATGGATGAAAAGGTTGAAATGGCCTTTGCGGGTCTGGGTCCGGTCCGACCCAGTTGGAGCGACCCGGTCCAACCCAGTCTGAGGGTCTGACCCGGTCCGATGAAACGGCCTAGCCCAGGTGGGGACAGTAAGAGGCCCAGCCCATGGGAGGCACATCCTAAGGCGGCCCAGCCTAGGGCGGCCTGGCGCAGGGAGGCCTGGCCTTGGGCGACCCGGCCCAGGGCAGCCCGGCCGACGGCGGCCCCACTGTGGGCGGCCCGGATGAGGGTGGCCCGGCCGTGGGTATCCCAGATATTGGTGGCTCAGCTATCCGGCCTGCGTGGCCCAGTTTTCCATGCATGGGAGGGGGTTCCCCCTATTCCACTTCGAAGAAACCGGTACTAGGCGCTGATTATGTTGACCCACGGGACCCAAAGGGTCCATCCTGTTTGCCCGGATCCACGATGGCCGGCTGCCTCTGCACCTCCACCATAGCATGACGAACACCACGGTCCTGCTGCACTCTACATGGTACGACGGCACCGCGCCACCACCACCGCGGCCTGACCTGGCCGCGGCCTTTAGCTCCCCCGCGCGACGCGATGACGCCACGCTTCTCCATCCGTTGTGGCACTCCCAGCCGCGGTTCCTCTCTGGAACGGTGCAATAACACCACACCCCTTCGGTACCATCATGGCCTGCTTGTCCACGACTCGGTTCCTCTATGTGGCATGTCGGTGTTGCGCCCTTACGGAGACCCGGTGGCATTGCAGCACCGACTCCTTTTTGCGGTCCACCTCTTTCATCATCAAAAGAAAACAAACAAAAGGGGGAGGTTCGGGCCGTGTACATGGAGTCCAAACCATCCTCGTCATACGATATCATTGGGATTTCCAAACCATAAACATTTACGATGAAGAACAAAGGTTTAAAATGATATTTAATAATAATCCAAATCCCCCTACATTGTGATCGGTGTTTGCTCGGCGGAGTCGCGGGAAGGCGGCGTTGTTTCGTTGACACCGGGAATGAAGAAACCGAGGATGTCTTCGGCGTTCTTCAAGGGCGTCTCTTCCCCTTCCTTGACACTATTGAAGAAGGAAGAAGATGACTTCATCATTCTTCAGTGGAGATGGACGTTTTTCGCGTTCTATGTTTAGAGGATGGAGTCCTCTCAATTCTCCCAAAGCTCCTCTCACAAAGTTCTCCCAACAACAGATTATGCCAACCACCAATAATAAAATATAATACCTTATTATAATGGTGGCATAAGGAATACAAAAAGATTAAAAAGTTGAGATTAATTAAGGAAGACAACCCACTTAATTAATGAGGGTGGAGTCTCAAAAATTAATGGGGAAATAAGTGAAGAGCTTCACGAAATTTGATTAGTAGTTCAAGGGGGTTAAGGGGGAGTTAGAGAGGTCATGTGGGCCCCACCTAATAATCCTCCCAAGGGATGTTATGTGTGGGTGGGCCCCACCACCATAACATCCTCCCAAGGGAGGTTAGGGTGTTGTGGCCCCCACCTCCAACATCTTCTTAGAGGTTTCAACTACCAATATAAAATAATGTTGAAATTTTAACTTTATTCAATTTAATTAAAAACCCCCAAAAACTAACTTCTACTCACGATAAAATGCAACTGTGGTGAAGGTCTCACTAAGTAATTACCGACACTATGAGTTCAATGGTGCCCTCTGATTTCAATTCTGAGCAATGGCTCAAAAGTTATAAAACATCGCTCACTCATTTACTAAACATTCCTGAAAAATAGTTCGGAAAATTATTATCAGCCACCCTCGACCCACTGCAGTCGAGGTTAGCCTCTGCCTAGGTGAAATATTCCCCAACGAACACAATGGTACCCTTGGATTTCAAATCTGAGTTACCTTTTAGAAGTTATAAATTTTACAATAAAATAATTGTCACTTAATTATTTTATTTGTGGCCAAAAACTAACATTATCTGGTGGCCCTCGCCGACCCATGTTAGTATCTGCTTAAAGAAATACTACCCTCATGAGTCAGCGGAGGTCTCCAATTTTTAATCTGAGTTACCGTTTCTGATTTATAAGAATTTTAAAAATAAAATAACTTTATTTAATTATTTTATTTATGGTTATTCCATTTTTGGGTCTTCTCACAGGAGGCTCATGCCGACTAATCTTAAGTCAAACCTAGAGTAAACCCGCCATTGTGAGTGTAACGGTGGCCTTAGATTTCTGATTCGAGTAACCGTTTAAGAGTTATTTTCCTTTTTCAAGAAAACTACATACGCGCGATAATTAAAGCTTAACAAAACTTAGGCGGATCATTTCTGGCACTCCGGGCCTCGGAATCACGCTCCGTCAGAAACTAGGGACTCGTAAAATTTCTATGTATTTTAGAAAAAAATTTCCATTAAAATTTCGAGTCTTTACATTCTCCCCACCTCAGGTATTTACATCCCCATAAGATAAAACTCTAACTAAGGGAACAAATGGGGGTAGTGAGCATGCATCTAAGCCTCCCGCTCCCATGTGCTCTCCTAGAGGTTCCGGTGCTACCAGTGAATGTGAACCCGTGGAATTGATCATACATGTAGGACCTGATCTTGTCAATACTCATTCTCCACTGGAACCTCTGTGAATGTCGCCCCGTCATCGATGTGCAGCTCCCCATGGTCGATGATGTGAGAAGGTTCATGCACGTATCTCATCAGCTGAGATACGTGGAAGACGTCATTCACCCGGTGCAACTGAGGTGGGAGATATAAGCGGTAAGCCACCTCGCCTACCCTGCGGAGGACCTAGAAAGGTCTGATGAACCTCAGAAATTACTTTCCTTCTCGTCCAAAACTCCATAGACCTCATCGGGGTGAGAACTGTAGAAAGACGTGGTCACCATCCAAGAACTCCAGAGGTCTCCATCTCCTAGATGTACATGGAAGACCAGAAATGATGTCCATGGATATCTCATCCCTCTTCCACTTTAGGCCCTCTAAAGGAAAAACCAAGCCTGCTGGAACCTGGTGCTCTGCCTTGACTTGCTGACAAGTGAGGCATCGTGAGACAAACTCTACTACAACCTTCTTCATACCTGGCCACCAGTGTTGTCATCAGATTTCCTGATACATCTTCGTCACTCCTAGATGTACCACTAAATGAGATCTATGGAAATCCTTCAACAGTTCCTCCTAAAGTGAAACTAGTACCATGGTACTTCCTCTGAAGAGAATGACGTGCTCCCCAACTTCAGAAATTCCATTAGCTTCCTACCCGAAGGATATCTGAGCACATCACGTCTCACAGTCAACGTCCCCACGTTGTGCCTTCCTGACTCACTGAAGAAGTGGAGGTGTGACTGTGAGAGACTGTAGAAAGGATGTTCAATCTCTATCCACAAAGGATATCTACAACATGGCCAGCTGCTCTATCACCTCTCCTACTAGCTAAATACCTGATCTCCTGCTGATATAATCTACTACAACGTTTTCCTTCCTTGGAGTATAGACTATCTGAAATCAATAGTCCTGGAAGAACTCTATCCATCATCACAGTCTCAGGTTCAGGTCCATCTATGAGAAGATGAACCAGAGACTCTGGTGGTCAAAGTAGACTATAAAACACTCTCCTATCAGATAGTACCACCACATCTTCAAGGATAAGACCACTACTTCTAACTCCATATCATGGGTAGCATCGTTTTTCTTTTTTTGTCTTAACTACCGAGATCCAAACGTGATCACTGCTCGATCTTGCATCAGGACACACCCGAGTCCTGTCCCTGATGTGTCATAGTAAACTATGTACCCAATACCCTCCTCCGGTAGCCTCATGATGGGCGCACTAGTCAACATGTTCCTTACCTCTTGAATTCTATGCTGGCATCTCTCTGACCACATGATGGGTTTCCCCTTCTTTTTCAATGCTGAAAGTGGTGCTGTAACTCTGGAGAAGTTTGGAACATAGGTAAGTCTGGTTGACTCAATTGTGATCGATAACACTCTCTTATGCATTATTCCATCCTATGCACCCTGGGTTTTCCTTTTCGCCGACCAAGGAAAACACCATCCCAACGTTGTATATAAACCATAACCTTTTTACCTAATACATTCAATCTTTGTATGAACTATGTTTGCCCAGTCCATACCCAAACTAACATCGTAAGGCCTCGATGCTACTACCAAGAGGTTCCAACCAAAACTCTCACATCAAGGGTCAGATCAAACCATCAGCATAACTATGATTATCGAGTCTCCTCTCAAAGGTATCTCCAGATGTGAGCGTCATGTCACTAGTTTAACTGGAAACTCTAGGTATGGGACAAGATTCGTGGATGAAAGGAATGATTGGTGCCTATGACTATTGATACGACAGCTAGTAGTAGACACAGACTGTACATAAAATCATTCCTAGAGCCCTTGGGCCACAATCCTTGACTGCATGCAGCTACTCTATTCCCCTTCCCTCCAGCTCCCTGAGCCTAGCGGGGACTACAAAGGTGAGTCGTTGTAACATATCGAAATGTTCACCACCTCATACTAATCTCCTAGCTCCGCTTCTATGTCTGCTGCCCTACAAATTCACATGTCCTTAACACTTTCTCTTCATGATACATCTCACACACACAAGTCTCTGAGAATGGTTCCAGTTTCATGGTTTCTAACTTCTAATATTCTCTAGTTGTATCCGATCAACCAATGAACATTCAACCACAAGGGTTCTCTCTAGAACTCTAACATAAGTAGGAATGCATAGAAGAAAAAAGTTATGGCTGGGATATCTTTAAACACACCTTGCCCAAAGGTCTGAGCTCTAAAGCACTGATCGAATCATATTCATTGAGTGCCATGAAAGATCAGTATTCCTCGATGAATACTCAGCTAATGACACATTGTCCTGCCGAAGCTGTATAAGCTCTAGAAAACTCTCTTCCACCTCCTCAAGTTACTCCTCAGCCGCCTGTGGGTTGGGATCACCTTGAAACGTGGGGGATATCTGGTGCTGAAACACATATAAGGCACTAAGCCTACAAGTGTCCTCTACCGGTACCGCTGATAGTGTCTGCTGACCAACGGGCAGTGATATAGTTGGCACACTTCCCGTAGGTACCATCTCAGAAAACAGTCAAAGTACCGAAACCTCATCATTATACAGACCATCCTCATGGTCACTCACTGAGAAAAATTAGTAGCATAGATCAACATCTGCTCTACTAGTGTCTCAACTAGGTGTAAAACTCCAGTAATCACATCCATCCTGTCCTCTGCTTCCTGGGAATCTGTCTCGCCTCAAAACCATGGATGCCTCTACCGCTAAATCTCATGCAATGTGCTCAGTGGGTGTGCACCGTCTTCCAATGAGGAAGGTGGCATTTTTTGCCCAACGGGTGGTGCTGTTACTAGTACACCACCTGAAGGTTCCAACATAGTATGAGGTCCCTAAACCGGAGCCTCTTCACTCAGTGGGCCGTCATCGTGTACTCTCTCGGAAACCCTATCTAGCTATCCACGCAGAAACATCCTGATTAGGGACAGGTGTGCCATAGTCAATATTTATACCTGGTGAGATTACTTAATGAAAACTTTTTTAAAACACACAAGGAATCAGTGTTTTCGTGCACTGAGTCAGAAATCAGAAGTCAAGGTCCTGGTTTATGGATACTTCGGCCTCTGCACCAACACTGGACTCCCTAAACTAAAAACTACACTCGGTACCCTTAACACTACTGCTTCACAGTAAGATAGATCAGATTCCAATGTTCTGCGGTAAAACCAACTCCTCTATTACAAATTTGTCATGACCCGTCCCCCAGAGCCCGTATCGTGACTACCCCAGCCCGCCTTCCATAAGCCAAGGGCATACGACTAGCACCAAAGGAATAAATCCCTCAACTGAGAAGGCATTTCCTTTATAATAGTAAAGAAAAATAACAGAGTACACAATTAGAAGAAAACACTAATTGAAATTGTATACAAAAGAGGGTGCTGAAAGTAAAGGGGCCAGAAATACAATCCCAACAGTAAAGTGCAATACAACTGAAAAGCTAGTACAAGTGCAGTAAAGAAAAAAAGCACTACTGAGTCATCCTATGGAATTCCCACCTGAAGGGTGGGTACAGATGGCCTCCTCAGCACCCCAAGTCCGTCCGTCCGTTCCGTGTACGTCTCGCCAAGTGGTCCACCTCCGGGTACCGTTCAGTTCTGCAACTCTCTACCTCGATCAGCGATGTCTGTCGTCTGCAACCAACACAACAAGGTGCGGGCATAGCCCGTGTAGGGGTGAGTATAAAGATACTCAGTAGGGACCCTGATACCCTCACAATCTCACAATATCCAACCAGGATAAACCACAATGAATGATACAATAACGAAGTATCAACCAAACCAACTTATGAATACGCCCATACATATACCTAAGTTATCAATCACAGTCCAGCTCTAACTCTTGTGCCCAAGCAAAAACTATTACACAAAATAAGTAAAGTAAATCACCATGATGATAATTGTCGAAATACATAACTCAGCTCACACAGGTATACATCTTTTGTAGAGTGATAGAGATGATCAGATGTAGTCACTGATTCATCTAAGGTTCCAGACCCACACAGGATACATGATAAGCTAAGTTATCGGACCCACACCGGATAAACGACCAGCTATTATAGAGTGAGAGTTATGATCAGATGTAGTCACTGATTCATCTAAGTTGTCGGACCCACACTAGATACATGACCGGGTAAGCTGTCGGACCCACACAGGATACCAGACCAGCTATTCTTGAGTGATAGAGATGATCAGATGTAGTCACTGATTCATCTATGTTTTCAGACCCACACAGGTTACAGGACCAGGTAAGCTGTTAGAACCACACAGGATATAGGACCATCTATTATAGAGTGATAGAGATGATCAGAAGTAGTCACTGATTCATCTAAGCTGTCGGACACACACATGATACAGGAATAGAAGTCAGAACTGTCGGCCCCATGGAGGATCCCAGTATAGTATTCATCGCTATCAAACCCACAGAGGATTATGGTAGAGTAGTCATTTTTGTTGATCCCACGGAGGATTCTAGTACAATAGTTGTCGCTGTTGAACCCATGGAGGATTCTGGTACATCTCAGTCGCAGCCAGCTCTAGAGTTCCCGTACACAGCACACTCGATTCCGGGAGGGTCCTCTCCTCGAGTCAGGTGTTGATGCATCAACTATCACAAACTCCAGAGTTGATGTATCCCGTAGTTCCATCTCATCATAAGGAACCCAACGTGATAGGCGGCGCATCGATCGTACGCCCGGTCTGAGAGTTATTGGCATTTCCGTTCCAGGGGACCGGTTGGTTTTTAGGCTCAAACCAACCTGACCATACTCCAACTGCGTCCAAACCACATGTAGAGTATTCCAAAAGAATTTCCTCACTCTAATAATTCCATCGATGAAGGCATTTCATCGATCAGACACCCGTAGTCCTTGATATGGGTGGAAAGGTGGAAATGGCATGTGTGGGTTCGGGACTGGTCTGACCCAGTCTGAGCGACCCGGCCCAACCCAGTCTGAGGGCCTGACCCGGTCTGATGAAACAGACCAGCCCATTGGGGTGTCCCGGTCGTAAGTAGCCCGACTCATCGGCGGCCCAGCCGAGGGCGTCCCGGATAAGGGCGGCCCGTCCGAGGGTGGCCTGGCCTAGGGCAGCCGGGCCGACGGTGACCCGTACAAGGAGGACCAGGCCCAAGGGCGGCCCGACCGAGGGTGGCCCGGCTGGCCGGGCTACGTGGCCCGGCAGGCCACGTTTGGGAGGGGGTTCCCCCCTATTATGCTTTGAAGAAACTCGCGCTAGACACTAGTTTTGTTGACCCACGTGACATGAAGGGTCCCTCCTGTTTGTCTGGCTCCACAGAAGCCGACCCGGCCAGCTGCCTCCGCACCTCCACCACGGTGCAAATGTGTTGCGGTCCTACTTCCCTCGATACGATGTGATGGTGGCACACCACCACCATCGTAGCCTGACCTGGACACGACCTTGGGCTCCCCCTTGAGGCACGAGGGCACCTTGTCTCTCCATCTGTCATGGCCCTTTCGGCCGAGGTTCCTCTCCGGTGTGGTGCGACGGCACCACGCCCGTTCGGCACCATGCCCCTTCAGCACCATCATGGCCTGCCTGGTCGTGGCTCGGTTCCTCTGTGCGGAATGGCTGTGTTGTGGCCTTCGGGCAGCCCGACAGCATTGTGCCGCTGAGTCCTTTTTGCGGTCCACCTCTGCCACGATGAAACGAAAAAACCAAAGGGGGATGTTCGGGCTGTGTTTGTGCAGTCCCAACCCTCCTCATCATATGATATCATTTGGATTTCCAATCCAAAAACTTGTACGATGAAGAACAGTGGTTTAAACTCATATTTAAAAATAATTCAAATCCCTCTACCTTGTAATCGGTGTTCGCTCGGCGGAGTCACATGAAGGCAGCGTCGTTTCATTGACGTCGGGAAAGAAGAAGCCGAGGATGGTTTTGGCGTTCTTCGTGGGTGTCGCTTCCCTTTCCATGCCTAGATTGAATAAGGAATAAGACTACGTCGCCGTTCTTTGGTGGAGATGGTCTTTCTTCGTGTTCTTTTTTTAGGGGATAGAGTCCTCTCAATTCTCCCAAAGCTCCTCTCACAATGTTCTCCCAACAAAGGATTATTCCAACCCCCAATAATAAAATATAATACCTTATTATAATGGTGTCATAAAGAATACCAAAAAATTAAAAAAGATGAGATTAATTAAAGAAGACAACCCACTTATTTTATGAGGGTGGAGGCTCAATAATTAATGGGGAAAAAGGTGAAGAGTTTCACCAAATTTAATTAGGGGTTCAAGGGGGTTATAGGGGTGTTAGAGAGGTCGGGTGGGGCCCCACCTAATAATACTCCCAAAGGAGGTTATGTGCGGCTCGGCGCCACCACCATAACATCCTCCCAAGGGAGGTTCGGGTGTGGTGGCCCTCACCTCCAACCTCCCCTTAGAGGTTTCAACCACCAACATAAAATAAAGTTAAATCTTTAACTTTATTCATTTTTATCAAAAACCCCCAAAAACTAACTCCTACTCATGATAAAATGAAACTGCAATGATGGTATCACTAAGTAATTACTAATGCTGCGAGTTCAACGGTGCCCTCGAATTTCAATTCCGAGAAATGGTTCAAATGTTATAAAACGTCACCGCATGTTTATTGAATGTACCCAAAAAAAAGTTCAGAAATTTATTATCATCCACCCTCGACCCACTTTGGTTGAGTTTATCCTCTTACTAGGTGGAATATTCCCCAACGAACCAAATGGTACCCTCATATTTCCAATCCATGTTACCGTTTAGATTTTATGAATTTTACAATAAAATAATTGTCACTTAATTATTTTATTTGCGGCCAAAAACTTACTTTCTCTGGAGGCCCTTGCCGACCCAAGTTAGTATCTGCTTAAAGAAATCCTACCATCACAAGTTCATCGATGGTCTTAGATTTTTAATCCGAGTTACCATTTGTGAGTTATAAGAATTTGAAAAATAAAAAAACTTTTTTTAATTATTTTATTTATGGTTATGCCATTTTTGGGTTTTCTCACAGGAGGCACGATCCGACTAATCATAAGTCATGCCTAGGGTAAACCCACCATCCTAAGCACAATGGTGGCCTAGGATTTCTTATCCAAGATACCATTTAAGAGTTATTTCACTTTTTCAGGAAAACTACATACGGGTGATAATTTAAGCTTAACAAAACTTCCACGGATCATTCCGGGCACTCCGGGCCTCAGAATCACACGCTGTTAGAAACTGCAGACTCATAAAATTCCCAAGAATTTAACAAAAACATTTCCATGGATATCTGAGTCTTTACATGGATTACCTTAACATTTTCCATCATTCCCTCCACCATTTCTTGGCCTATGAGTTTTCTTTCACCAACATCATCCCAACAGGTTGGTGTGTGACATCATTTTCTGTATAACACTTTATATGGTACCATCCTAATACTTTAATGGAAGCTATTGTTATAGGAAAATTCCACCAGAGGTAAATATTGATCCCACAAACCCTGAAAGTCATGTGAGCAAGATCTTAACATGTCTTCTAATGTTTGAATAGTCCATTCTGATTGTCCATCAGTTTTGGGGTGGTAGGCAGTGCTCAAACGAAGTTTATTTTCTAGGGATTTCTGAATACTTTTTTAGAATCTTAAAGTAAAACATGGATCACGATCAGAAACAATCGATAGGGGTACTCCATAAAGTCTTAAAAGTTCATTAATATATAGTCTTACCGATTTTCAAGTGGTAAATCTTATCTTATAGCTAGAAAAGACGTTGAATTGGTAAGATGATCAACAATGACCCATATTGCATCGTTCCTTCTAGGAGTATTTGGTAGTCCCATGGCAAAGTCCATCATAATATTATCTCATTTCCACTCAGGTATGGGAATAGGTTGCATAACTCCTCTAGGTTGTTTCCTTACAGCTTTCACTTATTGAAAAACTATACATGTTGACACAAAATCATCAATATCCCTCTTCATGTTGTGCCACCAAAAATGTACCATCAAATCTCTATACATTTTCGTGCTCCCAGAGTGTATAAAGAAATTGGAACTATGAGCATCATCCAAAAATTCCATTTTTAGATCAGGTATAATAGGAACACAAAGTCTCTTCCCAAATTTCAAAATTCTATCTTCATACACAATGTCACTCAATCTACCATTATTCACAGCTTTAATCTTCTTTTGAAACTCTTCATCCTCGGCCTGAGAACTCTTTATTCTTTCTAGTAATGATGGTTTTGAAACCATTTGAAAAAGTATTTATGTTTCACCTTCCATGGTAATTCCCATATCCATCTTCATTAGATCCATGAAAATAGGATCCCATTCAACTCTCTTTTAGTTCAAAACTCCATGATCCTTTCTACTCAAAGCATCTTCCACCTTATCTTCCTTCCCCAGGTGGTTGTTTATTGTGAAATCATAATCCTTGAGTATTTCAATCCATCTCATTTGCCTCATGTTGAGTTATTTCAATGAGAAAATATACTTAAAACTCTTATGATTAGTATAAATCTCACATTTTTCACCATAGAGATAGTGTCTCCAAATATTCAAAGAAAATATTATAGTCGCTAACTCAAGATCATGAGTAGGGTAGTTTTTCTCATGAATTTCTAGATGTCGTGATGCATAGGCCATAACCCTATCATTCTACATAAGGACACAACCAAGTCCATTCTTTGAATCATCACTATAAATAACAAACCCATCATTCCCTGATGGTAGAGTCAATATAGGAGAATTGAATAATCTTCTCTTCAGTTCATTGAAACATTCTTCACAATATTTTTTCCAATCAAATTTAACCCCTTTATGTGTGAGCTTTGTTAATGGGTTAGCCAATCGGGCATAATTATGGAAGTAACGTCGATAATAACCTACTAAACCAATAAAACTGTGTACCTAAGTTATATTTGTCGGTGCTGGCCATTCTTGGATTGCTCTTATCTTAGAAGGATCAATGAAGATTCCATCCTTAGAGACAATATGGCCAAGAAAATAAATCTCCTGAAGCTAGAATTCACACTTGCTAAACTTCCCATATAATTCATGTCTCCTTAGAGTCTTTATGGTAATGTGCAAGTGATTTTCATGATCATCCTAGATTTTGGATTATACTAAGATATCATCAATAAATACCACTACAAAATCATTGAGATATTCCATGAAAAATATGTCCATTATATCCTTAAAGACATAGGGTGAATTAGTCAATCCAATAGGCATTACTGTAAACTCGTAATTCTCGTACCTAGTTTCAAATGCTTTCTTTGGAATGTCTTCCTTTTTCACACAAAGTTGATGGTATCTAGATCGAAGGTCAATCTTTGAAAACTATTGTGCTCCATGAAGTTGGTCGAATAAATCATCAATGTGAGGAAGGTGATACTTGTTATTTATTTTTATAGCATTGATCTCCCTATTGTCAACGGACAACCTAATAGATCCATCTTTTTCTTCACAAAAAGGATAGGGACTCCTCATGGAGAAACACTAGGGAGAATAAATCCCTTATTACTCAATTCCTCTAGTTGTTTCTTTAGTTCCACTAATTCTATAGTGTTCATTTTATAAGGGTTCTTTGATATGGTCCTTGATCAAAGAATTAAATCAATGGAAATCTCAATTTCTCATCCTGGATGATGTCTAGTTAAATCTTCTAGAAACACATAAACATATTCTCAAACAATAGGTACATCCTCTATTTGATCATTCCTTTCCTTACCCATAGTCATTTCATTCTCTTATTTCCATATAATTGAATTTTGTTGAGCTACAGGGGGTGGATCTAGATAAGAATTAGGTGGTGATGATTCTTCTCTAATGATAAGGTGTTCATTATCATCATCATCAAAAATAGTAACCTCCTTCTTCTTACAATATATTTTTGCATCATGGTATGAAATTGAATCCATACCGAGGATTATATAAGATTCAGTCATGGGTATGACGATGAGATTAGCAGATAAAGAACATTTATATTCCCTAATGGAAACTGATTCATAGAACTTTGTAGCAATGATACTTCCCATATGAGTTTTCACTAACAACTCCTTTTTTAATCAAATTGGATATATCTAACTTTATTAGTAAACTGGGAAGATATGAAACAATGCAATGATCTAGAATCAAATAAAGCATTGGCTGAACATGAGAAAACCATTAAATTACCTGCCACCACATATTTCAGAGCTTCTACCTCAGCAGTAGTGATAACATAAGCTTGTCCTTGATCCCTTTTCCTTTTCTAAGGTAAGTTCCCCTTACTCTTAGGACATTCATTTTCATAATGTCCCATCTCCCTGAAATTATAGCATTGAACATCGGTAGATTCCTTCTTCCCCATGAAATCATGAGCTTGGTTGCATTTTTCACCACACTTTTAATAGACTCTCATTCCCTTCAAGAAATTACCAGGGTGTTTCATCCCACATTTACTGCAGGATGGATATTAAAAATTTCTTTTATTCCCCTTATTTCCATTTCCAGGGTGTTCAGAAGATCACTTATAGCATCCCGCATTTTTATCACATAAACTTTCATTACATTTTACAAAACCCAGGATCTTTAAGGTTTAGTGTCTTGGAAACCGGGAACATAAAAAAATGAAAACATAAAACATTATTCTTAAAAACATGAAAGGATTCTCCTCACGTTCATCCTAGGTACATTACTACATCGCATAACCTGGGGACATACATCAAAATAAAGGGTGAGCAGAAGGCCCAGTAAGAGAAACAAGGGAAACATTTAACATGTGAACATGAGATACATCAACTATGTCATGAAAAAGAACTTAAGGCATGAGAAAGAAATCATGTGTCATATCATAATAAAAATAACAATTTTATTTACTTGAATATGTGGCTACAACATTTAATATTGACAATAATTTCGTTTCACCAAGGTCCATCCCCAAGGTGTCATTAAAAATTACCAAGGTTATTTACCAAGGTATCAGTCTAAAAAGTCATCTCTGGAGATTAAGTCTTTACCCAATGCATTGGAGCGCTATCTGTGTGAATCCTTGACATGTCTTTATTATCATGTGAGCCACATATATCATCATAAATCATTTCATAAACAACCCATATAGCATAAGATAAATGGGTTTCATTTCATAATCATAACGTTTTAAAAACTGCTTTAAAGACATGATCTTTATGTCACTTTAAACCCACAGAAAAGGGAAAGCGGGTTTCATGTATGTAAATCCAAGAATTTAAAATAGAACATTTTGATATATATGTGAATACCCCTATATAAATAAGAGCTTTGAGTATTCACTTAATAATTTAAAATAATTTTGAGAAAAAGAGAGAGGCATTTTGAGACGAAAATTTTGCAGCATAATGGCTATGTTACACGGTTTTAGAAAACATTGAAAAGAGAGGGGACATGGGTCACCCACTCATAAATGATCCATAAAACAGTACAGAGACAGAATATAAGGGATTTAAGATCATTGTAATGAAATTTTAAAGATATACCATATGAAATGAAAAACATGGAAGTGAGACAAAAATAAGATTTCTCTTATGAAAATTCGGCAGTCTAACGGCGTCACTTAAACTTATGTAAAAAATGATTTGACAAGATCAAATAGGGTATATCATAATATAATCGTAAGAGATCAGTATGATAGATTTAGATCGTACCCCAACATAATAAAAAGGAACTTTAAAGACTTGACATGAAAATCAAACTTGAAAAATGAGAAGGGTGAAGGAATCCCTTAAAAATTCGGCAGCCTATCGACGTCACATAAACATTCATAAAACAAAATGATGATAGTAAGAGGGGATATATCATCATATAAACATAAATGATCAGTATGATAGATATAGAGATCATACTCCAACATAATAAAAAGGAACTTGAAAGACTTGACATGAAAGTAGATCTTGAAAATGAGAAGGGTGAAAAAACCCCTTAGAAATTCGGCAGCCTAACGATGCCACTTAAACTTCAACAAAATTGAATTGATGAGATCAAATAGGGTCTCTAATCATATAAACATAAATAATCAGTATGATATATATAGAGATCATACCCCAACATAATAAATAGGAACTTTCAAGACTTGACATGGAATTAGAACATTGAAAAAGGAGAAAGGTGAAAGAACCACTTAAAAATCTGGCAGCCTAACGACGCCACTTAAAACATCAAAATACTGAATTGAAGAGATCAAATGGGGTATCTCATAATATTATCATAAAAGATCAGAATGATAAATTTAGAGTTCATACCCCAACGTAATAAAAAGTAACTTGAAATACTTTACATGAAAATAGATCTTGAAAAATGAGAAGGGAGAAAGAATCCGTTACAAAAACTTCGACAGCCTAACAGCGCCACTTAAAACTTCATAAAACGAAGTAATGAGAGTAAGAGGGGATCTCTCATTATATGAACATGAAAAGGGAAGTAAGATAAGTATAAAAGAACATCCTTTAACATAATAACATGGATTATAAAAGAAATTACATAAAATTGATTTCTTGAAAAGAAAGAGAGAGGTCAGATCCCTTACCTTAAAACGTAACTCTTAAAACTCAAAGGTTGGGACCTTGAGGGATTTTGGGGCACCTTGGGAGGACTCCATGGGAGGTAATGAGACCAGAACTTCTTTGGGGGAGAGTGGGGAGTATAAAGGATGAGAGGATGGCTTGGTATTTATAGGGAAAGTGATGGGACAAGGCATTAATGGCCAAGGGACACCTCAAAAGTGGTTTTCTCAAAACCATATGCTCTCCCAAGATATTTCCCATGAAGTTAGGCCACATGGGGCTTCCAATAAAATAATTCATCACCTTTGGTCGAACATCCATTAAAATATCTTCTGAAATCATCATGACACAGTTATGATGTCATTAAACATACCGAAACCCTAAAACTCTATTTTTACTATTTACTGAAAATTCAACTTTCTCAGAAAAATCCCAAAATTTCACATTAACCAAATATCAATGCTTTGATTTCAAAAATGAACTCCATTTTATAAAAATAATTTTCTAAATATTTTTGATTTTATTTTTAAATAAATACCGTATTCACCAAAAATTAATTTTTTTCAGAAAAATCCTCAAAAATTACCTTAACATAATATCGATGCCCTGAGTTCAAAAATGAAATAAATTTTATAAAAATATTTTTCTAAATATTTTTAATTTAATTTTTAATTAAAAAAACACTATTCACTTGAAAAAACTAATACTTGAATAATAATTTATGAAACCATTATTTAACAATTTTATTGAATCACATTACTTAATCAAGGTGCCAAGATTATATTAATACTTTCTTTAAGTGAGATTACTAATCCATTTGGTCACCTAACTAATCCTAGGCATAAAATCACTATTCATAATTTACTATTCATCAAAAAATTAAGTTGATCTTATTAGACTCTAAATTTCGTACTGAACATAATTGTAGAAGACCATTTTTTGAAAATCATTCCACATTTTTAATTATTTATGGTTTACATAAACATTTTTTTAAAATATCCTTTCTCTAAAATTCATCAAAAATATGCATAATATATTTATCCAGACATTTAAAAAGTCATAAACATCATCATAAGAAGAAATCCCAATTTTTATTTAAAACAAAGGATTACAAAAGGCAGTTACATTCTCCTTACATAGCCCCTTATCACACCAGCATAAGACCTAAGTGTAAGGTGTGCTAAGGTGAGAGAATCTGAGGGAGGCTCGACCAACATCACACGAGTAGTAATTTCTATCAGTTTGAACTTCTCGTGAAGGAGATTCCGTTCTAGATTCACACGATGAAGTTCAGCATGGGTTTGGTCCAGAGCAAAGCCCAGTGGTGCTAACTCCTTCCCAAGATCTGTTAGATGGGATTCGATCGTTCCAAGACTACTGGGTGAGGCCATTGAATCTCATTTCTATATTAATTAACCAAGATTACTTGTATTTATAGACAATAATCAAAACCATTAGTTTCCAGCGGTCATATTGACCAATGGTCATATTACAGTCAAAACCCAATGGTCTCATTTTAATTATACTCATGTTATCAAATGAAACATTTTTTTTTGAGTACAATAATACAATAAAATAACGCACAAAATTAGGAAACAAGATTTATTCAAAATTTCGGGTCATTACAATCTTCCCCCCTTATGAAATTACGTCCTCACAATTTTTAAAATTGGGTATTGAAATTTTATTGAAAGTCCCACATCGGAAAAGGATCCAGTAAAACTATTACTTTAAAAGAAAGAAAGGGAAGTACAAAGGTCACCCGAGTTAACCCATAATAGGATTCCATGGAGGAAAACATGAATATGGAAGAAAAAAATCAAATGGTCATGTTCTGGGGGAGAGTGATAGAAAACATGATTACGAGAAAGTTAACCATAAGAAAATCCGAAACTTATGATGTGTGTAAATGGTCTTTGATTTCCTAGTAGGAAACGTAAACCAACAATGTTTTTGTTTTACGTTCCTTTTCATAATTTTGAGGATTTCATTTACTACATAGAACAAAAACATAAGAAAATATACCTACCTTCATGTATAGTTTCATCCTTTAATAAGTTTCTACCCAAAACTATTATTTTCTCTAAACGATGAGAATTCAAAAAACACTTGGTCCCATCAAAACACAAGAATCATCTTCTTGAGAGTAACTTAATCCACAAAAGATTAAATATCAATTTCTTCTACCTTTAAACATTATCCCAAAAACAGAAAGGGTAAGATAAAACAACTCTTCAAAAAAGAAAGAATCCCATAGGAAGGGAAACTACTTTTAAATCTTCAAATTTCAATGGTACTACCCAAAGTTCATCATAGACCATTCCATAAATAAAGGTCCTTAAAATTCCTCAAAATAAACCAAACTAAGATTGAAACCCAAATACAAGAAGGATTTGATAACATAGTCTTCCAAAAGAAACTTCATTGTTCATCTCAAAGCAACATCAACCACTCCTAACATCTTATAACAAAAGTATCTAACCTAAACATATTTTACCCAAGATAGGTTAATCATTCCCATAAGTAACCTAAATTACTATAAGTCCACCTTAAATTCATCGATTCTTCAAAATATAAGTCATCCTTACTCCTCAAAGAAAATACCGTACTAATATATTTACCTCGATCATATAGGGTCCCCAAAATGGTGAACATCATTAAAAATAATAACCATCTTTTAATACCCTAATCATCTCTGTCATATTAATATGACAATCATTGCATTTCCAATAACATTGGTTTTTGGGACATGTTCTTCCATTTCCCTCCATTAACTAAGAAAAGGAACTGTAATTAGGGGCTTAAATACTTAGCCAATAATCATGAAAAGGAAAATTTAATCATAAAAGGATAAACTTGTAGAATAAAAGTATATCCTAACTTGTGATCCTCTAGGTTCCAATCTAGGTTATCCCTGATCATATATTCTTATGTGAATCTTTATTTTATTTTATCTTTGTTCCTTTAATAATGGTTCATACTATGCTTATGAATTTACCAAAGCATATCCCTCAGGAGTGTCGTATCCAAGAGTGTAGAAAAGCCCGTTGTCGTGTACCAGTTCCTGTTTGAGTCTAGCTCAAAGCGGTGTTTTCGGGTTTTACCCCTATGTACATCTGTTCCAGAGCCACCTCTACCTGCTCGTATCCAGACAGGGACGTATTTTCTTGGCAACCAATTACTCAAAACCCACCAAAATACCAGGAAGATTTCCTATATAAAAACTTTTCTATAGGATTCTTCCTAATTTTTTCAAATCCTAATTTCCAAAAATAACTAAACCATCATTTGATACCAACTATAGCATCCCGCCTTTTTATCACATAAACTTTCATTACATATTACAAAACTGAGGATCTTTAAGGTTTAGTGTCTTGGAAACCGGGAACATAAAATAATGAAAACATAAAACATTCTTCTTAAAAACATGAAAGGCTTCTCCTCAGGTTCATCCAAGGTTCATTAATGCATCTCATAACCTGGGGACATACATCAAAAGAAAGTGTGAGCAGAAGGCCCAGTAAGGGAAACAAGGGAAACATTTAACATGTGAACTTGAGATACATCAACTATGTCATGAAAAATCACTTAAGGCATGAGAAAGAAATCATGTGGCATATCATAATAAAAATAAAATTTTTATTAACTTGAATATGTGGCTCAAAATTTAATATTGACAATCATTTTGTTTCACCAACGTCCATCCCCAAAGTGTCATTAAAAATTTCCAAGGATATTCACTAAGGTATCAGTCTAAAAAATCATCTCTAGAGATTAAGTCTTTACCCAATGCATTGGAGAGCTATCTGGGCACACCCTTGACATGTATTTATTATCATGTGAGCCACATATATCATCATCAATCATTTCATAAACAACCCATATAGCATAAAATAAATGGGTTTCATTTCATAATCATAACGTTTTAAAAACTATATTAAAGACATGATCTTTATGTCACTTTAAACCAATAGAAAAGGGAAAGCGGGTTTCATGTATGTAAATACCATAATTTAAAATAAAACATTTTGATAAATATTTGAATACCCCTATAGAAATATGATCTTTGAGTATTCACTTAATAACATGAAATAATTTTGAGAAAAAGAGAGAGGCATTTTGAGACGATAATTCTGCAGCATAACGGTTATGTTACAAGGTTTTAGAAAACATTTAAAAGAGAGGGGACATGGGTCACCCACTCATAAATGATCCATAAAATAGTAGGGAGACAGAATATAAGGTATTTAATAACATGGTAATGAAATTTTAAAGATAAACCATATGAAATGAAAAACATAGAAGTGAGACAAAAATAAGATTTCTCTTATGAAAATTCGGCATCCTAATGGCGTCACTTAAACTTCAGTAAAAAATGATTTGACAAGATCAAGTAGGGTCTCTCATCATATAATCATAATAGATCAGTATGATAGATATATATCATACCCCAACTTAATAAAAAGGAACTTGAAATACTTGACATGAAAATCGAACTTGAAAAATGAGAAGGGTGAAGGAATCCCATAAAAATTCGGCAACATAACGGCGTCACATAAACTTTCATAAAATGAAATGATGAGAGTAAGAGGGGATATATCATCATATAAACATAAATGATCATTATGATAGATATATATATCATACACTAACATAATAAAAAGGAACTTTAATGACTTGACATGAAAGTAGATCTTGAAAACGAGAAGGGTGAAAGAACCCCTTAGAAATTCGGCAGCCTAACGACGCCACTTAAACTTCAACAAAATTGAATTTATGAGATAAAATAGGGTCTCTAATCATACGAACATAAATTATCAGTATGATAGATGTAGATATAATACCCCAAAATAATAAAAAGTAACTTTCAAGACTTGACATGGAATTAGAACTTTGAAAAAGGAGAAAGGCGAAAGAACCACTTAAAAATCTGGCAGCCTAACGGCGCCACTTAAAACATCAAAATACTGAATTGAAGAGATCAAATGGGGTCTCTCATCATATGATC
The DNA here is from genome assembly GCA_963277665.1 of Viscum album. Classification (NCBI taxonomy): domain Eukaryota; kingdom Viridiplantae; phylum Streptophyta; class Magnoliopsida; order Santalales; family Viscaceae; genus Viscum; species Viscum album. The sequence continues at coordinate 1,436,450,896 of OY728153.1, read as the reverse complement.
ATAAAAGATCAGTATGATAAATTTAGAGATCATACCCCAACATAATAAAAAGGAACTTGAAATACTTTACATGAAAATAGATCTTGAAAAATGAGAAGGGAGAAAGAATCTGTTACAAAAACATCGGCAGCCCAACGGCGCCACTTAAAACATCATAAAATGAAATAACGAGAGTAAGAGGGGATCCCTCATTATATGAACATGAAAATGTAAGTAAGAGGAATATAAAAGAACATCCTTTAACATAAGAACATGGAGAATAAAATAAATTACATAAAAGAGATTTCTTGAAAAGAAAGAGAGAGGTCGGATCCCTTACCTTAAAATGTAACTCTTAAAACTCAAAGGATGGGACCTTTAGGGCTTGGGGGCACCTTGGGAGGACTACTTGGAAGGTAATGAGACCATAACATAGTTGGGAGAGAGTGGGGAGTAGAAAGGATGAGAGGATGGATTGGTATTTATAGGGAAAGTGAGGGGACAAGGCATTAATGGCCAAGGGACACCTCAAAAGTGGTTTTCTCAAAACCGTGTTCTCTCCCAAGATATTTCCCATGAAGATAGGCCAAACGGGGCCCCCAATACAATAATTCATCACCTTTTGTCGACCATCCTTTAAAATATCTCATGACATCATCATGACACAGTTATGATGTCATTAAACATACCGAAACCCTAAAACTATATTTTTACTATTCACTGAAAATTCAACTTTCTCAAAAAAATCTCAAAATTTCACATTAACCAAATATCAATGCTATGATTTCAAAAAAGAACTCCATTTTAAAAATATAATTTTCTAAATATTTTTAATTTTAGTTTTAAATAAATACACTATTCACTGAAAATTCATTTTTTTTTGAAAAACCCCAAAAATTACCTTAACATAATATCGATGCTCTGAGTTCAAAAATGAAATCAATTTTATAATAATAATTTTCTAAATAATTTTAATTTAATTTTTAATTAAAAAAACACTATTCACTCGAAAAAAATAATACATGAATAATAATTTATGAAACCGTTATTTAACCATTTTATTAAATCACATTACTTAATCAATGTGCCAAGAATATATTAATACTTTCTTTATGTGAGATTACAAATCCATTTGGTCACCTTACTAATCCTAAGCATAAAATCACTATTCATAATTAACTATTCATCAAAAAAATTAAGTTGATCTTATTAGACTCTAAATTTTGTACTGAACATTATTGTAGAAGACCATTTTTTGAAAATCATTACACAGTTTTAATTATTTAAGGTTTACATAATCATTTTTTAAAAATATCCTTTCTCTAAAATTCACCAAAAATATGCATAATATATTTATCCGGACATTTGAAAAGTCATAAACATCATCATAAGAAGAAATCCCAATTTTTATTTAAAACAAAGGATTACACAAGGCAGTTACGGTCTCCTTACATATCCCCTTATCACACTAGCATAAGACCTAAGTGTAAGGTGTGCAAAGGTGAGAGAATCCGAGGGAGGCTCGGCCAACATCACATGAGTCGTAATTTCTATCAGTTTGAATTCCTCGTGAAGGCGATTCCGTTCTAGCTTCACACGATGATGTTCAGCTTGGGTTTGGTCCCGAGCAAAGCCCAGTGGTGCTACCTCCTTCCCAAGTTCTGTTAGATGGGCTTCGATCGGTCCAAGACTACTGGGTGAGGCCATCGAATCTTCTTTCTATATTAATTAACCATGATTACTTGTATTTAGAGACAATAATCAAAACGTTTAGTTTCCAGCGGTCATATTGACCAATGGTCATATAACAATCAAAACCGAATGGTCTCATTTTAATTATACTCATGTTTTCAAATGAAACATTTTTGTTGAGTACAAAAATACAATAAAATAACGCACAAAATTAGGAAAAAAGATTTATTCAAAATTTCAGGTCGTTACATCACTTCTTCTATTGCTTTGATTTAAATTCATAAGACTTAGAGAATTCCTTTTCTGTCTTGATAGAACATGAGACAATATCATCATACGCCGAGAAGTATTGTGAGACAAATGATTGACGGAGAAACGGTTTTAACCCATAAAAGAAAAGATCAATAATACTTCGTGGGTTACGTATATTATCTGCAGTATTCCTCGCTAACCCTGTAATACTAGCTCATACTTTGTGACATTCTCATCCTCCTTTTTCCTAAGACTTAGAAATTACCTTTCTATATCTACTCGATGGTCATGAGGAATGTATTTTTCTAAGAAAATCTCCTTAAACTCCCTCCATTCCATATTTGATACTTCATCATCTTCCTTCGGTTTTTGAATCAATGACGACCATTGATCTGCATCTCCAGTGAGGCGGTAAACTGCCATGACAACTTTTTTCCTTTCTCTACTCCCCATGGAGTGGAATATTTTTTCTATGGAATTTATCCATTGATAAGCTACTAGTGGATTTGTACCCCCATTTAATTTTGGTGTTTATTTCCTCATGAAGCGATCTAACATTGATCCTCCACACTGCGGATCAAGATTCTCCATACGGGTAAGGTTATTATTAATAACCTAAGTGAGTTGTCCCAATATGGTGATAAGCTGATCAACACCAATTATATCACCAGCTCCACTATAATAATCTTGAGTAGGAGGGAAATCCTTACATGGAGTGTGTGAATTGATACAGTTTCCATTCTATCCACTAGGTTCCATTTCAAATCAATGGCATACACTATATTAGTTTATGAATCACAATACAAAAATCCAAACTTGTAAAACCCTTAACATAAAGTGAGCAGTTTATGGATATAATCAATAATCATAAAAATATTTTCTTTGAGAAGTATATACTCATAAACCCTTCATAATGGTTTATAAATAAAATTTGAATTATCCAAATCATATCCCCCAGGAGTGTCGTAACCAAGAGTACAACAAGGCACGTTGCCTTGCACGAGTTCCCGTTTGAGTCTAGCTCAAAGTGGTGTTTTTGGGTTTTACCCCTAGGTACATCTGTGCCAAAGCCGCCTTTACCTGCTCGAATCCAGACAGGTATGTATTGCTCGGAAAACTCACAAAATCTCTACAATACCAAAATTAGAGTAAGTTCTTCTATACTAATACTCAAATTATATCTTAGGGCTATGTGCTCTAATCAGAGTTTATCTAAATCTAGCTTCCAAGGATTGTACTAAACTGCTGCTGATACCAACTGTAACACCGCGACACCAGTTACCCAGAGTCGGTGCATTATTACATAACATTGACATGATCACAAAAGATCATGTCTCGAAATAGCGATTAGTTTAGTAGCCTTGGAAACACTAGATACATTCATAAGTCTTAAATTACATGATAAAATGAAAAACTACAACAACATAGTCTCCATATTACACACTCATATCCCCTCATACAATCCCTGTAGGTCAGTCATAAAATACTTCTTCACATCCTGGAAAAAATAAAACATATAAAGGGGTGAGCTAAGATGCTCAGTAAGGATAACAATATAGCGGAAACATTCATAAATAAACATAAACATTTAAGGAAATGTATAACTAAAACAAAATCCTTTTAAACATGAACTTTAGCATAATATGGAAAAAATAAAATGAAATAATGTCATTTACATATTAACATGGATATTCTACTAGACGAATAATCACATTCAATATCAATAACCACTTTCATAATGATGGAATAGATAATTCCAGACTATCATAACCACATAGTCAAGGAAATGGGCCAAGACTACAAACAATATTTTGTTAAGGCCTTATTCCAAGAAACTATTTTGTCTCATGATACCTACCGATGCATAGAGGATCTATATCAGGCTCTACCCATAACGTACTACGTCCAATTCATTCCTCATATGAACAGGTTTAAACATAACATAAACATTCGTATTAATACTAGCATACGAAATGTCAATACTTTATCCATAGACCATAAATGGTGTAAAAATAACACATACACAATCAAACATATCACAAAACCTTAAATTCAATATGGATGTTTTGTATCATAATAAATCAACTTCAATTAATCTTAAAATCCATCAAAGGATGTTGACATATATGAATTCAAAACTACTTGAGAGAAATATCTCTTTTTTAAAATTTTTTAAAAGTCACATAATTATAAAATAAAACATTTACTTTGAAAATATTCTTATAAGATTGTAAGGTAAGCTTCAATGATTTTATAACGGTGTACAATAGTCGTACCCGCCGTATAAGTTAAAAAAGACATTTTTACCTTAATTTTGTAAAAAAGGTTAAAAAGGACCTTATTTAGAAAATGACTAAAAAATTCATTTAAAAACATTTTATAAAAAGTAAAACAAGGGTATAAATGACTTTAACCCATATTATAGTAAATAGTAAAGATTTTTTGAAATACATTTTTAAGAAACATGGATGTGGACGATAAAGATATCCTGGTAGATAATTACGTATAAACAACCTCGGATAATAAAGAGATTGTGAAATTAAACCTTACCTTGTACTTTTACTTGGTCTAGGGTAGTTTAAACAGTTATATAATGGTGAAATAATTTTTATTAAATTATAAAATAATAATATACATTAATATGATATCATATATGATCTTTTAACATTGCATTGTTAATAATATCTTAGTATTATTGTCATTTCAGGTGTTAACAGTTTCGTTTTCCTTTATATTTATTGTTATGTTAGTCATATTTGTTATGGATGGGATGTATACTATTCATATACAGAATTATATCATGTCTTTAAACATTATTTTTAATCATCTAGTGAATGTTAGTCTTGAAAGGATATGACGGGGAATGAATCTCATCATGTTCGTGGAGACAGTAATCTGTACGTACGCACGAGCAATAATATCATTATTTTGATATTAAAATAATATATATTTGGATGGTATATCATATATATTGAATCATTATCATGTTATATTTATTGTTAACATCAATTACACATCATTATTATATCCATCCAAATAATAATGTTATGAATAACAATTACACCACGACGGGGAGACAGTAAGTCGTACGTACGCACATATGGTGACATGTCATTAAAAGGATGGATAGAAAAATGAATTTGGTTGTAAAATATTTATAATAACATCACAGTATATATAATATAAATGATTTATTATTTTATAATTTAAAAAACCAAGATAAATAATGTGGACGAAGAAAGGAACTTGAAAGAGTTTATGAGATATTTACCTCTTCTTTAGGTTCTTCCTTTTGATTTGTTAAAAAGGACTCCTTAGGTTGGAATTATGACTAAATGAAGGCCTCTAGGTTGAAGGGAGTAATGTTGAGAGGATATTTGGGCAGGGTTTGGCTAAGCCAAAATGCTTTGAAGGTGTGAATTAGATAGAAGGGGGAGTTCCCTTTTATAAGAGGGGTGAGGGGAACCTTAGGAAAAGCAAGAAATATTATTTCATAATAAAATAATTTACAGTTTAGAATGGATAAAAATGGTTTATTTAAAAGATAAGGTGGTTATGGGTCTAAAAGCACTCAACCAATAGGTTTTGGATAGGTTTAGTTCACTGTATTAACCTTAACTTTTAGATTTAACTCTTAGTTAAATAGTTTGACATTTACCATGTATCTTTGTATTTGTAAATTATATAGTTAATAAACATACTATATACTTTCAAGACAACCCCAAGTGGTTCAGTAGTGATGAAACTATAATTATATAAGTCCTTTTTCTGAACCATAGATTTTTAGGAATAGAATATCAATAAATAATATAATATTTGTTATAAAAACTCTTTTTTTTCAATTTTGACACTATTTAATAATTGATTTTTGTTAAAGTCATAATAACTTTATTAATAAGAAATAAATTTATTTAAGCAATACCAACATGTCATATTAACCTATAAAATTCGTTTATGTCATCAAAAATTTGAAATTATATTTATTTTAACATTTATAATACAAATTATTTGATTCTTTCATTAATAAGGAAAATACTACATAATTATTGTGTCATAAGTAAATTTAATTATTAAATGTCCAAAAATTAAAATAAAATACCATTATGTAGGAAATAATTTTATATTTCTAATTAATATTTACAGTCTAAAAGATAACATATATAACCCTATGTAAAAATTGGTTTGCTAAAAGATATATACTTATGTCATTTTTGTATTTTCTTTAACTTAATTAATATAAAGTGTCATTATCACTTACAAGTGGCTCCATGGGGTCCCAAAATTGACCCAAAGATTCCCATGGTCGGAAATGTGTCATTAAATATGGTTATGATATTTGTTAGGGTAATTTAATATTATTATAATATTATTTTTTACCCTTACTTAACGTATTTATCCTTTAACCATGGTAAATAATATATTTACCAAAGTAATTATTCAAAATGTCTAAAAATAAAAGTCACCAATATACAAAATTTAGACCTACTGATTCTAAATATTGAATCCATTTTTATAAATTCAAAACACAGAAGTGGCAGTAAGTAATTTAGAATTAATTCTCGTTGTCAAAACAAAAAGGGTGTTTTTATGAAATAATAACTACAAAAAGATTGGAACTTGTTTATGTAAAATTTAAATGTGAAATTACTTAGAATGACATAAATTGTATTAAATGATAAAAATATGATCAATTTACACTTACAAACCATTCAAATGCATAATTTATCACTATTAATTATTTCTATTAAAAAAATAGTTTTTAATTAAAATTTAGTAATTTTCACTATTCGTCAAAATATAACAGTTATCATAAAAGTACAAAAAATTCATCCAAAGCTAATTTCAACATTACAAATCCAAAAACAAATTCAATTTTGAATGATTAAGTTCATAAAATTTCAGAAATTGGGTATTAATATTCATAACGCCTACTTTGATTGGTCACGGTGTGTTAGAATCTCGAAGTTGCATACAATGCAAGCTATTGCATATTCAAAGGGAAACGTACCATGGAAGCATGGGGTGTTACATGAATAATAATAGAATAAAACGAAATGATCCATGTGATCATAACATCTGAGTAACCCATGGAATTGTTTCATAAGTATACAAAATCATTTCCTTAGTAATCATGTCTAATTTCTAAGACTATCATGGTTAAATGGGTTCACTCCACATTATATAACATTAGTCAAGGTTCACTCCAAATACCTTAATAGTGGATAATATCTCTTTATAAACTAATTTCACTCCCCATTCCAGTCTAGTTTATATCAGGGGAATTAATAACTACCCAATCTATTGGATGTCGATATAATATTGGGACTACCAATCCTCTATAATAATGTGTCCATCATCCTTGATTGTAATGTATCCACCATACATGGTTATAATCAACAAATTTCATTTTTTTTATTGTTACCACTCATTAAATAATGAAAAACAAACATATTTGTGCTAGAATGTAATAAAACATTCATCATATCAACTAATCATAATGAGTGTAAATAAAGTGGGATTTCTAAACTTTTCCTAAATTCAACATAGAATAACCCATGAAAAATAAATGGGTTTATGAAAAATATAATCAATATAATAATTAGGAATTCATAGTAAGGGTCAGAATGGTATCATTTGATCATGTCCCTATTAATTCACAATTAACATCAAATTTGGTTATCATATATATATATATATATATATCCTTAAAAAATTACTGAAATATTTTTCAAGAAAGATAACCTTTCCAAACTGATTATAACTTTAAAAATAAAGTAATTTCTAAAATATTATTTAGTAAACTTTAATTTAAAACAAACTTGAAAATATTTAATGTATTCTTATAAACATTGAGTGGTCATGATGGTGGAAAATTTTCTTCCTGATGTATTAGTTAAAATAAAACATTCCATTCTAATTTATTGTTAAAAAATCAAAAAGTACCTCATTTTAAAAATAAAAAGAATATTAATTTCCAAACAATTTTTAAAAAATTAAATCATGGGTAAAAATTTATTTATTTAACAATAGGATAATATTAAAAAATATATAAATTTTTTATACAAACATATATTTGGAAGAAAAATGTTTCTGATTATGATGTAAAACATAGTAGACATTCCATAAATATGTTCATTTAGTATCATCGATAATTAAATAGTATAAAATGAAAATAAATAATTTATTCTTAAGAAATAAAAATAAGATATGAAAAATTAAATCGATTAATAAAATAAGGATTTTATAATTTCCTCTAATAGAAACTATACTATCAATAATCCTGATTAAAATATTATTGAAACATATATCCCTTTCCACTATGATAACATTGGAATCATAAAACCCATTAAATAAAAAAAATTATATAGATATATAAATCCCTATAATTTTTAAAATCATAATTATAAATTAATTCAATGGGAACTATATACTTTACATTAAACAAATATGTTGTGAATATAGATTTTGTCCAACAGAAACAAAAGGTGAGATAAAAATTAGTTACATCATGTTAGACTTAAAACGCTTGCGTTCAAAGATCCTGTATAATGAATATAAATTTATAAGAAATATATTATATAATTGTGATAATGTATATCATACCATATATTATTTACTTATAACTTTTTATCACATGTTCACATACAATTCATTATTAAGATCAGTATTCTGGGTGATAATTGCTTTATTTTTCATCTGTGTTTTGGTTCTGTAGTTTTTGTCATATTACATTGATAATGGTTCAATAATCTCAAATTTTTTAATAATAATTTAAATATAATATATATTAATTATAATATTATTTATACATATCCATAAAAGATAAATAAAGAAAAACAAAATATGGCACCAATCACGGAGACAATATCCAATACGTGTACATTAACGTTGTATCAATTTTTCAACAAATAGAATGAAAGAAAGGTAAATTACAAATACAATTTTTAGAATAATTATTTTATCATATAGATTATATTATTCATGAAATAAAACTTTATTACCATTTATTTGGAATATAAATGAAACAAAAAATCACATCGCTTCATGCAGATTGTAGTCCACATGTACGCACAATCAACATTATCATTTTCCAATAGTTTTATATGTAAGAAGGTAAATATGATATAAAAAATTATATAAGAAGAATAATTTCATGAATATAATATATAATAATAAACCCCAACATAATAACAACACATAAATGATGGTTATGGAAAATTAATTGAATTACTACATGCGGTTGGGAAGCCATATGTACGCACGATGGATACATTCATTACACAATTGAAGGAAAGAGATAGAATAAAGGTGGATTTATAAAAATATTAAAATTTTAATATATTTATGATATTGAGGATATAATTTTATAAATAATATAAAATATTTTGTAGGGTAAAATAATAATTAAAAAGAAAGTGATTGGTTTAGGTGAATACATTATCTTTGGAATTCTTCCATTAAATATCTTTTAAGGGATCTAGGGTAATTCTTTTAGAAAGAAAATCACCTACGTATTATGTATAAAGAAGTTCATAAGAGAAATTGGTAGATTTTGGGTGAGATAGATGACTCAATTTGGTGTGAAGAATAAAAATAAGGGGCACACATTTATAATTGAGGGTATAGGAACTCTTTGGATTCATAAATTATCAAAATATATTAATTTAATTCTTTAATAATATGGATAAAATGGTATTTTAATCATAAATGTACTAATTTATAGAGCATATATTATTACCATTTTCATATTTTAATAATATTATGATTCTTTTGTAAATTAATAAAATATTATTTTCATAAAATATCATTATTTCCAGTTTAAACAATATTCATTTAATTTGACTTAAAAGCCATAAAGAAATTTTTTTAATTTGGATATAATTATTTAACAAAACAATAATATTTAATAAACATATATAAAATTTGTGGAATAAATTGACACACTAAAATAATATTACTTTTAATATTTTCCATATAATTTATTATATTTTTTTAATTAGTGAAATATTTCATCGATGTCACATAATAATTTAAGTTCATTATATAAATAATAAAAAATACAAATAAATTTATATAATTAAAATAATTTATTTAATATCAAAATATACAATTACATTCATTCATAACTTATTTTTTTCTATGGGGACATATATATGTGATTTTTAAAACTAGGAGAGTAACATTTTGTAACATTCTTTGATTTAAATATTACATAGCTCATTTTCATGGACAAAAGTCCCTTTAAAATAAAAATGTATTACCTATTCTTATAATACTTGAATTCCATTCATCTAATAATAATTATGATAAAAAATTATGGTCTTATCATTTAATTTTAACCTAGGTTAACACATTTTACCCTGTACCTGCATGATAAATTTTTCATAGGATATTATTTATATTGACCAAATATAATGGGATCATATTTACCAATTTTATACCTCCAAATTCAAAATATTGAATCCTTTTTATCAAATTAAATACCTATATATGAAATAAATTAATTTTAAAATACGAATGAAACATATGACAAACCCAATATTTTTAAAAAATACACTTCTAGGTATTACCCAGTATTTTATACTTATTCCACAACTATAAAAAATAGATGAATTATAAATTATTTTATTATATTTAAAATATTAAATTTAATTAAAATAATTCACCAAAATTTATTGATTTAATTTATTATGTTAAAACATATTTGTGTGAATAAAAATAGTTTTCGTGAAAAATATATCTTTTTAATTCAAATTATTATTTTTCACTTATAATCAATTAGTAACCAATTAATTTATTTTCTATATGTATAAAAAGTAATTTTTTTATAATTTAGTTAGTTCTATTAATAACCTTCAATCCAATTTCTAGGTGGTAACTATCACAAAATTATATATTAATAGTATATCATGTTTTTTAAAACTCGATTCTTTATATAGCTCAAGCTATCAATGAAATTATTTTTAGAGACATATTTTCTAAAATATTACATTGTTATATTCTACAACTATTAAAATTAATTTTTCCCTCAAAATGAATAACTCCATACAACCAAATTAATATATACATTTTTCATTACATCATCAAGTTCCTATGTAGCTTCTTCAATTAAATGTTTTTTTTACATTTAGTATGTGTGTGGACATGGTTTCTAGAACATACTCTCTATGAGCTAGTATATCCAATATTTTTTCCCAAAGGAGAAATACTTCTCTAGTGGTAAGACTTATTATTAATTTCCATTTCAAGGATCAGGTATGTTCTTCCTCAGGAGAGATGCGTAGAATACATCACAAATCTGAGAGATGTTATGTAAAAGTGCCAAAGGATAAGATACTATCATTATATAAACAAGAATTTCAAAGGGAAATATTTATCTAGGGCTCAATATTACATTCCTTGCAAACATTAAAACCTTCATACAAGGATATATCATTAGAAATATCTTATCATGAATATAAAACTCTATATTTAATCGATGATGGTCAGTAAATGTATTTTTTTCAATTTACATATCCCTTATTTACTATATAATACATCTAAAAATCCCTTCCATTTTTACATCATAGACAAATCCTGATAATATTCTCTTTTATACTTAATTCGATCATGTTCGATTTCCTCACATCCATCTATATATGAATTTATATGGATTCATCTAAATCATTAATTGAATGATATTAGTATAATAAAAAACAACTAAATGAATGTTATAATCCCAAATAAATTTATAATCCAGAGAATAAGATCTTAGCATATCAACAATGTATTTTGTGGTTCACATAGACTTAACATATGTCTGAGGATTATAATTAGTGATGCAACATTAATTTGTATGCATATATATATAATGACTTCTCTATAACACTAAGGAAAATCTTGGATCCCAATTGATACAATAGCATTTTGTACTCCATTCCACCTTTCTGCTTTCTTTGTATAATTTTACAATTTTTATCAATAGAGTAGTATTGTATGATTTAAATGAGGTGTTAGAACTTTGTATGAAAATCGAGTATAGACTATACATAATTATTATTCTTTAATGTTTTCTATAGTCCAACAAGAAAATACAAAGTTTTTTTTTGACATTTCCAATCTATAATGTATAATGGTATTAAAAACTATAAACAATTTCTCTGATCTTTAACATGATTATATACCAAGCACAAAGAAATATACACAAAAATTTCTCACTTTATGTCATTCTATAAGAAATATAATTTCATATATCTATACATCTTTACACATAATGTATGGATAGGGAGTAAAAAAAGTATTATATTCCTCTAATATTTCTTTATCCAAATCTAGTTTGGATGGGGAGAATATATTGTTTCTATGCCTAGTCATTCAATCACAATCATTGTTAAACTAAAGAACATTTCTCACCATATTTTATGGCTTTATTTATTTCTTCTACACCTCTTTAATATGAGCGTGGATATATAGTTGAAAACTCATTTTATAAATATAATAAATTCCATGTAAATATTTCCATATCCATCATTTTTTAATCCATAAATATAAAATTTTCCTAATTCTCATCATATAGACTCTAACATGAACCTTTCAACTCAAATAATCTTCCTCCTTGATCACTTTCCCTGAGTGGTAATGTATTGGGAAGTAATATTCTTTTATCATCTCCAACTATCTTATTTGGAACATATTCCACTATTTATGTGAGTGAATATATTAAAAAAACTAATGATTAGTATATATATATCACAGCGTTCTCTGTAAAGATAATGCATAAATTATGTTAATTAAAATATTACTCATGAGATGTGTAATTTTTCTCATGAACCTTCAAATGACATGAGTGATAATATATCACTATATCGCAATGAAATATAATTAAGCCCAATCTCATCTTGGATGCATCACTATATATTACAAAAACATTTCTATTATATGGTAGTGTGATAATTTGTGTCTGGATCAACCTTCCTTTATCTCTTTAAAATTATTTTCACATTCATACATCCAAATTAACTTTGACCCATTTTGAGTTAACTAGGTTATTGGATTATATATCCAGGTGAAATTACCCACAATGCTCCTACAATATCCATTCAAACTAGGAAAATTATGGATCTCATCAACAGTGGTTATTTTAGTCCAATGTTTAATAACATATTCCTTTGAGGTATCTACTAAAATACCCTAACATGAGATTATATGACCTAAGAATGAAAGATTACATATCTATAATTCACACATGGTAAATGTTTCAAAAAAATTATCCTCTCTCCTGGTTTCTATAACAATCCCCAAAGTGATACTAAAACTCTTAATTTCTTTTTTAATTTATAAAGACTCCATTTATAATGACTATCAAAAATTATTAGGGTAATACCTCAAGACCCTATTAATTATATCCATGAAAATTTCATGGGAATTAGTATTACCAAATGGAATCACAAAAATGTCCTAGTTTATATACATTGTATGAAAACTTGCGTTAGGAATAGTCTCCATCTTCACCCTCAATTGACGATATCCAAAATTAAGGATAATTTTGGAAAAGTATTGATCTCTACATAGTTGATCAAATAATTCATAAATATATTTAAGATGCTTATTTTTCATGATTATGATCTTGTCTAATTCACATTAATCAATATAGAATCACATTATTCCAAAATTGATCTTGAAAAAAAATGGTTAGACCACAAGGATATGCAGGTGGCCAAATGAATCCCTTATCATGATTATCCTGGAGTTACTTATTCACTTACAATAACACAACAAGAGTAATTATATATGGTTTCATTGAAATATTTATTGAACCAGTAATGAGTAATATTGAAAAATAAAAATTCATAATTTGTTATAAGAATTGGTAAATCATATAAAAATATCAAGAAACTAAAAAACAATAAGTATTTCCTTGATGTAGAGTTTCTCCTCGACTGTCTATGAAACATTTCCTTCATGGATTTATATTTAGGCCCAAAAGGTATAAGTAATTTACATTTGAAGTTTATATTCATCCCCACACCTATAAACTGGCATGGGTTCATTTTTAACAGTATGTGTGATACTCCTTCCATTAAAATTTATATGGGTTCAATACCAATAATGTAAATCCATGGCTAGAATAAAATCAAATTCATATAAATGGAGAATCTATATATTTTATAGAGTAACATTCTAGAAAAAAATAATTGGAGAGGAACTATAGACATGACATATAAGCATCATACCATTGTGTGTTTTCAAGGAAAAAATATCTAATAATTTATCTTTTATTTTAATATATTTTTCAAATTCCTTATATAAAAAATAATGGATTTATAAAGAATAAAATAGGAAATTATTTATTTTTTAGTTTATTATATGGGTTCATTTCACCACATAATTCTTGTAATCCACTTCTGCTATTGTGATCGCAGGAGATTCCATATTTTCATTGGGATTAAGAGGTTGTGAAAGCTGATCCAAAAAAAATTGTATTCATTCAACGGTTGGAATAATTACCAAACTCATTAATTTTCATGCATTGGTTTGTGGGTAGTACATTAGTTTTTTCCATCCTTTCCTCCATTTTTTGAACTGTCTTGTTCATTATCTTTTGAAATTAACTATATTTATAACCGTTATTCCAATATTTAAAACACTTCCCAATTCCACTCAAGAAATTACCATTATGATTCTTCCAAAAATATATTCATTTATTTGATTTTAATTTATCTCCACCGTGTGATTTATTTAATTTCCCATGAGAATCATTCAACTTTTTCTAATCTAAACTGTGGGAATAATGGTAATATATGATGTTTATTTCTACCTTTACTATACATATAATGATTTATTCATATCTACTAATGTATCTTTTAGGTAAAACCATTGAGATACATTTTTTTAATCCCCCAAACAATTGATCAAAATTTCTTAAAAGATGATTATTAAATAAGAAGAATAATTTGAATTTCATGTAAAACTAGATTCATTGCAATCAATAAATTCATCATAATTATTCTTGATTATTTGAAATTCCTTCTCCATACTTGTGTATATAATAAGAGGGATGTAATTTATGAAAAATATAATCTCAAACTCATCCAACTACATTGAGTGAATTTATTTCCCTTTCCTCACATTCTTCATAATATTAGACCATTGATATGTTTTTCCTTCAAAAAAATAATTGATTAGGACAACTTTTTATGTTCCATATATAGGAG
Organism: Viscum album; assembly: GCA_963277665.1. Classification (NCBI taxonomy): domain Eukaryota; kingdom Viridiplantae; phylum Streptophyta; class Magnoliopsida; order Santalales; family Viscaceae; genus Viscum; species Viscum album. The sequence continues at coordinate 1,436,435,780 of OY728153.1, read as the reverse complement.
AAAATAAAATATATTTTAAATGGTAGTGATCCATTGCTAGATAACTAGTGGATCAGTGGAACCATTAAAATAAGTTTAATATTTCATCATAATTGAAAAAATAGAATTTTGTTCCCTCATTTTTTATTTGTAATTTCAGTATGATTCATAGATTGGGAAATTTTTGTGATCATAACATTGATATCTTGAATTATATCTTTCAAAAAAAAATTATTAATAGGATAAAAATAAATTTATTATTTATAACATTCACCACTAACACGATTCTTTTAGGTTCTATCAATTAACTATAATAAAAAAACATTGTTTGAGAAAAACAAATAATAGTAAAAAAAACATATAATCATGAAAAATTATTTATCAGATGTCTAAATCGAGAAAAAATGTTTTTAATCTATCAAACCTTATTTTTCTGATATCATCCATATCCATTAACAAAACATTAAGATGTTTTATAACACATAGACTTTTCTTTAGGGTTGTAAATAATTTTTTATTATCCTATTTTTCAAAGGATAACAAGACCTTTCTCAAATACCAACTATAGAAACCCATAATTTCTTATAACAATTCTACATATTATTAGTTCAATATCATTACATAACATTACAATCCATTCAAAAATTGTATAGGTATAGAATCATTGAAAAATTAACTAATAAACACTGGGTTCATAAGATTCCCCCATTATGTTCTTTATAACATTAACCGTTCATATACATATCATACTCAATACCATTTTCATGAAATGGGGAAAATAAACATAAGAAAGGGTGAAATAATATTCTCTATAAGGTTAAATATGGGATATATAAATTATCACATAAACTTAACCTGAGAAAAAGGTTATAAGAACATGATAATATCATTTAAAAACTACACCCTTCATATAAAAGATCATAACATTGATTCATGTAATAAATCATGTAAATTCATAAGTTATGAAACACAAAGTAGTGAAATAAAATGACCTATTGGGGCCTAACATTATCATAAGTCATGGAATTTTGGAATTATTATATAAAATCATATTCATAGTAGTCAAGTCTCATTTCCAAGACTATCATAGTAGATTTAGTTCACTCCAGCTTCCATCATAGTGGTCAAAGATTACTCCCAAGACAAAAAAATAGAAAAATTACCTTCCTAAAATGGTTTCACTCCCCATTCCAATAATGTTTATATCATTATATATCAATCATTAGATAATTCATTGAAGTGTTATATAATTATGGTCCCACTCATCCTCTTTTATTACATGACCACTATTTATAGTTATGAATTATTTTTTTGTTATAACATAACTGTGGTTCACTATTTATAATGTAACCACCAATCACATAATTAAAATAATACAAATGTATTCCACAATATCATAAAACATTCATCATATTATCACATTGTAACCTAGGAAAATAAAACAATCTCCATAATAATTTCATCAATTCAGTATAACATAACCCTTGGAAAATCAATTTGTATCTCAAACATCTCATAACAATAAACATTAAACATAAATAGAAAGAGTAAAAATTTTATCATTAGATCATATCCCAATAAATAATAATTAACATAAAATATTTTTTTATATAAGAAAATTTATTTGAATTATCATTGAAATTATTATTGAGGAAAATAAGATATCCACTTTGAAAATAACATTTAAAATATAATTATTTCCAAAAAGAATTTGGAAAAAATTTCCTAGAAAATAACCTTGTAAAATATTAAATTATGCTTCAATATAGTTAGTGTTCATTATTGGTAAAATTATTTTCATGTTTTGTATGTTAAAAATAAAACGTTTCTTTCACATTTTTAAAAAAGGCCAAAAAAGAACCTTATTTTAAAAATGACCAGAAGATTAATTTAAAAAACATTGAAATATGTAAATAAAAGGTAAAAATTTAATTAAAAAATCATAATATAATATTAAAAAACATTCTTGAAACTAATTTAGAGAAAATGGATACGGAAGGAAAATGTGTCTTATCGAGTAATATAACTTAGTCAGTTTTCATTAAAAATGATTCTTTTTCCTATTGTATTTATAACGTATTGGAAAGAAAAATAAAAAATATATTCATTATAAATAAATATAGGTGATGAAAAATTATGTTAATTAATTAGATAAGGATCATATAATTTTCTCTAATTTAAAATTAACCATATAAAATATGGATTTAAATACGATTGAAACATAATATAATTACCACTACTATAACATTAAAATCATCATCCCTACAAATTAATTACATTATAAAGATAATTGAATACACATAATATTCATTATAATAATCATAAAATTCATTTATACACAGTATATACAACACATAAAATATGAAGGTTGTGAATATGGAATGTACGTGACAAAATAAAAGTCATACAATAATTCCTTATGTTAAGTACGACTTTATTAATAATGTTAAAACATATTGTATAATAAATATATATTTACTATAAATATATTAGATAAACTTAATCATATATTTCATACCATATATTATTTATTTATATTCTTTTATCACACATCCATTAAATTTTTTTTTCAAATCACTATTTTCGAGTGATAATTGTTTCTTTTTTCATTTACGTTTTGGTTTAGTGGTTTTGGTACTTTTACTATGATAAATATTCCTTATTATAAAGAACAATAATCCTGAATTAAATAACATATATATTCTTAATTTAAATATTCATATTCATATATATAATTTTGATATAGAAAAATTAATTTCCCTTTTCAAGGAGGAGGTAAGTCATAAATACCCAGGAATGTTGTTTCCATTTTTTGGTCGATGGAATGAAATAAAGATAAATTGTAAATCAAATTTAAAGAATAACTATTAGATAATATATAACATATATATTCATTAAATAAATCCCTATTATAATTAAATTAAAAAATATATGAAAAACAAGTCACATCACTTCATGGAGGTGGTATTCCACATGTACACATGAGTGATGTTATCATTTTCCAATAGTTTCGTGAGGTAAGAATGTAGAAACAATATTATAATTCAAAAACAATACTTATGTAAATAATATTTTATAAAATTAATAAACACATAATAATAACCAATATTTAATGATGATGTTGGAAAAAAATTTTATGGAAATGTGGGTGCGATAACTGTATGTTTTCATGTGTGATGTTTTCACATCTCATTTTATGGGTAGAGAATGAATAAAGGTTGTTTTTTTAATATTAATCAAATTTTATTATATTGAGGATAAATAATTTTTTATTTTATGAGTAATGAAATATATATAGGGGAGTTAAAAGAATAATTAATATTAAAGTGAATAGTTATGTTGATTAGCTCTTATTTGAACCAACTCCATTAGATCGCCTATTAAGGGATCTAGGGTTAGTATTTCAGGAACAAAGGTACATAAATAATATATCTATAAATGTGTATAATAAAAATTGGTATATGTACATATATAAATATATATCATCGTGTTGTTGAGAAGAGAAAAAAAGGGTGCCCTTTTATAATTGAGGGGACGAGCACCGTTTGAATATCATAATAGATTAAAATATATTAATGTAATTATTAAGAAAAATAGATCCAAATGGTCTATAAATGGGAAAGTGTTTACATTTTTACTGTATAATATCCCCATTTTCCAATGTTAATATTTTTATGTTTTTTATGTATATTAGTAAAATATTAATTTTTAAAAATATAGTTATTTTGAATTTTGATATTATTCATTTAATTTGACCTAAAAGGAATAAATACAAAGTAATAATTCCAATATTATTCTATAACATCACAGTAATATGTCATATTAATTTAAAAATTATAATATATAGAATAAAACCTTCAAATATTATTACTTTTAATATTTTTAAAATAATTTGTTATATTTTTTTAATTATTTTTTGAAATATTTTATCTATGCTGAAAAAGAATTGAAGGTCATTATATAATTACTAAAAATTAAAAATAAATTTTCTACATTAAATATAAATTCATTAAGATAAAAATATTAACTTTTTTTCATTCTTAGAATTTTTTTCCCTTTGTGGACAAATAAAAAATATTTAAAAGTAAGAGAGTGATTTTTTGTAACATTCGTGGATTTTAATATTAAATACAAAATCATCATAAAAGAGTGTCACTTAAATAGTTAAATTTCAATACTATGGTGATAATGGATTAATTAACTTCAAACCATAATAATTTTTATGAAAAATTATTTAGTAATAAATTAGTTTTAACCTAAGTTTTCAAGATTTTACCTTTATTAGGGTGATAAATTTTAATAAGGATGCTGTTTATAATGACCAAAAATAAAAGGGACATATTTAATGATTTTAAACCTCCTAATTAAAAATAATGAATCATTTTTATTAATTCCACAACTATAAGTGATATAAATTATTTTTAAAATTAATCATTGAACGTGTGACAAAAACTATATTTTTAGAAATATATATTTTTAAGTATTACACAGGATTTCATTCTTATTCCATGACTTGATATAATATTACAAGAATGATAAAACATTTTTTCAAATTTATAATTTTTACATTTCATTAAAATCTTTCAGTGATTTTTATTTAAAACATTAATTAAAAAATGTGTTTATGCACATAAAAATATTTTTCATGAAATATATAATTTTTACCTTAAATTGATTTTATTTTCATTTCATGTCAATTAGAAACCCAGGAATTTTGTTTATACATATAGAGACCATAAATGTTTCATAATTTATTTCATATTATTCATACTAGCTAATCCAATTTCTAGGAAGTAACTATCCCCTAATAATATTTTAATAGTATGTCATGGTTTGTAAGAACTTGGTGTTGCATGAAATTCAAGATATAAAAGAAATTTTCTAAATAGAAATATTTTTTAAAAATATTTAGGTATTGCACATTTTTAACTAATGTTTATTGAGTTAATATCTAATGTGACACATTCATATTTCTTAACCCTATGTTCATTTATGTCATAGATGCTTCGACTTACTAGTATCAAAATATGGTTTTATTTTTTGGGAAAATCACGTAAACTCTACTATACCAAAACATTGAGAAATTATCCTATAAATATACTTATAAATATAATTTTCATAGTTTTATGTTCTCTAATAAATGTTTTCACAAATATATTTATCACGGGTTCTACTAGTGTTTCTCTAATTCGGATTATAACAACCCTAACTCCAATAACCCAGAGATAATGTCGACATTATTACATTATCATAAGATACTAGAGATCACATCACAATGTATAGATCTATTTAGTAGTGTTAATGGAAAATATATATAAATAATCCCAATTTTACCTTTAAATTAAATAAATAAGTTGAAAAATTAAATGGTATACATCATTAAACATATAAAAAATTACTCTTTCATTTGTTGGGGAAATGAAAAAAATAAGGGTAAGATCAGATTATTTGAAAGGATTTTATAAAGTGGTTGATATCTTCGGTAAATAATGAATAATCAATATATAAAGTTAAATAATTGAGAGTGCATGTCATTTAATCAATAAATTTTTCATGAAATACATCCCTGAAAAATATCAATGTAATAATATTATGGATAGTAATAACTGAATAATCAAAAGAGGAAATTCATAATGTTGGACATTTTGATCAAGGCCTTGTGAAAATATATTTTAAAATAAGGCTAGTTATACAAAAAAACACATTAATTAAGGATCAAAAACTTTTTCTTCTCCCGATACATGTCAATGCATCAATGGGATATCTATAACTATTCCTCACTCCACGAACAGATTCAATATTCATCCTATCAAATTATAATATTTATTCCACAAATTATTAAAATGTATATTAAACTATAGTCTAATCAAAATAAAAAATTTATCTATTATAATTAGAGCTCAGGTGTTATGGTCAAAATGGATTTATAGGGTTCACCTCTTAAAACAAGAGTATAATCCTTGGAATGATAAGGATTTATCAAATCCCACAGAGACCATTTTTATCAAAATTTAGATAAAAATGTGTAGGCATCATCCTTTTACTCACGATACACTTATTATAATAGAGTTTGAGTTATTATAACTCGGATTATAAATATAAAGAATTGTTTTTTTACAATAATAAATTATTTAGAAAAACGAGACATCCAAAGTGGAGTTTTAGTGCAACTTCATTTATTTTCCCTCAACCTATTATGTCAGAGAATATATATTTTCTATTTATTGGAATTGGATAAAAATTTATAAATATTATTTATCAAAAAAATATTTTCATAATTTTTTAGATATCATTATCATATTCTATTAATTTAAATCTTCTTGTAAATATGATACAAAATATTATATCACACACCAATAAAATAAAAAAGGCACACACAAATTTGAATTAGAAATTTAAATTCAAATGATGAACTTTGCTAAAGCATTTCCCAAACAATTTTTATTATTCTCTAACTTTATTCTTTATTTTATAAACTTTTATAGATTTGTGTAAATAAGAGACACTAGTTGAAACATGACTAAAAAATCAAAATACTAACTAATCCTTATTCCTTAAAAAACTCTATCCTCATTATGAGTAACTTTTTCTTCTTTTTCATGAACCATAAATTCCTTTTTGTGATTTTCTACCCATAATAAACATTAATTATCATCCCACCAATTATTATTTATTCAATAATATTAAATTATATATAAAATGGATCCCATTACATGTGATAAATACACTTACATCAATCAACAAACATTATCTAAATTCTCGTCATTCGATCTATAAGGAATCAATTTACATGGATTCCCCTTTTTTCAAAGGAGACATATCCATTTTTTAACTAATGATTCTATTTTTCTTCCATCTAAAAACCAAAAACATTTAGAACTATTAAATAAATTTAGAAACATTAAAAGATAGTTACATAACAATATATCATGTGTGTTTGAATATAATTTATTCATTGATAATAAAAGACAACATAATAGACCATATCCAGTTCAATCAAGTCCAAAATATCTTCTCTTGAAAAATTTTATATTATAAATGAATAATATTTACCCAAAAGTATCCTTAATTATTTAATAAATTTCCAATATAGCATTGTCTCAATATCATCCTCTCCCCTAATGGGACCAATTAACTATTCAGATATATGCCACTCTGTGAATGGACAGACACTCACATTCCTTCGAAACTAGTCCCATTCCAATCATTTTTCATCATGAAGTCAAAAAATTTAGAAATAACATGAATCAAATTATCCCAAAAATAAATGGAAGTTGTAATTTAAATAATGATGCATATCTCATGTGGAATCAGCAATGCTCTAAGGTATGATCTATGCTTCATTTCTACTACATCCTGATCTTGCTTTGATCTATAACCACAGGTGAGGATTGGCTCACCTCCTCCCCTCATCACATAGTATTAGTATTTTAATGAGGTTATGTACCCATTTATAAAACTGAATGAATGAGGGATTCATGTTAATGAAGGTGAAAGAAAATAAAAATAAAAAAGATGATAAAGATCCATTAATGGACCTACTCGATACATGAAACCTGAAAAGATATTATCACCCACCAAGGTAAAATAATCCACATAAAATGAAAATAAAATTATTGAATTTATATTTATATATCTATTTTAGAGATATAGGATTTTAAGTGATTGATAAGAAAGATTATTTACATAAAAAATGTTATCCACCCTAAAAAATAGCCCAGCTCAAAATATCACCAAATTCTCAGATAATGGTAAATGTCCCATCTTGTGAACAAAAAATAGTCAAAAAGTATTTTTGAAGTTGTTTTCTTGGTAAATTTACCACTTTCCCATTTTAAATAGATTAGGGATCTAAAATTATATAATTAGACATGTCTTTATCATATTAAAACATTGATCTCTATCTTATTCCCGATAACAATACTTTTCATTATTGAAAATACAATAATAATATATCCTTATTAAGAAGATGATAGGACGCCATCATGAGTAATGATAATAAATTTTTACTTGATCACTTGAGGGTCTAAAAATACAAAAGGATCAAGAACAAAACCTATTCTGGATCAAATTGACTTTCAATTACATGAATTGAGGATTTCATATATTACATTAAAATTTCTCCAAGAACACCAAATAGCCTCAATTGATCACAAGGGTATCTACTAACTCATGTTCAACTCACCTTTGGAAAATTCCAATATGGATTTCATCCTGAAGCCTTTTCCTCCAACAATTAGATTCTCACCAATGTTATAATGAAGTAAGATCACAAATCACCGACATCCATTAGATATGGATGATTAAATTATAAAATTACCATAAGGTAATAATGATTTAAGACTTTATAACGGAATGAATATAATACTATTATATAGGGACAATCTACTGCCCATGCATCTATAACATGGATCCACTATGAGAAAACCATGCCACATCAATAGAATTGGCCTCCACTCCTCATTAATAACATAAAAATGAATACAAATACAATTTAATAATAGTGTAATGAGGTTTATATTTATCATCTTATACTTTATTTCAAATAATAAAATTAATAACATTCTTTCTCAATTGACCATATTTATTTCCTCATACACCATAGATGAAATGATCTATCTACTTTAAATAATAAGTGATTATTTTCCCCAAACACTAATCATTTTTAACTGGAATCTTATGAAGCAATGTACCCCATTATACATGTATGGATTATATAGTTCATCTCACACAAAATATCTTCCAATGTAACTAATGTTACCACAAGGATTAGATACTTGTTTTTTGATCAGCAAGATACTCTTAATTTTCAAACGTTTGTTATCCAACCCATATCAACCATAGTATATAACTAGACCAATAACTAAGGAAATTGTAGAGAAATACACATGTGGGACCATATTTTATAAATATTATATCTTGATCATATTTAAACATCAAATTCATCTTCGTATAATCCCATAAAATATAATAATGATCAGTCTTAAAATCTCAACACTCAGTTCCCCATTCTCAGCTAGAACCTTTAATAAATTATAAATTTATCAATATAATCCGATAACCCATGTTGATTCATATGAATAAATTTTGATGAGTGGAATCTCAAAAATAAATCCTATAGAAATTAAATCCATTAATCAATAGTTATAAGACCGATCTCCCAAATCAATTAAATTATATATTGTAAATATCATGAATAAATTAATGTATTAGTTGAAACGTCCTAAGGGATGGCCCTTATCATCACCTAGGTCTATGTTCCAAGTACATGTGTACCATAAAAAATCTATTTGATCTCAAAACACTCAACAATATATTCATCTAACCAGTATTATCCTTTGAGAAACCATCACTCACAAATTATATCATCATTATGTCTCACTCCTCCAAGGATGGTTCATAGAAAAACCTTCCTTCCAATACAAACACACACCAGGAGTAAAAATATGGATAGATGTTCACCTCTAGTGGGAGTTTCCAGTCTTAATGAATTAGATTTAACACTCCTCTATGATATATATCTCTCTGGTAAATGATAAAAAACTAGATAATAGAATAGTCTAGATCTATAAAACATAGCCACTATAGAAAAACACCACAAATAAAATCTAAATCCACAAAGGGTTCTCCCGGATCAATCCATATATAGCTCTTCCTCCTCCAGAGTCCTAGATTACAACTTTTTGAGTATAGTGAGAACTTCATAGAGGAAATAGGGGTGGAATTTTTCTAATACATCATCCACATTATGCAAGGATACGATCAATACTATAAGGCCTCGGGCTTAAACATTACTTAATCTTGAGTTAAATCAATAATTCACATTGAGGATCATTTTAGGTTTATAGGTTTAGAGAAATATGTCATTAAAATTACATTACATCTCAAAAATTACAAAGTAGACACTTCTACTCAGTTTCCATTTTTCTCATAACATAAAAAATATTAAAAAAACGAGACATGTATAGTTCCATGTTATAGACATCATAACTTTTCCTTGATCCCATCCATGACCCTATTCATCTTTAAGACATGAAAAAAACATTTCAAAATGTGGGATGATCATAAAAATCTCAATATGGGTTATAAAATAAGGAAAGAAAACATTAGCCCATAAATAAATAAAAATCAATAAAACCATAATTTTAAATCAAAAAATACTTCATGAAATCATAAGATTTATAAATAACACACAAAAATCATAAATCATAAAGGTAACATATTGTATACATAACATACTTACATTGTAGATTTCACATCTAAGTAGGGAGTTATGTTTTGAATACCCATCAGAGTGTATAGCCTAAATATCTTTGGATAAACATTAACGTTTACCTCTGTTACATTACCCAATTCATTGTAGAGATATCTTAGGCTCACCTGCCCTATTTTTATCATGGAACCATTCATATATGTAAAAAGTTCACAATAACCATAACATATAAAAAAATCATAAACGAAAGATAAGATTTCCATATTTCAATCACAATATATCATTTCAAGATATTGAAATAATAAATGCTTTCTGAAAACCATTTTCAATACCAAAATACGTAAAATGGGTATATGGTATTCATTTTCCATTTAAAAAACACTATGTATTTTTATGGAATCCAAAGATCAAATAATACTCTCAATGGCCGAAAGGTGGTTGTCATCGCATATGTTAAAAAGAAACCTTCCTTTTTTTCATTTCGTAATACACTAAGTAAAAAAAAATTCCCATTGAATTAAATGAAAATTAAAATTTGTTTATATACTGTATAAAATAATGTCATGTATAAATCAAAATATACCTCAATTAAAGGACATTGAGACGATGTCCTTTAGAATAATTCAATAGGATAACGACGTCACGTAAAAATTCAAAAAAAATAGTTCATGAGGTAGAAAAGGATATATCAGCACATGGACATAAAATTTACTATAATATGGATATATAAGAACATATCCCAACATAATATAATGTAAATTTAATTACTTAACAAAGAAGAAGTATTTGACTAAAATAGAAATGGTGAAAGTTTCCATTACCAATTTGATATCTTATGAAGCATACACCCCATGAAAAAAGGATCATACAATGAATATATAAATACCCATCATTTAAATTATATTATACGTAGAATACAATCATTGGAAGTACATACACTACTCAAATGAAAATAGTGGAAAATATAGCATGGATCTCATAGGAATAAAAAGTGAGATGAAAACCCCTTACCTCAAGTCTGACTTGTCCTGTATGTTCCTAGTTCTTCATGAATAATAAACTTAAGATAATTTTTTATTTATTAAGAAAAAATTTTATTTTTATTATTCCTTTAATATCACTTATTACCTTTCTACAACAATTAGTTAACTACTTAATTTCATATTTTTTCTTTTTTTGATGTTCGGAACTTGAGTCAAAAATAAACATGTTATAATTAAAAATTGTCCATGTGGTAAAAATTATATTATATCCAGAATTAAATTCCTCATTTATATATCATATATATATATATATCATATATATCTATTATATATCTATTTTTAATATTCCATAACATTTGGACATAATAAGTTAAATTCATTGTTCATGGAGACGGTAAGTCGTACATATGCATGAACACTACATTCATTTCTTTTTCATTTTTAACAGAATAAAGAATAAATGATACATAAGTATATTATAATTACATTGTAATATATTTGTTATATATGTTACATATGTTCATAAATTCAGTCCTTTATACATTCCATGTATATCATAAACGAGGCATATCACTTTGATGGGGTGGTAGTCCGCACTTTCTCATATGAAATTATCGTATTTAAGCATTATGGAGAGAATAAAGGTACGATGAAAATTAAAAATACAGAATCATAGTGATAAAATAAATATCATAAATAAAAAATGTAATTATATTGTCGTCATAATATCCACAATAATATTTGGTTAGAGAATATTGAGCAATCATCATTTTGTGAGGTAGTAGTTCGCCTTCCACGGAAACATTATGTTCTATAAAAATTAGATGGAGGTGTGTTAATGTGTAGTTTGAATCATTCTCATAAAAACATTAGAGTATATTGAGGATACTTTTGGTTTTATTAAAAAAATTTATATGGATAAAATATTGAGTGAAGAAGGAAAATAAAAGAAAATAACATGAGAGAAGACATTTCCATTAACTCGGGTAACTCCCTTTGGTTTGAACCAAAAGGCTTTCTTAAAGTGCCTTCTTCCTAAGGTAAGTATTCTATGAGGAATAGATTGACGTTGTGAGCTTATTATATCAGATTTTGGATGATTCAAGGGACTTGATTTGTGTGTGAAATGGGTTATAGGTGGTTTCCTTTTATAAGAGAGAGGAGGGGCTCTTTAGGAATGTTTGAAAGTCTTATTTTATTATAAAATGATTTTTGGTTTCAAAAGGTCCAAAACACATTAAATTCAAATATAAAATGACTCTTGTTCGAAATCTACTCATACAATAAGAATTGGACATTTTTTGAATCTTGGTTTAAATTTTATAATCTAATTTATTAAAATCATTCATTAATAAGGTAAAAACTGCATCATCATTGTATCATAAATAATTTAATTGATTTGATGTATAAAAATTATAAGTAAAATACAATGTTGTAGGAAATATTGTTATCTTTCAAATTAATATTTATTGTCTAAAATATAACTTATATAAACCCATATAAATTGTTTTTACTAAAATATATATTTTTATGTTACTTTTTCTTTTACTTAAAATTAATTAATATAAAGTGTCATTATCACTCCCATGTGGATCCATGAGGTCACAAAATCTACCCAAGTATTCCCTTGGTTGGAAATACCTCGTGCAATGGGGTTGGGATAAGTGTATGGGTAATTTAATATTATTATAATGTTATTTTTCAGCTTTATTTACCATATTTACCCTTTCACCGTGGAAAATAAAATATTTACTGAAATAAATATTCATAATGTATAAAAATAAAAGTTACCTATTTAAAAAATTTAAACGTACTGATTCCAAATATAGAATTCATTTTTCTAAATTCAAAATAGAAAATTGGAATAAATTAATTTAAATTTAATTCATGTTATCAAAACAAAAAGTGTGTTTTTAAGAAATAATATCTATCCAAAGATTGACACTTTTTTATATCCAATTTCAAAGTGAAATTACTTCCAATAACCAAAATTTTATTACATGGTAAAAATATAATCTAATTACACTTTAAAATATATTAAAAATATAATCTAACCATATAAATTAATTATATTAAAATGAATTTTTGAATTAAAATTCAATATTTTTCACTATTCATTAAAAAATAAACATTATGAGAAAAATACCAAAATTTCATCCAAAATAAATTTTCATATCCTAATTATAATGAAGAATATTAAATTTTCAAAAATATCATTTAAAAGTGACAAAAACTATATTTAAAAAGGTTTCTCCATCAAAAGGTGGTAAAACGGCCTTTTAAAGAATATTAGAGTATTTATGCTTAAAATTGGATTAATTCACATTTTAAGCCTCTAACATTCATTGGATAAATGTAAAAACATTTAACAAACATGTGTAATCATATTTTAGTTAGTTATGCTCATTATCGCCATTACATAGTCTATAAATTAACTATAATTTAAAATAATAATATTATTATATTATTTTTCGGTATAACTCAATGTTGTGTGAAACAAAAGATTTCAAAGAAACTCATTGTTGCGAGTACAGTACGCTATCATACATAGCATCCTATTTAAATTAAAATTAATATTTAATTCAAAAATATTAATAAATATGAAAATTATATATTATTTATTTACCTGGGATGTTACATCATTCCGCCTTTTCAGAATTGCTTCCTAGAAATTTTAAAATTGGGGTTAGAAACTTCATTAAAAGTCCCACCTCAGAAAAGATTCAATAAAACTATAACTTTAAAATAAATAAATAGATGTAAAATAGTCACCCAATATAAAACATACTAGGATTACATGTATGATAACAAGGATATGGAAGAAAAACTAATCAGTATGTTCTTATGGAGAGTGATAGAAAACATGATCATGAGAAAGTTAACAATATAAAAACCATAAACTTGTGATGGGTTAAATGGTATTTGATTCCCCAGTAGGAAAAGTTAATGGATGAAGTTTTTTTTGTTACCATTCAATATGTTGAGGAATTTATTTACGAGATCGACTAATAACATAAAGAAGTATTCTTACCTTTCATGTACAGTTTCATCCCTTAATAAATTTCCTCCACAAACTCATATTTTCTCCAAATAATGAGTATTCATGTAAACATGGTCACACCTAAAGCACTAGAATCAACTTCTATAATTCACATAATCCAAAAAAGAAGAACTATATATTTCCCAAGTATTTAGACATTACCAATACCAAAAATGGTTAGTACGAGATCAAATAATCTACAAAATAGATAATACTTTATAAAAAGAAATATTACTCTTAATCTTTGAAATTCAACAAAAGTACCCAAAGTTAATGAAAAACCATTCAATACACAATTTTCTTTAAAATTATTCAAATTATCCAAACTAACTCTGAAACCCAAAATTCAGATGGATTTGATCACATGGTCTTCCTTGATAAATCTTAACATTTACCTCTAAATATCATCGACTGCTCTTAAAGTATCATACTGAAGTATAATTAGAATAAAAACATATTCTCTATGATAGGTTAATCATTTCCATAAATTACCCAAATCGACATATGTCCACAATAAAAAAATAGATTCTTCCAAAATAAAATATCAATCATTACACCATAAATGATTTCCCATAGTATTTTATTTCCCTTATGTATATAATGTTCCAAAAGAGAAAACATCTTTTAAAATAACCTTTATCACTTAATCACCAAATCATTTTCTTATATTACAAATATCCATTTTATAAAACATAAGTTCCCAAAACAAATTATTCTTGATCCATAAAATCATTTAACTAAAAATAATTATTCATACTAACTAGGGACTTCATGTAAGACGGTGGTAGGTGATGCACCCTTATCACTCGTTGATTTTGGGTTTGATTCTTGCGGCCTTACCAGATGCGAAGGATTGTCCCCAGTCTTATGGTTTTTCCTTTCTATAAAACTAAAAAAATAACCCTTACTTGTTTTAACCTCAAGTGTTTTCTTATACCTTTCATTTTAATCTCAAATCATTAAGACCTAAAAATATTATATATTTTAATATTTTTCACATACATATGATAAAATAAAATTATTCCCAATAGAAAGAACATCATAACATGATCATGGTGTCCATGTGGTTTCATAATCATCTTGTTCACATAGGTTTAAGGTCCATTCATTGTAAAAATTATTTGGAGATCCTTCAAATTCATTTGATTCTTTCATCCAAATAAACCATGTACAACATGGGTCATATGGGTGTTCTCCATAAAATAGTTCCAAAAAATAATCATGTATGACATATAATTTCATAACATTAAATAAAAAATGATTTCTATACAATAGTAGGACCAAATTTGAGTTCAAACTTTCAATCAATGGTCCTTTTAAAATATCGTAATTATGTGATGAGAGACTATATTGTAATAGAAAATATAAATAGGTTGTTCAAGGGTCTATTTCATTAGCACCTTCTTCAAAATCATAATATGATTTAAAATCATGGGATACAGTTAAATGTGTGAAAATGTCTTCATATTATTTTCTTTATTGAAAATATGATAATACTGTGAAAATATGATTTTATTAAATACAACCCATGATGCACAATGATATCAAAGAATATTAGAGGTCTTTAATATCTCAAATAACTACTTTCAAGTGTGTTGTATGACAAAAACAATTTCACAATCATCTGAACATAACATTGCAATAATTATTGCAAGAATGTCATCAAGAAGAGATAAAAATTTTGTTTGAGATCCTCCTCCTTCCATTTGTAACTGACTTTCCTTGATCTTAAAAATTTATAAAACAAGGATTTTACTAAAATAACAGACATAAGGACTAACTTTATGTTTAACGAAATCTCTTAATCCCTAAAGTTGTCTTAACTAACCTCTGATACCAACTGTAAGGCCCCAGCATTAAACATTACATGACCTTGAGTTAAATAAAGAATTCACATTGAGGATCTTATTAGGTTTAAAGCATTAGAGAAATAGGTCATAAGATTTAAATTAGATCTGAAAAATTACAGAGTAGACACCTTTACTTAGTATTCATTTTTTTCATAAAATAAAAACTCTTAAAAAAAGAAACATGTCAACTTATATGTTTTAGAGAGCATGACTTTTACATAATCCCATCCTTGACCCTATTCATATTTATGACCTGTGAAAAAAATTTCAAAACATGGGATGAGTATAAAAATATCACTAAGGGTTATAAAATATGAAAAGAAAACATTATCCCATCAATAAATAATAATAAATGAAACCATAATTTTCAATAATAACATACCTTGTGAGATCATAAAATTTATCAATAACACAAAGAAATAATAAATCATAAAAGTAACTTATGGTATATATAACAAACTTACATAGTATCTGTCACAACTATGTAGGAAGTTACGTTTAGAATACCCATCAAAGGATATTACCCAAATATATTAGGAGAAACAATAACGTTTACCTACATCACTTTACCCAATGCATTGGAGAGCTATCTAGGGCCCACATTCCCTAGTTTTATCATTGAACCACCCTTATACATAAACAATACCCAAGAAATATAACATATAAAACAAGCATAAAAGAAAGATAACATTTCCACATTACAATCACAATATATAATTTCAAGATATTGAAATAATCAATGATTTATCGAAACTATTTTCAATAGAAAAATACGTAAAAATGGTATATGGTATTTATTTTCCTTTAAAAAAACAATATGTCTTGTTAAGGAAGTCAAAGATCAAATAATACTTGAGGTGGCAGAAAGGATGTTGTCACTGCGTATGTTAAGAAGAAGATTTCATTTATGACGTTTAGTAAAACACTATATATAAAAAGATTCCATTTTAATGAAATGAAAATTCAAAGGGTTTTATACACCGTATAAAATAATGTCATGTAGAAATAAAAATATTCCTTAATTAATGGAGATTGAGACAAAGTACCTTACAAAAACGTGACAACCTAATGAGGTCACGTAAAAATAAAAAAAAAGAGTTGATGAGAGAGAAAATTATATCTCATCACTTAGACATCAAATTTACAAAAATGTGGAAATATAAGGACATATCCCAACATAAGATAATGTAAATTAAATGACTTATCAAAGAAGAATTCTTTGACTAAAAGAGGGGGTGAAAGTTTACCTTACCGATTTGGTAACTTATAAAGCATACACCCCATGAAAGATTGTTCATACAATGAAGATGTAAATACACATAATTTAAATTATATTACACATAGAATAAAATCATGGGTAGTATATACAACACACAAAATTAAAAAGTGTCAAATATAGCATGAATCTCATGGGAATAAAAAGTGTGACAAAACCCCTTACCTCAACTCCAACATGTCTTGTATGTTCCTTGTTCATCTTGAATAATAAACTTATGTTAATTTTTACATTAACAAGAATATTTTTGAAGTTTATTATTCTTTTTATATCACTTATTACCATACTACAACATTTATTTAATTACTTGAGTTCATATCAGACATTTTTTTATGTTCAGAACTTGAGTAAAAAATGAACTTGTTATAATTACAAATTGTCCATGTGGTAAAAATTCCATTATATCCATAATTATATTCATGATTTAGATATCATATATATATCATATATATCCATTATATTTTTATTTAGAATATTACATAACATTTGGACATAATAAATTAAATGCATCATTCATGGAGATGGTAAGTCGTACATACGCATAAACCATACTTTCATTTATTTTTCATTTTTAAAGAAGTGAAAAATAAATTATTCCAAGGTATATTATAATCCCATTATAGTATATATGTTACATATGTTACATAATTTTATAAATTCCATCCTTGATATGTTTCATGTATATCATTAATGAGCTGTATCACTTTGAGATGACGGTAGTCTGCACTTCCTCAAATGCAATTATCGCATTTATGCCTTATGAAAATTATAAATGTGTAAAGACCTAGAATTTCCATGTAATTTATTTTAAAATATATGGGAATTTTACAAGTCTGCTAAATTTGAAATCGTGCGATTTCGAGTCCTGGAGTTCCCAGAATGATCCGTCGAAGATTTGTTAAACTTAAGTTATTGCGAGTGACCAGTTTTCCTGAAAAAATGGAAAACCTCTTAAACGGTTACTCAGATCATAAATCTAAAGGAATCATTTCACTTAGGATAGCTGGTTTACTCATGGAGCGACTTAATATTAGTTGGCACGGGCCTCCTTTGAGAAAACCTAAAATTGGCATAATGGTAAATAAAATAATTAAATAAATTATTTTATTTTTCAAATGCTTATAACTAAAAAACGGTAACTCTGATTAAAAATCTGTGACCACCTATGAACTCATGAGGGAATTATTTATTTAAGAAGAAACTAACTTCGGCTGGCACGGGCCACCAAAAAAAGATAGTTTTTGGCCACAAATGAAATAATTAAGTGACAATTATTTTATTATAAAATTCATAACATCTAAACAGTAACATAGATTTAAAATCTGAGAGTGACTTTGGGTTCTTTAGGGTGTGTTTCACCTAGGCATATCTTAAACTCGACCGACATGGGTTTAGGGTGACTGATAATATTTTTCTGAAATTTTTTTCAGGTACGTTTACTAAACGCGTGGGCGGCATTTTAAAACGGTTGAACCGGTGCTCGGAATTAAAATATAAGGTCACCGTTGAACTCACATCACCGGTATTCACTTAAGGAGACTTTCACCTCAACGGTAGATGGATGAGGGAGAATGTTAGTTTCTGGGTTTTTTGTGGAAGTAATAAAATAAAATATATTTTATTTTATTTTATTCTGAGCATCCATGTCGATATTTTAGATGGGGTCCACTGGAACTAAACCTCCATGTGGTGGTTGGAAGTGGGGACCACCAAACCTTAACCTTGCATGAGAGATTAATGTGGTGGGGACCACCCAAACCATAACCTCCCATTAGAGGTTATGGTTGTGGGGACCACCCGGGATTAAATCCCCTTGAAACCCCCCTTTCATTGGGATAAATCCTCAAATCCCACAATTAATGAGGGAGTTCCTCTTGACCTCCTCCACCTTAATTGTGACAACACACATACCATTAATCTTTCCAACATAACGCATCATTGCGCCAGCGTAAATTAATTGGATTGCCCCTTTTTAAATTAAGTAACAACGTCGTTGGAATTTAGGAAGGTTCCTCATAAATGAACCATCATAAATTCCAACGATCGTTACCTACCTCCCCCCTCTCTTATATATATGGAGCTTGGGAGGAGGATTTGGGACGGCTTCACCAAGCGACGAATCGATGGTAAATTAATGTGACGCCCAACACTTGGAAGATTACACACTCCAATGAGGAATGTGTTCTTCCATAAAGAACACTCCACCGATGAAGAACGCCAAAGAGTAATGCCTTTGACTACGAAGAACAACCTCGACTTAGACTTCCTTTCTCGGAACTTCCTTTGATGTAGGACGTTTTGGCTACAACGAATCCACATCATCCTTCTTATGTCGGTGTCAACAAACAATGGGAAAGGTAGGGATTTCATTTATGTATGACATTATTCCTTTGTTTTTTTCCTTCCAAAACAAAGAATGCAGATTAACTTATTATCAAGTTGATCCATGAATGTTTTCCTTGTGGTTGGGGAATAAATTGTTGTGGGAAGTTGTAGGGGTTTTATTTGAATATGATATTATTTCTATATTGATTCCCTTCTAAAACAAAGTATCTTTGTGGGTTTACCTTACGGGTTGGGAACCTTCATTTTCAGGAAGATGTGGGGTGTGTTCTTCTAACTTCTTTCTTGAAAATTATTTTAAAATCAAGATGGTTTTTAACCATTTGCTACCACCATAAACGCGGAGGGTGCGGGCTAAACCAACAAGGCCTGACACCTCCGCTGATTTTGTTTGTGATATTCTTCGGCAACAGCATTGAAGGCGATAGGCAACGGTCGTGATACCCAAGGCCTCTACGACCCATGCTTCCATCGCGGTGCTCCGGACGAACCGGCTCCGCCGTCCCCGGCCGAAGTGCGCTGCCTACCAGCCCGCACCATCCAGCTCCCGACCGCCTCTGGTTTCTCGTGAACCCCGACCGAACCACGCCGGCCCGTTCCACCCAACTCCTGACTGACGGCTGCTTCCCGTGCGCCCCGACCGAACCGCGTCGGCTAGCGCCACCCAACCTCTGGCTGCTGCCGGCCTCCTGTGCACCCCGGCCAAACCGTTCCATCTCATGCCTCCTCGCTGATAGCCACCAGCTGGATGCCTAGCCTCCCGGGCCGAGCTGCCAGAACCACGCCCTCGTGGAACTCTGGGCCGAACTAGCCCCGACCTCCTAGGATGATCCACCCGAACCGCGCCCCCACGACGCTTGGAACCGAACCGGATCCGCACCTCCGGGCCGATCCACCTACGTGGTGCCCTCTGAGCCGAACCACCCCCGCAGTGGCCCGCTGCCCGTCCATGCCCTCACGACCGGTCTGCGCTCTCACGGCTCTATGCGACACCTCACGGCCTACAGTGTTGGGCCTAGCTAGCCTTTCCAAATCTAACGGCCTGACCCACTTAACGGATTGGGTCAGACCCAATGAGTCAGGCCAGGCCGACCCATACTAGGTTAGCCTAGACTAGGTCTGGTCGGGTTGGTCAGACCGGGTCGGACCGGACCCAGTCCCACTACCTACCCTTTAATTTCTTTTGGCCATATCTTTGGCACCGAACGTTTGTTTGACAAACAGTTAGTGGCACTGGTAATCATAGATCACAGAGTTCCCTTAGAGTATACCCACTAGAGTTTGGGGTATAGTTGAGATATGGTCAGGTTGGATCGTGCACAAATCCAACCGGTCCCCCAAGACTGAAAGCCTAATAACTCACAGACCGGGTGTCTGTTTGTCGCGCCGTCTATTGTGTTGAGAGCTCTATGATGTGGCTGACCTTTGAGATACTCCTACATGGTTTCAAAATCTCAGACTACTATTCCAGGATCCTATGTGGTTTCGACAGCTCTGACCACTTTTCTAGGATCCTATATGGGTTCGACAACTCTGACTACTGTTCCAAGACCTAGGTGGGTTCAACAGCTCTGACTACTGTTCCAGGATCCTACGTGGGTTCGACAGCTCTAACTACTGGTCCAGGATCCTACGTGGGTTTGAAAACTCTGACTACTATTCCACGATCTTATATGGGTTCGATATCTCTGACTACTATTCTGTGATCCTATGTGTGTTGGATAGCTCTGACTACTTTTCCAGGATCCTACGTGGGTTCGACAGCTCTGACTACTGTTCCAGGATCCTACTTGGGGTCAATAGTTCTATTTTCTATTCCAGGATACTATGTGGGTTCGCAAGAGTAGATTATTCAGTGGCTACCTCTATGCATCTCTATCTCTCTACATAAGTTGTATACATGTGTGATATGAGTCAGTAACTTTTGTGTTTACCACATGATTGAGAGGGATTGCTTGATAACTTGGGTTTATGTATGGGCATATACCTAAGTGGGGTTAACTATTATTTTCATAAATTTTGGTTTATCCTTGTTGGATTTTTGATAAATTGAGGGTCTCAAGGTCCCTACTGAGTATCGTTATACTCACCCCTACACGAGTTATGCCCGTACCTCGTTGTGTTGGATGCAGAGGACAAACAGCGGTGACCAAGGCAGAGAGTACGAGGACTGGACGATACCCGAAGGTGGACTTTACAGTGTGTCGATACATAGAGGATATTGATAGACATGTAGTTCTAAGGGGGTGATTTGTACCTACCCTACTGGTAGGAACCTCGGATGATGACCGAGTGGCTATTTTTCTTATTTCTTCAATTGTACATATTCTTTCAGTTTCGTGTACTTTCTAGTTGGGCTTGTATTCTGGCCCCTTTTTACTTACTGTACTCACTTGTTAGTTATTCAGTTTACTCCTGATCATATCTTCTGTGTGTATTTACATGTTATAAAGGAAATTCCTTCCTAGTTTTAGGGAATTATGCCTTTGGTTCTAGTCGCCAGCCCCTGGCCTATGGAAGGCGGTCTTGGGGTAGTCACGGCACAGGCCCTGGGGGACGGTTCGTGACAAAAGGTATACTGTAAATTAAAAAAATACAGAAGTATATAAATAAAATAAATATCATAAATATAAAATATAGTTATAGTTCTATCATAATGGCCACCATGAGATGTGGTAGGATAATATTGAACAATCCTCATTTCGTGAGGTAGTAGTTTGTCATCCATAGAAACATTATGTTCTATACCCATTATATGGAGGTGTGTGTAAGTGTAGCTCAAATACTTTTCATAAAAGCAACCTATTATGTTGGGGATACTAGTGTTGTTATGTAAACAAATAATAAATATATCATAGGTAGTAGAGAAGGAAAATAAAAGAAAAGAACTTGAGAGAAGATGTTACCTTTAAATCAGGTATCTTCCTTTGATTTGAACCATTTTCTTTCTTGAAGTGCCTTCTGCCTAAGGTAAGTCTTCTAGGAGGAATAAAGGGATGGTGGGAGATTATTGGACCAGAATTTGGATGAGACCAGGGGCTTGAGAGGTGTGTGTAATGGGTCATAGATGGTGTCCTTCTATAAGGGGGAGGATGGTATATTTAGGAATGTTTGAAAGTATTATTTAATTATAAAATTATTTTTGGTTTCCAAAGGTCCAAAAATTATTAAATTATAATATACCAGAACTCCTGTTCAAAATAAAATCATCCAATAATAATTGGATAGGTTTTGAATTTTTTAAATTTTATAATCTCATTTATTTAAATCATTCAATAATAAGGTAATCACTGCATCATCATTGTGTCATAAATAATTTTATTTATTTGATGTCAAAAAATTATAAAAAAAATTCCCATGATGTAGTAAATATTATTATATTTCAAATGAATATTTCTAGTAGAAGAGATAACCTATATAAACTCGTATACAAATTGTTTTACTAAAAGATATATATTTATGTTACATTTGTCTTTACTTTAAATCAATTAATATAAATTGTCATTATCCCTTCAAAGTTGAATCATGGGGTCCCACAATCAACCCATGGGTGACCTTGGTCAGAAATAACTCATTCAATAGGGTTATTACAAGTGTATGGGTAATTTAATATTATTATAATATTGTTTTTTCACCCTTATTTACCAGATTTACCTTTTAACCTTAGTAAATATAGTATTTACTGAAGTAAATATTCTTAATGTGTAAAAAAAATTCATATTTACACAATTTTTACATATTTATTTCAAATATGGAATCCATTTTTCCAAATTCACAACATTTAAGTGGAATAAATTAATTTAAAATTAATTCACATTTTCAAAAAAAAAAGTGTTTTTATGAAATAATAACTATCAAAAGATTGACACTTTTTTATATCCCATTTCAAAGTGAAATTAATTCTTATGGAAAAAATTGGATTAAATTCTAAAATTATAATCTAATTACAATATAAAACCAATTATAAAGATAATCTAATCATATAAATAAATCATATTAAAAGGCATTTTTGTTTTAAAATACAGTATTTTTCACTTTTCATTAAAAATGAACATTATCAGAAAAATACCAAAATTCCATCCAAAGTAAATATTGATGTATCTATATTAAAGAGGAATATTATTTTGTCAAATATAACATATAAAAGTTATAAAAATAAGATTAAAAAATTGGTTCTCCATGAAAAGTCTCTAAATCGACCCTTTCAAACATACTTGAGTATTTATGCATGAAATTGGATTCATTGACATTTTAAGCCTCTAAAATTAATTGGATAAATGTAAAAACATTAAACAAACATGTTTAGTAATATTTTAGTTAGATTTTTTCATTCCTTATTATACAATGGCTATGCTTTAAACACCATTTAAATTAATAATATTATTATATTATTTATTGGTATAACTCAACATTGTGTGAAACAAAAGATTTAAAAGGAACCCATTATTGCGAGTTGAGTACACTATAAGGAATAGCATCCCCTTTAATGTAAAATTAATATATAATTCACAAATATTAATAAATATAAAAATTTCTTATTCTTTATTTAACTGTGATGTTACAATTACAATTATCATTTTCCATCATCTATATACTAATCACAAGATAACGTATCGGAAGGAAGGCTTCGACACCTGCACTGTGGAGAAGCATCCAATCAATCTCTCCAAACATAGGCTACCTAGACTAATATATATAACCTCACTAAAATCATCCTTAGGATGAAAATACATGATAAACCATACTAATATCTATTAATACATCTTCCAGTGGAAGAACCCTTATCTATTATGTCTCATATAATTATTTCATATTTTCCAAAATCCTATCAATAAATATACTTTTGTAAAGGGCATAAACCTCATATTAAAGAATTAGTAAATCTAGTAAATGAATTCACAAGTAAGTTACCACATTCCCCAAGCCATGGGGGTTGCACTAAACAATATGGTTGAAATAACTGTAACTTATGCCAATTTGAACAACAGCCTATATAGACGGAGGAACCATTACCTATATGATAAAGGAGTATAGACTCATATAAAGTATAGGGTATCCCAAATAAATAGGACTAAGAGAGTCTAACTTCATTCCCAAACATACATACACAAAAAAATAGAATTTGGTGCACTTACATCTGTAGGAGATCACCAAAATCTTCAATGCAAATAAGGAACCCCCTCCACACTATGATATGCATGACAACTAAGGAAGAACCTAAACCTCAAATAGAGGACCCACACCATAAATTGTTGGGAAAAAACAAAAAAATTAGTTAATAACCATTTCCCACCACTTAATGATCACGAAATACTACAAATAAAGTACACACACCTTCCTAGTATTAATTTAAAAAAATTGTAGTAGTATGGGGACATAAAAATCATAAATACCAAGGGAGTACAAACCCATTATCTGAATAGAGGAATTAGAAACCATATATGGTATTCCACATCCTGACATCCATGGGGTGGTAAGAAACTCCATAATCATATATGGGGACCTGAAAAATTTATTAATAATTCCCCTAGGTGTAACCAATCCTATTAATGGTGGAAACACACCCTATCTCATTAAGCAGTACAAA
The DNA here is from genome assembly GCA_963277665.1 of Viscum album. Classification (NCBI taxonomy): domain Eukaryota; kingdom Viridiplantae; phylum Streptophyta; class Magnoliopsida; order Santalales; family Viscaceae; genus Viscum; species Viscum album. Next base: position 1,436,410,509 of record OY728153.1, on the reverse strand, counting down.
AAATTCATTTCAACTTTATAGAGTATGCATAGAAACCCTATTTCAAATATCTATATAATCAGGGGTTTAAAAATCTATCCTAAATAAAATACACATGTATACTAAGATATATGTATCTACACTAGGGTTATATCATGAAGATTACCTAAGAAGAAACCTAATAAAATATTGAGACATCATCAGTTGGGAAACTCACTTGTCCATGGTAGGTTTATATCTCCCATTAATGTCAGATGGCCAATTATACACCCCTAGTTGAATAGTTTTATTGAGGGAATAAAAATCCCCATTAGTTGAAAAAATATAAAAAAAGTATTATACAAAATGAAACTAATAATTCACAGACAACTATATAAATCATAGGCCTATCGGGTACACACTATAAATAATAGTCTATGTACATAAGTTAGTTAACATGATCTCAGAGATCAAGCATAGGAATTCATTGATCACCAAACCCAATAGTGTTCTCTTATATTGATAAATAAACCTAATAAACATTATGAATTAATACCCCAAATGTCTTAAGAAAATCTAACATGACACCTATCGCCAAACAACATCCCTAGGAACAACATTCTCTAAAAAAATATAAGATAATCTGATCCATTGTGTCCCAACCTGGGTCTATGATTATTTGAGTGTACCACTCCCTGATACCCTCCAATATTCCATGTGTTTTTCATTGACACTAATATGTAATAATAATTACATGGTAGACTTTATCATATACATCTTCTCGTAGATATATTATCCCAAACAACCAAAATATACGAAAATAATATAGGTAAACTTACCTAAATGAAATATAAATATGCATGAAAACATCTATTAAACATCACTATAATATAAAAAATCCATAAAAATGGAAAAATAAAATGTCAAATAACTCTTGTGATAAAACAAACCATAGGTGACTAGGAAGGTATGTCACATAATCCTGTCAACTTCCACCCATGGAGTACTCACAATAAACTCAACCGGCGTCTATAATTCCAGGACTATATATCACCATGGACACTAAAATCATTATAAAAATATTATTATATATATATATACACATCATTCGTGAACCCAAATACCATATAGGGTGAGTTTAAAAATAACCAATAGGATACCCTTGAAACCTATAGGGACCTATGCTCTAGGTTAGGTCACAATCAATGGTCAAGTTTTACATCTTATTAACACCAAACAAGAGGTAGGGTTCACAAAACATGGAAGAATATATGTATTCAAATCCTAAAAAACTCAAAACCAATATTAATAAATAAAAATGTTACCACAATAATCAACCTACAACATTGAAAAAAGGGCACCACAAAAAAACTCTATTACAATGGAGAAATCTTACTTATAAACCATATTTCATATAAATACTAAACCATAGATGATTTATGAAAGGATATCATCACAAACATATCCACCACTTGGCCATGGAATAAAATCTATTTGACTCTTAATATACGAATTTTTGGTAGATCGAGAGAAACATTGATTCATTAATGGTCTGGATCAGTTAATAATGTATAATTTTTCTCTATTATGATTTATTGTAAAATCAGCCATTGTAGCTTGTTAGAGTGATATAACTCATGGGTTTACATAAAAAACATAAAATACAAATAAATAAAGAACAATATATGTAAAATGTTAACTTTCAAACATTAACAACTAATCCTTAGTATGATCCAAACACACCTAAGATTATAAGATCCACTAAATACACCATCCTAGAAACATAATACCATGGTAAATCATTTTCTCCCAATATAAGAATTTAAAAAAATTGTATAAAAAAATTCTACAAAAATATATTAAAATATATTACATATTGTAGTTTTTAATATTTCTAATTCCTTATATTATTTCATCTTATACATATTACTGTGATTTTATATTTCTACAATGTTAAAAAAAGGTGTGACTTTGGCCCCTCTTCACCGCATGATACAATTATGATAATTAATCATAAAGTATTATATTTCTTTTCTTCTAATTATTCAACATGTATTACTACAAGTAATTCCACATTATTATATATCCACTTATTGGATATAACATGTTTATGTGCACAATAAACTATACAACACACTTCTTATTCTTTTATCCTATTTATTATCATCATTAAAATTCTCTATATATATATATTACACTTGATTTTTCTTTAAATCTCTCTAAAATATAGAAAAAGAAGCTTCTTAAAATTTAATTCAATTAAATACCCTATTAATATATCTCACATAGTAGTATCCTCTTTTTAAAGATCATATTTTAATTTCAAATTAAAATCCAAACAACAAATTACGTTAGCTTATTCTCAAATTTATCTTCAACTTGTTCTTTCATATATGTCACTAGATCAATCCATGTGATATTTGACATAATTCCATAATTAATATATTATTTATGTTACGAAAAAATATTTCTCTTAAAATAATACCAAAAAACATTTCTCCCATAATGACACAAAAATAATCACTACTATGTTAACAAACTTGTTTTCTCATAACAATGGGGACATTAATTTTTATGGTTATTAATAATAGTTTGAGTCTAATATTCCATTTATTCAACTCACTATTCATAAATGGTATTAATAAATATTTTAAAATGATCTTCATGATGTGACAAACCACACTCCATTTTGTACCATGATATTGAAATTCTTTAAACATGTTGTAATCTCTCTTTATTGATTTGGATGGTGTCTTTTTCTCACACCATGAAATAAATAACTACATGAAATTCCATGATTCCTTTTTTTGTTCATCACCACACCATAGAGTAGTCAGATAGAACATAAACTTATTATATAACTACTAGAATCTTGAATTATCTTCTTGATATGTATTAATTAAAATACATGCTTTAACATCATGTGATATTTAAATCTTCAAAATAGTAATTGAAATATTTAAATATTTCTTTTACAGATTAAATTTTATTTTCTATAAAATCTCATTTTTTAAAATTATAGAATCCTATATATAGAGAAATTGATTTTATGAAATGTCTAAGTTAGTCATATACAAACTGGAAAAGTATCTTAAGAATATCCACTATCATAGAAATAATTGAAACATAAGATTAAAATGACTCTTACACAAAAATAAAATTTATCTCCATAAATGGATACCTGAAAACATTTTCAATATCTATATAGATTTACATTTAATAATTATTGAAAATGAATCATATGGAAAACATGGATGACCTGAGATTTTTTCAATTTTTTATCTCTACTTATAGTTATGTTTACACAAAAAATACATACCTATGTTCCTAAAATCTTATACGACAATTCCTCTAATGTAAAAAATTAGGATTTATGATATTTTCATTACCCACTGATGTTTATAGATTTAATTATATTACTATAGTGTATTTACTCTTATATATAGAATGATAATCTATATTTTCTGTGATTCAATAGATTACCACTTGTATTTTTAGGACCTAATTTATTCTGAATCAGGTTGCCTTAAAAAACATTATGGTTACTTCAAAATATCATCAAAACACATCAAAATTATTTTTAACCATATAATAAATATTATCCAACATAATAAGACTTATTTAATATGAGTATGATGATGATTTATATATTGAAAACAAAATTCAATACACTAAACATATCACTTTATTACCATACATTTATTCTTCTCTAAAAGGTACAATAATCTATATGGTACATGATAAAATAAAAAATTATAAAACTATCATTATATCTAAAAAATTTACCTATATTCACATTTCTCTTAATGGGATCAACGATATCCTCAAAAAATATCATTGTCTTAGTAATATACCCCTTTGGATTTTAATGTCATTTATTGAACATAAATCCCTTCCATAATCATCACAATAAGTAATGAATAATCAATTAATGTTGTTAATGATATATGAGAGAAAACATATTTATGGATTTATGATATATTTATTCCCAATTAAAAACAATAATCCAATGAAAAATTGAGATACATGAAAAATTCATCATTCCATTTATTTTAATTATTGAAGGATGAGAATTCTTATTCAAAATCAAAGGCTTAGTATTTAAATACTCATTTAACCAATAAACATTTTGATCATCCATGTTCTTTTTAAACCCACTTTTTATATCAGTATTACACATATTATTATTTATATTAAGAATATAACATGATAAAGCTTCTCTCCTCCAATTTTTTTAACTACATAATTTTCATAATATATACATTTCAATCCTGAAATGGTAGCACCTTCCTCATTGTTCGTTCTTGGACCTATTTTACTTTAGATCTTAACATCATTATTCATTTTTAGTATACATGTTTTTTCCCTCTATTTATATTTTATAATCTCTATTTTCTTCTTAACATCTTTCTTATTTTACACATAATACATCTCCTTCTTTATACTCTCACCAATGTGAAATTGGTTACCTCTTGTTCAATGTCCTCTAATAAAAAAACATAAATCTTTCATCTTCATCATGTATATACATTTTTCTAAAATATCACTTCATGATATTTATCACATTGATGACAAATATGTATTAAATTTTGTTTTAACCCGTCAATAAATAATGTGTTCTTTAATTCCAGTTTTTTATCTCTAATGATGTCTTAACAAATTCCATTAATTTTGGATTATCCACCATTATCAAAGGTATTGGGACCTGGAGATTTATTCTTTTCTTTTTTTTCAACACAAAAATAAAATTGTTTTCAAATTAGATTTTATATGGTTGTACCGCGGGGGTGCAATAGTGGGTGTGCTACCCAAAGGTGCAACATTGGGTGTGCACCCAAGGGCATGTAACCATGGGTGTGAAGCCCTAGATGTGTGACCGTGGGTGTGAAACCGCGAAGTGAAACTTTTAGGTTTATCCTTTAGTTAAAACCATAGTGTATGATTGTGTGTATTAAATCATTTGAATGCTACCATAAAAGTGAAACTATGTGGTGCATCTGTGAGGTGAGACCATAGATGTACGACTACAGGTATACTACCATGAATGTGAATCTAGGTGGTGAATTCTTGAGGTGTGAATGTGATGTGATATAATAGATGTGAAGTTGTGAGGTGAGGACATGGTATGAAGCTATTAGTTATGGTTTTATATAGTAACCATGATGTACGATGATGATGATTGACCACATGAAGAAAACACAAAAAATGTGAGGTGCATGGTATATACTACTACTGAAAATAAATCTGATGTGTTAAAGTGATTTATTCTTATAATGATTAAATATCATGATAAATGATATCATTATTCTTTAAAAAATATATTTAATAAATACAGAAGGATGAAAGAGGAATATATTTTCTGTGAAATTATTCTAATTAACTAAATAGATGATGAATGTAAAAGATGTGTGCTTGACATCCATTTACACATGAAGAAGATAGTTCATTAGAATAGATGGTTTTTAAGTTGACCTTCATGAAGAGTAATTAAATTATGGTTAAATGAAACATGGAGAAATACATTTTCGAATTCTTTGTGTTATGATTGAATGAAAACATGTTCGACTAAATGCATGCATAAATTCATGATTATTATATGTGGAAAATTTTGACTTTATTATGGAATTAATGTTCTTAAATATCATTGGTATTTAACATAATGAATTAGAGTATTTAATCTTCTATGATCTTGTGTCTATAACATGGTTATATTGATATATCTATATCGGTTTAATCTAGATGGAACATAAGTTTTAATATAGGTTAATTGGTTGCAATTTTTTGAATGTTTTGTTTTAGTTTCATTTGGATATTAAATTAGGTTCCAAAAAACATTTTTTTTATGGCTAGGTCCAAGTATTTTGTTGACTTGAATTTGATATTTTTTACATGGTGCTCTAAATATTTGAATAATTAATATATAGAGGAGAAAAAATATCTTGGCTCGATAAATTTTTTGAGGTGTTTGAGATTAATTATGAGTGATGTATTTATAGTGAATTACTTTTAATGAACTAGGGGGTATATGTTAGGTTGTTCATGTAAATTGAAGTGGTTTAATTCATATATATATTAATAAAGAGGAATGGGAATAATATCTCATCACACTAGACTAATTGATAATTGTATATAGGATGAATATGTATCTATTTTTTCTTTATCATTTGAATTTGGTATAATGTAGGATGAGAAATATAGTCCAGATACATATATGATAGTTTTAAGTATTTTCTGTACTCACCATGATTTAAAAAAAATTATTCGTGTATTGTATGATCATGGTTTTTATCAGATCATTCCATGGACTAGCTACTCAGAGTGAGTAGTGAGACTTATAAATCTATTATTCTCTCCCTTTGTTCTCTTATGTATGGTCTAATATCAAATTTTCTCACTCTAAATAGTGATAAAAATGTTTTGAAGGAAAAATATAGAATTATTAAATCAATTAGTCACCCACATCCATCTCAATGATTCATTAATCTTATATTCTTATAATTAGTATTTAAACTAGGATTACATTATTGGTGTGATGTTGTTAAAGATCATATTTTCAGTTTATCTCTTAGATGTAAATTGTCCTTTTTTCAATTTTCCTTAGTGGAAAATTTATATTCATTTTATTACAAGTGTATTCCAATGTTTTATGGGAATTTGTTTCATATATAGATGTACGGTAAGTTGTCATATGTCCTATATATCTGTTATAGAGTTATTAATGAGAAAAATGACCGATTTGTTCCCCATTATGAAAGTGATTCCATTATAGAAACATAAAAGATTAATCTAGAAAATTATGTTCATGATAATAATAGTATTCCATTATCTCCTTTAGAAGGTGATTTTTATAAATTTAAAGGCCTAAAATCAGTAAATGAGATCTGAGATAATATTTAGAATATATATATATATACGGATGACCAATGTAAAAGTGATAATTTTTTATTCTAGAGAGATAAATATAAATATTTATGAATAAATTATGATGATTAAATTGAATTTTTCTACCCAAGGGTCAATAAATTTTTTAATACTATCAGAGGCTGTGGAGAGAATTGGGTAGTCATTGATATTATTGAGAATATTTTATATATCTTACTAAATAAATTTTATATTAATGCCTCTACTTTTCATGAAAAGGATCTATGTGATATTCCTATGGAATATTTATATAGTATTATAATTTCTTATGAAATTATTAAAGATGATACTGTTGTAAAAAAGGTAAAGTATGAAAAAGTAATTTATTATAAATTCTCTTAATTTAAGGAAGGGAATATGATTTTTTTAGTATAATGAAGCCATTTCTTAAAAAACTGGCTCAAATGTGGATATAAATTTCATTAAAATTTTGACACTCAAAATGATAAATGGGAGAAGCGATAAAGTAATTATTAATATTAAGATATGACTTTAATGATTTAATTGTAGGGATGTTGGAAATTTTGAAAACAATTATCCTAAACTGAATGAAAATGATACTAGTGAAGAAGAATATGAATGGTTCAAATGATAATTAATGAATAATTCAACCAAACAAAAAATATATATTAAAAAAAGGTTAAATATTTATGCATGAATAAAAGAGGATATTTTTATCTGTCTATGAGTAAAGTGAAATTAGTAATGAGGAAGAAGAGGTTGATACTAAAACTAATGTAAGTGAAAGGCTTCTTAATGATAATTTACTAATAAATACTTTACTAATGATAAAATTAGTAAATCATAAATAAAATATAATGAAACTCATATGGAGATTTTAATAAATAGATAATTTAGAGAATTGATTTTGGAAATTTTAAAACAATAAGAGGAGAAAATAATGTTGAAGAAATATGATCATCCTGTGAAATGTATGGGAACAACCCATGAAGAATAAAAATCTATACTATTAAGGATATTGATAATATAGAAAATTTCATGATGCTAAAAATTCCTTGGGTATCAATATTAAATAAAAGGTTATTGAATTATAGAAGAATTATAAACATATTCAACCAAATATTTTTAAATTAGAGGAATAACTAAAAGAATATAGGATTATATTTCAAAATTATATTTAGCAAGCTATATAAAGTTCAAATTAGAATAAATTGAGAAAAACCTACAAAAATCACCTTATAAAGATGATATTTATTTTGAAAAAAAAAATTAAATGATATTTGAAGTATAATTATGTCAAAGGAAACAACTTTATGTCCAAATATATGGAGTCTTAATAATCTATAAATTTTGAGACTTTAAACATTGATTTGAAATATTTTATATTTGGGAACTGTGATTTTTTTAAACATATATATTTTAAATAGAGAAAATATAAGATTTTATCAAGACATTGGTTCAAAAAAGGTTCCATGATTATTGAACAAAATAAGGAATAAAGGTAGAGGCACAGTTCTAGAGATCTTACTATTTTCAAAAAAAATTATTTTTATGGATCTTCATGTTACTCTAGATGATTTATGTAGACACTAAATAAGATTTAGTCTAAATAGAATTATCATGATTACTATAGAATTATTTAATAACAAATTTTTATGGGGGCTCATCCCAATATAAGAAAAAATATTCAGAAACAACCCACAAAAATATCTTTGAATACTCAAAATAGATTTCAATATATAGATGAACTGTGTGAATAGTTTGATCAAATAGGTCACCTGTCAAAATAATGTCTCATAATTCTTATGGCCCAAGATGAAAATAGTCATGATAAAATTGTAAATAAAAGTATCATGATGTAGAAGTTTCTCCTAAATCATTGAAAGATGAATTCCAATGATTACTGGATAGTGGGTTATCACTCAACATGATACAGAATATGAAGATTTTGTTTTTTTCTTGTAAATAATTTATTTTGTATTTTTAAATGATGATTATCTCATTATTAAAAGAGTTTTTACTACTGATATTAGAAAATAAATTTTTAATCCAAGAACACTCTCTATGATGATCATTTGAAAAACATATTGTTAATTTCTTTATAGTTCTATAATGAATGGAATGAGATAATTTTAATCAAATATGATTTTTGGGTAAATAGGATTAAAGGTGAAAATATTGTAATAAGATGAAAGTGAATAATGTAAATTTATTTCAAGTTGGAAATGATCATAATACATTCTATTTGATCATAAAATATGTAAATAAACGATGGAAAAGTAGGATTATTCATCTTATCCAGTGGAATATAATAAATATTTATCAAAGAAAATGTTTTCACAAAATTCCAAAAATTAAAAGAGAGATTAATCATATTTTATCTATATGTTTTAGTGGGAAGATCCTTAAATCTTCATAAAAATTGATGATATTCAAATAACTCATCCTATGGAGCTAATTCATTTTGATATTTTTGGTTCCATTGGATTTAATTAATCATATAAATATAATAATTTAATTTATTTTATTGATACTTTTCTGTCATTACAACCATTACGTTCATGAAAAAATTAGAGGCTATAAATATTTTTAAAAGTTTCAAAATAAGTACTAAAAAAGAGTGGTTTGTTTTTGGAGATATTTATTTCTATATAGTAGTGTTGATTTCAATGATAAGTGGTTTTAATGTTATATTTAAATGTATATCATTAGCCATGAACTCAATACGACATACACACCACAACAAAATCGTATAACCAAACAGAATAACTAAATCTCGGTTGAGGTAGCCCAAATTATGTAGATAAACAATGTTAATTATATAAAATTTCATAGGAAATCTATTAGAGTAGTATTTTATGTTCAAAATCATTGTTTTTATATGAAAAATTCTGAAATGACTACATATGAAAAGTAATACAAGTATATATCTTATTTAGAGCATCTTAGAGTGTTTGGGGGGCCTTGTAACATAAGTATTGAAGGTGAATATATGGTTATCTTTGATAAAAGAGGTATTGTTGGAATATTATATGGTCATCCTCTAAATGGAAGAGGAGTTTTTAAAAAAATATAATTGTATAATCATTGATAAAATTGATCTTAAGATACTCAAATATACGAAGAAATAAATTTATTATAATAAAGAATGTTTGGGATGTAATGTTTCAATTAAATTTTTAGAACACCTTGATTAAATAACAAAAAATGATGATAATTTTGAATATTTCTTTACTAAAGAAAAATATCAAACTATCACATCTGATGAGTAACAATTACATTAAACTCATTCTAGAATGAGAGGAAAATTTTAGGTCTAAAAAATAATTTGAAATCAATTAAAATTTGTTCAAACTAGAATAAATCTAAGGAAAGTATATCATACATAATTGTTCTCTCATGTTGAACATAAATATGTTGGGAAATATTTAGATTATTATGATTGAGTATGTTCTATGAATCTATAATTGGAAAAAATTCAGAATAATGAGTCATCAAATATTTTTTACAAACCTAAACATAAGAATGTAATCAAGATAATGTGGGTCTTCAAAATAAATATATTGAAAGGGGGATATGGTGAGAAATAAACCGAGATTGGTATTTAAAGGATACTCATAGATTGAAATAGTTGACATTGATTATAGGTTTACAACAGTTTAAAGGATTAAAAATATTTGAATATTCCATTATATTATTATACAAAGGCATTATATGGTTTTCTAAATGGATGAAAATTCTATTTTCCTCAATGTATAATTAGATGAAAAAGTTTAAATTGAAAAAACCATTTTTTTAAACATAGACAAGATTAAAATTATATTTATAGGTTAAATAAGTATTTATATAGTTTGAAACAAGCTCTATGATCCTACATACTCTAATCACGAATCTTATTTTGAAGTTGTTGAATTTCAAAAAGGTATGAGTGGAAAACAATCTCTAGCCTCTGAGCGGAATCCCTCCCTCCCTTCCCAGTCACTAGGGTTTCTCAGTGGTTTTGCGGTGGGGGAGGCTGGTGTGCCATTCTTTGGCCTTGCCTCCGCCCTCCTTCCCCTTTATTCCTCGGACCCTTCCTCCTTTGGTGATTTCTTCTTGTTGGTGGCTTTTTTCTATTTTTTGTTTCAGGTGGGGCTTCTGCTTGGTGGTGGCTTCGTCGGAAGGGGTAAGCAGTTCAGTAGAGGTTGTGCTTATCCTGTGATTTCTTATCTAGATTTTACTACTACTATGGCCTTCAGACCTTGCGCGGCTCTCCTAGTTGGTTAGCAGCGATGGTTTCTCAGAGGCTTTGGGAAGTGTGGTTGGTCTGGTCATTTGAGCTCTATGAGGTTGGTGTTTTTGTTGGTTTCCTCTCAGTTGAAGAATTTCCCGAACCCTTCGTTGCCCTGGATTCACGTTCCTTTCACTACTCTCCTAGTCGGTCAGTTGTATAGGTGCAGGTAAGCTTTAGGAAGTCCATTCATTTGGTCAGGGTGTCCTAGAAGGCGCCCTCAGTTCTCCCATGATGTGGTTGTTTTTGGTGGGAGATCTTTGTTGCAGTTAGTTTTGGATGAAAGGTGGTTTTTGTGGATGTTGTTGTTTTACTTCATCATGGTGATGCTGGAATTGATGTGATGATGTATAAGGTGATGTGATGGCTCTGTTTCGTGACCTCTTTGGCATTTCGTCCTTCCTCTACCATCTCGTTTCTCTTCTCTAGTTCCAGGTTCCCTCCGATCTCTCTAAGATAGAGCAGTGTAGGGGTCTCCACGGTCCTTTGATTCATGAGATTAAGTGGCTGGATTCAGGGTGATTGTCGTCAGTTTTTGGTTCAGAGTGGCTGGCGGTGATGAGGCTCTAAGGTTTATGTCATTGGTGGTGGTGTTCTGATGCGCGTACAGTGACGGAGCCTAGCTGGCCATGTGGGGATGGCGCTTCCGGCGGCCGATAGTGATGACGGTAAAGGTTACTCTGGTGATGATAGTAGTGTCGATGAAGGTTGTAGTTCTGAGGAGCTATGATGACGAAGGTGACTGGAGGATTTCTGTCATCTCAAATTGAGGCAGGTGAGCATTTCGTGACTCGAGGTGGCTCTTGGTTTAACCCAAAATGATGTGGTTGGCATGTGGTCAGAATGAAGTTTTTATGACATTGAAATTTGAATATGATGTTCGTGGAACGATTCTTTAAAGTGCGACATGTTAGTTTTTTCTCTTGATTTGGGAATGAGTTGTGTCTTTGTATTATGGGGGAGAATGTTGATTTGTGATGTACAGTTACCACTTACCCATAAAGTGGCTTTAGAAACTATCAAAAAATGGATTTTGAGGAAAACAATCTCTACATAAATGATTTCAAAGAGGTTTATATCCTTGTTATTTTTTATGTAGATGAAATAATATTTTATAGAAATGATAAATAAATTTTTTATAAGTTTTCTAATGAAATGATTGATATATTTGAAATTTCTATGCGTAGAGAGATTATATTTTTTTAGAATATAAATATCTCAAGGTAAAGATCATGAAATTCTTTATCAAAGGATGTATGCTAAGGAACACTGAAAAAGTTTTGGTATGGAGGATTAGACATCTATTAATGCACTAATTTCAATGGGAAAAATTTATTCTAATGATGAATAAGGAAAATAAGTTAATAAAATGGACTTTATAAAGGTGATTAGAAGTTGGGTATATCTTTTTGCTTCAAGACCATATCTTTTATGTTCTTTAACAATTTTTTAGCTGTCAATGTGCGACAAAAATACCATTTTATTACAATAAAAGGTATTCTTAGGTATTTATATGTTATAACACATTTTTACTCGAAATGTGAATATAAAGATTATTTGAATAAAAATGGTTAGTTCGATGCATATAGGTCATGCTATATTGATGATAGAAAATCAACATATTTTAGAGTTTTATTTTATGGTAAAATTATATGTGTTTGAACAAAAAAACAGTTTTTTATTTATTTTAAGCACTACTGAGGATGAATATTTGGATGTAACTTATTCTATAACTCAGTTCATGTGGATGAAAACATGGACAGAAGACCTGAAGGTGGTAAAGAAGATATAACTTCTTCATGGATGTGATAATCATATTGAAATTAATTTTTTGAATATTAATTTTTATAATTCCTAGATAAATCATATTGATAGTAAATATCACATTATCAATGATCATGTAGAAAAAATGAATTAATGTTATAATTTTTTTAAAACAATGTAGACTATTGATGTGTTTCCCAAGCCATTGTCTAAACAATCATTTTAGAATATAAATTCGATATTGCATGCTCAACCATACCTTGTTAAATTCCATGTTATATTTGATATGTCCCCTCTTTATTCTTGTATTTGGATATTTTTTTCAAATGGGGGATAAATAAGACAACATAATCTATCCATATATATGTGATTTAACTCTTTAGGGAGAGAATATATTTATAGGGATATTTTAAAGGTTTTAGTTGTAATATCATCTTGTGAGAACTATTTTAAGAGTTTTTTGATGTGGATGTAGGAACAAGAAGGCCATTTTTTATTGGTGGTAGTCAAATAACTATTTAATGGAAAATATTTAATTTTTATTCAATAATTAATGTTTCCTTCACCGACCATGCTCATGTAGGATTACTATTTTTTTACATTAATCCATTTCTTGAGTTTTAGTAAATAATGTTCTATGGTTGAAAAAAAATCCTAGGGGATTGATTTCTATGACCAATATTTTGATTATAGTGTTTTCTATTGTTGTCAACAAATAAATCCATGAGTTTTTTAGGTTCCCCCATGATGTACTACCATGGGTGTACGATCGTGGATGTTTAACCCAGAGGTTAAACTATGGTTGTATGACCATGGGCATTCAACTAACACCTTGATATTTTATGTTTTCTTTCTATTTAAAAAAATTAATTTCTATTATAGCTTGATTTACAAGCGAAACCGAGTTCAAATGAACTGCGATATACTATTAAAATATTATTTTTTAAATTTGATAGTTATCACATACCCATTAGATAATTGGATATGAATAGGAAAAATTAAATTATGAAAAATTATTTTTTAGAAATTTGTATATTAATTCATTAATATATAATTGTTTTTAAATTAAATTAAAATCATTTTTAGATAAAAATAGATGTTTTTATAAAAAATGGTTTTTATTTTCACAATGTGTTCCTATATTAATAAATTAAATTAATATTTATTAATGAAATTATTTTGATTAAATGTTACTAAAATATATTCAATCCAATGTTTTAACATTAATATAATATTTTTTATTATCCCTGGAATAAGAATAAATTATGTTTTCTAATTTAAATTTTTTTTTCTAAAAATAGTTATATTTTCGTTTTGAGTGCTTATTTTAAATTGAATTTCTTCCACTTAGAGATTTAAAGTATTTTAAAATGGTTTCAGTATTTGGAATCATAATATTTAATATATATTTATAAGTTCAACTTAATTGTTTGCTACAATGTATAGTAAATACATTAAACTTTTGTTACCATGGTTAGTGTTAAAATGGGTTTACCATGGGTTGACATAAGAGAAAAGGTTTAAAATATCCTATAATTTATGATTTCATTTTATTGGATGATTTCATTTTTAATTTATTCTTCCATTATTTTATTATTTTCATTTTGGAGCCACATGACTCAAGTAATACATTATTATATTTTAATCATTTGAAAAATTCCATGTGTATTCTCTCCCTCCCTTATAAAAGGATACCACTTTTCCTCTCTTCCTATCACTTCATAAACCATCTATATCATCTATTTCCAACCCCAATACCTTCTTAGGATCCACATATAGTTATTATTGTTGAGTCAAAAGTTCACTTTTCACTTCTATATCATGTTTTGGAAATCACAAATGTCTTTTATCTTGCTAATCATATCGTACTGACCCTGTCAATCATATCGTACTTACTCTGTCAATCGTATTGTACTGACACTATCAATCATATCGTACTGACTTTGTCAATCATATCGTACTGACTCTGTCAATCGTATCATACTGACTCTGTCAATCGTATCGTACTGAATCTGTCAATCGTATCATACTGACTATGTCAATCGTACTCACTTTTGTGTATCTTACTTTGTATCATATCAATACATTACATTTAGTAATACTTATAATACTCATACATTCATTACTTTCTTGTTTTGGTACTTAGTCAAAAACAGATGTTTCATATTAATCGTACTCTTGTTTATCATCTTCATATGTCTTTTGTTTTAACCAATATGATGTTGTTGAGTTATTTAAAAACTAATGAAAATGATGTCATGATTTCTGTTTCAATATGATCGTTATAATGTCAGGTGTCCAAGTCCCTCCGAGTTTTTTTTGGAGAAATATGACCGTTGGAGGAAATGTAACCATTGGAACCTGCGGTCTATAAATAGGAGGTCATTTGATGTTGAGAAAAGAACAACGTGCTGAGATAACTATGATACTTTGCTTCTATCAAGTTCTAGATAGATGTGTTGTGACTTTTCAAATGCTTTGTGCCTTTTGAGACCGATCTTCGTATCAAGGGATTTCAAGGGATTGAAAGACAGAGGTGATGATTACCTACAAAATCGAGGGCTGCTGGGGATAGGAAGACAGACATTCTGATCATCATATAGAGGTTTTCCGGGGATAGACAGACAGACATTCATATCATCATATCGAGGGTTGAGGCAGACAGACAAACCGATCATCGTATCGAGGGATTACCAAGGTGGTGGCAAGACAGACCTCTTATCCTAGGTGAAAGGATAACCCTTCTCTTTGGGTTAAGAAGAATTGTAATACTTTTACATTTCCGCTACTGTTTATATTATAAAGGAATTTGTATTGTTTCCTTTCTTCTTTACTCTTTCAATTGTAATTTCTTTAATTACGATTATTCTATTACATATTGTATTAATATAATCTATACGCTTTATGGTAGAATCCCTCACACTTGTATTACTCTAATTATTGTTTTCATCTTGAATACAATTACATTACTTTTATAATAGTATTACATTACATCATACCTTTATATTCAATACAATTGTGTTTTTTTGAATTATATTAGTTTAAGAACTTTTAAACTAATCTCTTAAGTGTGTAAACACAAAGTTTTTAAACCTACAATTCACCCCCCCCCCTCTTGTATTGTTCCATCTAATATACATATACATTTACTTATTCGATCCAACAATTGGTATCAGAGGAGCTTTCCACTTTTCTATATTACTTGTTCTATTTCTTTCATACTTTCATTTTAAACTCATACTACACTAACGTGTGGAGTGGAAAAGATTTTAATTTAATAGATGGTAGGAATGAATATTCGGTCAATTGACAACCTAAATCCTTCTATACCACCAATCTTTGATGGTAATGATAATGAGTAATGGAGAGATCGAATGAAGACGTTCTTCATCAATACTGGTGTAGACAATTTTATTATGCTTACTGGAGGTTACAAAATTCTTGATAAAGAAGTTAGTACTATCACTAACCAAGAGAATCAAGAATATCAACTGAATTACAAGGTACTCAATAATTTATTATGCTCTATGACCAGGAATATATACAGCCATATATCTTCTTGTGAAGCAACCGACTGTATTTGTAAGAAATTAGAAGTCACACATTTTGGTTCATCCAAGGTTATAGAAACAAGAAGAGCATTGCTTCGAGCTGAGTATCATGGATTTGTTTTTCCTTATGGAGAGCCAGTATGAAAATTGTCAATAGTTTACAATCTATGGGAGAAAAAGGTCTTGATGATGAATCTCTTGTAGATATGATTATTGATATAATTCCAAATGAATGGGAGTCAAAAAGGACAGCTATTGATGAAAATAGAAAAGATTCCCAGATTACTCTTGATGAACTATTTTGAACTCTTTTACAGTATGAGACAAGAATGAAGAGAGATGCTGATTTCAATAAGAAGAAGAATGGAAATGGTAGCATAGCCTTTACATCTAAAGCTAAAACACCTGAAAGGTTTACAAGATCCAAATCCAAGAAATTTGTTATATCATAATCAAGTGATAGTAATCACTCGGATAATGAGTTATCCAATCTTGCTCGAAGGATGAACAAGATTGTTGGAAAGAAAGACTTCCAATAATTATTCAAAAAGAAAGATAGGAAGGATAAGAATGATTTAGAGGTAAATTGTTATGAATGTAAGAAAGTAGGACACATAAGGCTTGATTGTCCTTTACTGAAGAGAAAAGACAGAAAGGAAAAACATTCTGAAAGAAATAAGAAAAATTATTATAAGACAAAGAAAGTCTTGAAGGAAAATGATACTTGGAGTGCAAGTGGTAGTGATTCATCAGATAATTATTCAGAATATGAGTCCTCAGGATAATGGAATATTGGGATTATAGCCATATTACCAATTGATGATCATTATATCATGGCTATGGTACATAATGCTGAGGCTATTACAAATGACTCTTTAAATGCAAATTATACTGATAATAAATATTATGACTCTTCAAATGATGAATCTTCATCATCAAGAGATGATACTTTACCTTATTTTGAAGAAATATCTAGATTATCTAAATTACTTGAAAACAAAAATTCTAAACTTAAGAAAAAGCTTGATAAAACAAACTCTAGAATTTCAGTTTTAACTAAAGAAGAATCAGATCTTTCTAATGATCTTGATATGAAAACATCTGATTTTGAAAGTATTTTAAAAACCCTTGAGAAAGTTAAATCTGATAAGGATAAACATTCTAAGGATCTAGAAAATTTGATATCTAAGAAAAATGTTTTAGAGCCTAACACTAGTTTAAAATTAAATGTTTTGGAAGATAAAAACACAGTTTTAAAACTAAAGTCATATATTTTTTCTTTAAAGAAATGTTTTTCAATCTTTACTCGTGGCAAGGAAATTTTCGACAAAATGTATTCCCAAGTCCGGCCTTTGAGAAATCATTCTCTACTTGGTTATACTCATTCCAAACCTGTTTTTAGTAATAACTATTTGGTTCCACAAAAAACCCATTTTTCTTCTATGTGACAATGTGGTGAATACTAGAAAAGTGATTTTTCTCTTAATAAAACTCAATCTTTAGGATTTCATAAAGCTCATTTTTTAAAACAAATGTGGATTTCTAAAATTCTGTTATCTAACCATTATGAATCCAAACAAGTTTGGATTCCGAAAAACTAATTGTTTCTTTTTCAGGAAAATGAGAAGCGTACCAAGAAGAATATTTGGTACGTGGATAGTGGTTGTTCTCGACACATGACCGGAAACAAATATTTCATTGAAAAGATTATCAAAACAAAATGAGGAAAGGTTACCTTCGTAGATAATGCTCAAGGAAAGATTGTTGGTACTGGTAATATTTTTTTTCTTGGAAAAGGTCTTATCTCAAATGTTTTGTTTGTTAAAGGTCGTATGCACAATCTCCTCAGCATAAGTCAATTATGTGATGAAGGATACCTTGTGAATTTTAGAAATGATAAGTGTCTAGTTCACAATTCCAAGGATGAATTCATTCTATATGCCCATAGGCAAGATAATGTATACACTATTAACTTATAAGACCATAGGAGCCAAAATATACCCTTCTTAGGTGGAATAGAAGACCATTCATGGTTATGGAATAGAATACTAGGTCACTGCAATCTAAGAAACCTTTGTAAACTCTCAAATAAAAGACTTGTAAAGGGACTACCGAATCATAGATATGATTCTTCAAAAGTATGTGATCCTTTTCAATTTGGAAAGAAACATAAAACTAGCTTTAAATCAATTATTGAAGTTTTAACTTCCAATGCATTACAGCTAGTGCATATGGATCTTTTTGGTCCTTCACAAACTAGAAGCATTGGAGTCAAATACTATGTATTTGTTTTAGTTGATGAATTTACTAGATTCACATGGGTCTATTTTCTAACAAAGAAATCTGAATCCCTTTCCGATTTCAAAACATTTAGATCCCAAGTTACAAATGAGAAAAACCTACCATTGATAACTATTCATCGTGATCATGGTGGTGAATTTCAAAATTGTGAATTTGAATCTTTTTGTAGTAAGAAAGGTATTACTAACAATTTCTCAGCTCCAAGAACTCCTCCACAAAATGGTGTTGTTGAAAGAATAAATCGTATTCATCGGGAAATGACTAGGACCATGTTGAGTGAATACTCAATTGCTAAGAACATTTGGCCTGAAACTGTTAGTGCTGCTTGCTATACTATAAATTGTGTTTTAACTAGAACATTTCTTAATAAAACATTTTATGAGTTATGGACTAGCCGAAAACCTAATGTTTCATAATTCAAAGTTTTTGGGGGAAAATTATTCATTCTGTATACAAAAGATAATCTACACAAATTCGCACCAAAATCTGAGGAAGGAATCTTTCTGGGCTACTCCACAACTTCTAAGGATTATAGAGTTTTCAATAAAAACAATTATATTTTTGAGGAAATACTACATGTAAAATTTGATGAAACTGGTCCTTTTTTCAATCAATCCAAACCTAAATCCTCAGATGTATTTTCTAAAAATGTTTATCAATCCCTATTAGAAGATTCTTCTGATAAGGAAAATGTTCAAGAAAGCATTCCTGAAACATTTACCCCAGAATATTTTCAACCATATGTTGATGAACAAGTTTTACAAAACCCAAATCAATTGTTTCTTAGGAATCATCCCAGTGATAATGTCATTGGTGATGTAAATCAACCTGTAAGAACCAGAAATTCCTTAAGAAATGAAATAGAACATCTTTCTTTTCTTTCCCAATTTGAACCGAAAAGTCCAAGTGAGGCTTTAGGTGATTAAGATTGGATCAAATCAATTCAAGATGAACCAAATGAATTTGAAAGGAATCAAGTCTGGTCTTTAGTGGAAAGACCTAATGAAACAACTGTAATTGGTGTAAAATAGGTGTTCAGAAACAAATGTGATGAAAATGGAATCATTGTATGAAATAAAGCAAGACTTTTTGCTAAGGGATATAATCAAAAAGAGTGAATAGACTATGAAGAAACATATTCTTCGGTAGGTAGAATTGAATCTATTTTAATTATATTAGCCTTTACATCATACATTAACTTTAATCTATTTCAAATGGTTGTTAAATGTGCTTTTCTAAATGGTATTGTTCAAGAAGAAGTTTTTGTCGAACAACCTCCTGGTTTTCTTGACCCAAAACATCCTAATCATGTTTTTATACTTACTAAAGCCCTATATGGTCTTAAACAAGCCCCTAGAGCCTGGTATGATAGACTTACATGATTTCTTTTACAAAAAAATTATACAAAAGGTACAACAGATCCAACCCTTTTTATAAAAATAGAAAATGAAAATGTCTTGATTGTTCAAATCTATGTTGATGACATCATATTTGGATCAACTCAGCAATCTTTAACTGATTATTTTGCTAATTTAATGAAATATGAGTTTGAAATGAGTATGATGGGTGAGTTAACATTCTTTTTTGGTTTTCAAATTTCCCAAAAACCAGAAGGAAAATATATATCCCAATATAAGTATGTTAAAGATTTACATAAGAAGTATGTATATGACAATACTAAAAGTATTAGCACTCCAATTGGTACCTCAAATACACTTGATCTTGATGAAACTGGGAAACTAGAAGATCAAACAATTTTTAGAGGTATGATAGGAAGTTTTCTATACTTGACAGCTAGTCAACCAGACTTAATGTTTTCCATAAGCCTATGTGCAAGATATCAGTCTAATCCAAAAGAGTCTCATTTAAAATCTGTAAAGAGAATATTTTGGTATTTAAAAGGCACTATGGATTTAGGACTTTTATACTTTTCTAGAAATGATTTTGTTTTAAAAACTTTTTCAGATGTTGACTTCGGTGGTTGTAGAATGGATAGAAAAAGTACATCTGGAACATGTCATTTCTTAGGATATTCTCTGGTTTCTTGGTCCTGCATGAAACAACACTTGGTAGAACTTTCCACTGCTGAAGCTGAATATGTAGCAGCTGGAAGATGTTGTGCTCAAGTGTTGTGGATGCAACACACACTCACTGACTATGGATTAAGTTTTTCCAATACTCAAATTCTTTGTGATAATACTAGCGCCATAGCTCTTAGTAAGAACCCAGAACATCACTCTCATGCAAAACAAATAGATGTTAGGCATCAATTTCTTAGGGATCATACACTAAAAGGAGATATCATTTTATAATTCATCAGAATGCAAGAACAACTTGCTGACATCAATACAAAACCATTACCTTCCAATAGATTTGTGTTTATAAAATAGAAGATAGGAATGATTACATTAAAATAATCATTCACATCTACTTCATGTTTTCACATTTCTCCTTACATTAAACAAACTCCTCTTAGAAAGGGGGAGAACATTTCATACTGTGTTTCTTTTTATCTTGAGATCTGTAATTATTTATTCTCCTAGTCTGAATTTTTGCCTATCTGTTTATCATATTGATAGTCTTATCATATTACATACTTTTCTATTTATCGTATTGATAGTTTTAGTATATTATTTTCCAATCTGCCTATCGTAACGTCTGGTCATGGTAATGAATTTCTTTTCCATCGGCTCATCCATTCATGGTAATTAATTTCTTTTCCATCGGCACGTCCGATCATAGTAATGAATTTCTATTCCATCAGCTCATCCGATCATGGTAATGAATTTCTTTTCCATCGGCACATCCGATCATGGTAATGAATTTCTTTTCCATCGGCACGTCTATTCATGGTAATGAATTTCTTTTCCATTGGAAGGTCCGTTCATGGTAATGAATTTCTTTTCCTTCAGCACATCCGTTCATGGTAATAAATTTCTTTTCCATCGGCACATCCGTTCATGGTAATGAATTTATTTTCCATCGGCATGTCAGTTCATGGTAACAAGATTGTTTTCCATCAGCTCGTCAGTTAATGGTAACGACTTTGTTTTCCATCGGCACGATGATTGATGGTATTCTTTTACTTCGTACGCCTGTGTTTTTCTTTCAATACTATCTAAACCAACAATTACCTTACGATCTCCGACAAGTACAAACTTTTCATTTGTTTAATTTTTTTTCTATTTTTCCTATACATTGATTTCTTTTCTTCTAATCTCAACCGTAGAAGATCAATGGTCACCCTTTTGCCCCTATAAATAGACCCCCCTCCCCAATCCCACACCGGTTTTTCAGGATTTTTGGTGAAGCTATACTCTACTGATTGAATTCATCGTACCATATTTCAAGTGGCTTCACCTATATGTCTCAGTCCTCTTCTAATAATCCTGCTAAAATGTCTTCAAATAATTTATTGAGAAAGACTTTTTCAGAGAAAAGTTAGTTTCTCAGGACTTTTTTGATTCGTACGATTCTACAATCAGAAGAATGATTTTGTTTCAAGGCTAGGAACATTTATGTGTTGAAAACCCAGTATCTCAAGATCCGGTTAATTTTGATGAAGTCACACAGTTTCATAAAACCGTATCTTTTGATAAAAACATGACTATCAACTTTGTTGTGTACGATAGATAGATTTCCATGTATGTGAATCAAGAAGCTCATTTTCTGAATGTTCTGATAGAAGGTGACTCTTTCTATCCATCTCATAAACTACCAGAGAAAGTTGGTTCATTTAACAAAGAGAATGCTGAAAAGTCTCTGTTTATTATAAACGAAGAAAAGAGGAAAGTAACTCATCTTCCTCGGGACAATTGATTTTTGACTCTTTGTATGCAAGGTTTTCTTATCCCAAGGAAAGGAGATAGAGAAACTCTGAAAGTTTCTAATGTTTTTATTCTTGACTATCTTGAAAATATGAGAAAAGTAAAACTCATGGGATATGTTTTTAAAACCATCAAGACTGTTAAGTCAGGAGGAATTAAGTCTCAAATGATTATGTATCCAGCCATTCTTACAAAATTCATTCTCGAGAGTATGAAGTCTTGTAATATTCTGTTGAAAGGAAATCTGATATATTTGAATCCCTCTTAGATTAGTAAGAGTACTTTGAAGAAGTTGAATGTTTGTTTTGACCCAAATTCAAAACTTATTGTAAAAGATTTATAAGTAGAATCGGCTTAGAATCAATCAGCCCATATACATGTCCAAGATAATCCTTCTGTTGGTGTTCCTCAAAAGTTAGATTCACAAACCAGTTCAAATCCAAATAAGAAACCAATGTACAATAAAAAGGTTCTGTCTAAGTGGAGAAAAGAAAGATAACAGTGAAAGGAAGGTGATCCAAAGTTCAGTCTTGACCCAGCTGAAGCTTTTACAGAAAGAATAAGGGTAGAAGAAACCCATCAAGATGAAAAGAAAACGAAGTCTATTTTGAAAATAAAGGCTCAAGACTTTGATATCTCTAAAGTACTCAAAATGGTTGAGGATTCTAGTGCTCAACTAACTAAAGAAATATGTCAATAACCAATAATATAGAGTCTTCCATAGAAAGAAAAAGGAAAACAGATGATTGAAGAGATAGAGGTAGTTGAAGAAGAGGAAGAAGATTTTCTTTTGGAATTCCTTCAGATATCGAAAAAGAGTAGAGAAGAATCAGTTCAAAAGCAGAGTGAAGGTATTCAAAAAGTTCCTCATGCCGATCAAGAACCTATTGAAACTTATAAAACTATAGATAAAAAACCCCCTCAAGAAAAGAAAGGTGCTCAATATTCTCAAAATGAAAAAGTTATTGTCATCAGTAACAAATTAGAAGAAGAAAGAAGGGAGAAAGAAAAGGAAAAAGGAAAACAGCCAGTTGTTGACTCAAGCTAATCAAATGAACGGCTTTCGTACGATGAAGATACTGATTCAGAACTAACAATTTCTATCAAGAGAAGTGATTACATTGTTCATGTTTTAAGAAGGGTTGAAAAGACTAATCCATACATTCCCAGGCTGGAAGGGAAAATTGATTTCATTACTAACAATCAGAAAAAGAAATTTGGCTCTATAAGAGAATTGAGAAAGAATGTTTCGTCAGTTGAAGCTAATTTGAAAGTTTTATCTGAAACATTGGCTACTCATAAAAAGGCTTGCAACAGGATGACCAAGTGGTCATTTAAAATATAAATCTCAGTGAATGTCCATGAGTTAGAAATTGAAGATATAAGGCGGTTGTCAAATGATCTTGTGATTTCTTTCAATAAACATGACAAAGAAACTTTTGAAAGACTGAATCAGGTAACTCATGGAGCCGATATTCCTTAAGTAAAAGTATTGCAAGAGATAATGAATGCTTTTCAGTATGAATTCTCATTGGTTTCCTCTTTCAAAGATGAAATGGTTTTGTTGAAGAAATAAAATTCTATGTTATCCAAAGATAATAAAAATTTTCAAGACATAAGTGATACTCTTGGGGAAGTAATCAGAGTCCAGGAGGAGACATTCAAGAATCAAGATCAAATTTTTGCCGACCAACAAGAGCTTCTTAGATCTCAGGGTGATTCAATTTCTAAAGACAAGAAATAAATCTAAAAGAAGAAACATGTTCTTCATGAGCTGATAAATAAGGAAAAGGAAAGAGAAAACAAATGACTGTTGTATTTGTTTTTCGTTTCTAATGGAACCTGTCTGTTTTGTAATATCTTTTATGATACATTCTTTTATCCTATATTTCTTTTCTCTAACTATTTTAGGCAACTCAAGGTTACCCCATTCTTTTTGTAAATCACAAAGGGGAAGAATTTTTTATAAAGGGAAAGAATGTTTTATAAAGGGTGAATGTTTTAATAAAATACTTTGAAACTAATGAAAATCTGTGAATACAATCATTAAGAAATAATACACCTAAGATGGAGTTAGTTGTATTCAAATTCATATTCAGAAGAGTTTCCAATAACTCAGGGGGACATAAATATTTCTTGTTTTCTTCACTTTTTGTTTTGTGCTTTCCAAAAAGGGGGAGATTGTTGAGTCAAAAGTTCTCCTTTGACTTCTATATCATGTTTTAGAAATCAAAAATTTCTTTTTATCTTGCTAATAGTATCGTACTGACCTTGTCAATCATATCATACTGACTCTGTCAATCCTATCATACTAACTCTGCCAATCATATCGTATTGACCCTATCAATTGTATTGTACTGACTCTGTCAATTGTATCGTACTGACTCTTTCAATCGTATCGTACAGACACAGTAAATCGTATCGCACTGACTCTGTCAATCATACTCACTTTTGTGTGTCTTAATTTGTATCATATCAATACATTACATTTACTAATACTTATAATACTCATACTTTCATTACTTGATTTTTTTCATACTTAGTCAAAAACAAATGTTTCATATTAATCGTATTCTTGTTTATCATCTTCATATCTCTTTTGTTTTAAATAATACGCTGTCGTTGAGTTAGTTACAAACTAATCAAAATGATGTCGTGCATTCTGTTTCAATATGACTTTTATAATGCAACGTGTCCAAGTCCCTTCGAGTTTTTTGGAAAAATATGACCATTGGAGGAAATGTGACCGTTGGAACCTGAGGCCTATAAATAGAAGGCCATTTGAAGCCGAGAAAAGAATAACGTGCTGAGATAACTGTGATACTTTGCTTCTATCAAGTTCTAGAGAGAGATGATGGGACTTCTCTCATTCTTTCTACCTTGTGCGACTGATCTTCGTATTGAGGGCTTTAAATGGATTGAAAGACAGAGGTGCTGATTACCTACAAAATCGAGGGCTGTCGGGGATAGGCAGATAGGCATTCCGATCATCGTATCGAGGGCTGTCGGGGATAGGCAGACAGACGTTCCGATCATCATATCAAGGGTTGTCGGGGATAGGCAGACAGACAAACTGATCATCGTATTGAGGGCTTACCAAGGTGGTGGTAAGACAGACCTCTTATCCTAGGTGAAAGGATAACCCTTCTCTTGGGGTTAAAAAAGAATTTTAATACTTTTACATTTCCTATGTGTTTGTTTTAGAAAGGAATTTGTATTGTTTCCTTTGTTCATTACCCTTTCAGTTGTCATTTCATCAATTACGATTATTCTATTACATATTGTATTAATAGATTCTATATGCTTTATGGTATAATCCCTCACACTTGTACTAATCTGATTATTCTATTCATCTCGAATACAATTACTTTACTTTTCTAATAGTATTACATTATATCATACCTTTATATTCAATGCAATAGTGGTTGTTTGAATTGTATAAGTTTAAGATCTTTTAAACTAATCTCTTAATAGATTAAACACAATGTTTTTAAACCTACAATTCACCCCCCCCCTCTTGTATTGTTCCATCTAATATAAAGATACATTTACTTATTAGATCCAACAATTATATGTCAATTTTTTATCATAATACCACCCTTGCATGGATTAAGTAGTAAGCTAAAGGTTTTTTCTCAATGAATATGTTTAACTCTTAACCAATAACTTTAAATTTAATTTAATTTTATAAATCCATGAAAAATATGGAAACATTCTCCACCTATATTATATTAAATTTTAAATCAATGTATAAATTGTGTATACATGTGTAATACCACCACCACATAGAGATATGATTAATTTTCAATCACCACATAAAATGGAAGTTTTTTTGGATTTAATATTTTTATTTTATATTCATGAAATAAAAGTATTATTCTTTAATTTTAATATCTAATCTTCCTTCTCACTATTCCATTCATTTGAAAATGATAATGTTTCTCATTCATAAGTGTGGACTACCACCTCCATGCAACGATTTGACCCTTTATTCATCACCACATTAGTCAAAAAAATATAAATTCATATATGATGAATAAGTATTATAATTATGTCATGGATAAATTTTTTAGATTATGAAACTATTACCATGGTGTATGTATTGAAAACAACAAACCAAAACATGCATGGAAATTAGATTAATATTTACATGATAGTTATTTTTAATAAATAAATTCTTAATAAGATTTTAATTTCAAATTATAATTTAATAGTACATAGTAAGTTTTTTATGAATTTGGTTTTATAATATTTTTATAATTAAAATAAATTTGTTATATAGGATATTTAAATGTGTGTCAATTATGATAGGACTTGATCTAGGGGTTATGTTACAATCTCATTATTTTTCAAGATTGTTTATATTAAGTTTCCATTAGGAGAAATTATATGCATCTTATCCTTCAATAACTATATATTTTCTTGTACCCTTTATATATATATATATATATATATTACTAATTCTTCCCATTTTACACACTTTGGTAACTAAAGTGATCAAGAAAATTTCAACCTTATTTCTTATTTAGTTGGTTCCCTTTTTCATCTATGTATATAATCATCAAAAAAAATTTATAAAATTTATTATCTATTTTAGGAATTTGTTAAAAGGTTATTTTCACTGTCTTTTACTCAATTTACAATTTTTAAAAAGGGAATATTTATAATGAAATTATTTTCCAAATAATTCATTTTATGAATTTTACAATAAATGTGGTGGCAATGTCTTGTTTTAACATCTAAGACAGGAATGGATAATCTTTTTTTCAAGAAAATTATATTATTTTTTAGATTAATTTGAAAAATTACACTGTTTTTTTAATAATATATTTTACTTGGTATTATAGAAATTTTTAGATTTTAGATAAATTATTTTAGAATAAATACGGTATTTTCACCATGAAATATTCTAGTGATGTTTTAAAGGAATTTTTCATCAATAATAACATATTTTGATGTTACATATGCTTTACATGGGATATTATCTAATGATACCATCCTTATTATTTCAGTGTATGATTTATAATTATGATAATGAGATGTTTAGATAACCTAGTTATTCTCAATGGGTTATGTAATGATGAAATGCTTATGAAACCTATTTCGTTTCTCTAAGATATGATATGTTGATATGATGAATGTTTTATAATCTTTTGGAACACATATGTATGGTTTTCACTATGGGATAGGTTTCCCCATATTTATATAACCCTCCAATGAATTTGGAAAATATGTATCTCTCATGAGATAATAAGGACAAGAATGGGGATTGAACCCAATTTAGTAAGGGATTGTTCCCAAAAATATTATCTTTGGAGTAAACCATGACTGAAGAAATGATTGAATTGGGAAGGAATAAAATCCACTATGACGGTCTTAGAATTAATAATTGACTATTGAAATTATTTTTTTATTATTATATTTATACCAAAATCATAACTCATATTCTTATTATATATTTTCATGTATCATGATTGATTTATGATGATTCCTCACACTTATGATTCATCACTTTTGAAATTATAATGTTTTATTCCATAACTCATGTTAATGATCTAAGATAGAATGAGGGTTTATTTATGTTACATATGATCTTGATGTCAGAACATTTTGTATATCTTATGCATGTATATGATCATTGATTGATATATTCTATGATAACCCTTATTAATCATATAAGATCTCTATTTATTTTTATTTCTTTCCCCATGTTATGAAGAAGGATTTTATATAGGGCATGTCTATGTAGTGTATTCTGTGAGATGATTATTTTCAATGATTTGGAAGGTATTTCATGAAATAATATGATTATTTATCAAGTCTATAATGACTATGAATCATTGTAGCTATTGGAAGTATATTATTGTGAAATTATTCGAATATTCATACAAAACATATAATATCTATGTATGAAATGCTCTGGTCACCTTAGTTAGTATCATAGAAGTGTTTAGTAAATATTAAAATATTTTTATTAGAGAACATTTTTGATAAAATTGGGGATAATTCTATGTATTGTATAATGTCCCAATTATTTGGTAAAGAAGATATTGTGTATTATTCCTATAAAATGCATCCATACCTAGATATAAGAAATTGGATGTGGCTATGAAAGAGAATCCCCTAGGGGTAATAAATAATAAAGGGGTAGATTTTGTATTAACACAATAATCAAAAGTACATGATGGGTGGGCCTAATACAATACACCTATCTAGACACACTCGATGTATATTCATGGGTTATTTCACATTTTATTTATAAATCATTATGTACGATTAATGTAGATGATGACCATGAATGACAATGATTAATCATAAGTTATCATGGTTTGAAAAGATAGTGTAATGATTTAGATATCAGATAAATAAATTTTCATGACTTAATTTTTACTCTCTATGATTATGTTTATTTATATGATGTTTTTTAATCTTATTCAATGAATTTTCCTATGAGGAATCATGTTAACACTGAATGTGATAAGAAGTAAAATGATTATGTCCTTCAAATAAAGAAAATATAATGTTATCTAGGACATGAAATATTGTAGCTATTCTCTCCCAACTCTCTCAATCTATGAATTGTAAAATTAATCATGTTGATATTCCAAACATAAAAAAATGTAACAACTCAAAATTAAGTCTTTTATTAATAAATAATCATTTAATTACACTAATAATCTAGTGGTTTCACTGATCCACTAAGCATTGAACAATGGATGAATACCACTAAAATGTTTTTTTTATTCTCTAATATTCAAAATAATACAAATTTTTCCTAAAATTATATAATTTATAAGTTTAATTATATAAATGGTTGAATTTTATCAAGAATATATGGAAATAGGAGGAAATTGAATCCATTACATAGGGAGAGTTTAAGAATGTATTTTTTGATATGTATTTTTCCAAAAAAATCACACACAAAAATGGAAAAGGGGTTTCTCTAATAAAGAGAAAGATGGATAATCCATTAGTATAAATGAGGTGAATTTCACCTGAGTTACAATGCATAAATCTAGTTTTATCATCAATCCCAAATGAAAAGTTGAATAATTAATTACATGATTAAGACCAATTATTTTAAATTCATAGGTTTGAATATACATTGATAACTATAATGAAATATTTTGATGATATCTCATTATGGAATTAGAAATTGGTGATTCTAAGTGATCTCATGTTTTGGGGGAAAATAGAAAGTTTTATTTTAATGTAAATTCATATTATAAAATCCATTGAGGAAGGAAAAGTAATTTTAATTCATGTGAATATTTTTGAATAAAGGAGTTATGATATTTCATTATGTGGTTTGTCAAATGTTTTATCTATGAAAAATAATTCCATTAAGAAAAATAATTTAATTTGATTTGAAGTGTCTATTCAATGAATGAAATGGTGAAAAAACTTAAATTAATGTTCCACCCACACTCTAATGAATTAATTTTAATGTATGTGTAACGCCCCGACCCCAATTACCCAGAGTCGGTGCATTAATACATAAAATTGGCATGATCACAAAAGATCAAGTATCAAAATACGGATTAGTTTAGTAGCCTTGGAAACACTAGATACATTCATAAAATTTACATTACATCATAAATTGAAAAACTACAATAACATGGTCTCCATAGTCCACACTCATATCCCCTTTTAACTTTCCCTGTAGTCATTCATAAAATACTTCTTCACATCCTAGAAAAAATTAAAACATTGAAAGGGGTGATCTCAAATTCTTAGTAAGGATAACAATCTTGTGGAAGCTTTTATAAATAAACATAAACATTTAAGGCAATGTATAACTAAAACAAAATCCTTTTAAACTTAAACTTCAGCATAATATGGAAAAAGTAAAATGAAAAAATGCTAATTAATTATTCACATGGATATTCTACTAGTCTAATAATCACATGCAATATCAATAACCACTTTTATAATGATGGAATGCATAATTCCAGACTATCATAACCACGTATCCAAGGCCTCGTTCCAAGACTACAAATAAGATTTTGTCAAGGCCTCGTGCCAAGACACTAGTTTGTATAATGAGACCTACTGATGCATTGAGGAGATATAGTGGGCTCCACCCGTCACTTATTATGTCCAATGAATTCCTCATATGAACAGGTCTAAACATATAATCCACCATAACAAAATCGTATCACATAAAACATGCATAAAGGAAACATGACATTTCCACATTTCAATCACAAGATATCAATACAACACGTTGATATAATAAAAATTTTATCAAAACCATTTTCAATACCGAAATAAAAGAAAAGTAAAACATGGTATTTATTTTTCATTTTAAAAAATGTTATGTCTTATAGAGGAAGCCGAAACTCAAATAATGGTCACGGCGGCGGAGAAGTCGTTGTCGCTGTATACGTACGACAAAAAAATTCCCTTTTTTCATTTAGTAAAAAGCTTTGTATAAAATAATTCCTTTTGAATAGACATGAAATTCAAAGGGTTTTATACACTTCATTAAAGAAATTTGTGTATAAAACAAAATATTCCTCAATTAAAGGAGATTGAGACGAAGTCCCTTACCTTGTGTTCGACATGACTCCATCGCTCTTTAATCTCCATTACAATCGGGTAACCCTTTATGAATTGAGCCAAGGATTCCTTGGGATGACTTCTGCCGAAATTAAGGCTTCTATGAGTAAGAGAGGGATGTTTAGAGAGTATTTGGGTAGAGGTTGGCCGAGCTAAATGGCACGGAAGGTGTGAATAATGTGGTAGTGGTGGGGGCCTTTTATAAGAGGACAGGAGGGGCACTCTTGGAAAGTCATGAAATGTTACATTATTATGAAGTGATTATCGGATTTCAAAGGTCCCACAATTATATATTTCTAGGATAAGGTGATAATGATTCTAAATATACTCATCCAATATGTTTTTGACAAGTGTACGTCTTAGATTTAACATTATCTTTTCATTTTATATAAATCGTTAATTATTGAGGTAATCGTTGCATCATCATGGTGTTATAAAAAATTTAATTTATTTAATGTCTAAAAATTATAAATAAATACCATGATGTATTAAATCTTTTTATATTTCCATGGAATATTTATAGTTGAGAATTTAACTTATATAACCCCATGTAATAATTTTTTTAGTAAAACAACACATGTTTGTGACAATTTTATTTTTACTTTAAATAAAATGTTATTAATGTCATTTTCTTACCCAAGTGGACCCATGGGGTCCCCAAGTTGACCCATGGATTATCATGGTCGGCCATGACTCACCCAATGAGGGTAGGACAAGTTTAAAGGGAATTTCATATTATTATAACATTATTTTTACCTTAAATTACACTAATCACCTTTAATCGCGATTAATAACACTTAAACATTACTATTCACCAAAAAATTATTTTATTCCCATTGAAAAACATTTTACATCCTAATGAAAACCATATATTTCAGATTTTTGAAAATAAAATCACAGAAGTGGTAATGTTTCATTTAAATGAAAAATCAGTTTTTTAACTACAACTTAGTGGTTTCACTGTTCATCAAAAATTGAAGTTTTTCATAAAAATTCCAAAATTTCACCCTAAGATATATTTGATATTTAGAATTAATTTTTTTTTTCTATTTTATAAAATTCAAAAAATATATGTTGCATTAATTAATTTAATAATTAATTCCCGTTGTCAAAACAAATAGCGTGTTTTTAAGAAACAATATCAATCAAAAGATTGACAATTGTTTATGTCTAATTTCAAAGTGAAATTCATTATAATGGCCACCATTGGATAAAATGGTAAAAATATATTCTCATATTACTTTAAAACCACTAAATAGTATAATTTATCACTATAATTTACATTGATTAAAAAAGTTTTTTTTAAGTATTTTTTTCTATTCATAGAAAATTGGAAGTTCTCAGAAAATTAAAAAAAATTCAACTTAGGATAATTTCAATATTCTGAATACAAAAATGATATCCATTTTGAAATATAAAATTTATATAATTTCAAAATGTGGGTATTACTATTCATAACGGCTACTTTTATTGGTCGTGGTGTGTTAGAACTCGAGGTTGCGTACAACACACGATGCTCTATTATTCAAAGAGAAGTGTACCATGGAAGCCTGGGGTGTTACATTCTCCCCTACTTCAAAAAATTTCGTCCCCACAATTTGAAATTTCTCTTTGAAAATAAAAGGTTGAAAATAGAAAATACCTTTGTGGAAAACCCACATCGGAAATAGGGTTAATAAAAATATAACATTAAAAGAATGAAAGAGAAGTAAAACGGTCACCCGAGATAGCCTATACTAGGATTCTATGAAAACATGAATATGGAGGATAAAAAAACCATCAAGGTCTGATGGAGTGTTGTACAAAACAGGATTAGGATAATGTTAACTACAAAAAAATCAAAAACTTGTGATTGGTTAAACATCCATTGAATCCCCAGTAGGAAAAGTTACCCGACAACATTTTTTCTTCAAGTTACCTTTCCTAAAGTTGAGGAATTAATTTAGGAGATTTACTATGAACATATGGAAATATACTTACTTGTATTTTAGACTTTCATTCTTTATTAAATTTTTACCACAAAATCATCTTTCACTCCAAAA
This sequence comes from Viscum album, assembly GCA_963277665.1. Taxonomy (NCBI): domain Eukaryota; kingdom Viridiplantae; phylum Streptophyta; class Magnoliopsida; order Santalales; family Viscaceae; genus Viscum; species Viscum album. Next base: position 1,436,377,352 of record OY728153.1, on the reverse strand, counting down.
GGTAATAAAACTCAAAAATATTCTATTTATCCTAACTGTATAGGGTTCCAAAAATAAATTTATAAATCATCTATCATAACTAAAAAACTACATTATACACTCCAGGGACTTCATGTAGTCCAGTGGTAGGTGATAAATCCCAATCACACTATGGTTGTGGGTTCGATTCCCACAGCTTTGTCCAACACGACTGGTTATCACCCGACCCGCAGGTTGTCCTTTTCCTAAAACAATAGTATTATAATATTCCAAAAATAATATTCAGAAATGATTTAACCTTAAAGAATTCTATCCAAAGTTCAACTTAATCCATTCCAACCTTTGTATTTATCCAAAACTCACAATACAAATTTTATAAGGATGGTAAACACAATGAATATTCTTTTTTCCGTGTAATAACATGTGAATACCTTTATCATATATTCTTTTAAAACACGAAATCATCCTAAATTACCATAAATCCTTATTGATTACATTCATGATCCATTATTCCTTATAGAATACTAGATATACTCCTTCTATCCAAAAATGTATACAAATCATTAATCATATTCAAGGAAGTAAAGAATATCCAATATAATTTATCCAAATCAATCATGTATTAATCCAAAATCACTATCTCGGTATCAGAACCATATTATGGTTTATCTTTCTCTCAACCATATATTTTCCAAAAATTTAACCTTCTATTGAGTCACTTTTCTAGGTTCCACACAATCTCGTGTCCTTAATGAAATAGTACTGCAGTACAATCCTTATATACTCCATAATTATTATAACAAATACATCATTGATACAACACTCAAATGACATAATTCTTTAAGAAAAACCTAAGAACTCTAATCATTCCTCCTCATCATTGGTATTATCATAACATGGTTGTTATCCAATAGCAACATTTGGGGCATACTCGGATGATTTGGACTTTGGTTTACGTAGTGTCCCCACTCCTTGCTGATGAATCATTGTACAGTAGAAACCTTTTTCTTACCCTTGAAGTCACGCACTTGGTGTCCTTTTTCTCCACACTTATAACAAAGTCCCATTCCCTTCAGGCAAGTTCCAAGGTGTTTCTTCCCACAGTTATCACATATTAGAAAATTCTTCTTTTCCCTCTTCCCTTTATCCATCTTTCTCTCTTCCATCCTTTTCTTCTCTTTCTTTCCTTCAAATCCATAGGACTCAGATAATTCTTTACATATCTTATTAACACATGATATTATTTCTTCATATGTTGAGAATACATGGGAGATTATTTCCCTTCTAAATGTTGGCTTAATACCGTGAAAGATATGACCCTTCTTACTCTTTGGATCATACGTATTGCTGGAGTTCGCATTCCTTCTACTGGGAGCCATTTCTATACAATGGCATAAACAAGGTCAGTCCATGAATCAAAATACATAATTCCATACTTGTAAAACACTTAACATAAATTGAACAGTTTATGGATGTAATCAATAATCATAAAAAAAATTCTTTGAGGAAGTATATACTCATAAACCCATCATAATGGTTTTGAAAGAAAATGAGAATTATCCTAAGCATAACCCCCTGGAGTTTCGTAACCAAAAGTGCAGCAAGGCCCGTTGTCGTGCACTAGTTCCCATTCGAGTCTAGCTCAAAGCGGTGTTTTCAGGTTTTACCCCTAGGTACATCTGTTCCAGAGCCCCCTCTACCTGGTCATATCCAGACAGGGATGTATTGCTCAGAAAATTCACAAAATCTCTATAATACCAAAATTCTTGGAAGTCATTCTATATTAATCCTCAAATTATATCTTAGTGTTATGTTCTCTAATCAGAATATTTCTAAATCAAGCTTCCAAGGTTAGTACTAAATTGCCTCTGATGCCAACTGTAAAGCCCCGACCCCAATTACCCAGAGTCGGTGCATTATTACGTAACATTGGAATGATCACAAAAGATAAAGTCTTGAAAGAATGATTAATTTAGTCGCCTTGGAAACACTAGACACATTAATAAAAGATACATTACACCATAAAGTGAAAAAATACAATAACATGGTCTCTATAGTCCACACTCATATCCCCTTCTGACTTTTCCTGCAGGTCATTCATAAAATACTTCTTCACATCCTAGAAAAAATTAAAAACATAGAAAGGGGTTAGATCAGATGCTCAGTAAGGATAACAATATTGCAGAATCTTTCATAAATAAACATAATCATTTAAGGCAATGTATAACTAATGCAAAATCCTTTTAAACTTGAACTTCAGAATAATATGGCAAAAGTAAAATGAAATAATGCCATTTAATTATTCAAATGGATATTCTACTAGTCGAATAATCATATGTAATATCAATAACCACTTTCATAATGATGGAATGGATAATGCCAGACTATCATAACCATGTAGCCAAGGCCTCGTTCCAAGACTACAAATAAGATTTTGTCAAGGCCTCGTGCCAAGACAGTAGTTTGTCTCTTGAGACCTACCAATGCATCGAGGAGCTACAGTGTGCTCCACCCATCACTTATTAAGTCAAATTCATTTCTCATATAAACAATTTTAAACATACCATACATCATAACAAAATCGTATCACATAAAACATGCATAAAGGAAACATGACATTTCAACATTTCAATCACAAGATTTCAATACAACACATTGATATAATAAAAACATTATCAAAACCATTTTCAATACCAAAATAAATGAAAATTAAAACATGGTATTGAATTTTAATTTTAAAACAATTTAGGTCTTGTAGAGGAAGCAGAAACTCAAATAATGGTCACGGCGGCGGAGAAGTCATTGTCGTCGTATACGTACAACAACAAAAATTCCCCTTTTTTGTTTAGTAAAACGCTTTGTATAAAAAGATTCCATTTGAATAAAAATAAAAGTCAAAGGGGTTTATACACCATATAAATTAAATTTTTGTATAAAACAAAATATGCATCAATGAATGTTGATTGAGACGACGTCCCTTACCTCGTTTTCGACTTGACTCGGTCGCTCTTTAATCTCTTTTAAAATTGGGTAACTCTTTATGATTTGAGCCAAAGGCTTCCTTGGTATGACTTCTGCCCAAAGTGAGGCTTCTAGGAGTAAGAGAGGTATGTTGACAGAGTATTTTGGAAGAGGTTGGCTGAACCAAATGGTTTAGAAGGTGTCAATAAGGTGGTGGTGGTGGGGGCCTTTTATAAGAGGACAGGAGGGGCACTCTTGGAAATTCATTAAATGTTACATTATTATGAAGTGATTTTCAGATTTCAAAGGTCCCAAAATTATATATTTCGAGGATAAGGTGATAAGGGTTCGAAATATACTCATCCAATTGGTTTTTTACAAGTTTATGCCTTATATTTTACATTATCTTTTCATTTTATTTAAATCGCTAATTAGTGATGTAATCGTTGCATCATCATGGTGTTATAATAAATTTAATTTATTTAATGTCTAAAAATTATATAAAAAATACCATGATGTAAGAAATAGTTTTATCTTTCCAATTAATATTTATAGTCGAAAATATAACTTATATAACCCCATGTAATAATTGTTTTAGTAAAATAACACATGTTTGTGACAGTTTTATTTTTACTTTAAATAAAAAGTTATTAATGTCATTTTCTTACCCAAGTGGCTCCATGGGGTCCCCATGTTGACCCATGGATTTTCATGGTCGGCCAGGACTCACCTAATAATGGTAGGACAAGTGTAAAGGTAATTTCATATTATTATAACATTATTTTTACCTTAAATTACACTAATTACCTTTAATCGCGATTAATAAAACTTAAAAGTTACTATTTACCAAAAAATTATTTTATTCCCATTGAACCAGATTTTACTTCATAATGAAAACCATGTTTGTTGGATTTTTGAAACTCAAATCATTGAAGTGGTAATGTTTCATTTAAACAAAAAATCTATTTTTTAACTACGACTTAGTGGTTTCACTATTCATCAAAAATTGATGTTTTTCAGAAAAATAACAAAAATTCACCCTAAGATATATTTGATTTTATGAAGTCAAAAATGATGTCAATTTTACAAAATTCAAAACATATAATTTTCATTAATTAATTTAATAATTAACTACCATTGTCAAAAAAAATAGCATGTTTAAAAAAAACAATATCTATCACAAGATTGACAATTGTTTATGTCTAATTTCAAAGTAAAATTAATTCTAATGACCACCATTGGATAAAATGGTAAAAATATATTATAATTATACTTTAAAACCACTCAATAGTATAATTTATTAGTATAATTTACTTTGATTAAAAAAGTTTTTTTTAATTATTATTTTCAATTCATAGAAAATTGGAAGTTCTTAGAAAATTACAAAAAAATAAAATTAGGATAATTTCGATTTTCTGAATACAAAAAATGAAGTCCATTTTGAAATAAAAAATTTATATAATTTAAAAAGGTGGGTATTACTATTCATAAAGTCTACTTTGATTGGTCGCGGTGTGTTAGAACTCGAGGTTGCATAAAACACACGCTACTCTATTATTCAAAGAGAAGCGTACCATGAAAGCTTCAGGTGTTATAGTATGAGTACATTACACAATTTAATTTGGGAAGCCAAGTGTTCATGATGACTATCGGCATCACAAATACCATAATTCTAGAGGCAAAGGGAAATCCTAGGAGAACGAAAATGTTGAAGTGGGCCAAGAAAATTAATTATTGAAAGGTGAACTTATGATCCACTATATTACTGAAAATGTATTATTTGAATGGACTATTTTATATCTAATGAATTTTATAATGTTATCATTTCACAACCTCAAATATTCGATTTTGAGATAGTATAAAAAACATCTAATGGTATAATGATAACATTTCAAGTCTATATCTCCACTCTGGTAGAAGTTTGTGGTAATTTACATTCTTTAAATCATGTGATTAATCCTATAGTTGAATTCGATATGATTTTGGGGATGGATTGGATATCTTTATAGAGTTTCAATATCAATAGTTGGGGATGTAAAGTCATATTTTATATTCTAAAACAACCTATGTAAGATGCCAACATTTTCTAGAGTTATCTCAAGCATGATTAAAGGTAATTTTTGTTTTTAACTAAGTAACATTGATAGGAGTTGTGCTTTGGGTGGATTTGGGTGAAGTATAAGAAAATCATTTATAAACAAGGTTTCACACGGTTGGTGCTTGGTTTGTACAAACCATGTGACTGCCTAAGAAAAACAGTGAAATCTATGGTCTTTGTGGTAGTAGCTTTGGGACGGTTAAAGTAGGGTTTGATAGGTTGTGTGAGGTGGTCGTCTAAATCTCCACATTGATACAGTGGCTAAAAAATAATTAATGTATGATTTTTCTCTCCATGTGAATAAACCATGAGAGGGCTGATATTGAGATCCTCAAATTGGAAATCTCACTCGTCTTCAACTTTTAATGCCTTTTTCCACCTCTTATATAGCCATATCTCTGGATTTTACTTTCCTAAGGTTAAAAGAATGTTATAATATCTACTGGGATGGATTCCAATGCCTTATTAACACCATTCTTTAAGATCAAAATCCCAACATGAAGATCTTTTCTTCTTTATGTAAATAGATTTCATCCCGATGCTTCTCTGGTTCTTTCTTATATATTTATTTGATATTTTCATTTAAGATATCCTCTATTTCCATGGATCTAAAACTATGTGGTAAGATATAGATCTAGTATTGTGGATCTAGATATAGATTTATAGGATCTTGATGTCTTTGAGCTTGATTTTTATTTAGGGATTTAGATCCTAAACACATATCAACGTCGTTCTGCTTCTGGGGTTTTGGGGATTTTTGTTGGGAAAACATCCATCAACGAACTGAGGTGGGTGGTCTAAATCTAATTCCCATAGTCAATAATTTTATATTCATTTGAATTATAGTAGAATTTCTAGTATCCTTTGGGAATTTATTTCTTTTAATTGGGTGTATTAGATTGAACCATTTGGTTTTCAAATATTTATTGGAATAGTTGATTTATTGGGGAATTAATAATGAGACTAAGGGGATTTCATATTAGATATATATTTTGAGGAAATTTATTATACGTGGTAAGGGTTATAATAAATATAATTAATCATGGGATTAATTATTATATATTTAAATTTCTATGTTGAGTTAATTAATTGTGGATTAATTATGGTCCTTTGAAAATATGATTTAGATAATTAATAATATGATTAGTTGTGGAAATTTGATATTAGAATGAGATAATTAATTAGGGAAAGATAACTGTTGAATATAAATTGTGAGACTGGTTAATTAATTGATGAATTAATTAATGGTTTTAAGAACATAGTTAATTGTTGAGGTAACTAATGGAATGAATGTGTGTATCTAATTGTTTAATTAGTAATGGGTTTGGGATGGATAATTAATTGGTAAATTAATTATATGATAATGAATTTGAACATGGTCATTCTAAATTGATATGTACCAATGGTATCATGGTCATCATACTTATGATTAAATAGAATGGAAACCTGGTCATTCAAATTTCAGATGTATACATGGTGACATGATCATTATACTTATCAGTAAAGGGAATGGTAACATGGTCATTTTGTTGAGGAGTAAGCATGGTAACATGGAAATCTAAATATTATTTGTGATATTTGTAACTTTGGAAATGTTTCTTTTAAATTTGAAATTAATGAATGGAAATAATGGAACATTGAGATATTTCCTCAATTAAGAATATTAAAACTCATAGATATGTTGAATTAGTTACTGAGATATCATAGTACCTTGAATACTTCAAGAATCAACTAGAATAATGTATAAAGATATGGTTTTACCTAGGTAACAATTTGGGCTCTGGTATGAGATGAAGAGAGTATTGAGGTAAGGGTATCCTTGGGAACTATGGAGTTAATTTATTTAGATAAGAATATGTGAAAATATAATTAAACTTTTATTATTTCATTGTACATATTTCCTTATAGAACTGTATGCACGATCTTTTGACTGGACATGTTTTAGAAACCATTGGTGGTGGCCTACTGAGTTGTACTGACACCCTATTTGGGATAACTTATCAGTACCCAAATAGATTATATTATTACAAGAATGGATAAGAGAAAAGCCCTTGGGATATGTGGTTGATAGGTGATGAAGCTTGGAAAAGAGAAATGTACATGGATTAGGACCAACTGGGGAGTAGTAGTATCTTTAAATTTAGTTTCATTATAAACACTAGACACTCATAATGGCATATCTTGTTTTCCTTTTCAGTTGTGTATTTTATTTTTTGTTATATTTTGACATGATCAGTTTATTTATTATATATTCTTCTTCTATTATTTATATAGTTACACTAGGGTACTACTATGATAAAAGAGGGTATAGTCTCCCCATGAATAACATATCAGACCCACACTTCTAGTCCACAACCTCAAGTATATGGGGAGGCGCACTTGATGTCATGTGACAGACCGGATCGAGGCACCATCATGTGGCACCCGAGTTGGGACGTTACAACCTATGATCATATTTCTATGTGAGGGTGAATATGAACTTTAAATGGATGTTACTTTCATTTTATGGGTCTTACTACCTATTCCTGAGGGACATATATCATGAATGGTTGGGGAGAAACAAAAAATCTACGATATTTCTAGTGTATTGAATTATGATGATTTATTTTTTAAATACTATCATAGTGTTACCCTAAATCATTAAGTTGGGTTTGAAAATGAACACATACAGAGTGAAAACCCAGTTTCAAATTATCTGTATATAATATCACTGGTATAGTTACTAGAATTGATTAATAATCTCTAGGACAATCTCGATAAAGGATTCATACACCCTGGTGGGTAACCAATAGGTGAACATGTTTTTTATGTTATGAAAAATGTTGTTTCAATCAATATTTTCAATTATTATTGAAAACATAACATCATAAATTTCAAGGAATAGTCTCATATAACCTATATTAATGACCTATTTGATCAATATCATGGAGTTCAATAATTTTCCATGACTGAACATCATTTTGTATATCATCAATTGAGGGTCAAAAAGTATGATATATGAATGAAAACCATCCATACATGGTATGGACATTAGGTATTTCATATGATTTCATTTTTACTTACCAATACCCCTACTATCTTTATGGATTAAATGAAAATAGTATTTTTTTATTACCTTGATCTTTTTGTAGTAGTCTATATAGATCATATTTATATATATGAATAGGGAAAGGATGAGGATATATTTTATTATAGGATTTTTAGAATACCCCAAATAAAGAGAAGTTGAATACTAAATCTACTCTATGTGAGTATTAGATATTGAAATCTCTTTTTTGGTCAGAAAATCTCAAGTGATGGTATATTGATGGATCCTTTAAAGATAGATGTTATTAAAAAATGGACCAAACTAGCCATTTTGACCAAGATCGATAGTTTTACTAGGATAGAAGTGTACTAAAAATTTCATGGGATATATTTATCAGGCATATCTAATCCAATAATGATGTTAACTTAGAAGGGAGACAAGTTACTTTAAAAAGATGAATGCGTGGAAAATTTGAAAGAGGTGAAAAGAACGTTGTTCAGAACACATGTACTTACACCGGTTTACAATAGATAAGGGTCTGCAATCATTAGGGATGCACTGGTGAATTTACTAGAATGAATCATCATGGGGAATAATATAATGATAGATTATTCCTCATGGTAATGGAAAATTATTATAAAAAATAACATGAATAATGATTTAAAATTGGACGCCATAATTTTTCAATAAAAATATAGAGGCATTTTGTTATGGTGAATGTTGTGATATATGTATTGATCGTAAAAGCATGATGTATATATTCATGCTGAAGAGTTGAATATGATGAAAATTATACTTTTAGAGTTGATTAAATATTATGTATTCTAAATACACTACCGACTTGGGAAGGTGAATAATGTAGTTGATGTTCTATGTTAGAAATACCATACTAGTCTATTCATGATAAATATTGAAAGAGATCCAATATTTATGGAATTAAAGAATAAGGATACTAAAAACATGATAAATGTGGAAAGATAATATCTATCTCATATGAGTGTTCAACCATCCATCCATGTGAAGATTAAATAAGAGTATATGTAGGATGAAAAACTCTGTAATATGGTGGGAAGTGTTCATAAATTTAACCATGATAGTGATAGAGTGATAAGGTTTAAGATCTGTGTATTTATCCTATCACTACCAGAGCTGGAGAATATTATATTGGATTAAGATCATAGTTCATCATTATATATTCATCAAAAATGTATAAATATATATATATATATATATCCGAAATAGTATTTCATGTTGGATAACATGAAAAAGGAGTATTATAGAGTATATATAATGATCCTTGGTATGTAATTAATTTAAGGATAATATATAGCAGTCTAAGGGAATCTTACAACAGTTATACATAAAATAATCGAATTTGTAAAATATTAACAAGGAGTTCATTTTCAGACACCCCTAAACATTTAAATGGAATAAGTTTTTTAATGTATCTGATAACCAAATGGAATTAATACATTTTATTACCATTATGGATGATTAATATCTTGATAATCCTTCAATGATTTACATTAATGATGTGGTAAGTTTTCATTGAGTACCATATTCCATTGTATCTTATATGGATTCGACTTAATCCTAAATATTTTGGAGAAGTCTTTAGCAGGCCATAGATACAGAGTTGAGTTTTAGAATAGCATATCATATTTTGAAAGTATATCAGACTAATAGATCCATTCAAACTTTAGAAGAAATTTTTAAATCCTATTAATGGGTTATAATGGTGTTTAGTATTGACATCTTCCTTTCAAAAAAAATATATAGTAGAATATTATAATTGAACATTCCGATGGATCCTTTTAAATCCTTCTAATGTAGGATCTGAAAAAATTATATGTACCGGGACAAATATAGAAAATGAAATAAATTAGGACTTGATCTAGATAAAGAAATGGTGGAGAAGGCAAAATCCATTTAGTAGCACAGAAAGGTATATTAGAGTTCATAGAAGAGTTATACTAACAATAATTAGTGAGATCTAGAGTTTGAAGTTAGTGAGAAGAAATTATTATGAATTTCTCTATCGTATAAGGTTATGAGATTCCGAAAGAATGGAAAAATAATACCTAGATATATCAATACCTTTGAAATTATTTATTATATCATGATAGTCACTATTCACTTGGTACTTCCACTCAATCCTTCTCAAGTTCATGATGTTTTTCTTGTATCTATCCTATGAAAGTACATACCTAATCATTCACATGTTCTGAATCATAGGTCATACAATAAGACTATGATCTCTCTTATAATGAAAAACAAATAGAGATTATGATATGAATAGAGAATGTATTTTTGAATTTTACTACTCACCTTTTAAATGATTGGTGATCAAACTATAAAATTGGGGATTTTATGTTTCAAATAGATGGTGTGAAGATGTAAGAATAACCCCAGTTGTTTGTATCATAGTGGTGTAATTTTGAGGGTGAAATACGTATAAAATGGGTAGAATATAAAACCAAAATATTTTATTAAATATTTACTTTAAAATAAATTTGATTTACTTTACTACATGAAAAAAACATATTTCAAAGTTTTTTCAGGGATGGTATTTAAAATGACTGGTAATTTTTTTTATGTAATGTTTATTTCATTTTAATATTTTATAATTTAATTTTTGTGTCAGTTTTTTAGAAACCACCTCTAAATTAAATTTATAAAATAAAAAATAAAAAATATTTAGTTTTAAATTATTATTTATTATTTATTATTAGTTATTTAATATAAAATATTATTTAATATTAAATTTTAAACTAATTATAATGTGATGATTAATAAATATTTATTATTATTAGTTAATGTAATTTCGAATGTTAAAATAATTCTTTATAAGTTGAATATAAAACTTCAACGTCCAATGACATTATATTTTGATCTAGGATCTCGTTTTAGCTTCAGAACAAGTCTAATTAAAGATTATTAAATAAACTAAATCCACATTAGATAATAAGTTTGTAATAATTATACAAATATATTTTCTTATAGATTTAAAAAAAATTGGAAATCAAACATCAGCTTCAAATGACCGTAACTTTTTATCTAGGTGTATGTTTCAGCTCTATGACATAAAATTTAATGTTGTGAAGAGATCTGTATCATTTTGACCTGGATAACCCTGATCACTATTCTTTCGAGATAAAATATATGCCTAGAAAATCTCTAAATCTGATTTTATTTCAAATATCATGATTTCTGAATATTTGATGATATTTTATCATCGTTTAAGTGTGTTTTTATTTGATTTTTATATCTTTTATGATTATAATCCACTTATTTACATTCTTATTGATTTTATAGTGTCACAATTATTGTGGATTTCCCACTTTTGGTGATTTTGTGTGTCTGTGTGTGTTTATATGTATTTAGAAATATTTCAGTATTTTTATATACATTCGTAAATATTTATACATATTTATGTTTATATATTTTTAAATAAGTTATGTATATATATATATTTTTATATTAATATAAAATTATATATTCTTATATGTTTATATATATTTATGTAACATAAATGTGTTTTTATGTATATTTATGTAAATTTATTCATATATATATACAGATATTTATAGATATTTATATCCATTTATTATCTATTATCAATTATCAATTATTTATTCTTTATTACATATTCTTTATTTTTTATTTTTTATGATTTATAATTTAATATTTTAAATTTTATATACTACATCTTTATTTTTTTCTATTTATTTTTATTATTAAATTACTGTGAATTTTGTATTAAATATTCATTTATAATTTATTATTTATCAAAATAAATTAAATTTTTTGTTAATGTATTATTTATTATTAATTTATTACCTAATTTTCAATTATTATTAATTTATTATGGACATATTAATTATTATTTATTTAGTTTTTATATATTTTTTAATTAATTAATTATTACATTTCTTATAATTATTTATTTATTTATTTATTTTATACAATATATTTTTATTTATTTTCCATTTTCCATTTATTATTTATTAATTATTATTATTTAGTGATTAATTATTATTTATTAATAATTTTTATTTCTTTTTAATTTTATAAATATTTATTTATGTTTTATTTTAAATATATTTATTATGTATTTGATTATTATTTATTATTTAGTTATTTACTGTTTTTATATTATTTATTAATTTTGTTTATATTTTTTATTATTTTTTATAATTTTCAAATTGCATATTATTTATTACTTATTTTCATATATTCATTATATAATTATTATTTATTTATTTATTATTATTTATTTATTTAATATTAATTATCTATTATTTATTAATTTATTATTTATTTATCATACATTAATAAATTATTTTATTTATTTATTATATATATAATACTTATATATTATTTACATAATATTAATTTAATACTTATTAATTATTAAAAATTAATTATAATTTATTGTTTTTTATTTATTGATTTCTATTAATTATTTACAATTTATTAATATATAATTTATTTATTTATTTATAATTCATTTATTTTTTAATTATAGTCTTAATTATTAATTATTAACTATTAGTAATTATTTATTATTTATTATTTAATAATTAATAATTTTTTTTTATCTATCAATCATGGATTATTTGTTCTTTCTTCTGATATATATATATATATATATATAAGTTTATTAAATTTTGTTTACTCACCAATGAAGAGTCTGTTAGAGTGGTGAAGTCTTTGTAGAATAACCAAGAGGTAAGGGGTTCAAATCTCACCCAAAAAATAATTTCTTTATGACATATAAAGAATATGTGTGCATGGCATGTGGATCATAATAAATATGAATAAATAATTCATAACTAATTAATTAATTAAAAAATTGAAAACATAATAAAAATTAAATAAAAAACAAACCCACATAGAACAATTTATTGGAAGGTTAAACCACTGCTAAATTATTCTCATGATTTTAAAAAATTGTGGCTAAATCTTAACGCATCTGTTTTGAAAATCCACTACTAAATGATTACCGACAAATGATTTATCCCTGGTTTTTGAAAACATTTGTGCAATTATTTATTTAGTTTAAATCCAACTAAATGAAAAAATAACCACTAACTGGTTACTTTGGCGTAGTGTTTGATAGTTTTTTTTACATCCAACACTAAGTTTAAATAAACCATGATATACTATTAAAATAATTTTATTTAATTTTACAATTAATAGCTATCTATTTTATTTAAGAGTATGAATAGAACTAAATAAATATTATCTATGTTTTTTGTATATATTTATAAAATGAATTTATTAATTTTCATGTTTTTAGAAATTAAAATAATAACATTTAAAGGTAAAAATATGTGTTATCCTAAAAATCTGTTTTCATACACATAGTATGTTTTTATCTTAATAAATTAAATTAATCACAATAGATGAATTAATTTAGTTAAATGTTTTTATGTTATAATTAATAAAATATTTTAACATTCATCTTATAGTTATCACTTGACATAGAATAGTAAAAATTTCAATGGTATGTTTAAAAATGCATATGTCAAAAAATGGTTTTCATTGCGATTTTCACATTTATTTGGAAACTAATTCCTTACAATTATAGAAATTCAATATTTTATAATGTATTAAATATTTAGAATAAAAATAAATAATATAATTTAATAATTTCAACTTTGTTTTTTCTCATAATGAAAAACAGAAATAGTTAAATTTTTTACTGTGGTTAGGGTTAAAAGTGTTTATCTTGGTGGCTAACATAAGAGATAATGTTTTAAATGAAATAAAAAGCTTAATTTTAGTTTATTAGAGCAAGTGATTTTGGAATTTTCATTCATATCCTCAAATATTTGGAATTTATTATCCTCTTGACTTGAGATATAAATTATCATATTTTAATCTTACAAAAACTTCTATGTGTGTCCTCTCCCTGCAATATAAAAATCATTACACCCATCCTCTCCATCACACACATCATGATCCTTATATATCCTCCAATACCTACCCTAATAACTTCTTAAAATTCCTCTCTAGGTTCTATATCTAATTTATTTATCATAATACCATCCTTTCATGCGTTATGGTGTAATCTTAAAAGATGTTTCTCAATGAGGAAGTACATCTGTTACCAAAACAGTTTTAGATTTATTTCATCTTATATTCCATATAAGTATCTGATTTATAGTTTAAAATAACTACATCAACATCTTTAATGTAATTAGTTGTTATCTAAGATATTTTTCAACCAGTTTACACCTTCCTTCCATCAAATGGTAAATCAAATTATTGCTCATGCATATCTGTTCACTACCACATCCACATATCGATCTAATTCATTTTTCATCAGCGTATTACAAAAAAATTATTATGGTGGACTTAAATTTTATATGTGATGTTTATGAAATAAATATTATTTTTTAATTAAAAAATATTATATAACAAATCTTATTTCCATTCATTGGAAAATGATAACAGCACTCGTGTGTACGTGTGAAGTACCACCTCCACACCGGGATGTGATATACTTTTCATCATCTATTTATATGAATAATTGTGAAATTTTATATGGTGAAAAAATAGGATAATTATTACCTAGTTATTTTTATGGATTAATTGAACTTATGACCAAGGTTCTGGTACAAGAACCATCATACTGAAGCATGCATGGAAAAATAAAATATTTTAATCTGTATGGTATTTTTAAGGATGAAATTATTAATAAAATTGAAATATAAAATTATAAAAGAATAATAAAAAGTATTTCATGTATGATTATTGTTATAGAATATATGAATAATAAATCTATATTTTTAATATACATTTTAATGCTTCAAAAGAAAGATTGAACTTGATGTAAGTGTTATGTTACTATCTCATTGCTTTTAGAGGTTGTATATAATGAATTATTATTTACAGAAATTATATTTATATTATCATTTAAACCACATATATATTCTTCTTGGATGTTTATTTATATATTATTCATATATATGTACCTCTTCCATCTCTTTTTTAGTTTAAATTATTGATAAAATTCTGACCTTTTTTCACCTTGTCTGAAGAACATTTTCTTCAATGCATATACTTGTGAAATTGATTTTTTAGAAGTTCTTATCTATAATGAAAATGTTTTAATAAGGGAACTTCCCTACCTTTTTTTATTTACCAAGGATTAATAAGGAATATTTTTAAGAAATTTTTTTGAATAATTTAATTTTTACTTTTTACAAAGCTATGAAAAGAATATTTTCAATTACCATATATTGTAAGAATGGATTTTCCACAAATAATGACCATTAATTTCATTGAATATTCCTTTAAATTTTATATGTTTCTTTTTAAAATAAAATTTTTACGTACTATTTTTTATGTTTTTAGATTATGAAAAAGGATTTCAAAAATAAAAGGTCATTTTCCTCAAGGAATATTCCATGGAACATTTAAAGTAATTTTTCATATATGATAACACCCTTTGATATTAAAGATGCATTACCAGGTATATGATCTAATGAAACCATCCTTATTCATTCTCCAGATGAATTGTGATTATGATGATGAAATGTTTAGGAATCCAATTAATTTTCCATGGGTCATGCTATGAAAGAAATAATGAAATTTGTATAAATCTCAATTCATTTTAATGGGTTAGGATATAATGAAAATATTATTGTTTATGATATTTTGACACATATATATAGAGTATTCATTATGTTATGGGTGGACCATAATTATATATCCCTCTAAATATTTAGGTAAATATTGACATTGCAAAGACCTAAAAATTCTATGTAATTTTTTTTAAATTATTTGGGATTTTTACGAGTCTGTGAAAATTGAATGTGCGTGATTCCAAGACCCGGTGTGCTCGGAATACATTTTGGAACTTTTTTTAGGTACGATCAATAAACGTGCGGGCAATATTCTCTATCTTTTGAACTTGTGCTTGGAACAGAAATTTGAGAGCAATGTTGAATATGCAGCACTGGGATTCGCTTAAGGGAAGCTTCACTTCAACTGAAGTTGGTCGGAAGAAAATGATAGTTTTTATATCTTTTAAAGAATTATAAAATAAAAATTTTATTGCGATTTTATTTTTCTAGTGGATGAGTGGTGGTGGAGGGTCTGGTGACTTGTCTAGACATTTAATGGCTTGACTCTTTTCAATTGTGTAACTACACTGTTGTGAATTAAATTAGGTTCATTAATTACTTATTTAAAGAACCTCATTAATTATTTAGTGCATTACTCAACCTTCCCCCCTTCTATATATATGAGGCTCAGAGGTGAGTTTTGACATGGCTTTACCAAGTGAGGAAACTCTTGAAAAATATTGTGACATTATCCATCGATAAAGGAAGGAAGCTCAGGTGGCAACAATCCAGGATCGATGAATCCTTTCAACGAGGATGCTTTTCCCAGTGCATACCCTCGAACATGGAAATATCACCGTCAATAGAAAATCTTCAAGGTAGGGGGTTTATTTTGAATATTCCTTTGATTAATTAAATTTTATCCCTCTAGTTATCATGTTAACACGGAGGGCACGACCCAAACTAACAATACCCAGACCCTCCGCCGCTTCACTCATGTTGCGTTCTTCACGAATGGTTTCCTCAACTCAACGGAAAACCGAAATAGTAGGTTACACTATGATGGAGGCATCACGGGAGAGAGGTAGGCGCAAATGGTACCATGAGCATACTACCATAGCATGTCTGGTGGCCCGTGGAATGAACCGTCGGCATGCCATGCCGGCGGCGGCTGGTGGTGGCCGGAGAAGGACCTCTGAAACCATTTGAAGGTGATGGGAAGGTGATATGTTGTCACACGCCACGGGGGCCAAAGGCAGCCGGCACAGGCTGGCCGTGTGGAAGAAGGGAGGCACCTCTAGGCGCTGCCGGAGGTAGCAGCCACGGCTAGTGGGGCGCGATAGGTGGTGATGGTGCGGCCCTGTGCCGCGTCTTGTAGGTTGGAGGATGGTCGGACAATGCCACACCGACTGGACGAAATTTCCATGTATCAATGGGTAAAGCAGGTGGACATGGTCTGCCTTTAGGCGGATAGGGCCGGACGTGGGCCATCCAAATAGGCCAAACCCGCATCCCCGAGGGCCAGTGCGGGGGGGCCGAGCCCCACTCGATGGTCCGGGCCAACTGCGGCTTGGGCCAGCAAACTAGCCAGGCTGACCCTAATAGGATAGACCCAGTGAACTGGGCCAGACCCAAGCAGGGTCAGGTATACCTCGGGCCCGGTTGTGTCGGCCTGGACTGACTGAGTCCGACCGGACCCAGACCCAAGCGGCCCCCGAACAATGAAACACTTGTAACTGACATACCAGGTATCCGTTTGAAACGCCGTCAGTGGAATTGGGACCAATTTTGAGAAGCTTTCCCTTTGGCATATTCTGGTGGGCCCAACTGAGTTGGGCCTGACAGAGGTGTGATCACCCATTTTCACAAAAGGGGTGTAACTAACAGACCAAGCATCTGATCATTGCGCCCTCGATGTCATAAGACCCTTTTGACAAGGAGGTCCATTGGGGATACTAAAAGTGATTTTGGATGGAGTTTGACATGCGAAGTGGGTTGAATTAGACCTAAATCTAACTGGGCCCTTTTTACAAAAGTATTGATATCTCACAGACCAGGTGTCTAATCGACACATCGTCTGTCACATTGGTACCCCATATGACTGCGAACTCCCTTGGGTATGCTTTTTGTGGGACTTAGTACCCGTTGAAAATGACATATGTATTGAGAAGAAAAATCTTCCGGATATCAGGCATGATTTGTGTGGGAGTCTAGTAGCTAGTTATGACCTTAAGAAGAAGAGCGACCAATACGGGTCAGCATCAGAAACTCAAAATTAGGATGATCTTGTTGTACGATTATTAATCTCTACCTCTATACCAGCGACCAATACGGGTCATCAATAGCGACCAAAACGGGTCAGCAGCAGTGACCAATACGGGTCAGCACAAGTGACCAATACGGGTCAGCACCAGCGACCAATACGGGTCAGCATCAATAACCAATACGGGTCAGCATCTAGAAACCAATACGGGTCAGCATACAGTCACAAATATAGTTCAACGTACAGTGACCAATATGGGTCAGCATACAGTCACCTATACGGGTCGACAATAGAGTTACTTCGGATATGATGATATGTCTTAAAACTAGTCATCCTTATCCTAGTAACCATTATGTTATACCGTTAGAGTGAGCTATGTCTTTTGTTTTGTGATTCATGATTTATATCATGCTTTTGATATTAACTTTGTGGTATTTTTTGTGATTTTTTTCTTTTCGGATTATTGAGAGACCTTCGGGGTTCATGGGGTCCCATACTGGGTATTATTATACTCACCCCTACATGGGATCCGCCCGCACGTGTGTGTCTGGTGCAGACTACTCATGCTCCGAGGAAGACATTGGAGGTTCGGTACTTGGTGGAGATTGGTATGACAGGAGCAGTCGAGATACTCTTCTTCGACATTATACAACCAACTACTACCCTCCAGGTATAGATCCATGGTAGATACGACATCTATTTACTTTCTTTTCATTTTCTAGGGCTTGTATTTGGGTCCACAATTTTTAGTTTACAGTTGTACTTGTGGTTTTACATTACTCTTGTGGTCATACCTTGCTTTTTTGGTTGTTTATGTTAGTTTCCCTTTTTAGTGTGTAAATATCTCTAATGAAATTCTTTCCCTGTTCAGGAAAAATCCTACAGGTGGTAGTCTGCATCCCCTGGTCTATGAATGGCGGGCTAGGGGTAGTCATGTCCAGGCCCCGTGTGGCGGGTCGTGACAAAGTGGTATCAGAGGGCTGTTGGTTCAACCTAATTAACTAAAAGTATACTTTTAATTTATCAATAATTTTAATTGTTTCGAGTGTGTTTTTTAGTTCGGGGAGTCACATGTTGGTGTGGCGGCTGACATCTCCATACACTAGGACCCTAAATTATGTTTTTTTACTCGTTACATAAAACACTGGTTGCTAGTGTTTTGAAAATTTTTCTTGATCATTCACGAGTCATCTCACCATTTATAACTTATTTATTGTGGCACATTTGTTTCATACAGGATTCTTCCATGAAGACAGCCATCCATGATTTTGGTTAGAGATCGTGACAGTGGCCCACCGAGCGACGAGGTGTCGGTATAGGGACCACTCACAATTGTAGGATCGAAATATAATATGAGATGCTCAATATACAAGAGGGGGGGTGAATTGTATACTTTAAAAATTCCTTTGGAACCTTTAAAGATAGTTATGAATAACTAAAGTTTCTTTAAGAAAAGGAAAAGGCTAAGTTTAACAAAGTTAAACTAAGTAAATTCACAACACCTCTAACACCGAACTAAACTTGGAAAGAGATTCCAAAAGTAGGTTCCGGAAATATGGTTCCAGAAATTGAAACTTAACAAAAGTTACAATATGAGATTCTACCTTAAAGCGTATAGAATCTAAATGAATCAGAGTAAGTAAGGAAGTATAAGAAAGTTATACTTTCCTTAAGAAACAAATTTCAGCGGAATAAAAACAAGTAGTTAAACTACTAGTAACAAGATAATGGTCTTTTAACCCAAAGAGAAGGGTATCCAACAACCTTGGATAAAGGTCCCTTGATTTATACTTTCAAGCAAGTCTGTCTTACCCACACCAGGGTAAGCCCTCGATACGAAGATCGGAGTCTCTTTCTTGCTATCCCCGCAAGCCCTCAACTTCAAGGTAGTTGGAAACCTCTGTCCTCCTCAGCAAGGAAGCCCTCGAACTTTAAGGTAGTCGGCACCTCTGTCTTCCTATCCCCAGAAGCCCTCGAATGTAATCACCAACATTCGGAGTCGCACGAAGCTTTGAGAGTTAATAAGAGTCTCTCTCTCTAGAAATCACTTCAACAACATGTATGCACAAAATCCAAATTGTTCATCCATCCATTGTGCGCTTTTTCAAATGAGCTCCTATTTATAGGTAAGGTCGGCTCCTTCTCCAACGGTCATATTTTCCTTAAAGATCGGAGGGACCTGTACACGTGTCACTTAGACAACGGTTAGTTTATAACAAAATGGACCACATCGTTTTATAAAATAAGTGTAACAGAAAGTACGACATCGTTTTAAACTCTAACATAAAAGTTCGGAATGAAACTTCGGAGTGAAGGTTCGGAGTGAATAAATTCAGAGTGTATAAAACAAAGATAATCAGATTCTGTTTAATAGGTGAATTCAGAATGAGAATTCGGAATAGGAATTCGTCATCAGAAATCGTAATGAGAATTCATCATCAGAATTCGTAATGAGAATTTGTCATCAGAATTCGTAATGAGAATTCATCATCAGAATTCGTAATGAGAATTCATCATCAGAATTCGTAATGAGAATTCGTCATCAGAATTTGTAATGAGAATTCATCATCAGAATTCGTAATGAGAATTCATCATTAGAATTCGTAATGAGAATTCGTCATCAGAATTCGTAATGAGAATTCTTCATCAGAATTCGTAATTGGAATTCTTCATTGGAATTCGTAATGAGAATTCGGAATGGAATTTCTTCATTAGAATTCGTAATGAGAATTCTTCATCAGAATTCGTAATGGGAATTCTTCTTCAGAATTCGTATCCTGAACCTGGAATAGAACTTAGTCAGAGATCATATACGGAATTCAGAATGAGACTTCCTTATAGTTCTTTATCCAGAATTCGAATACTAAACAGAATGCTTTATATCAAAGTTTTAGTGATTCCGAGAAAATGAATCTGAATCTCATACTTAAGAAAAATATGAATGAAAATATGCTAAGGATAATTTTTCTTATAAAAGAGATTTTCCATAAGAAAGAAATTGTCCTTATAAAAGCAATTTTCCTTATAGATAAGGTGTTTGTGATTTTCAAAACAAGAAGGAATGGAAAAGTCATAAGGAAAACCTTATTGACTCAACAATCTCCCCCTTTCTGGAAAGCACAAACATCCTAACGAAAAAGAAATTCTAAGATGAAAGAAATATATTAAAGCTTATCTCCCTTGGTTTAAAGATATAGATGAATACGACTAACTCACCCTTAGGCTTTGAAACTCTAAGGATCGTATTCATATTTCCGGAGTGATATTTCATAAGAAGGTCTTCTTTAAGAAAAACTCCCCCTTTGATAGACACTTATTAGAGTTCCTCTTTTTCTTAAGGATCTTTTCCTTCTCCCCCTTTGTGATTTTCAAAAAGAATTGGAGGGAATGGAAAAAAATAATAACAAAGTACCTGAAATATTAGTAATGATAACAAAAGAGACAACAAGCACAACTTTCATTAAATTTTGTAATCTCAGCAACAACAAACAAAATACAACAAAAAGATCGGATTGGTTTATTTCGGATCTTTCTCCTTCGACATGTGCCCCTTAAGAATCGTCTTGATCTTCTTCAAGTCTTTGTGATATTCTTCTGCTTGCTTCTCTAAGACGACTATTCTTGCGGACTGAGCTTCAATTTTTTCTTCCTGAGCCTTCAGTTTTTCTTCCTGAGCTTGGATATTTTCTTCCTGAGCCTTCATCCTTACTTCAAAATTGATCCGATGATCCCTTTCAAATTTCCAATTCTGAGAAACAGAATTCAACTTCCCATTCAGATCTCTCACTACCTGAATCTGAAAGTTCTTTTCCTCTGTCAAATTTTCTTCAAAGGATGCAGTCAGCTCATTAAACTTCTTTTCCTCGGTTTCAAAGGCATCCTTAACATTATCTTGAAACTCATCGAAAAGCCTCATCTCTTCCACAGTCTTCATAGACCAGCTTTTCATCCTCTTGCAAGATCTTTTATGGGATTCGTAACCAATAAAGAAATTTTTGAACTGAGCTTCAATCTCAACACACTTATCCATAACCATCGATACAGAGTCTGTTTTCAGATTCAACGCATGTTGGAGCATCTGGCATCTAGAGTCGATACTTGAGAAGGTCGGAATGGTTCCCACCAACTTCTTCAAAGACTGAACAACAAAATCATGCCCCAACGAAGATGACTCCGAATCTGAAATCTTGCTCGGAGAGTTTTCTTCCTCAATAAGCTCCAACTTCCTCTTATAAGAACTACCAGCTTCCTTCCTCTTTCTTACTAATGAGCTCGGAGTCTCGGTAAGAATTTTCTTTCCCTTATCTTTTTCAGGAATTGAAACCTGTTCCGGAGATCTCTTTTCACGGTCAGAAACTTGAACAACCAAATCTTCCTCATCAGCAACTTCTTGAACACCAACCTCTACGTTACCCATCTGAGCAATATCATGTAAAAGTTGTTCTTCTTCTTCATGATAGGCAACTTCTTCTTCCCCTATATCTTCTTCCATTGCAGGAGTAACTAACTTTGAAGATTCAGCTTCTGAAGTCCGGAGTGATAAGTGTTCCGAAGGAGTTCCCTTGTACTCATCTATTTGCTTTAGCACATCTCCTGTCTCACCACTTCCTTCAGCAGCCTCTTCAACTTTTTCCACTTGCTCTACTTCCTCAGTATTAGTAGCAACAGCCTCTTCCGGAGCAACAAGATTTCTTCCTGGAGTCTCAGGTAGAGATTCCAGGGAGAAAGATCTCGGAACTGGAATAGTTGCTGAAACCATTTCATTGAACTTTAACAAGGCCTGAGCTATCTCATCCTCGGACATCTTCTTCTTGAGCTTCTTTTGCTTTGCTTGCCTTTCAAGCTCATCAGCAGTCTTCTCTTTCAGAGCCTTAGCCTCCGCAGGGTCCAATCTGAACTGCGGATCCCCTTCTTTCCTCTTCTCTTTATCAGCTCTCCACTTTGCAAAGACCTCATCAGGATAGGTTTTCTTCTTCTTTGGTTTGGGAGGTGCGGAGTGAGCTTCCTTAGACATAGGATCTTCGACAACAGTTGCAACTTCCTTCAACTTCCTTTTCTTCACTGGTTTGGATGATTCCTGTTCAGCAACCTTCGGAACCATTTCTTCTTGATTAGACAGGTCAACGAACTCTCCGATCTCCTTGTTGAAGGCCACATTCATCCTCTTAAGAGTGTCATCACCTACCAACAAGATTTTACACACCATTGGTTTAGATTTTCAAGCTACCATGAAAGATTCTAGACACCGAACTATGAGCTTTGATAATATTGCTGGGTACATAATGATCTGAGCTCTGAGATTTCCTTTCTTAAGGTTCTCAATGGGTATAATGATGTGCCTCATGAAGTTAAACTTCCTTAGATTTATCAGAAAATCTAAGATATAGATCTCACTTTTCTTCAAGCTGTCCTTATCACCTTTTCTCTGTACGATAAGTCCTTGCACCCATAATTCCAGAATCCGAAAATTAGTAGAAATACTTGCAATTTTCGGAGCCTTGTCATCAGCAAGTCCGAGAGTTTCTAGAGCTTTCTCTTTGTTGAAGCTACCCTTGGAGTCTGGCAA
This sequence comes from Viscum album, assembly GCA_963277665.1. Lineage (NCBI taxonomy): Eukaryota > Viridiplantae > Streptophyta > Magnoliopsida > Santalales > Viscaceae > Viscum > Viscum album. The sequence continues at coordinate 1,436,353,880 of OY728153.1, read as the reverse complement.
TACGTGAGAAATAAACTCAGCTTCACCTTCATAAGATAATCCTACCAAGCTAGCAGCCTTGGTGTAAGAAAGCTTATATGTCTTTCCATATGATTTGAAAGAAAACTTATCTCTATTATCTTCCTCAAAGAAAGCAACTGACTCATAAAACTCAACAAGCAAATCAGAAAAGACTTCATCTTGATTCCCGGTTTTAGATACCGCAACATCCTCCCAGCCATTCAACCTGATATTCTTTGAGATAAGGGAATCATAATTGTTGAAGAAATCTGGATGGAGTAACCTTTCCCTGTTTACTAACCACTGAGAAATAGGCTTGGTTGAAGACATTTCTTGAGAAGCTAACTCTGCAGACATTCAGATCTGAAGTCCTCTGAGAAATGCGGAACGGAGAAGTCTGAAGTTCGGAGCGGAGAAAACTGTGGTTCGGAACGGCCTTAAATCGGAGAGTCAGAGGTTCAGGACGCAAGAGCTTGAAACCGATGTGGGACGAGAAACTATGGTCCCCTTTATATAGGCAACGAGATGACGGTTCACATTCCATAGTTGATCTAACAGTTGGAATGAGCTGCGATCAGATCTGACGGTTGAAAATTCGAATCCGATCTTTTTGAGGTTTTATTAAAACAAAGAATTAAGAAATCTAAAATCCGAAAACAAAATAAAAGAAACTGCCAGCAAGTAAAATATGATTACGAAAACATTAGTAAGGAAATCATACCTTTCGGATTAGCTTAGGAAAGTTATTCGTAATGGGTAATATAAAGATGACTACGAAAAACTCAATACGAAAAACTGAATACGAAAAACTCAATACGAAAATGTAAATACGAAAAACTTAATACGAAAAACAATCTTAAGAAGAAAATCAGTACGAAGAATTTAGTACGAAAAATACATTTTGAAGAATTTGGTATGAAAATTCCTTTATGAAACTTCCAGTACGAAACTGTCATTCCGGAAATTTTCAACATGAATACTTCCATTCCAGAAGTGCTCTGTTCAAAAATGTCCAATCTAGAAAATTGTAGTTCCAGAAGTTCCATTCCGGAAATCTTCGTTCCGAAAAGTTTGAAAACAATTTTTGAAAAACTTTGTTAATCAAACAATCAAATGTACTCCCCCTATGAAAAGGAGTTTATTACTGTAACGATACTTTTTCAGCAGAAAGTTAATTAAGGAAGATTACCTTACGGTTATCATTCCTAACTTCTGTTTAATATATTCAAATCTATCAGAAGGCAAAGATTTTGTGAAAATATCATCAAGTTGATCTTGCGTTCCGATAAACTGAAGAATAATATCTCCTTTAAGTGTGTGATCCCTAAGAAAGTGATGCCTAATATCTATGTGTTTTGCACGGGAGTGATGTGCAGGGTTCTTACTAAGGGCAATGGCACTTGTGTTATCACACAAAATTTGAGTTTTAGTAAAACTCAGGCCATAGTCTGTGAGTGTGTGTTGCATCCACAACACTTGTGCACAACAACTTCCAGCTGCTACATATTCAGCTTCAGCAGTGGAGAGTGCAACAAAATGTTGCTTCTTGCAGGACCAAGAAACTAATGAATCTCCTAAGAAATGACAAGTTCCAGATGTACTTTTTCTATCCATTCTACATCCACCAAAGTCAGCATCAGAAAAGCTTTTTAGAACAAAATCATTTCCAGAAGTATAAAATAATCCTAGATCCATGGTTCCCTTAAGGTATCGAAAAATTCTTTTTACTGCCTTTAAGTGAGATTCCTTAGGATTGGATTGATATCTTGCACATAAGCATACTGAAAACATTAAGTCTGGTCGACTAGCTGTTAAGTAAAGTAGACTTCCTATCATACCTCTAAAAGATGTTTGATCTACTGGTTTCCCAGCTTCATCAAGATATAAAGAATTTGAGGTACCAATGGGAGTACTTATACTCTTAGTGTTGTCATAACCATACTTTTTAAGAAGATCTTTAATATACTTATTTTGAGATATGTAAGTTCCTTCTGGTTTTTGAGAAATTTGAAAACCAAGGAAAAATGTTAACTCACCCATCATACTCATTTCAAACTCAGATTTCATTAGACTAGAAAAAGAGTCAGTCAAATATTGCTGAGTTGAACCAAATATAATGTCATCAACATAAATTTGAACAATCAAAACATTTTTCTTATCTTTCTTTATAAAAAGGGTTGGATCTGCATTTCCCTTAACATAGTTATTTTGAAGAAAAAATCCAGTAAGTCTATCATACCATGCTCATGGGGCTTGTTTAAGGCCATACAAAGCTTTGGTAAGTCTAAAAACATGATCTGGATGTTTTGTATCTTCAAATCCAGGAGGTTGTTCAACAAAAACTTCCTGTTGAACATAACCGTTAAGAAAAGCACATTTCACATCCATTTGGAAAAGTTTGAAATTAAAGAATGCTGCAAAAGCAAGTAGAATACGGATAGATTCAAGTCTAGCTACTGGAGCATAGGTTTCTTCATAGTCTATTCCTTCTTGCTGATTATAGCCTTTAGCAACAAGTCTAGCTTTATTTCTAACAATGACTCCATTTTCATCACATTTATTTCTGAAACCCCATTTTACACCAATAACAGAAGTTTCCTTAGGTCTTTCAACCAAGGTCCAGACTTTATTCATTTCGAATTCATTTAGTTCATCTTGCATTGCTTTGATCCAATCATCATCACCTAAAGCTTCATCTGTGCTTTTAGGTTCTAATTGGGAATGAAATGCTAGATGTTCTACTTCATTTCTTAAGGAACTTCTAGTCCTTACAGGTTGATTTACATCACCAATGATACTATCTCTGGGATGATTCTTAAGAAACACCTGATTTGGGTTTTGTAAAACCTGTTCATCAACATAGGGTAGAAAGTCTTCTGGGGTAAATGTCTCAGAAGTATCTTCTAGAACAATTTCCTTAGCAGAAGGTTCTTCTATCAAAGGTTGACAATCAGTTTTTGAAAACACATCCGAAGATGTAAGTTGAGATGGTTTAAAAACAAAAGGATCTGACTCATCAAATTTCACATGCACTGTTTCCTCAACAGTACAAGTATTTTTATTAAAAAATCTATAAGCCTTAGAGGTTGTGGAATAACCTAAGAAAATTCCTTCATCTGATTTTGGTGCGAATTTATGTAAGTTATCTTTAGTATTCAAGATGAATACTTTGCAACCAAAAAACTTGAAGTAGGAAAGTCTTGGTTTTCTACCATTACATAACTCATAAGGAGTTTTATTAAGAAAAGGTCTAATCAAAACTCGATTTATAGTATAACAAGCATTACTTACAGCTTCAGCCCAGAAATGTCTAGCAATAGAATATTCACTCAACATGGTTCTAGTTATCTCTTGAAGAATTCTATTTCTTCTTTCAACTACACCATTCTGTTGACGAGTTCTAGGTGCTGAAAAATTGTGAGTAATACCTTTCTTACTACAAAAAGTTTCAAAATCAGAATTTTGAAATTCTCCTCCATGATCACTATGAATAGTTTTCAATGGAAGGATTTTCTCATTTTTAACTTGAGCTCTAAAACTTTTGAAATAAGAAAAAGCTTCAGATTTCTTTGTAGAAAATAGACCCAAGTAAATCTAGTGTAATCATCAACTAGAACAAACACATAGTATTTGCCTCTAATACTTCCAGTTTGTGTTGGACCAAAAAGATCCATGTGCACTATCTGTAATGCATCGGTTGTTGAGATTTCACCAATTGACTTAAAACTAGATTTATGTTGCTTGCCATATTGGCAAGGATCACAAACTTTAGAAGAATCAAATCTAAGCTCTGGTAGATCCTTAACAAGTTTCTTCTTAGAGAGTTTACATAGGTTCCTAAGATTACAGTGTCCTAATATTCTATGCCATAACCAAGAATGATCTTCCATTGCACTTAGGCAAGGTAGATCATGGCTTCTTAAGTCTTCTAAGTTTAAGGTGTAAACATTCTCTTGCCTGTTGGCTGAGAGAATAAATTCTTCCTTGGAATTGTGTACTAAACACTTATCATTCCTAAAATTCACAAGGTAACCTTCATCACATAACTGACTTATGCTAATGAGGTTGTGCTTAAGACCTTTAACAAAAAGAACATTTGAAATTAAGCTTTTACCTAAAAGAACAATATTACCAATACCAACAATCTCTCCCTTAGCATTGTCTCCGAAAGTTACCTTTCCTCCTTTCATTTTGATAATCTTTTCAAAAAAGCTTTTGTTACCAGTCATGTGCCTGGAACATCCACTATCCATGTACCATATATTGTTGCTGGAACTTTCTTTATTTTCTTGAAATTAAGAACAAAGTTAGATTTTCGGAATCCAAACTTGTTTGGATTCGAGATTTCCAGACAATAAAATTTTAGGTATCCACATCTTTTTGGAAAAGTAAGCTTTATGAAAACCTAAGGATTGGGTTTTGTTTAAGGAACAATTCTTTGCCCAGTTACCACCACATTGACACTTGGTGCAAAATGGGGCACTTTGAGGGAAAAAATAATTGTTACTGAAAACTGGTTTTGCATGGGTATAACCAAATCCGGATTTATTTCTTAAAGGTCGTATTTGGGAATACATCTTATCAAAATTTTCTTTACCATGGGTAAAGTTTGATAAACACTTCTTTAAGGAAAAAATTTCGGACTTGAGTTTTACAACCAAGTTTTTATCCTCAAAATCATTTGTTTTTGAACTAGAGTTAGGCTTGAAAACATTATTCTTAGAAATTACTTTTTCTAATTCTTTAGAAAGTTTGTTCTTCTCAGAACTTACTTCCTCAAGATTTTTTGAAATATTTTCAAAATCAGCATTTTTCGTATCAAGATCTTTAGAAAGATCTGATATCTCTTTTGTAAGAATAGAATTCCTAGAATTTGACTTATCAAGTTTCTTGTTGAGTTTGGAATTCTCAATCTCTAGAAGTTCAGCAAACCTAGAGACTTCTTCATAAGTAGGTAAAGTATTTTCCTCATCAGAAGATGATTCTTCATCAGAAGAGTTATAATACTTACTATCATTAGAATTTAAAGAAACATTTGTCAATGATTCAGCATTTCGTACCTTAGCCATAAGACAATGATTATCAATAGGTAATCTGGCTATAAGACCAAGATTCTTCTGTCCTGAAGATTCATAATCAGAATATTCATCTGAAGAGTCACCACCACTGGCACTCCAGGTGTCATTAGCTTTCAGAACTTTCTTAGCTTTAGCTTTATAATACTTCTTTCTGTTTCTGTCTGAATGTCTTTCCTTTCTTTCTTTCTTTTTGAGCATAGGGAAATCTGGTCTAATATGTCCAGCTCTGATACCAAATGTAAGAATGGTATAGAGTAAGAGGTTTCCAACCTCTGATACCAATTGTAGGATCGAAATATAATATGAGATGCTCAATATACAAGAGGGGGGGCGAATTATATACTTTAAAAATTCCTTTGGAACCTTTAAAGTTAGTTATGAATAACTAAAGTTTCCTTAAGAAAAGGAAAATGCTAAGTTTAACAAAGTTAAACTAAGTAAATTCACAACACCTCTAACACCGAACTAAACTTGGAAAGAGATTCCAAAAGTAGGTTTCGAAAATATGGTTCTGGAAATTGAAACTTATCAAAAGTTACAATATGAGATTCTACCTTAAAGCGTATAGAATCTAAATGAATCATAGTAAGTAAGGAAGTATAAGAAAGTTATACTTTCTTTATGATACAAATTGAAGCGGAATAAAAACAAATAGTTAAACTACTAGTAACAAGATAATGGTCTTTTAACCCAAAGAGAAGGGTATCCAACAACCTTGGATAAAGGTCCCTTGATTTGTACTTTCAAGAAAGTCTGTCTTACCCACACCAGGGTAAGCCCTCGATACGAAGATCAGAGTCTCTGTCTTGCTATCCCCGCAAGCCCTCAACTTCAAGGTAGTTGGCAACCTCTTTCCTCCTCAGCAAGGAAGCCCTCGAACTTTAAGGTAGTCAGCACCTCTGTCTTCCTATCCCTGGAAGCCCTCGAATGTAATCACCAACATTCGGAGTCGCACGAAGCTTTGAAGGTTAATAAGAGTCTCTCTCTCTAGAAATCACTTCAACAGCATGTATGCACAAAATCCAAATTGTCCATCCATCCGTTGCGAGCTTTTTCAAATGAGCTCCTATTTATAGGTAAGGTCGGCTCCTTCTCCAACGGTCATATTTTCCTAAAAGATCGGAGGGACCTGTACACGTGTCACTTAGACAACGGTTAGTTTATAACAAAATGGATGACATCGTTTTATAAAATAAGTGTAACAGAAAGTACGACATCGTTTTAAACTCTAAAATAAAAGTTCGGAATGAAACTTCGGAGTGAAGGTTCGGAGTGAATAAATTCAGAGTGTATAAAACAAAGATAATCAGATTCTGTTTAATAGGTGAATTCGGAATGAGAATTTGGAATAGGAATTCGTCATCAGAAATCGTAATGAGAATTCATCATCAGAATTCGTAATGAGAATTTGTCATCAGAATTCGTAATGAGAATTCATCATCAGAATTCGTAATGAGAATTCATCATCAGAATTCGTAATGAGAATTCGTCATCAGAATTCGTAATGAGAATTCATCATCAGAATTCGTAATGAGAATTCATCATCAGAATTCGTAATGAGAATTCGTCATCAGAATTCATAATGAGAATTCTTCATCAGAATTCGTAATGGGAATTCTTCATTGGAATTCGTAATGAGAATTCGGAATGGAATTTCTTCATAAGAATTCGTAATGAGAATTCTTCATCAGAATTCGTAATGGGAATTCTTCTTCAGAATTCGTATCCTGAACCTGGAATAGAACTTAGTCAGAGATCATATCCGGAATTCGGAATGAGACTTCCTTATAGTTCTTTATCCAGAATCCGAATACTAAACAGAATGCTTTATATCAAAGTTTTAGTGATTCCGAGAAAATGAATCTGAATCTCATACTTAAGAAAAATATGGATGAAAATATGCTAAGGATAATTTTTCTTATAAAAGCGATTTTCCTTAAGAAAGAAATTTTCCTTATAAAAGCAATTTTCCTTATAGATAAGGTGTTTGTGATTTTCAAAACAAGAAGGAATGGAAAAGTCATAAGGAAAACCTTATTGACTCAACAATCTCCCCCTTTTTGGAAAGCACAAACATCCTAACGAAAAATAAATTCTAAGATGAAATAAATATATTAAATCTTATCTCCCTTGGTTTAAAGATATAGATGAATACGGCTAACTCCCCCTTAGGCTTTGAAACTCTAAGGATCGTATTCATATTTCCAGAGTGATATTTCATAAGAAGGTCATCTTTAAGAAAAAATCCCCCTTTGATAGACACTTATTAGAGTTCCTCTTTTTCTTAAGGATCTTTTCCTTCTCCCCCTTTGTGATTTTAAAAAAGAATTGGAGGGAATGGAAAAAAATAATAACAAAGTACCTGAAATATTTGTAATGATAACAAAAGAGACAACAAGCACAACTTTCATTAAATTTTGTAATCTCAGCAACAACAAACAAAATACAACAAAAAGATCGGATTGGTTTATTTCAGATCTTTCTCCTTCAACATGAGCCCCTTAAGAATCGTCTTGATATTCTTCAAGTCTTTGTGATATTCTTCTGCTTGCTTCTCTAAGACGACTATTCTTGCGGACTGAGCTTCAATTTTTTCTTCCTGAGCCTTCAATTTTTCTTCCTGAGCTTGGATCTTTTCTTCCTGAGCCTTCATCCTTACTTCAAAATCGATCTGATGATCCCTTTCAAATTTCCAATTCTGAGAAACAGAATTCAACTTCCCATTCAGATCTCTCACTACCTGAATCCGAAAGTTCTTTTCCTCTGTCAAATTTTCTTCAAAGGATGTAGTCAGCTCATTAAACTTCTTGTCCTCGGTTTCAAAGGCATCCTTAACATTATCTTGAAACTCATCGAAAAGCCTCATCTCTTCCACAGTCTTCTTAGACCAGCTTGTCATCCTCTTGCAAGATCTTTTATGGGCTTCGTAACCAATAAAGAAATTTTTGAACTGAGCTTCAATCTCAACACACTTATCCATAACCATCGATACAAAGTCTGTTTTCAGATTCAACGCATGTTGGAGCATCTGGCATCTAGAGTCGATACTTGAGAAGGTCGGAATGGTTCCCACCAACTTCTTCAAAGACTGAACAACAAAATCATGCCTCAACGAAGATGAGTCCGAATCTGAAATCTTGCTCGGAGAGTTTTCTTCCTCAATAAGCTCCAACTTCCTCTTAGAAGAACTACCAGCTTCCTTCCTCTTTCTTACTACTGAGCTCGGAGTCTCGGTAAGAATTTTCTTTCCCTTATCTTTTTCCGGAATTGAAACCTGTTCCGGAGATCTCTTTTCACTGTCAGAAACTTGAACAACCAAATCTTCCTCATCAGCAACTTCTTGAACACCAACCTCTACGTTTCCCATCTGAGCAATATCATGTAAAAGTTGTTCTTCTTCTGCATGATAGGAAACTTCTTCTTCCCCTATCTCTTCTTCCATTTCAAGAGTAACTAACTTTGAAGATTCAGCTTCTGAAGTCCGGAGTGATAAGTGTTCCGAAGGAGTTCCTTGTACTCATCTACTTGCTTTAGCACATCTCCTGTGTCACCACTTCCTTCAGCAGCCTCTTCAACTTGTTCCACTTGCTCTACTTCCTCAGTATTAGTAGCAACAGCCTCTTCCGGAGCAACAAGATTTCTTCCTGGAGTCTCAGGTAGAGATTCCAGGGAGAAAGATCTCGGAACTGGAATAGTTGCTGAAACCATTTCATTGAACTTTAACAAGGCCTGAGCTACCTCAGCCTCGGACATCTTCTTCTTGAGCGTCTTTTGCTTTTCTTTCCTTTCAAGCTCATCAGCAGTCTTCTCTTTCAGAGCCTTAGCCTCCACAGGGTCCAATCCGAACTGCAGATCCCCTTCTTTCCTCTTCTCTTTATCAGCTCTCCACTTTGCAACGACCTCATCAGGATAGGTTTTCTTCTTCTTTGGTTTGGGAGGTGCGGAGTGAGCTTCCTTAGACTTAGGATCTTCGACAACAGTTGCAACTTCCTTAAACTTCCTTTTCTTCACTGGTTTGGAAGATTCCGGTTCAGCAACCTTCGGAACCGTTTCTTCTTGATTAGACAGGTCAATGAACTCTCCAATCTCCTTGTTGAAGGCCACATTCATCCTCTTAAGAGTTTCATCACTTACCAACAAGATTTTACACACCCTTGGTTTAGATTTGCAAGCTACCTTGAAAGATTCTAGACACCGAACTATGAGCTTTGATAATATTGCTGGGTACATAACGATCTGAGCTCTGAGATTTCTTTTCTTAAGTTTCTCAATGGGTATAAGGATGTGCCTCATGAAGTTAATCTTCCTTAGATTTATCAGAAAATCTAAGATATAGATCTCACTTTTCTTCAAGCTGTCCTTATCACCTTTTCTCGGTACGATAAGTCCTTGCACCCATAATTCCAGAATCCGAAAATTAGTAGAAAGACTTGCAATTTTCGGAGCCTTGTCATCAGCAAGTCCGAGAGTTTCTAGAGCTTTCTCTTTGTTGAAGCTACCCTTGGAGTCTGGCAATACGTGGGAAATAAACTCAGCTTCACCTTCATAAGATAATCCTACCAAGCTAGCATCCTTGGTGTAAGAAAGCTTATATGTCTTGCCATATGATTTGAAAGAAAACTTCTCTCTATTATCTTCCTCGAAGAAAGCAACTGACTCATAAAACTCAACAAGCAAATCAGAAAAGACTTCATCTTGATTCCCGGTTTTAGATACCGCAACATCCTCCCAGCCATTCAACCTGATATTCTTTGAGATAAGGGAATCATAATTGTTGAAGAAATCCGGATGGAGTAACCTTTACCTGTATACTAACCACTGAGAAATAGTCTTTATTGAAGACATTTCTTGAGAAGCTAACTCTGCAGACATTCGGATCTGAAGTCCTCTGAGAAATTCGGAACGGAGAAGTCTGAAGTTCGGAGCGGAGAAAACTGTGGTTCGGAACGGCCTTAAATCGGAGAGTCAGAGCTTCAGGACGCAAGAGCTTGAAACCGATGTGGGACGAGAAACTATGGTCCCCTTTATATAGGCAACGAGATGACGGTTCACATTCCATTGTTGATCTAACGGTTGGAATGAGCTGCGATCAGATCTGACGGTTGAAAATTCGAATCCGATCTTTTTGAGGTTTTATTAAAACAAAGAATTAAGAAATCTAAAATCCGAAAACAAAATAAAAGAAACTGCCAGCAAGTAAAATATGATTACGAAAACTTTAGTAAGGAAATCATACCTTTCGGATTAGCTTAGGAAAGTTATTCGTAATGGGTAATATAAAGATGACTACGAAAAACTCAATACGAAAAACTGAATACGAAAAACTCAATACGAAAATGTAAATATGAAAAACTTAATACGAAAAACAATCTTAAGAAGAAAATCAGTACGAAGAATTTAGTACGAAAAATACATTTTGAAGAATTTGGTATGAAAATTCCTTTATGAAACTTCCAGTACGAAACTGTCATTCCAGAAATTTTCAACATGAATACTTCCATTCTAGAAGTGCTCTGTTCAAAAATGTCCAATCTAGAAAATTGTAGTTCCGGAAGTTCCATTCCGGAAATCTTCGTTCTGAAAAGTTTGAAAACAATTTTTGAAAAACTTTGTTAATCAAACAATCAAATGTACTCCCCCTATGAAAAGGAGTTTATTACTGTAAGGAGACTTTTTCAACAGAAAGTTAATTAAGGAAGATTACCTTACGGTTATCAGTCCTAACTTCTGTTTAATATATTCAAATCTATCAGAAGGCAAAGATTTTGTGAAAATATCAGCAAGTTGATCTTGCGTTCCGATAAACTGAAGAATAATATCTCCTTTAAGTGTGTGATCCCTAAGAAAGTGATGCCTAATATCTATGTGTTTTGCACGGGAGTGATGTGCAGGGTTCTTACTAAGGGCAATGGCACTTGTGTTATCACACAAAATTTGAGTTTTAGTAAAACTCAGGACGTAGTCTGTGAGTGTGTGTTGCATCCACAACACTTGTGCACAACAACTTCCAGCTGCTACATATTCAGCTTCAGCAGTGGAGAGTGCAACAGAATGTTGCTTCTTGCAGGACCAAGAAACTAATGAATCTCCTAAGAAATGACAAGTTCCGGATGTACTTTTTCTATCCATTCTACATCCACCAAAGTCAGCATCAGAAAAGCTTTTTAGAACAAAATCATTTCCAGAAGTATAAAATAATCCTAGATCCATGGTTCCCTTAAGGTATTGAAAAATTCTTTTTACTGCCTTTAAGTGAGATTCCTTAGGATTGGATTGATATCTTGCACATAAGCATACTGAAAACATTAAGTCTGGTCGACTAGCTGTTAAGTAAAGTAGACTTCCTATCATACCTCTAAAAGATGTTTGATCTACTGGTTTCCCAGCTTCATCAAGATCTAAAGAATTTGAGGTACCAATGGGAATACTTATACTCTTAGTGTTGTAATAACCATACTTTTTAAGAAGATATTTAATATACTTATGTTGAGATATGTAAGTTCCTTCTGGTTTTTGAGAAATTTGAAAACCAAGGAAAAATGTTAACTCACCCATCATACTCATTTCAAACTCAGATTTCATTAGACTAGCAAAAGAGTCAGTCAAAGATTGCTGAGTTGAACCAAATATAATGTCATCAACATAAATTTGAACAATAAAAACATTTTTCTTATCTTTCTTTATAAAAAGGGTTGGATCTGCATTTCTCTTAACATAGTTATTTTGAAGCAAAAATCCAGTAAGTCTATCATACCATGCTCGTGGGGCTTGTTTAAGGCCATACAAAGCTTTGGTAAGTCTAAAAACATGATCTGGATGTTTTGTATCTTCAAATCCAGGAGGTTGTTCAAACAAAACTTCCTCTTGAACATAACCGTTAAGAAAAGCACATTTCACATCCATTTGGAAAAGTTTGAAATTAAAGAATGCTGCAAAAGCAAGTAGAATACAGATAGATTCAAGTCTAGCTACTGGAGCATAGGTTTCTTCATAGTCTATTCCTTCTTGCTGATTATAGCCTTTAGCAACAAGTCTAGCTTTATTTCTAACAATGACTCCATTTTCATCACATTTATTTCTGAAAACCCATTTTACACCAATAACAGAAGATTCCTTAGGTCTTTCAACCAAGGTCCAGACTTTATTCCTTTCGAATTCATTTAGTTCATCTTGCATTGCTTTGATCCAATCATCATCACCTAAAGCTTCATCTGTGCTTTTAGGTTCTAATTGGGAAAGAAATGCTAGATGTTCTACTTCATTTCTTAAGGAACTTCTAGTCCTTACAGGTTGATTTACATCACCAATGATACTATCACTGGGATGATTCTTAAGAAACACCTGATTTGTGTTTTGTAAAACCTGTTCATCAACATAGGGTAGAAAGTCATCTGGGGTAAATGTCTCAAAAATATCTTCTAGAACAATTTCCTTATCAGAAGGTTCTTCTATCAAAGGTTGACAATCAGTTTTTGAAAACAAATCCGAAGATGTAAGTTGAGATGGTTTAAAAACAAAAGGATCTGACTCATCAAATTTCACATGCACTGTTTCCTCAACAGTACAAGTATTTTTATTAAAAACTCTATAAGCCTTAGAGGTTGTGGAATAACCTAAGAAAATTCCTTCATCTGATTTTGGTGCGAATTTATGTAAGTTATCTTTAGTATTCAAGATGAATACTTTGCAACCAAAAACCTTGAAGTATGAAAGTCTTGGTTTTCTACCATTCCATAACTCATAAGGAGTTTTATTAAGAAAAGTTCTAATCAAAACTCGATTTATAGTATAACAAGAAGTACTTACAGCTTCAGCCCAGAAATGTCTAGCAATAGAATATTCACTCAACATGGTTCTAGTTATCTCTTGAAGAATTCTATTTCTTCTTTCAACTACACCATTCTGTTGAGGAGTTCTAGGTGCTGAAAAATTGTGAGTAATACCTTTCTTACTACATAAAGTTTCAAAATCAGAATTTTGAAATTCTCCTCCATGATCACTATGAATAGTTTTCAATGGAAGGTTTTTCTCATTTTTAACTTGAGCTCTAAAACTTTTGAAATAAGAAAAAGCTTCAGATTTCTTTGCTAGAAAATAGACCCAAGTAAATCTAGTGTAATCATCAACTAGAACAAACACATAGTATTTGCCTCCAATACTTCCAGTTTGTGTTGGACCAAAAAGATCCATGTGCACTATCTGTAATGCATCGGTTGTTGAGATTTCACCAATTGACTTAAAACTAGATTTATTTTGCTTGCCATATTGGCATGGATCACAAACTTTAGAAGAATCAAATCTAAGCTCCGGTAGATCCTTAACAAGTTTCTTCTTAGAGAGTTTACATAGGTTCCTAAGATTACAGTGTCCAAATCATCTATGCCATAACCAAGAATGATCTTCCATTGCACTTAGGCAAGGTAGATCTTGGCTTCTTAAGTATTCTAAGTTTAAGGTGTAAACATTCTTTTTCCTGTTGGCTGAGAGAATAAATTCTTCATTGGAATTGTGTACTAAACACTTATCATTCCTAAAATTCACAAGGTAACCTTCATCACATAACTGAATTATGCTAATGAGGTTGTGCTTAAGACCTTTAACAAAAAGAACATTTGAAATTAATCTTTTACCTAAAAGAACAATATTACCAATACCAACAATCTCTCCCTTAGCATTGTCTCCGAAAGTTACCTTTCCTCCTTTCATTTTGATAATCTTTTCAAAAAAGCTTTTGTTACCAGTCATGTGCCTGGAACATCCACTATCCATGTACCATATATTGTTTCTGGAACATTCTTTATTTTCCTGAAATTAAGAACAAAGTTAGATTTTCAGAATCCAAACATGTTTGGATTCGAGATTTCCAGACAATAAAATTTTAGGTATCCACATCTTTTTGGAAAAGTAAGCTTTATGAAAACCTAAGGATTGAGTTTTGTTTAAGGAACAATTCTTTGCCCAGTGACCACCACATTGAAACTTGGTGCAAAATGGGGCACATTGAGGAACAAAATAATTGTTACTGAAAACTGGTTTTGCATGGGTATAACCAAATCCGGATTTATTTCTTAAAGGTCGTATTTGGGAATACATCTTATCAAAATTTTCTTTACCATGGGTAAAGTTTGATAAACACTTCTTTAAGGAAAAAATTTCGGACTTGAGTTTTACAACCAAGTTTTTATCCTCAAAATCATTAGTTTTTGAACTAGAGTTAGGCTCGAAAACATTTTTCTTAGAAATTACATTTTCTAATTCTTTAGAAAGTTTGTTCTTCTCAGAACTTACTTCCTCAAGATTTTTTGAAATATTTTCAAAATCAGCATTTTTCTTATCAAGATCTTTAGAAAGATCTTATATCTCTTTTGTAAGAATAGAATTCCTAGAATTTGCCTTATCAAGTTTCTTGTTGAGTTTGGAATTCTCAATCTCTAGAAGTTCAGCAAACCTAGAGACTTCTTCATAAGTAGGTAAAGTATTTTCCTCATCAGAAGATGATTCTTCATCAGAAGAGTTATAATACTTACTATCATTAGAATTTAAAGAAACATTGGTCAATGATTCAGCATTTCGTACCTTATCCATAAGACAATGATTATCAATAGGTAATCTGGCTATAGGACCAAGATTCTTCTGTCCTGAAGATTCATAATCAGAAGATTCATTTGAAGAGTCACCACCACTGGCACTCCAGGTGTCATTAGCTTTCTGAACTTTCTTAGCTTTAGCTTTATAATACTTCTTTCTATTTCTGTCTGAATGTCTTTCCTTTCTTTCTTTCTTTTTGAGCATAGGGAAATCTGGTCTAATATGTCCAGCTCTGATACCAAATGTAAGAATGGTATAGAGTAAAAGGTTTCCAACCTCTGATACCAATTGTAGGATCGGAATATAATATGAGATGCTCAATATACAAGAGGGTGGGTGAATTTTATACTTTAAAAATTCCTTTGGAACCTTTAAAGTTAGTTATGAATAACTAAAGATTCCTTAAGAAAAGGAAAAGGCTAAGTTTAACAAAGTTAAACTAAGTAAATTCACAACACCTCTAACACCGAACTAAACTTGGAAAGAGATTCCAAAAGTAGGTTCCGGAAATATGGTTCTGGAAATTGAAACATAACAAAAGTTACAATATGAGATTCTACCTTAAAGCGTATAGAATCTAAATGAATCAGAGTAAGTAAGGAAGTATAAGAAAGTTATACTTTCCTTAAGATACAAATTGCAGCGGAATAAAAACAAGTAGTTAAACTAGTAGTAACAAGATAATGGTCTTTTAACCCAAAGAGAAGGGTATCCAACAACCTTGGATAAAGGTCCCTTGATTTATACTTTCAAGCAAGTCTGTCTTACCCACACCAGGGTAAGCCCTCGATACGAATATCGGAGTCTCTGTCTTGCTATCCCCGCAAGCCCTCAAATTCAAGGTACTTGGCAACCTCTGTCCTCTTCAGCAAGGAAGCCCTCGAACTTTAAGGTAGTCGGCACCTCTGTCTTCCTATCCCCGGAAGCCCTCGAATGTAATCACCAGCATTCGGAGTCACACGAAGCTTTGAGAGTTAATAAGAGTATCTCTCTCTAGAAATCAATTCAACAGCATGTATGCACAAAATCCAAATTGTTCATCCATCCGTTGCGAGCTTTTTCAAATGAGCTCCTATTTATAGGTAAGGTCGGCTCCTTCTCCAACTGTCATATTTTCCTTAAAGATCGGAGGGACCTGTACACGTGTCACTTAGACAACGGTTAGTTTATAACACAATGGACGACATCGTTTTATAAAATAAGTGTAACAGAAAGTATGACATCGTTTTAAACTCTAACATAAATGTTCGGAATGAAACTTCGGAGTGAAGGTTCGGAGTGAATAAATTCAGAGTGTATAAAACAAAGATAATCAGATTCTGTTTAATAGGTGAATTCGGAATGAGAATTCGGAATAGGAATTCTTCATCAGAAATCATAATGAGAATTCATCATCAGAATTCGTAATGAGAATTGTCATCAGAATTCGTAATGAGAATTCATCATCAGAATTCGTAATGAGAATTCATCATTAGAATTCGTAATGAGAATTCGTCATCAGAATTCGTAATGAGAATTCATCATCAGAATTCGTAATGAGAATTCATCATCAGAATTCGTAATGAGAATTCGTCATCAGAATTCTTAATGAGAATACTTCATCAGAATTCGTAATGGGAATTCTTCATTGGAATTCGTAATGAGAATTCGGAATGGAATTTCTTCATTAGAATTCGTAATGAGAATTCTTCATCAGAATTCGTAATGGGAATTCTTCTTCAGAATTCGTATCCTGAACCTGGAATAGAACTTAGTCAGAGATCATATCCGGAATTCGGAATGAGACTTCCTTATAGTTCTTTATCCAGAATCTGAATACTAAACAGAATGCTTTATATCAAAGTTTTAGTGATTCCGAGAAAATGAATCCGAATCTCATACTTAAGAAAAATATGAATGAAAATATGCTAAGGATAATTTTTCTTATAAAAGAGGTTTTCCTTAAGAAAGAAATTTTCCTTATAAAAGCAATTTTCCTTATAGATAAGGTGTTTGTGATTTTCAAAACAAGAAGGAATGGAAAAGTCATCAGGAAAACCTTATTGACTCAACAACAATGATGGCACATTCAGGTGGTGTACCAATAGAACCACCACTCGTTGAGAAACCTATGCTACCATTGGATCATTCATGTCGGCTGATCACTTTTCATGAGTTATAGAGACAGAGGCCTCTGAGGATTTGAGGAGAGACGGACCCCCAGATAGCAGAGGAAGTGGTTGAGGCTGTTTTGCGGGTCTTTCTCTTAGTAGAGATACCCGCTAAGAAGATAGTTATCTTGGCCGCTAGCCTTCTTCAAGGATCGGCCTGACAATGATGGAGCTCGATTTTCTAGGTGCATGAGGATATGACCCTCACCTAGCGAGACTTTGGGAGCCTTTCTAAGCCAGAGTTCATGCTAGTGACACTGTGCTTTGTGCCTATTCGGGAGCTGCTGCATCTGAAACAGGGAATCTAGACTATTTCTCAGTACTCTGAGATATTTACGGACCTCTCCCAATACTCCACTGACATGGTACGAGACCCTTAAATCCATGCTCAGACCTTTGATCAAAGACACTGAAGAGAGATCAGAGTTGTGACAGTTTCTCTTAGAATCTCGATGTACGCTCGGGTGCTTGTAGAGAACCACACTTGACATACATAGAATTTACATTTCTTTTGTAGAATACTTAATACATAAAAAAAAGACACCCAAGGACCGTAATAGATTAGTTTCTTTGGAAACTCGGAACATCATCCTCTAGCCTTGGTGAAATATCTTCAACATCTCCCATAAAGGTCTTCCCTATTTTTTTCGTACCTAAAACCATTCTTTAAATCCTGGGGAAAATAAAACATATAAAGTTTGAGCACAAATTTTCAATAAGGGTAAGTATGGATAAAATAAAAAAACCACATACATTTGAATTTAAAAACACGAACATAATGTTTAAACATCAAAATCTTGAAAAATGACATAAAACATGGCAGTACGTAAGTCATAGATCATAATGGAAGATCAATAATGAGAAAATAGCATGGGAATAAAACATGTAATTGTGTAAAACCATTAATCACATGATATGATTTCCATATTTGCCAAGGAATTTCCACCAAGACCATCATAGTGGACAAATTCCATTACTGAATCAGGCTTACTTGTCGTTCCAAACCTGTATTACTGAACCAGATTCACTTGTCATTCCAACCATGTTTATCTCATGAAATATAAATCTTTACCCAATTAATTGTAGGGAGATATAGGTCACACCCATCTCCTAATGAAACCATTCTTACTTGTGCCATAAAATAAACATAAATCATTCATCATAACCCAAATAATAAAATAGGTTTCATAAACATCATCCCCTTATAACATAATCCATATAAAACAAATAGATATAATTTCATCATAAGAAGAATTACACCATTTAAATAATAGAGACGTTATACTTGAAACATAAAAATACTAAATAATTTCATTTTAGATGGAAAATAGTTTTGACAAAACACTTGGAATGAATTTTTGAGGAAAATACCATTTCTTCTTCAAAATCATTTTCTTTTCATAAAATGTCATTCAATTTTAAAAGAAAAGAATTTTTTTTTGAAAATAATAATGCATATATTGTATAGGAATATTCATGAAATTTAGGAGTTATAAAACTATAAAAATCCATTCACGTCGTATAAGTAAAAAAACATTCTCCTCGTACTTTTTCCGAAAAAAGTCAAAAAGTTCCTCGTATGGTAAACAAAAGAAAGATTTATTCCATAAAATAATGTGAATGTCAAAGAGGGGTAACCATGAATTAAAAAACACATTAAATAATATTAAACAGTTTATGAAAAATATTTTTATAGACATGGATGAAAAATATAACCCTAGTAAATACTTACGTATAAGTAATCTCGGATAAAAATGAGATTTGCAAAATTATCCCTTACTTTATGTACAATTTCATTCGTATGTGTCTGAGACTCCTGTATAGTGGGTTGAAACAAATCATTAACTTTTAACATAACTATAATAATATTTATGATATCATATATGATTCACTTATGACTTTATATTACTCGTTCTTTTGTAAATTCCATGATAAAGCAGCGTTTTGGGTAAAATCGTTTCAATTATCGTACATGTTTTGACTTGCCGTTATTGATATTATTACTTATATCCTGATATAAATAATTCCAAAATGTAAAACATGATTTACATATAATATATATTCATCATATAAATATATATGATAGGTCGATAAATGATATGAAATACATCGTTCAAGGAGACGGTAGGTCGTACGTACAGATGAATGATTTTTTTGTTTTCATATTAAATTGAATGGAATTAATTAAATGAATCATATATTTACATAAATATAGTATAATTATTATTTCATATCTTTCATGATTATATTTTATATATACATTATAATCAGACTTGAATGGTTATTTTTGGAAAATTAATCTCATCGTGTTCGTGGAGACGGTAGTCCGTACGTACGCATGAGCGACAATATCATTCTTTTGATGTTAAAATAGTATATAATTGGATGGTATATCATATATAAATAATCATAATAATGTTATATTTATTATTTATATCATTTATACTCATTATTATATGCATCCAAATGATGAAATGTTTGAATAACAAACTACACCACGACGTGGAGACGGTAAGCCGTATGTACCCACGTGTGGTGACTTTTTCATTCATAGGACAGATAAAATAAATAATATGGTTGTACAATTTTTATAATAACATCACATTATATTGAATATACTTGAGTTATTATTTTATAATGGAAATAAAAAAGATGGAGGAAGTGGAATAAGAAAGGAACTTGAAATAGGTGGTGAGATATTTACCTCTTCTTCGAGTTCTTCCTTTTGATTTGATCAAAAGGGCTACATAGGTTGAATTTATGACTAAAGAAAGGACTCTAGGATAAAGGTAGGATAGTTGAGAGGGTATTTGGGTAGAGTTTGGGCGAGAGAAATGGCTTTGGAGGTGTGAAATATAGAGAAGGGGTAGTGCCCTTTTATAAGAGGGGTGAGGGGCACCTTAGAAAAAACATAAAATATTATTTTATAATAAATTAATATTCAGTTTATAATGTCTTACAAGTGACTTATTTCGAGGATAGGGTGGGGATGGGAGGCAATCTTCCCAACCAATAGGTTTTAGACATGTTTAGGTTACCATTGTAACCTTATCATTTAGATTTAACTCTAAGTTATATAATTTAACTTTTACCGTGTCTTCTTGTATTCTTACAGTATATGGTTAATAAACATACTATAAACTGCCAATCAATCTCCAATTGGTTAATTAATGTCATATATATTACTATATAAGCCTTTTTTCGGAACCTTTTATTTTTATGACCATCATAGCAATTAATTATATAATATTTGTTTTAAAAACACTTTTATATCAATTTTGACACTATTTAGTATTTTGTTTCTTATAAATTCATAACAGCATTATTAATTAAAATAAAATTCATCTAACCAACCCTAATATGTTATATTAACCTATAAATTTAGATTAATTTATAAAAAGTCTCAAATTGCATTAATTTTGGTATTTATAATATCAATTATGTTAAAATTCCATTAATAAGGTAATTACTGCATCATCACTGTGTCATAAATAAATTAAATTTTTTAATGTCTCAAAAATATAAATAAAATACCATTATGTTGGAAATATATTTTTCTTTATAATGAATATTTATAGTTGAATTTATCTTATGTATTACCCGATATTAAAAATGTTTTATTTATTAAACATTGATTTTAACTATTTTAACTCTTCTTTAAATAAAATAATAATAAATGTCCTAATCTAATCCAAGTGGACCTAAAGGGTAATATTTTATTACTAAAGTTTTATTTGTAAAATTTCACTTATCCAACAGAATTAGGATATGTGTTATGGTAATAATAATATCATTTTTACCCTTAATTACCCTATTTACTTTTAATCGTGGCAAATAAAAGTTAAAAGTTACTATTCAGCAAAAGTTATTTTCATCTCATTGAACCACATTTTACTTACTGATATCAACCGTGTCTCTTATATTTTTTCAATTAAACTCGCAGAAGGGGTAAATTATGTTTTATGTAAATTTACAAATGCTCCTAGGAGGTGGGTAAAAGACGGTAAAAAGTTCAATAAAATTTTTATATATCTAAAATTATTATAAAATGTCTCCAATGAATTACATTGAACTTATATGGGTATTATGTATCTATTTTTACCTAGAATAAATTTAAATAAATTAAATTTTTATTTAAATAAAAAATCAGTTTTAACAATTAACTAAGTGTTTTTACTATTCATCAAAAATTTAAAGTTTTCAGAAAAATACCAAAAATTCACCCTAGGCTATTTTCGATATTCTGAATCCAAAACTAATGTCCATTTTGAAAGATAAAATCTATAAAATTTCAAAAAGTGGGTATTACAATTCATAACAGCTAGTTTATATCATATTTTAATAACATGTCGTTGTTTAGTGAAACTCGGTATTGCGTACAATGCATTCTATCAAGGAAGGTTGATCTTGCGTGTAATGAAAGCCAAGAATATTGTTGTGTATACTACAATCTAAAATGTTGTTGCGTATAGCGTAAGATAATCTTGGTGTAGCATAAAACACAACACATCAATGAAATTAATAATATTTCTCATAAAATCTCAGGGTGTTATATTCTACCCCCCCTTAAAATAAATTTCTCTCTTAAAATTCGTTGGGGTTATAAATGGTTTACTACATGAAAGTTTAATTCATATAAACTCACATCGTAAAAAGAAATAATAAAACTTAATTTTAAAAAACAAATGTATGAAACGTAACGGTTACCCAAATTAAATCATCATTGGGTTTTCATATAGGAGAACATAGGTGAAAATATGGATATGGAAGATAAATCTAACCATAAAGTTCTGATGGAGATTGTTAGAGAACTTGGCTATGAAAAATACAAAAATCACAAAGCTATAAATTTGTGATGATCTAAGGTACCATCTAATTCATCAGATATGAGGGTACTATGAAAAAAATTTTGGTTTTCAAGATCATTTCTATAATGTCGAATAAAATTGTAATTAAAAGAAATACTTAATTGATTTTGGTACAATATCACCATTTTTCATTGCTTGAACAATTTCCACTTCATTTCTTAAAGAAATGAAGTTGAATTTTTCATTCGTGAAGTGTTAGCAGATCATGCAATAGAATGATAGGTCATTCCATCTATCTCAAACAAAAGATTAGAAAAAGTTATTAAATATACATAAGTACATATATGGTGAGATTAATCATATATTGTTCTTAAAATGGACTTATACATCATCTATCATACCGCTTAATAAAATAAAACTAATTTTTACTAACCAGGGACTTCCTGTAGGCTAGTGGTAGGTGATAAAGGCCCATCGCACTTCGGTTGTGGGTTCAATTCCCACATCCTTAACCGACGTGACGGGTTGTCACCCATACTATGGTTTGTCCTTTTTCTAAAACTATACTATTATAAAATTTCATGAATAAAATCAAAAAGTTATATCCTTAAGGAATACTATATGATGACTAAATTAATCCATTCTAACCTTTAGGCTTATCGAAAATACTTCTGTCTGATTACTAGAAATGTCATCTACCAAGCATGTGAATACCTTCATTTATCCCCCATATATCATATTATATATCTTGTTGTCGGTCACATTCCAAACATGTGAATACCTTAATCATGAATTCTCTTGAAAAATGAATACACATTGAAATTTAGTGAAAAAAGAATTTTGTCAAAAGTTAACTCGTTCCACATACCAAAATTCCAAAAAATTCTATATACTCAAACCAAGATATCGCCTTGTCCTTATATCAGTCATGATCTCATTAGTACTATCGAACATATTAATTTCTCAATATCCATTCATTATGTGCATGTCATCTTCTTTCCAAAAATATCTGAATAACTTTTCATGGTTACTCATACCATTAAACATATAATTTCAAATACTTTAGTAAAAACAATAGTGTAACAATCCATAGATGTTTATTTATTCCATAGTAACATTAAAATAACTATATATAAACATAAAATCATTCCACTACCTTCTTAAACCATTGACTGAGCTTCATAATTTTATTCCTCAACACTTCTTTAATCTCATATATCATTTGTAGTTTCATCATCATCATCAACATAAATACTACCCGTATGACCATGTTGATTCTTTTCATGAGATTTTCCCTTAGGGAGTTGCTTTTCATAATGCTAGTACATTCCACATTAAAAAACATTTAACTTTTGTAGATGTCTTAGGAATACCATTATTCTTGCCTATAGTTTTAATAGAACCCTTTCCTTTGGAATTACTAGCTTTGTTTCCTTCTTTTCCACAACCAAAGCATCTTCCAGTTTCTTTGAAACATTCTCCTTAATTTCTCTTCCCACATGATTTACATGAGGAAAATTGTACTTTCTTTCCTCTAAGATCATCATTAAACTCCATTTTTCTCTTATTAGCTGAGTCAGGAAACGTACCAAAGTTGAGATTATTGATCATATTATGAGATTGTTTATTATACATAATAATGATGGTTCGCCTTCCAAACCCCATTTAATTTTCTTGATCATGAAGAATATCATTCCATTTTCCATCATATTCTCCAATAACATGAATCTTCATGTTTCTATCCATTTTCTACAACCCAAAGAGAAAAATGTCAAAGGAAAAAATCACACTTGGAAAACAACATAATCAGGGGGAGTACTTTCAATCTCTAACATCATAGGCTTAATTCTAATATCATTACCATAATTCTAGGACTATAACCTATACTTATACATAACCTTAGAGACATCCCTAAACATACCCTCGAAATATCTCTAGGGATTTCACTAAAGTTATTGCATCCTAGATTCCAATGGTTAACTAAAACATTCCTCTGATACCGACAGTAGATACCCAAACTTGAAATACATAGACATTACATTTATTTTTATGAATACTTAATACATAACAAAAACAGACACCCAAGGACCTTAGTAGTTTAGTGTCTTTGGAAACTCGGAACATCATCTTCTAGTATTGGTGAAAGATCTTCAACATCCCCCATAAAAGTCTTCCCTATTTTTTATCATACCTAAAACCAGTCTTTAAATCCTAGGGAAAAGAAAACATATAAAGGGTGAGCTCAAATTCTCAGTAAGGGTAAGTCTGGAGAAAATAAAACAAACCATATACATTTGAATTTAAAAACATGAACATAATGTTTAAACAACCAAATCTTGAGCAATGACATAAAACATGGCATTACGTAAGGCATAGATCGTAATGGAATATCAATCATGATAAAATAGAATGAGAATAAAACATGTAATTGTGTCAAACCATTAATCACATGATATTATTTCCATAGTAGCCAAGGCATTTCTACCAAGACCATCATAGTGAACAAAGTCCATTACTAAATCAGTTTTACTTCTCGTTTCAGCCTAGTATTACTGAAGAGGATTCACTTTCCGTTGAAGCCATGTTTATATCATTAGATATAAATCTTTACCCAATGAATTGGTGGGAGATATAGGTCCCAACTATCTCATAATGAAATCATTCTATGTTGTGCCACAAAATAAAAATAAATCATTCATCATATCCCAAAGAATAAAATGGGTTTCATAAACATCATCCCATTATAACATAATCGATATATAAAAAATTGATATCATTTCATTATAAGAAGAATCAAACCATTTAAATAATAGATACATTATAATTGAAACATAATCATAGTAAATAATTTCATCTTAGATGGAAAATAGTTTTGACAAAACACTTCAAATGAATTCTTGAGGAAAATATCCTTTCTTCTTCAAAATAATTTTCTTTTCATAAAATTCCATTCAATTTTAAAAGAAAAGGATTTTTATGAAAATAATCTTGAAATATTGTATATTAATATTCATGAAAATTAGTTGTTATGAAATTGTAAAAATCCATTCATGCAGTATAAGTTAAAAAACATTCTCCTCATACTTTTTCCAGAAAAGTCAAAAAGTTCTCTTATGGTAAACAAAAGAAAGATTCCATCTATAACACAAAGTAAAATTCAAAGAGGGGTAAACATGACTTTAAAAATGCATGGAATAATATCAAACAATTTTATAAAAACATTTTTATGGACATGGATGAAAAATATAACCCCAGTAAATACTTACGTATAAGAAATATCAGATAAAAATGAGATTTAAAAATTATCCCTAACCTTATGTCCAATTTCTTTTGTATGTGTTTGAGACTCTTGTATAGTGGGTTTAAAAATTTCATTAACTTGTAACATAACTATAATAATATTTATTATATCATATATTATTCACTTATGACTTTATTTTACTCGTTCTATTGTAAATTCCATGATAAAGTAGCGTTTTGGGTAAAATCATTTCATTTATTGTATGTGTTTCGACTTGTTGTTCTTGATGTTATTACTTATATCCTGATATAAATAATTCCATAATTTTAATCATTATTTATATATAATATATATTCAGAATTTTAATATATATTATAGATCGATAAATTGAATGAAATACATCGTTCATGGAGACGGTAGGTCGTACGTACGCCTGAACGATGTTTTCATTTTCTTATTGAATTGAATGGAATTAAGTAGATGAAACATATATGTACATAAATCCAGTATCATTATTATGTTATATCATTCATGATTATTTATTATATATACTTTATAATCATACTTGAATGGTTAATTATGGAAAATTAATCTCATCGCATTCATGGAGACGGTAGTCCGTACGTACGTACGAGTGACAATATCATTCTTTTGATATTAAAATCATATATAATTGGATAGTATATCATATATACAGAATCATCATAATGTTATATTTATTATTTATATCATTTATACCCATTATTATACTCATTCAAATGATGAAATGTTTGAACAACAAACTACATCATGACGTGGAGACGGTAAGCCTTACGTACGCACGTGTGGTGACTTTTTCATTCATAAGATGGATAAAATAACTAATATGGTTGTGAAATTTTTATAATAACATAAAATTATATATAATATAATGGATTTATTATTTTATAATGGGAACAACAAATAAGGAGGAAGTGGAAGAAGAAAGGAACTTGAAATAGGTGGTGAGATATTTACCTCTTCTTCGGGTTCTTCCTTTTGATTTGATCAAAAGTGATCCTTTGGTTGGATTTATGACTAAAGTATGGACTCTAGGATAAAGGGAGGACATTTTATAGAGTATTTCGGTAGGTTTTGACCGAGACAAAAGGCTTTGGAGGTATGAATTATAGAGAAGGGTTTTTTCCCTTTTATAAGAGGGGTGAGGGGCACCTTAGGAAAAAATTAAAATATTATTTTATAATAAATTCATATGTGGTTTATAATGGCTCCAATTTGACTTATTTCAGGTATAAGGTTGGTATGGGTCGCAATAGTCTCAACCAATAGGTTTTAGACAATTTTGGGTTACCATTTTAACCTTGTCATTTAGAATTAACTCTAAGTTAAATAATTTAACTTTTACCATGTCTTCTTGTATTCTTACAATTTAAGGGTAATAAACATACTATAAACTAGTAATAGAACCCCAATTGGTTCATTAATGTCATATATAATATTATATAAGTCTTTTGGCCGAACCATAGATTTTTAAGACCATTATATCAATTAATAATACAATATTTGTTTTAAAAACTCTTTAATGTCAATTTTGACACAATTTGGTATTTTGTTTTCTTTAAATTTATAACAGCATTATTACTTCAAAAAAATTCATCTAACCAACCCTAATATGTTATATTAACCCATAAAATTATTTTAATTCATAAAAAGTGTCAAATTACATTTATTTTGTAATTTATAATATTAATTATGTTAATATTTCCTTAATATTGTAATTACTGCATCATCATTGTGTCATAAATAAATTAAATTTTTTAATGTCTAAAAAATATAAATAAAATACCATTATGTAGGAAATATATTTATCTTTCTAATTAATATTTATATTCAAATTTATCTTATGTATAACCATATATTTAAAATGTTTTAGTTATTAATCTTTGATTTTAACTATTTTCACTCTTCTTTAAATAAAATAATAATAAATGTCCTAATCTAATCCAAGTGGACCTAAGTGGTAATATTTTATTCCTAAGGTTGTTTTTCGTCGAAATAAATTTATCCAGTAGAATTATTACATGTGTTATGGTAATAATTATATCATTTTTACCCTTAATTACCCTATTTACTTTTAACCGTGATAAATAGAAGATAAAAGTTAATATTTACCAAAAATTATTTTCATCTCATTAAACAACATTTTACTTAATGATATCAACCGTGTCTCTCTGAGTTTTGAAATTAAACTCATATATTCGGTAAAATTATGTTTTATGTAAATTTACAAATGCTCCTAGGAGGTGGGTAAAAGATGACAAAAAGTTCAATAATATTTTTATATATCTAAAATTATTATAAAATGTCTCCAATGCATTACATTTAAATTATATAGGTATTATTTATCTATTTTGACCTACAATTAATTTATATAAAATAAATTATTATTTAAATAAAAACTCGGTTTTAATGAATAACTCAGTATTTTCACTATTCATAAAAAATTGAAAGTTTTCAGAAAAATACCTAAAATTCACCCTAGGATAATTTCAATATTTCGAATCCAAAACTAAAGTCCAATTTGATGGATAAAATTTATAAGATTTAAAAATTTGGGTATTAATATTCATAACAGCTAGTTTATATAATATTTTAATAATATATCTTTGTTTAGTGAAACTCGGTATTGCGTACAATGCAAGCTATCGAGGAAGGTTGCTCTTGCATGTAACGAAAGCCAAGAATAGTGTTGTATTTGATCAGGCAAAAACAGTGAGAGCCCCTACTGAGTGATAGGTAGTAGTTCCATTGAAACTGGCAGTAGGCAGATGACGCATAAGCCCATGTGGGCTAGACCTTTCAAAGGGCATCCCCAGGACGTAGGGTTAGAGGTGTGAGTATCGAGAGACCGAGGGAGCCACCAGCGGGGCATGATATATTTTTCTAATGGGAGACAGGCCAAAGATATCGTGATTATCTGACTCCCCACGTGGATGATCAACAGACGGTGGAGGGGCCACTAAGGTAGTGGTAGCAGGAGGAGCATGAGCGTCAGCCAGGCGGCAGACAAGGTTGGCGAGCAGGACAAGCAGTGGGAGGTAGTCGGGGCCACCAGGAACTACCACCACCACCTCCAGGCGGTCCACCATGAGCTTAGGGAGCATGTGTATGGGGACATGCCCAGCTACATGTAGTAGAGTCTCAAAATCTTGACATCCCTAAGATGATATGAGGTACGACCTCTATCTTCTAAAATTTAGTAGCAGTACTTATTGACATAGGTTCTAGCCTTTATTTACTTTCTGCAGACATAGTTTGGGACTCAAAGATTCTAATTGAGCTTTTAGCTCAACCTTTGTGTTTGGATAATATAATGAGAGGAGATTCAATAGTCACACACTGGTGACAATAATTTTATATTACTCTCATAGGAGAGAGTTTCAGATGGTATCTTCCTATAGCGGTGTTGAAGCCCTAAGAATTCATTCTTGGCATGGACTGGCTATTAGCAGTTCACATATAGATTGACTATTTGAGACATACAGTGATATGTACGCACAGAGATGGAATCTAGTTTTCCTTTGTTTGTGAGAACGAAAACAGAGTAGCATGAGATGGACTTGCGCTCAGAAGGGTCTTGCCGATTACATATATGCTATCCTATATGACCTTTGAGTGGTAGATGGGGCGAGACCATAGTTACCAATAGTGGTGAATGAGTATAAGTAAATCATTCTAGAACATTTCCTAGGGCTACCTCCTTATATAAGGGTATACTTCTGCATTGACTTATACCTAGGGACAACACCGATATCTACACCAGCATTCTGCACGGCCCCTACGGAGCTCCAGTAGGTGAGGGTATAGTTGGATTAATTATAGAGGATTGTACTTGTATGGCCTAGTGTTTCTCCCTGGACATCCCCAATTTTGTTTTCAACGAAGGAAGATGGACGTTTGAGGCTATGCATGGACTTCTAGCACCTAAACCAGGTGACCGTGAAGAAAAAGTATCCTCTTCTAAGGATTGATTATCTATCGGATCAATTGAAAGGAGTGATGTTGTTCTCAAAGATAGACCTTGGATCAAGCAATCACCAGCTTCGTGTGTAAGATGAGGACTTCCCAAATATGACCTTCATAAGTTGGTACAGACATTACGAATACCTAGTGATTCCGTTCTGTGTGATGAATTCCCCTACAGTGTTCATGGGTCTCATGAACAGGATCTTCCAAACCATTATATACTGGTTTGTATTGGTCTTCATCAATTAAATCTTGGTGTACTCAGTGTCTGAGGAAGAGCACGTTGTACACATGAGGATTTTTCTGGACACACTTCAGGAGCACCAGTTTTATTGGAAGCTCTCGAAGTGTGAGTTCTTGATACGGAAGGTCCACTTCATGGGACACGACATCTCAGAGGCTGGAGTTGTAGTGGATCCAATGAAGATTGAGGTTGTACATTATTGGGAGCCACCCAGGAGTGTTACTGAGGTGTGGAGCTTCCTTGGAATAGCAAGATACTATAAAAGGTTCATACCCAATTTCTCCATAGTAGCAACAAATATGAATGCCTTGTTGAATAAGCAGAAACCCTTCCTATAGTTAGAGACATGTCAACAGATCTTTCAAAAGTTGAGGCAGGTCTTCACCAGTTCCCCCATCCTGAGGTTGCTAGTGGAGGGCACTGGCTACGTCGTTTAATGTGATGCATCAGGGACCAGACTCGGTTTCATCTTGATGTAGGGTGATATAGTGATTACTTATGGCTCACGACAGCTGAGGCATCATGAGTAACATTATGCAACTCATGACCTGTATTTGGCTATAGTAGTCTTCGCACTGAAGATGTGGCGACATTACTTGATGGGAGAACGGTTCATTATTTACTCAGACCACAAGAGTATGAGATATAACATCACACATAATGATCTGAATTTGAGACGGTGATGTTGGATAGAGTTCTTCTAGGACTACGACTTTGAGATAGTCTATACACCTGGATAGGGGAACGTAGTGGAGATGCACTTAGCTGGAGATCGATTTCACAGCTAATGAACATGGTTTCAGAGTAGTTAGCATCACTTTAGATATCCTATGTGGATAGAGATGATACTGTCTACTTCCAGTCGATGGTAGTTTCCCCTCCACTCCTTCAGCAAGTTAGAGAGGCGTAACTCAGAGAGAGTAGCTATGAGACTACACGTGCTCAGATATCCATAGGCTATGCACCTAATAGTTATTATGAAGGTGGGAAGAACACTATTCTTTTTAGAGGATGTACAATTTTAAAGGTGGCTCTATGATAGAAGGTGTTGAGGGAGTTCCATACAGCCCCCTTGGTAGTACATCCATGTGTGATGAATATGTATCATGACCTACGACGTTAGTACAGGTGGCCAGGGATGATGAAAGCAATGGAAGATTTTATTTCTAGATGCCTCACTTGCCAGCAAGTGAATTCCATGCCCCTGGTAACAGTAGGCTTGACCCTAACCCTCGATATACCAGAGTGGAAGTGGGAAGGATATCAATGGACTTCGTGATAGGGTTACCATGTATGTCTATAGGGCATGATACCATCTGGTTGATCATTGACCGACCCACCAAGTTGGCTCACTTCCTTGCTATTTTACATAAGGGATCAGTAGTTATCTTGGGATGTCTCTATATTCAAGAGATCGTACAACTTTACAATGTGCATTCTATGATGGTCTCAGACCATGACACATTCTTTACATATCGGTTGAGGAACGGATTACAAGAGGATTTTTGGACTCAGCTTCGCTTGAGAAAAGGTTTTCACCTGTAGACTGATGGTCATACTAAGCGGAACATCCAGACCATGAAGGAAATTCTTTGTACATTTGTTCTAGATTTTGGTCATAGTTGGGAGGACTACCTACCCTTGGGGGAGTTCACGTACAACAATAGCTATCGATCCACCATTGGTATGGCCTTTTTTGAGGAATTTTATGGATGACTGTGCATATTGCCCTTGTGATAGAGGGATCTTGGAGAGCCAACACTCATGGGCCCAGATATGGGACTTTCTACCACTAAGAAGGTGAATGTCATCCAATAGTGGATGAAGACTACACAGAGCCAATAGAAGTCATTTGGTGATAGGTGATGGAGACCACTATAGTTCCATGAGGGGGACCATGTATTCTGGTGAGTCTCCCCTCAGTCCTTGAGGTTTATCAGGTCATTCCTTGTACTTCGGAGAATCAGCCATGTGGCGTACCTCTTGGCACTACCACCACAGTTCTAGAGGGTGCACGACGTCTTCCATGTATCCCAGTTGAGGAGATACGTGAATGAACCATCACACGACGTCAACCATGGACAGTTGGAGATTGATGATGGGGAGACTTTTACGGAGTACTTGGTGGAGATAGAGGATTGATAGGAGTGGATCCTTCGTGGGCGGTCAATACCTCCGGTGCTCATTGTGTGGTAGCATAGAAATCTCTAAGATAGCACATGGGAGCGAGGGGATGATATACGTTCCTAGTACCCCTCTTTTTTTGTGTTACCTTGTTTGGATTTTGGGGATATAAAGCCCAAATTTGGGGAGGATGTAGAGACCTGAAAATTACATTTAATTATTTTTAATTTATTTTGGACTTTTATGAGTTTTCAAAAATATACGGTGCATGATTCTGAGACCCGATGTACCCAGAATTAATTTCTGAACATTTTTTAGGTACATTTTGTAAATACGTGGGCGGATTTTTCTATCTTTTGAATAGGTACTCAGATTTGGAATCCAAGAGCACCATTTAATCCACAGTGCTTAGATTCTCTTAAGGGATGTTTCACTTCGACTGTAGTTGGTCGAGAGAAAAAGATAGTTTTTGGACATTTTTAAAGAATAATAAAGTAACCATTTTATTGTTATTTTATTTTTCTAGTAGATGAGTGATGGTGGTGGGTCCAATGAATTTTCAATCCATTTATTGTCTTGACTCTCCTCAATTTTGTAACCATACCATTGTGAATTAAATGAGGTTCATTAATTAATCATTTAATTAACCTCATTAAATTTTTTCTTTCTTTACTCACCCTTTCCCCCACTTATATATATGATACATGGGGATGAGTTTTGACATGGCTTCACCAAGAGAGAAAACTCTGACAAAGTACCATGACACCATCCACTGAAGGAGGACGAAAGCTTGGGCAGTAACAAATTGGGATTGACGAACGCCAACAAATCCATCCAACGAGGATGGCCCTCCTGCCGCATACCCTCGAACGTGGAAGTATCTCCATTCGTAGCGGTCACCAAAAATCATAGAGGGAGGTGATATATTTTGGAATTTAACTTTAATGAATTAAATTCTCTCTCTCTTGTTATCATGTTAATGTGGAGGGTGTGGTCCAAAAGAACAAGGCTCAGACCCTCCTCTGCTTCGCTAATGTTGCGTTATTCGGGGACGGTTTCCTCAACTCGATGGAAACATGAAATAGCGGGTCATGATATGACAACGGAATATCTAGAGAGCCATAGGCACAGAAGACACCATGAATGGACCACCAGAGTACATCTGGGGGCCCGTGGAAAGGGACGCCGATGCGCCATCCCGACAGCAGCCGATAGTGGCCAGAGAAGGCTCACAGAAAACGATCGTGGGCATTGGGAAGGCGGCCTGATATCACATGTTATGGTGGCCATGGTCGTCCGGCATGATCCGGCCGTGTGGGAGAAGGGCGGCGCCCATAGGTGCCACCATTGGCAGTAGCCATGGAAAGTGCACCGCGATAGGAGGGGGTGGCGCGACCACACACTGTGCCGCATCGGCTGGAGGTCATCACCCAACAGGCCGACCATTGTATGTGTGGGGTAGTTCCCCCACTGACCGGAAAAATGGTCTCGCATCCATGGGGCCATCTAGGGGGACACAGTCCTCCTTTAAAAGGACTGGTCTAGACGCGCGCCGACCGAACGGGCTAGACCCGCGGCCCAGCGGGCCGATGCAGGTGGCCCAAGCCCCACCTGGCAGGCCTGGACAACCACGACTTGGGTCCACGAACCAACTGGGCCAACCCCGAAGGGCCGAACCCAATGAACTAGTCCAAACAATAATGGTCTAGTCTTGGGAGGTGATAGGTAGACCCCGAGACCCATTGCGTCGGGCTGGTTGGGCAGAGTCAGACCAGGTCCAGACCCAACCGGCACCGAATAAATAAATGCATGTAACTGACGAACCGGGTGTCCTTTTGACACACCATCAGTGGTGTTGGGACCCATTTTTGGAAACGGTCCCTTTGGCATATTCCGTCGGGCCTGACCGAGCCAGGCCGGACCGAGGTGCGATCACCCCAGTTTTATGGAAATGGGTGTAACTAACAGACCGAGTGTCGGATCGACGCGTCGTCTGTGGCATAAATACCCTTCTAACAAGGAGGTCCTTTGGAGACACTCTAAGTAATTTTTTATGGATTTTGATTTTGACCAGGGTTGGATCATACTTGAATTCAACTAGGGCCTTTTTACCAAAGTGCCCATATCTCACAGACCGGGCGTTCAATCGACGCGTCATCGATCACGTTGGGACCCCTATGATGGGGCAGTCCCTTGGGTATTATTTTTTCGGGACTTTATACAGGTTTAAATATGACTGATGGATTGAGAAAGAGAATCTTTTGGAGATCAGGCGTGCTTCGTGCGGGAATCATGTGGTTGGCTGCGACATGATGAAGAAGAGCGACTAGTATGGGTCATCATTAGAAACTTCAGAGTGGGATGATCTAGTTGTATGAATAATCATCCCTACCTCTATACTAGTGACCAATACGGTTACACATTTTTGACCAATAGGGGTAAGCACCAATGACCAATACAGGTCAGAACTAGAGACAAATGTAGGTCAACACCAGTGACCAATATGGGTCAGCACCATTGACCAATACGAGTTAATATATAGAGACCTATATGGGTCAGCATACAATGACTTATACAGGTCAATAGTAGAGTTACTACACATAGGATGATATGGCTTTATGTCTAGTCATCCCTATCCCAGTAACCTTGATGTTATACCGTTATAGTGATCTTTATCTTTTGATTTGTGCTTCATGATTTAGATCAGGCTTGTGATATTACCTTTGTGTTATTTCTTATGATGTTTTCCATCGTGGATTACTGAGAAAACATCAGTGGTCTCAGGGTCCCCTACTGGGTATTGTTATACTCACCCCTACACGGGCTCTGCCCACACGTGTGTGTCTGGTGAAGACTACTGATGCTTCAAGGAAGACATTGGAGGTTCGGGACATGGTGGAGCTTGGTGTGATGGGGGCAATTGAGATCCTCTTCTTCGAATTCAAACTTACATCTACTACCCTCCAGGTAGAGCTCCAAGGTATATGCGACAAATTTTTAATTTCTTTTCATTTTCTAAGGCTTGTATTTCGACCCACTATTTCATGTCTACAGTTGTATTTGTGGTTTTACATTACTCTCGTGGTCATACCATACTGCTGTTGGTTTTTTCGTTAGTTTCCCTTTTTGAGTGTGTATAGATCTCTAAGGCAATTCCTTCCCTATTTGGGAAAAATCCTTCATGTACTAGTCACCAACCCCTAACCTATAGAAGGCGGGCCTGGGGTAGTCACATCAGGGCCTCGTGGTATAGGTCATGACAGATATCTAATGTGATAATAAATACATGAAGAGGGAGTGAACCTAGTTCTGTAAGTGATTCAGTCAAAAAAAATCTCAGCACTGAACCTTGAATAAGGAAAATGAAATTAACGGTGAACTCAATCCACTATGATAGTCATGAAAGTGAACCTCAACCTATAAAATAATTTTATATGATTATTTGTATACCAAAAACATATATATTATATTTATGATATGTTCTTATGAATCATGATTGATTTTTGATGAGTCCTCACTCTTGTGATTCGTGTATTTTGAAATGATAATGTTTAATTAAATGACTCATTTTTATGATCTATGACAGATTCAGTATGAATTATTTTTTTTATTATCTTCATCTCATATCCTTTTTCTTATATTATTATTTTATATGATCATTAATTGATATATTTCATGCTTACACTTAATGTTCATTTTAGATCCCCCTTTATTATGTTTCCCTTCCCTAGGTGGTGAAGAAGGGTTTTTAGTAGGGTGTATTCAAGAATTGAACTATATAAGAAGAAAATTATTTGATATATAGAATATATTTCATGAAAAAAGACGATTTTGTATGTATTCTCTAAATAATCAAAAACATTATGGCTATGGGTTTTGTATTATTATTAAATATATTAAATATTCATTGTAAATATATAATATTTATGTATTAAATTCATGGATCACCTAAGTCCAACCATGGGTGGGAGACAAGGGAATTGTTTCTATGGGTTCTCTACATAAATTGAAATCATGGGGTTTATCTATGATTTTTGACTATAGTATGGGACTACTAATGTGTGAAAGTTGGTGTGATACTATAAAATTTAAACAATGTGGTGTGTCCATGAGGGTTTTCCATCGATGGGAGACCATGGGTATACTACCATGAAAGTGAAACTTGGGGGTATCCATGTGGTGAAACCATGGTGTGTATCCATGGTTGTGAAACTATAAAGTATAGTTATGGTATATTATATTTGTTTCATATCTCTATCTAAAAATGTATTGCTCATTTTTCATCACATTTTCATTACCTACATAATTTGTTTTATTTATCCTAAAATAAATGTTTCTGTTTTTATCCCCTTATACTTGAGGATTTCCTTCTCTATAATATATTACAAAATGAAATTCCCTGAATAGCCATAATTTTCCTACTTCATAGTATCCACTCCTTTCATAATAGTATTTTCATAGTGAGAAATAAATCCATCACTAGCTGCGACCAAAAATAACAAACTAGTTGATAATAAATAAGGCAGCATCTGATCCTTCCATGTGTAAGAATGATTCTCATCAAAAGTGGGAATCCCCTTTATTCATCATTTTTCAAGATTTATATATCTTAGATATAAAATTAGAGACTAAATATTCAAATAATGAACGATAATTTCTCTGAAAAACTGAAATAAATATAGATTTCATCCATCTTCATAGAAAAAACTCTAAACATTATGATGTTTAGAGGAAATTTGAAAAAATATGATATATATTATGGTATCCCCATCCAGTATGAGGTTACCTAAGAGGGGGAAGGGATTGAATCATTAGTCAATGTCCAATTTTACTATTTTATGGTTTCTTTAAAATTCATCATCCCCCCATTTGTTAGAGTGAGGATTATCACTACTTAACTCAATCACCTAGAGTGAAGATATAAATATTGTACACTCAACATACAAGGTTCACTACTCAAAATTACTCTCTAATCCTTGTTATGATCTTAACTCATATTGGAATATGAAATACATTATCATCTCACTATCATAGATACAAATGAGTAGGCTACATTCATTACTCATGGTAGAAAATATAGAACCACAATCTCTGAAAAAGTCTCATGAAAAAATGCATCACTGTATTTTATAGTTTAGGTAGAGATTATCTTTCTTCCCCTGATGAATGTTTCTAAAAAAAATATTTTCCTTCTATAATTCTCTATAATTATGAATAATTATATTAACTTTCCTCTTCACCACATGATATATCTTAGATGATTAAAGGTAAACAATCATTTTCATTCTCATCAAATTGTTATTCCTTCATCACTGTAGGTATTTCACTCTCTATAAAATTATGGATTTACATTCATGTATCTACATTATCTATGAAGTAAACTAAAAAACACACCTATTATTAATTTCTCTCTTGAATTATTCACAAAATAACTCTCCTCCTATCTCAATCTTTATGCCATGCACTTGATAATTATCTTATACTCTTTAAACTACAATATGAAACACTCCATAACATTTCATTATATAAATTAATATGTTCAAATATCCCACACGTCAAATACCAATTGTTCACTATAAAATATGAAGCATTAACCACATCCAATGGCCTCTCAAAATTCTCTTTAACATGCTAATTTTATTTTTATAACCTTTAAATCCTTGGAATTTCGATGTGGAGTCTAATGTAATTTGTGGTGTGATTGGATATTTCATATAGAAACCATCTAGTTTTGTTAAACTATATAAAAACATTTTCTACCTTTATAATGTAACAAGATTAAATATATTGTGCACCTATAAAAACATGTGTCTCTTAAATAAATTATTTAATGATTTTTAATATAAGGTTCCATAAAATTAATCCTAGAAATCTACTAGATAACTATATTTCAGATGTTAAAAACATAGTATAAAAACATAAAAATATGATACATAATATTAATTTTATCTCCATAATGTTTTTTGAAATCCCATTGAACTTATCTTACAATATATTCTATATAGGGGACTATATAAATAAAGGTGGTGAGTGATAGAGTTTTTATTCTAACTAATTTCCTTGAGTATTTGAATGAATGCGTCCCCACAATTTGGATATTTTCAAAGTAATTTATTTTTGGGAGATTATAAATTCAATAACTCATTAATTTATTTATCTTAGAAATCACAACACACATTATTTGAAAATTTTCTAACTATTGATTTTTTTTAAGTTTGTAGGTTTCTTTAAAATAAAATGCTATTAACTGAATTATGAAATATTTTAAACATAACTGATTTAAAAAAATAGTGATTTTAAATAAAAAAATTAGTCCACCTATATAAAATTTATGAATAACTATATTGTTGAAAAACTAATTCATCAATAGATAAATATATTTTTGAGCTTATTTAATGATATTACAATTGATTCTCTTAAAATTAATCATGAATTTTATGAAAATAAACCAATATATTCTGTAACAATGGATACCATATATAAATAATCACCCTAATCATTATAATATTAACATTTAAAGGTACATAAATTGCATTGTAGAAGTTTTTTTCTTCTTAAATACTAAAAATTTCTTGTTTTTGAGTGTTATTTTGATAAATGTGATTTTTATTTCTGATTTTTTCTACTATGAGGTGTTATTGTGTGTAGTTAGCCTTTAAAATACCATAATATTTCCATTTTAATCTCTCTACTTCTGATCCTATATGATTGAGGGCTTCCACTGATAGGAAGACAATAGAAAATATGATCATATTATCAAGGGATTATCTGGAAATGAAGATATATCTCAATGTATTCTGGTTGCAAGGATGGTCTATTTTTAAAAAGTCATGATTTGTATGGTAGAGGGATTCCAACAATAAGAGGACATGAGTTTTTATATGATTAAAATCAGAGATACATAATTATAGGTTGAATGTTGTGGATACCTTATAGTAGGTCAACTAACCAAAATTTAATATTTCATTATAGTTTAGGTTTTAATAAATATCATTTAAAGAGGAATTTCTTTTTTTATCCATTACTTAATGTATTTTTTTTAAAATTAGTTTAATTGTTTTCTAAATTTCAGTTTTTATGATTCGAATAGTTTAAATTTCCACTTTTTTGATTCTTTCATGGGTAATTTAATTGCTAATCATTTTAATTTTCATATTACAAACTATATTTCAATACAATACTTATTTTAGTTACTCTGATATTTGATATCATTGGTCATTAAAAATTTTAGCAATATCTAATTTCATAGGTAATAATAACATAATATTGGATAAATACTTAAAGAGGAAAAAAGTGTCTATTTTTTATGTATAATTCACCCCCATGCACGTTTATTTTTGTTCATATTCAAACCTGAAACAATTGGCATCAAAATATTCTTTACCTGATTCTAAAATTTAATTTAAAAAACATTACTTTTTATTTCCATCAGTTTATATAAATGTCAACTCAATTTAATTACACTAACTATGTTGGTATAGGATAGATATTTTATCATGGAAGAAGTATCAATTGTGATACATAAAAATATTAATCTTACATGACCACATATTTCTTATGAAGATGACTATGATTACTGGTGTGATCATTTGAAAAATTATATAATTAATACCAGAGTTAATTAATTTATCATATAAAAAGTAAACTAAAATCTTATAGGGAGGGATATTATTCAATATTCCCATATTCAAAAACAAGAATATTAGGTAAACCATCATTTTTTTAACATGTTGTGATTTTTAATGACTAGTAATATCTATATATATTTCTATTTCAATGAAATGGAAAACAGAATTTGGAATAAGATGCATTTTAAGAATAATGAAACAACCACTATTCTATAAACTCCTAGAGTTATTCACAGAACTGATTTTTATGCATATAATTTTCTTCTTAGAGAAATAGTAACACAAATGTATCAAATATTTATGAATATATTCAATATTTTTCAATCCTATGATGAAAACGAATTATTGAAATATTATTTTATTGAAATTATTATCGATATTATACCAAAATAATATAATTTCATGTGGATATCTATAGATGATAATAACTATTTGAAAAATTTTAATCCCAGAATACTTAATAAAAACTCTAATCCAATATGAGTGTAGACTAAAATTTGATGTTGAAAAGGTAAAAGGAAAAAAATTATTATCCTTTACTTCTACTTTAGGTAATCCTAATTCCAATGCATTTATTATAGGATTCAAATATTACATATGCCACTGGTTACAATTATTAATCTTCCTAAAATGATGAAAAATATGATTCATCTAATGTTAAAAAAGTTTTCCATAAAAATATGAAAATATATTAACTTGTAAAGCTAAAATAAAAAGATATTTTACTCTTATAAAATAAGTGAATAATAAACTGAATAATACAAATGAATCTAATAAAGTTAATATTAATAATAAAAATAAAAGAATTCTGAATTTGAAATCATAAATTTTAAAATTATCAACTAAATTAAAAAAACAAATTATTCTCATTAAAAACATGTTGATAAAAAATAATTTGATCAAAATTCAGATAATGGAATATTAGATTATTAGAATTTAATAAATCGATATTCTGTTTATCAGAGATCTGATTAAGATAATTAGAATATTTTTATTCAACTTAAATTAAAAGTTTAATGTTTAAGGAATCATTTTAATAATTTCATTTTAAAAAAATAAAATTCCAATAAATATATAACCAAGTAAGGACCTATATAAATTCATTAGAATATGTTTTTATACTAATAAACATTATTTTAAATCAAATTATTATGTACCTAAACGACTACCTTTTTTATCAAAATTTCAAATGGGGGGTTCCTAGATTAAATATTATTCTTTAAATAAATTTCAATATTTTTTATTTCATAAATATTTTATTTTAGAAGAACTATCATCTCAAAAGCATAAAAGGATTAGATAAATATGGTTTCCTAAAAAAATTATTATCATAACTAGACCCAAACATGTATGGGTACTAATAACATTTTTTTACCTAATTTAG
The DNA here is from genome assembly GCA_963277665.1 of Viscum album. NCBI lineage: Eukaryota > Viridiplantae > Streptophyta > Magnoliopsida > Santalales > Viscaceae > Viscum > Viscum album. The sequence goes on along the minus strand of OY728153.1, from coordinate 1,436,313,630 downwards.
GAAAAATTTTGAGTACCAGTAGTAGAAACATATGGTACATGGGATTCAGTTTTTCAATATATATGAGTAGAGAAAATTCAATCTGAGAAAATTTCAATAATTTGATATGAGGAAAAGATAATTTTGGAGCCTAAGGTAAAATAATCAAAATTGATGATATTGATTTTCTTAAAAAATCTCTACACTAAAACATTTTATATTTTGCTAGAATAAAGATCACCCTTATCAGTATAAGATAGTTCTATGATGAGGGATATATTAAAATATTCTAAAATATAAAATTTACTATTAAAATTTCAAAATGTAATATAATTTTATCTTCTAACAGGAATGAAAATTTTGAGAGACTCAACTTTGAAAAATTATGTAACTAAAAGTTCCCTTGTTTAAGTGAAATAAAAAACTTATTGTGGTTATGGAATATTAGGCTATGACACTCTAACATCTAAACATTAACTAAACCTTATATGAAAGTAAAATTTCGAGATCTATTATATTTTAAATTTATGTTAACCGGATTTTGTGATATATGTCAATATGGACAGAAAAATAAGTCATGTTTAAAACTTAAAAGTGATGCCTCAGATGATAAAGATTTATAGTTAGTGAAAATGGAACTTTTTTGTAACGCCTTGATCCCATAAGCCCAGAGACGATGCATTATTACATTAAATTTGAACTATTACATGGAAGAAAATTTAGAAAGAACATTTAGTTTACCAATCTTATAAATCTATATTACATACATAATACCCATAATAAATTTGTAAAATATGATAAAACATGATACATAATAAACTGAAATGAAATCCATCTTTGAATGATTATTCAAAGTTCCCTTCTTCATAACCTGAGAAATTAAACATAATAAGTGCAAGATCAAATACTCAGTAAGGGTAAGTAAAATAGAAGCAATAATGAATCAATATATATATATGGAATGTTTAATAACCAAGTACACTTTTCATTAGAATAACTAGATAAGGAATAAAAAATGAGTAAAGTAAGAAACTGATACTCATTCCATAAATCAATAAACAGAGAATGAACTACGTCCATAGATATGTAAATGAAAAATATCATGGAAAAAATTACTATAAATAAATTAGTTAAATTTCATTCTTATCAAACTTCATGTCTCATGGACATGAAAACCAATTAGCATCAGTATTTTTCAAAGGATGATTTAAATCACGGATAGAAACCTATTTAATTTGGACAACTTTTTTATCTCATGAGAACCTTTCGATGCATCAAGGAGCCATAAAATGTCTAGGCACCACCTATAATTTCTAGTACAAATAATTCCTCATATTTAATAATTATAATAACTAATATACCTTATCAAATAACTGTATTGAATGAGAATATATATTTTTTAATAATTCACCAATTAGTCAAATAATTATCAAAGTAACCACTGTATGAATAATGTTATTTCGTTCTGGAAATAACAATATCCATTGAATGATAATATGAATATTGAAATAAATTTCTAATGAAAAATTATTACAATAATGTGATCATTTCATGGGATGTTATCTATTACAAAATTAAGTGAGATTATGAACATTTGACGAGAATAATATTTAAACATTCCAACATATCCCATACTACATCGAAACATTTACATCATAATATCCTAAATAATATGACATCAATTGAATCTTTAAATACCATGGGATTCATTATATAATAAGAAAATGTCAATATATACACCAAACAAGAGTTAATTGGGGCATAATAACAAATATGTCTCAATTAATTGTAAGTTGGGATGAAATTCCCTTACCTTATCCTTCTATTTTGTTGTGTTGTATTTAGCCTTCTGTATAGTGGTTAAAGATATTTTAATAACTAATCAATGAACTTAAATCATGTTATAATATCATATATTGACTTATAACAATTATTTATTTCTCTTTTGTCAATACTCTTTCATTATTTCAACTATTTTGAGTGTTAATTGCGTTTTTTTCTCAAGCATGTTTTGACTTGTAATTTGTTTTTATTATTAAATATATCATCATATAATCATCTAAAAATGTGAATAATGACTAATTAATAAAATATATTTGGTACATTTTTATTTATAATAGTCCATAACATTTTAATATTATAAATTAAGTGCATCGTTCATGGAAACGGTAGGTCATACATACGCATGAACGCAACTTCCATTTCATTACAGAATTAAAAGAAATAAAACTAAATGATACATATGTATTTTATAATTTGAATTATCATATGTATGTTATATATGTTTCATAGGATTATTATAACCATTCTTTATATGTTCCATGTTTGTCTTGAACGAATCATAATGCTTTTAGGGGACGGTAGTCCAAACATCCTCAAACGAAATTATCTTGTTTATATATGATGTAAAAAAAATTGAATGTTATAAATAAAAATTATAGAATCATTAAGGATTTATTAATTACATATATATTATATTTAAATATATTATCCATCATTATGGCCACCATGAGAGACTGTAGGGGAATTTGAACTATCATCGTTTTGTGAGGTAGTAGTTTGTCGTAGATAGAAACAGTATGTTCGTTACACATTTGATAGAGATGTGTGTAGGTGTAGGAAGAAATATTAAAATAAAAAAACCTAGTATATTTAGGATAATTTATTTTCTATTAAATAATATAATAATAATATTATAGTTAGTGTATATGGGATATGAAACTAGAGGGCTTGGGAGAAGGAGTTACCTCTTAATCAGGTTACTTCTTTTGGTTTATACTAAAAGCTTCTTTAAATTCGTTTCTGACCAAAGGGGGGATTCTAGGTAGTGTGTAGGGATTTTGGTATATTATTTGGGCATTTATTGGACTAACATAATAGTATTTAAAGTTGTGATGGATGGGTAAATTTGGTGACCTTTTATAGGGAAGGAAAAGGACTCACGTGGTATTCATGAAAAGAAGATAGGTGTACACATGTACTTACCTAAAAAAGTCATAATAAACCACAAAAAAATCCATAATGGAAGTTTTATGTCCGATATATTTTAATAAAATTCTTGTTGGACAATTTTCTAGGTGATTTGGGCCATTAAACATAGTTCTAAATATATTTTAAGCCTTATTACCCCTTAATAATTGTAATTAATTTTAAGCACATTCACAAAATGTTTTTTTCAAAAAAAATTTATATTATTAGAACACAAATATAATATTTACTAAAATGGTTTATGTAGTATTTTAAAAATTAAAATCACAAGAGTGGAAAATTAGTATTAATACTAATCTCAAACACAGATGGATTAACTAGTTTTAGTAGAAGAATGTTTAAAAGATTATTTTGTTTTTATATTAAATTTAAATGATAAATTTATTATAATGAATTAAATTTTATTAAGAGATGTATAATTGATCCAAATATACTTGAAAACAAATTTATAATATAATTTGACATTAATATTTATTTAAATGAAAAGGTATCTTTTAAATAAAATGTAGTATTTTTCACTATTCAATAAAAATGAAGTTTCTCAGAAAAAATCTGAAAAAATAATCCTAATATAATTTGTACATTAAGAATTCAGAAATGAAGTTTATTTTATTGAATTAAATTCATAACTATGTCAAAATAAATATTTAAAATAGGATCTCCATTAAAATGTGGTATAATTGGTTTAAATAATACAGTATTTTATGTGTAATATTGGGTTTTTTCTTATCCTGTTCCTATTAGATGAATGTAAAATTAGTTTTTTGGATAAATAATATATAAATAAACTCTCTAAAAGTGATATAATTTTATTGACTATGTAAGAACATGACTAAATAATTTTTTGTTTAAATCAGGTGTTTTTTGTATTGTAAAGATATCTAAATGTAAATATTCTAAAGTCTTATAGTACTACATTATTCCCTCCAAAAAAATTTACATACTAGAAATTTAAAGGTTATTACCTTTAAAAATACATTTTTTTCCTTCATATAATCCTCTAGTTTCCATGTTGCTTCTTCCATTTGGTGATTTATTTAATGAACCTTTACCAAAAGAGCCGTCTGATTCTTTAATACTAATCTCTAATGTAAATAATCCAGATAGGTTCTCCTCAATAAGAAATTTTAGGTACCGACTCTATTTCATAATATGTGAGAACATGTGTTGGGTCTAGAATGTACATCCTTATTGAGGATATATGGAACACGTCTTGATCCGTTGGGAGATTTGGAAACAATGATAATCTATAAGAAATAAATCCAACTCTTTCAAGAATATCATATAGTCTGATGTACTTGGGACACAGTTTCCCTTCTTACCGAACATGATAACACCCTTCAATGGATATACCTTCAAAAAAACATGATCTCCCACTTTGAATTGTTCTTTCATATTTTCTGTCAGTTTGTGGATGACAGGAAGTGCTCAAATGATGCTTAGTATCAAGGGACTTCAAAGGACTCCTCCATAATTTTGATGTATATTGGGGGTCTCAATCGAAGAAAAATGATAGAGGTATGCCATGAAGTCAAGAAAAATAATTAATATAAAGTCTTATGAGTCAATCGAGAGGTACATCTTCTCTTTTCGAAAGAAATGTGCAGATTCGGTCAGCTGATCAAGAATTGCCTATATTAGAAAATTCTTTCGAGGAGTCTTTGGAAGTCCTATAACAATGTCCATAGTAATTTCATCCCATTTAAAAATAGGGATAGGAAGAGGTTACAAAACTCCTTTAGGAATTTGTATTACTTCTTTCCCTTTTTGGAAAACCATACATTGGGACAAATAATCCGCAATTTCAAATTTCATGTTATCCCATAAAAAGTGTTCCCTCAAGTCCCTATACATCTTTGTACTCCCAGGGTGTATAGAGAAATATAATTTGTGAGAATCATCTAAAAATTCATTTCTTATCATAGGTATATATGGAACACATATCCTTGTTCCAAATTTTATAACACCATCTTCACAATCAATGTCTGCTAATTATCCTTCATTCATGCCTTTAATTATTATCTAAAATTACTCAGCATCATTTTGATAATTACTTATCCTCTCTATTAAATATGGTTTTGAAATAATTCAATAATTTATTGATGTCTCCGCTTCATTATAAATTCTCATATCATTCTTAACTATATCCATGAACAATGGATCCATCTCAATCCTCATTTGGGTTAGAACTCCATGATCTTTCCAACTCAATGCATCTGCCACCTTTTTTTTCCTTCCCTACTATGTAGTCTATTGTACAATCATAATCCTTGAGTAGTTTGATTTATCGCCTTTGTCTCGTGATGATATATTTATATGATAATATGTATTTCTTTCTTTTATGATCCATGTATATCTCACATCTTTCTCCATAGAGCTAATGTCTACATATTATCAAAGTAAGGATTAAAACCACTAACTTTAGATAATGGGTTGGGTAATTCCGCTCATTATTCTTCAATTGCATTGATGCATATGAAATAGATTTTTCCTCTTTCATTAATACACAACAATTTCCCTTCATTGATGCATCATTATATATGACAATCCCATCAATACCGGATAGTATAGTCAAAATTAGATCATTAACCAATATTCCCTTTATCTCATCAATGCTTTCTTCACATTCCACCACCCATAAATACATGAAACTCCTAGGCACAATCTTGGTTAAGGGGTTAGCTAATTGATAAAATTATGAACAAATTGTCGATAATAACTTTCCAAACCAATGAAACTACGTACCTCAGTTTTTTTGTGTGTAGGTCATTCTATGACAGCCTTTATCTTTATAGGATCAACCAATATTCCATATTTATAGGTAAAATTACAATTAAAAATGACTTCATAAAGCCAAAAATCAAATTTAATAAATTTACCATATAACTATTCCCTTCTATGAGTCTTAAGGATGATCTAAAAGTAATTTTCATGATCCTCATAGGTTTTTAATACCCTCGAATATCATCAATGAATACTAAAACAAAATTATCAACATATTCCTTGAATACTTTGTTAATTCTATCCATCAAAATAGAGGGTTCATTAGTCATCCCAAATTTAATTACTATAAACTCGTAATGTTCATACCTTGTCTAAGAAGATATATTTTGAATGTCAACCTTTTTCACTTGCAATTGGTGATACACTGAATCAAGATTAATATTTCAAAAATATTGGGCTCTGTGAATTTGATCAAACAAGTTATCAATATATGGTAGAGGATGCCTTTTTTTATTATAATGGCATTGATTTCACTATAATGAATTCATAACCTTATGGATCAATCTTTATTTTTAACAAATAGGATAAGAGATCCCCAAGGTGAGACATTAGGTTAAATAAATCCTTTATTACCCAAATCCTATAATTGTTTCTTCAACTCTTCCATTTCCACATTTTTCATTCTATAGGGAGTCTTTGATATTTTACTTGCATCTAGGATTAAATCAATGGTGAATTCAACCTCATCTTCTGGTATATGTCTAGGTAAATAATTAAGATATACATCAATGTATTTTTGTATTATAGGTACATCATAATCTTTTAGATTACCACCTTCATTACTAGACATTTTTTACTCTTCCTCTCAAATAATTTCATTCTGTCGAGCTATAGAGGGTAGATATAAATAAGAATTTGTTCAGTAATATTTTTCTCTAAATATGAGGGATTGTACATTATCCTAACAAATAGTAATTTCTTTCTTCATGTAATAAATTTTTTCATCATATCATGAGAGACAATATGTTCTGAGAATAATATCAAAATCATCTATCATTATGATAACAGGTTTGGCACATAATGTATGTTTATCTGTCATAATTGGGACTGACTGACACATCTGTGTTACATTGATTCTTATGTTATGAGTTTTGACTAATAACTCTCTTATTAAATTAAAATTTAAGTTTCTAAATTTCTTAGATAACTGAGTAGATATAAAATAGTGTGATGATCTATAATCAAATAATACATTACAAAAATTTGAATATAGGATTAGTGTACCTACCACCACATTATTTGGTACTTCTACCTCTAATGTAGTGATCGCCTAGGCTTTCCAGTTTTTCCTTTGACTCTTATGTGGTAGATTCCCTAGATTCATGGGACAATCATTTTCATAATGTATCATCTATTTACAATTATATCACTATACAGAATTGATTAGCTTCATCCCCTTGCATTCTTGATCCTAGTGCCCCTTATCTCCACATTTATAGAAAACTCTCAGTCTCTTTAAATATTTACCAGCTCATTTTTCCTATAGTTTACACAAGGTGGGAATCTATAAAACTTATTATTTTTATTTAAATTTATTTTCTCACAATGATCAGATAACCTCTTCTTGTCTTAGATTCCCTTGAATTTATTGAATTTAGAAAAAAATTTCTCCGTATTAATATCACAAAAAATTATTTCTGTATATGAAGAAAAATTTTGAGGAACTAGTTCCCTATAATATTCGGTTTAAAACCTTGAAACAAGTGATTGATATTAAACACAGAGCTTCATATATAATATGAAGCATACCTGTATTGCATTGTGATGGTAGCTTCATAATCTTCTACAATCACTTCTTACCTTTGCTTTAAGCTAAGTAACTTTCCCTTCATCTTAATTTTCTTATCATAAGGGAAGTGTTTATTGAAGAATGTATTTTAATTTTCCACCATTACATGAGTTAAATTTCTTCTTCCTCTCTTGTATTCTTGATTAAATACCACCATGGATCCACATCACCTTAAAAAAATTGATAATAAGTGTAACCTTTTCCTTTTCAATGCATTCCAAAGCTGTAGATATCTTCTCTAGAGACTTAGTTCATTGCTTAGCTATAATTGGATTAGTAGTCTCACAAAATGATGAGGTCTTCTACCCCATAAATTGATCCATCATAGAATATTCCCTTTTTGGAATACGTTTTTCCATTTGGGAAAGGTTATTTTTCAAAACCTTATTAGGTTTCCCTAATTTTTCCATAATTTAACTTGTTCCAATACCATCTGTATTGGACTTCTTGGAAAAGAAATATTTTCATTGTCCATGAGTGTTGAGACAATTATTTCTTCTTGGATAAATTTCTAAAAAATGACATATACCATATTAGATCATAAAATTATGAAATCTCTATAACTCTAAACATGGTATAGAACATAATATAAATTAATGCATCGTAAATCATGGAATTATAAACTTTGGTTACATTTGGTGTGTATTAAATCATAAATTATTTATAATGATAGGTAATGAGAATGTGAATTATCCTATGTGTATCCCCTAGGAGTGTAAAATTAGGTGTGCAGTAAGTCTCGTTGTCATGTACCATGTTACCCCGAGTCATGCCTAGAAGACGTTGTTAGATTTGTTACTTCTATGTATATATATTCCAAAACCACATCCACTTGTAGTATTAAGACAGAGATATATGGCTAGAAATACCCACATAACCTCTACCATACCAGAATTATAAGATGTTCTTATATACTTATCATCAATGTCTATCTTAGGGTTGTTCTCCATAATCTATGTTTTCTAAATCTTGATTTCAATGTTTTTTAAACTTCCTTTGATACCAACTATAACGCCCTAACCCCAGAATCCTAAAGATGGTGTATTATTACATTAAATTGGAACTATTATAAGGAAAAAATCAAGAAAGATCATTCATTTAGCACTCTTGGAAATCTAAATTACATACATAATATCCATAATACATTTGGAAAATAGGATAATATATTCTACACAATAAACTAAAATAAAATCTATCCTTGAATGTTTATTCAAATATATCATCTAAATAACTCGGGGAATGAAAAATAATAAAGGTGAGGTAAAATTATCAGTAAGGGTAAGTAAAACAGAGAATTAATGAATAAATATATATAGAATGGTAAATAATTGAGTACACATTCAATAAAAAACTAGATAACACATAAATAATCAGGAATGTAAGAAATTGAAACACATGCCATAAATTAATAAAATGAGAGTGAACTACGTCCATAGATATGTCAACGCAAAAACTCATAGAAAAATAATAATTGATATTAAATGAGTGAAATGTGTTTCTTATCAGAGGTCATGTCTTTGGTATATGAAAACCTATTACCATCAAGACCTTTCACAAGATAGTTTAAAAGACTAATATAATCTTGTTTAATTTTGACAACATATTTGTCTCATGAGAACATGTCGATGCATCGAGGAGCTATATAATGTTTGGGATACACCCTTTATTTCTAGTCCAAAGTATTCTTCATGTAGAATAATCCAAATAACTAATATTCCATATCAAATAACCATATTGAATGAAAAATATGGATTTATTAATAATTCCCCAATCAATGAAATAATTTTTAATGTAACCACCATATGAATAATGGTATAATGTTTAGCCAATACCAATATCCATTTTATAAGAATATTGATATTAAATTAAATTTCTAATGAAAAATTATTACAATAATGTTATTGTTTCATGGGAAGTTAAGAATCTCAAAATTAAGTGATAATAAGAACATTTTAGGAGAATAATCTTTAAACATTCCAAAGTGTGTCGTACTACTTTGAGACATTCACATCATAATATATGAAAATATATGACATAAATTTAAACCTAAAATATCATGATAATATGGGGATTAATAATATAATATTAAAATGGAAGTATATACACCAAATAAGAATGACTTAATGCGTAATAAAAAACAAGTCTAGATGAAATGTAAGTTAAGAAGAAATTTCCTTAACTTGTCCTTACTTTTTGTTTTGTGGCATTTATACTCCTATATAGTAATTAAATAAATTTTAATAACTAATACTAGAACCAAAATCTTTTTTATAATATCATATATTAACTTATTAAAATAATTTATTACCCATTTGTTAACACTCTTTCTTTATTTGAACTATTTTGGGGGTTCATTTCTCAGTTTTCTCAAGTATGTTTGACTTGTTATTTGTTTTTCCTTTTAAATATATCATTGTTTTATCATCTCTATAATGTAAAAAATCACTAAATTATATCATATATTCATTACATATCTATTTATAATATTCCATGACATTAGGAGATTTGAAATGAAGTGCATCGTTCACAGAGATTGTAGGTCGTACGCACGCATAGACACTACTTCCATTTCTTTATTCCTTCCAATAGATCGTAGGCCTTCATTTTTTATTGATTTTTGATAATAAACCTTTCAAGGGGTGAGTTTGAACCCTTAAAATTCCCTTAGGTGTAGGTATTACATGTTTCTATAGGCCTTAGAGGAATTCATTGCCCATATGCTTCAAACATTACATACAACCCAGACTAACTACTTGGAACTGCTCCTCCCAGCATCTTCATTGTGAAATAAGTTCTCCATATTTGTATGGCTGTTCATATAGGTTATCCCATGCATGCACAAGATTTTCCCGATGGCAGGTGCCCTACCATATCATTCTTGTAATATGTGTAGCTTATGTTGTGGTGAAAGCTCCTTACTCATCCGTCTATAGAGCCTGTTACTTATAGGTTGTCTGGTTTGCATCGGCACTAAAGGTGTCCTAAAGGCTTTGAGGTGGCATGAATTCCTTACTGGCCTGAAGGTATGGGTGGACCAAAGGCCTTAAAGGATTTGGGGACCAAATCGGTGGCCCGAAGCCCCAATGAGGGGCAAATTCTCGGCTACTACAGTGCCAAACAATTTCTCCTACAGTTCCCCAGTGCATGCTACAATACTGCACAGTTCCCGTTATAGTACCTGCTATAGAACTGCTACAGTACCTACTACATTACCCCAGAAATTGTGCCTCAACCTGGATTTGATCTCGGGTCGCCTGGATACACTTAGGAGTCCTCACCAACCAGGCTGAGGCTCATGTGCCCATTTAATTATTTAATTAAAAGAATTAAAACTAAATGATTCATATTTATTTTTTATTTTCAAGTATAATATGTATGTTATATATGTTTCATAGTTTTATTATATCTGACCATTATATGTTCGATGTATTTCATGAACAAGTCATATCACTTTGATGTGGAATTAGTCCACACTTCTACAAAAGAAAATATCATATTTACACATGATGGAAGAATAAAGGTATGTTATAAAAAAATTAAAAAATCATAAAGAAATTATAAAATAAATTTATATTATATATAAATATAGTTTCTATAATAATATACACCATGATATGTGGTTGAAAAAGCTGAACAATCATTGTTTCGTGTGGCAGTAGTTCACCGTACAGAAAAATAGTATGTTCATTACCCATTTTATGGAGGTGTGTGTAAGTGTAGTTCAATATCGTAACATAAAAACATTATAGTATATTTATGATAGTATAGTTTCTATGAAATCATAGAATAATAAGAGAATACAGAGTGGAGAAGGGAAATAAAACTAGATAGCTTGAATGAAGGTGTTACCTCTTAGTCAGGTAACTTCTTTTGGTGTATTCCAAAAGCATCCATGGATTGATTAATAGCCAAAGATATCCTTCTAGTTCTTGGGGAGGGATGTTGGGAGATAATTTGGGCAGGTCCTGGATGAACATAAGCGGCTTGATAGGTGTGAGGAATTGGTAGATGTGGAGGCCTTTTATAGGGAAGGAAAAGGCCATAATTTGTATTCTTGAAAAGAAATTAGGTGTACACATGTTATTACCTAAAAAAGGTCATACCAAACCATAAAAACTAATGAATGGAAGTTTTAGGGCCAAGATATGGATAGAAAATGGGGTTTGGACATGTTTCTTGGTTATTTTGGACCTTAATCATGTGTTTTTCAACTATTTTCATACCTAATTACACCTTCATCATTGTAGTTAATTTTAATCACTTTCACTAATCATTTATTCGAAAAAATAAGTTGATCTTATTACACAAAAAAAATATCTTCTTGATTATAATGGTGTTTATTATATTTTAAAAATTTAACTCACAAAATCGGGAAAATTTGGATTAATATTAATCTCACAGACAGATAGATTAACTAGATTAATTAGAAAAATATTCAAAATATTGGTATGTTTTCATATTCAATTTAAAAGATAAAATTATTATAATGAACTAAATTTCATTAAAAGATATATAATTGATCCAATGTGACATTAAAACAAATTTTGAATATAATTTAACATTAATAATTATTTAAATGAAATGACAGTTTTTATAAAAAAACACAGTACTTTTAACTATTCACTAAAAAATAATGTTTCCTTGAAAAAATATCAAAAAATCACCCTAAGATAATTTGGAATTTCTAAAATAAAAAATGATGTTTATTTTATCAAATTAAATTCATATGGGTGTAAAAAGTAAAATTTAAAATAGGTACGTCATTAAAAGGTGGTAAAATTGCCTTAATAATATAGCATTTTTTGTGTAATATTGGGTTTGAACTTATCTTATGCCTATTAAAAAAAGTGTAAAATACCTTTTTTGGAAATTTAATATTTAAATAAACACTCAAAAAGTTATATAATTAAATTTAATATAAAAATTACTAAATAATTTTTTGTTTAAATTGGGTGTTGTGTGTATTACAATGATATCTAAAGGTAAATATGGTAAAGTCATAGGGTGATTCCTTTTTGGTCCTACAAAAAATAAAAGTATAGTATTTAAATACTATGTATATTTCATGGTCAATAACTACACTCTCTTTTTATGTGATTACTTTCTCACTCTAAAATATGAACCTTTTGAACATTTTATATTTTTTGTGCTTCTGTTAAAAAAGATTAACAAACTACCTTTAGTTACTATTTGGATTGATCATGGAGATGAGTTTGTTTATTCTAATTTTAAAACTTTTTATAGTAAAAGGGGTAATACACATAATTATTCTATAATAATAATGTTGTATTAAAATTTAATAGTTTAGAGAATAGATATAATTATTGAATAAATTACTCAAACTCTCATAAGTGAGGGTTTAGTCTAATGACATTTTTTGGATGAGGCTATGAGTAATACTTATTATACTATAAATCAAGTTTTACTATGACCTGTTTTTAATAAAACCCTAATTATTTGTGGAAAAAAATAAATAAAAATCTTCTTAACTTAATTATTTTGGTTTTATGGAATTAAATTAGAATAAAAATGATCAATTATATAAGATTGATTCCAAAACTGATGATAAAATATTTATGGTTGATTCCAAAACTATTAATAAATATATTGTTTTTAATAAATGAACTTTTGTTCTCAATTAAATGGTTCATGTAAAATTTTATGAAACTAATCATTTTATTTTTATAATACCATCATAATTTTTACATATCAATGATTTATTTAAAACTTCCTTAGTTACCTTATCTGATGATAATTTAAAACTACTGATTTTAAATCCTTTAGAAGTTGGAAGAAAGTATTTTAAAAATCTGAAGGATACTTCAATTGAATATGTACATCTAATATATAAATTTCATCATAACACTTTCACTAAAAATTAGTTGATCTTAAATAATCATCCTATTAATTATATAATTGGATATGTAATACAACTGGTTAAAACCAGAATTTCCTTGTGAAATCATTATAAGCATCATGCTTTCCTATCACAATTTGAACCAAAAAACTGAAGATGATACTTCAGATGATGATATTTGGATAAGGTCCATGAAATAAGATCACAATAAAATTGAGTTGAACCATGTTTGTTCCAGATTTGAAAAACCTGTAGCTTTACCGATAATTGATTTATAAGTGTTTTTATAAAATAATTGATCAAAATATAATTATTATTCGAAACAAATAGAGCCATATTTATGAAGGTTATTATAAAAAAGCATTAATATATTATCTTGAATCTTTTTCACAAGTATCTAGATCTTAATCTATTATAATATAATAATCCTTTTTAGCACATATAATATTTACTCTATTTCAAATTGATGTCAAAAGTTATTTCCCAAATGGATATGTTCAAGATGGTGTTTATATTGAACAAAAACCTAGTTTTGAATACCGTAAATTTTATAATATAGTATTCAAACATACAAAATAACTTTTGGACTTTACCAAGATCAAAGAGCATGGTATGAAAGACTATCTAAATATTTACATTAAAAAATATTTTTTAAAGGGAGTGTTCATCCAATTATTTTAACAAGAAATTTTTTTGAAACACCATTTTTTTTAATATATATCGATTTCATTAAATTATGATAAACTAATAAATACCTTCTATGTCATATTGTTAAGCATATGAAAAATTAGTTTAAATTCAGCTTGATGTGATAACTCAACATTTTCTTTGGTTAATAGATTTTCCAAAAACTAAAAGGAGATATTTTAAGTTAATATAGATACAGTAAATATTTACTAAAAAAATGTATTTTAAAAATTGATAAAATATTAGTTCTCTTCTCTCAACTTTTATCAAACTTATATCTTGATGAAACAAGTAAATTAATACATCAAAATCATTATATAAGTATGATTAGAAGTTTACAATATAATACTGAATGACAACTACACATAATGTTTCTACTATTATTGACAGAAAGATTTCTATTTAATCCTAATGAATCACATTTTAAATTTATAAAAATTATTTTTAGAAACCATAAAGTAACATTAAAATATGAATTATTTTATTCCTTCAAAAAAAAATTAAAAAATTAGACAATTTTTAACTTTTAAAGATTTAGATTGGATAAAAAATATACATCAGAAACATTTCACTTCCATAGAGAAGAAATAATCACTTAGACTAGTAAAAACAATACTATGGTAGAAATTTCGAATTTTAAATATATAATTTTGATGTTGGAAGTTGTTGTGCTCAAGTTTTGGGGAAATGAAACATACTCAAAAATTTTTGATTTGGTATTACTCAAAATGAAATTTTTGTAAAAACACTAGCACTATTTCCTTATCTTAGAACCCAACACATAACTCATGATCTAAGAAAATACTAATAATAAATCATTTTCTTAGGGATTACACCATAAAATTTTATATCATTCTATATATTTTCATAACATAAAATCAGCTTGCTAATATTTTAATTAGACACATTACATTTAGACTAGTTAAATTTATTAAAATGAAGTTGGAAATGATCATATTAAATTGATCTTCATTCCACTTCATGTTTCACAAATCTCATTGCATTAAAAACAATTTAGAAAAAATGTGAAATTATTTTTAAAATTTTAAAAAATTGAAATTGATAGACAAATTTTAATTTAGACATATTCTTAAAATTAGAAAAGTGGTCTTATTTTCATATTTTAATTGAAAATATCTACCTTGATAAACAAATTATTTTAAAAAATATTGATTTTTCCTTAATTTTCTATAATAATATTCATTGTATTTCATTACATGTTCTTAAACCATCCATGAAAGAGGAAGATAATCTATAATTTTTTTAAGATAACTTCATGAATTTTTAATCTCTTTTCCAATATCTTTTTTCATTTCAATTCAACTATTATTTAATTTATACTGATATATTAATTTTTATAAAATTTGATCAATTGAATCTTATATGGTGAGTTTTTATTTATTTTTTAAAATAATTCTTTTTCTTTTTCTATTCAAGGATATTCTAAATTAAATTATTAATTGAAGTTTAATGACATTTGTTTTTAGCCATTCATTATTAGAGAAATATATGTGAACTACTCATATTGAAACTAAAAATGGCATGGATGATAGTAATGTAAAATGACTAGATTAGGACTTCAATATAAATTGTTTTTAAATGAACTATCTTTTTCTCATTGAATTTTTGGACTTATTATTCCCATCAGATATATATTCCTAATGAAGATAGTAGAATTATCGTTCCTTACTCTAATAAATTATTTAATTTAGTTAAAGTAGTTTCTCTTCATATATTTAAAGATGGTGGAGTGAAATATCTAATAATATATTTCAGATGTTTTATTATATAGATATATCTAATAAGATCCAAAATAATGGTGAATAGATTTAAGATCAACCTAAGCACACATTTTAAAAAGATAATTTCAAATAGTAAATCATGGTGAAAAAATAGATGTAGATGAATTTTATTACATAAACCATGATAAAAGGACTTTTCCTAAAGATATGAATAGTTAAAAAACTCTAAATGCATCTAACACATTAGATCAAAATTATTCTATAACTAAATTAACTTTTTTTCATTATATTTTTCACTTTACTTATTACTTCTCTGATTCTTTTTAAAAATCTAAAAGAGATAAAAAGTTAAATATAACTTTTCTAATTGTTTTTTCTTCGTAATAGTCTATTAGTTCATTATTTTGGTCGATTTTTTTCTATGGTTACTAATCATATATTTTTTGTGGAATAATTTTGAGAAAGTTTTATTTTGTTATTATAAACTAAATTGTATATATAATGTGTAAATATTCTTTAATGGGATAAATTTGATAAATATTTCATCCATATTGTTTTATTCTCTAATCATTTTAAATTTGGACAATTTTTTACTATTTAATTCTCTGAAAGATCTCTAGGCCTTTATCCTTGCATAGAAATGGGGATCGGATTTTTGACAATCGGTAAAATATATCGAATCATGTGATTGATTATTTCAAGGACAATTTCAATGAACCTTCCCTCCCTATGGATCCTTTGGACGGTATCATTCACAAACTTGTAAATAATGATGAGAAAACCAATCTCACCTTTGTACCCTTGAATCTTGAGAAACAAGAGGTGGTCTTCATCATTAAATATGAATGTTCTCAAGGCCCTAATGGATTTGGTAATATCATTTTTAAAACTTATTAGGATATAATTCAAAATGATATATGCAGGCTTGTCATTCATTTTTTCAAGGGAGGTTCTCTTCCTCTTGGCCTGAACACTCAGTTCATAGCTTTGATTTCAAAAGTGGAAAATACCAATAAAATTAATCTATTCAGGATAGTTTCTTTGGTTAACACTATTTAAAAAATAATTTGTCAAATTCTTGCTATAATACTATCTATGGTTGCAAGTAGGATTGTTTCTCCAAATCAGTTCAGTTTTATTAAAGGAAGTTCCATCCAGGATTGTCTCATTACTGCTTTGGAATGTGTGAATAATTTAATGAAACCCACCAGGGGTGGGAATATTTCACTCAATCTTGATGTTTGGAAATCTTTTAACACAATGAACTGGGGCTTCATTTGCAAGGCGAACAGTGAAAAATTATTTTATATGGGATCATTGTCTGACCTAAGAGAAGAGAAGGAAGACTTGATTAACTCCTTGTCTTTTTTGAAGAGATAAGTTGGGGAAAATCTTTTGTTTACTTTGGCAGGAATATTTCTATTCCAAGGAATTGTGACATTGCTAGAGAGTTTGGAATTCATGAGGGGAACCTTCCTTTTAACTACTTGGGGGTGCCTTTATTTTGGGGAGGCCTAAAGCTTGTTATTTCACATAGATTCTTAGCAAGGTCAAGAAAACATTTGTCTACATGGAAGGGGAAAACTCTCTCCATGGCTGGAAGATTTTTTTGGTTAAATATGTTATTGTATCCAAGTTTGTTTATTCCTTTATGGTTAAAAAGTGGCCCATCTCTCTCATTATAAGTATCAATGTTTCTCTTAAAAATTTCATCTAGAGAAGAAACATCCTTGAAAAGAAACTGGCGACGGTTCCATGGAATACATGCTATAAGCTGTTTGACATGAGGTGTTTGGGGATCAAAAATATTCAGGACTTTAATGATTCACTGTAAGATTATATTATGTGGAGACTTTTCCACAGCAATTATGAGGCTCTTTCTTTCCTTCAGAGTAAATTTATGAATTGGTTGAAGATGGGTGATTTTAAACATCTTGATTCCTATGTGTAGACTGATTTTAAATCTATGTTTGTCTCAATTTATTCTCACTCACAATGGCTAGTCTTTAATGATTCATCTCTTGATTTTTGGAAATCTAACTGGACCGGTACTCCTCTTGCAGATTTTATTGAAGGTGATGATTCTATCTTGGATTTGGATATTTCAATCAAGGATCACCTAAGTAGCATGGAGGGACTTCCAAGCCAAATTTTCAACATATTTATCAATTATTGTTTCTATAATAGGGAGGATTTTTGGGTTAAGAAGCCTACTACAAATGGTATTCTTTCTTCCAAGATTTTTTACTGGTTTTCTTTGAATTGTAACTCAAATTCATGCCGGATGGAGGGGTTGCACAAGAATTATATCAGACCCCCCAGATCTATATTGTCTTAGGGAGATGCTCATCATAAAATCCCTATAGAGTGTTATCTTCAATCATGTTGAATATCTATTTGCTCCATATGTGTTATTTTCCACCAACACAGGGAGGATGTAGATCAAATTTTCCTCAATTGTGTTGTCTCTACTTCAATGTTGAAAGCCATTGGAGATCTGTTTGATGTCTCTCTACCCCAGATGATCTTCATCTATGACTTCATACAGAGCTGGGGGTTCCTTTCCTTGTCCAGCCAGTTTCTTGATCTCTTTATGGTCATTGTTGTAGAGCTATTTCATTTTATCTGGTATGATCGAATCCAGGAGCTTTATAATGGTATGTCTTTCTCAGCCCACACTACTCTAACTCAGGTTCTCGTTTCTATTCATGAGGCCTCCACTCCAAAAAAAGAAGATTTTTTTAATTAAATTCATTATCTTTCTATTTTATCTCGAATGGGAATCATTGGTGATTTTTTACCACAGTATGGTAATCTAGAAGTGTTTTGGCAGTAGCCCATTTTCAGTTGGATTAAAACCAATTGTGATGGAGCTTCTCATGGTAATCATGGTCCCTCAAGATATGTTTCCATATTCAAAGATCATTGAGGTAGTGTTCTTGGATGTTTCCATGGTCCTTGTGGTTTTACCTCCTCTCTTGAGACTGAGATTCATGGAATTATTGTTGCGGTAGAACAGGCGAAGATACATGGGTGGAATAACATTTGTCTTGAAAGTGATTATACTACTATTATTTCTACTACCAGGTTGGGATCTTCTCATTTATCTTAGAAGCTCACTAATCATTAGGTCAATTTCATGGACTCTCTTCTTTCTATGAATCATATTATCACTCATACCTATAGAGAAGATAATTTGGTGGAGGATGGCCTTGCAAACAAAGGGGTCAGTGGAGTTGATTTCATCTGGCATGACCAGCTTCCTAATGAGTTTTTATCTCTTCATAATAGGGATTGTGACAAGACTCCCATTTTTAGAATTGTGTAAGTTTCTGGAATTCTTTCAATAAGGGTGCCTTGTTCTTCAGGGTATGGACTCATCTCTTTTTTAAAAAAATTCATCTTTTCATGCTTTTTTACTTTCCAAAAAGGGGGTTATTTTTTTATATTGTTAATTCTATAAAACACTTATTTATTTTTTCTGAAATAAAAATACTCTTACCAAGAATATTATCTAGCTATATTTTATATTATAGTTCTTCTATTTCTTTAGAATGAAATTTTAGAAACTCATTTATGAAATATTATACCTCCAATAGATATACAAAAAACCAAATATCTATATTTTCACCATCAAACTAAATGTATCATACTCCTGAAGCACTTTAGCAATGAAAAACAAATCCATCTTTAGATATTTCTAATGAGAAGTTCATTTAAATATATTACAATTGATTTTATTACAACTGATCCTATGTTTACTAGAATAACAACATTGTAGTTTTTTATAATGTTTAATATAAATAAATACACACCATTAGAATTAGAATAATAATCATATGAATATTAAATACAAAATTCTCAAATTTTTTTCATCTTACTGATTTAAAATTTATTATATTTTATTGAACTTTATATCAATGAATTTTTTCTTTCTACGAATTTCAGTAAGAGATACCATTATGTGAGGTTATCCATGTGATGATCCAAGTGTTTCTATTTTAATTATCCTATTTTCAATCTTATATGATCGTGGTACTATAGGTATATGATTATAGAGGAGAACATGATAATTTGATTAAGGGCTTCTATTACTAGAGATATAGATATCGAGAACATCCAATGCTTGTAAGTTAATATGTGAGCTATTATCAAAAGGAATAATCATGTGATCCTTGGAATAGGATGGAAAACCAAGTGATATGTATAAAATCATAGAAAACATATGATAGGGTTGGAATTTCTGGATACCTCAAATATGGTCTACAAATATATCATTAAATTTATTTTAGAATTAGGTTTTGATAAATAACTTTTAAGGGATTATTTTATTTTTTAACCAATACTAGATGTTTTTTAAACTCTAGTGGTATTTTATTATGAATTTTTGTTTCTTAAATTAATATACTTTTATGTTTTTGATATATATATATTTTATTGGTAGTCTAAATAGTTGTTATTTTAATTTCTATTTTTAAAACAATATTTCAGTATAGTAAATATTTATTTATATGTTTCATTGATCTCATTGGAATTTTTAAACCCAAACCAATCTATAATTTCAATAGTAAAAAAGTTTATAAATATCTTATTTGGTAAATAGACTGAAATTAAAGGTTTGTTTTCTATCTAAATTAAAACTTTCCTCTTGTATTTTTTTCACTGTCACTCCTATAAAGACATGTAGTCATAGTAGTCTTTAATATTTTTCTAAGATTAATTTTTTTAATACTATCTTTTTTATTTCCCTTGGTTTATTGAAATTTCAGCTCATTTTTGTAATATTTAACATGTTGATAAAGGAATTATATTTAGAGCTAATATAAGTATATATTGGTACACATTAAAATTTTAAATCAAACCAGGAAACCAACATTTAATGGATGTAGTTTTGATTGTCGGTGTGATCATATGAAATCATGTATCATTAATATGAGATTTGAAAATTTAATCATGCTGGCAGGAAACTAAAAAGAATTATAGAATGAAATCAATAAATTTTCTTAAAATGAATATTTTGAATATCTGGTAAACCATAAATTTCATAATATATTATTATATTATATAACCATGAGAAATTAAATCCCTATATATTCTTTTGAAAGATGAAATTTAATTTTAATAAAGTTTTATATAACACATTCTAGAACTTCCAATGTTTCAAAAACTCATAAATCTATACATATAGATAATTTTCATGCATTAATTTTTCTAAAAAGATAATCCTTAACACATATTACTCAATGATTATTAATAATATTAAAAAAATACAATCCTTAAGTTAAAAGGAACTTTTATATGGTCACTTAATGGAAAATAGTTTTGATATTATTCCAAAAAAATGGTAGTACAGAGGATAGTTGTTGATGATACTATGAATTTTAAAAAGATAATTCTAGTTGACTTAATGAAATCTATAATGAATTATGAGAGAAGATAAAAACAAAATGCTAAAAGTGAGAAAATTAATACTATAGTAACATTTTTTTATTAGGTAATCTTAGTTAAAATATATTTAATATTTATACTAAAAATTCTAATTCCATGGTTTCGAAGAGAAAATCTATTCTTCTGATCTAATTGATTTTCTAAAAAATAATAGTAAACTTACTCAAATTATAATGATAAATAATATTATCCAAAATTTAATCTTATATAATACTCATCATAATGAAAAGAAAGACATGAGTGATAAGGAAAATTATTTAGAGTTTTTATGATATAAATATAAGATAGAAGTTCATATCGGACCTGACTATCATGAATTGAAAAAGAAAAACAGAAATATGGGATGTAATTAAGAAAGAAAAGGGGTTAAGATCATAAAATCCTTAGATACTTGGAGCACTAGTGAATGTGATACATATTTAGATATCTGATTAAAATATAGTGGATTAGAATGTTAGAAAAATTTTGGATTCTACTAAAATGTTCCAATGAATGAAAAATGCCTTATATAAAAGTTAACGGTAAAATATTCTATAAATTTAAGACTTGTATCATATTTCACTTATAACACAAATTATGAATATTCTAATTCATCATAAGATTAAAATGATGATCTATCTGGAGTTGAAAAAGATGATTCATCTGAAGACAATGAAAAGTTACCTCATTATATTCAAAATGAAATTTATGTTACTCTTATGGATTAAGAGAATAATAAATGAAAAAAATACATATTACATTAAAGAAGATAATATTGTTATAATGACTGAACTTTTTCTCACAATAATGCCTCAATATTTTAATTTAAATTATTTTTTATCTTGGTAAAAGTTCCCTACTACCAATGGAGTGGTTTCAATAGTTACTAAGGATTATTCATATCCCAGATCTCTATAAATTGGAAAAACAGAATAGGATGCATGATTAGAACACAGTTATTACTAATCATTTGAGTTAACTATGTGGGAACTGTTTGTAGATGATTGGTCATACAATTTTTTGAAACCATGTGACTCAGGGACCATGGCCATGTGAAATGTCTCATACATGAGATAAAGTTTTTTTACATGGGATGTTCAGTATTATCCAAACCATGAACCTAGTCCATGTGTGGGGGTTCATCGATAGTGGAGGGAACAAGTTTAACACACATATTGGCCAACTATATGTCCAAACTGTGGAACTCTATTTTTTAGGTTAATTTTTTAATTTTATGCTAAATGTTAAAAAATCCTCACCCTCCTATTCCTTATTTCATTTACAATAGACGGCCCCTCCATCTTTTTCCTGTAAAGCTCTCCCTCCTCCTTGGTTAGGGATTGAGGTAACATCCACATATAAACAATGATTTCTTCGTGATCATAATAATTGTATCCATAAATATAAGTTACATAATCCCATTAATTATTATCACTATTTATCATTATGTATATTCAATTATTTCAGTGTGAGATTGTTTTTCCTATTTTCCGAACATTTTACTATTTTTTCATCTTCTTATATTCTTCTTCGAATCAAAGGTTAAGGATGGATGAGTGGTCATCCACAAACCTTATCTAGGTGGTCTATAAATTTTCCCTCAAATTTTATGAGTTTTAGTATTGTTTTTCATTGTACCACAGTCTAAACATTTTCTCACAATGCCTTAGAATGTATCTTGTTTTATTAAATTATGTATCCCATGTTGTGATACATTCGTATACACCAACTAGATTGTTAAAGGATTTATACCTCATTGATTTCCTCTAATTTGGGTGTGATAAATTAATTTCATTATTTTATCTAAATTTTTAATTGTCCAAACACCTTATAAGTGTTTTTTACCCTGAATTTGCATATACAATTCCTTGTAAACTAAATTGATTAATTTATATGAATGGAAATTGGTGTAAAGGCCACACCACATGTTTTATAATTATAAATTCATGTAATATTAATTTTTCACCATTTTATATTATTTTATATTATTATAAATGTATTAGAGGTGATACCTCATGTTTATTAGTATTATTATCAGTATGGACTTAGTATTGGATGGTCAAAAATAGAAAAGTGTTCCATTGAGCATGGTGTTTCGTGATCCCATATGTTGGGTTTTGGGCATGATGTGTCACATTTTTATAGTCTTATTTGGATGACGGGAATGATGATAACCATTCACATGCTTTGGGTGTTTCACATGATTACTCACGCTACCATCTTGAGTTATGGGAATCATGTCTCTCTTTCATATGAGATTATGTTATTATACCCTTGCTAAATTCATTGGTTCATTAGACTAATAATAGAAACCTATGTTATTCACAATGTCCAACTAGCACCTAGTATCCAGGTGTATGACTCTAAACATACTCACTTATACTATTTATATACATGTATAAATATTTTATATATAATTAATGTATATATGGTTATAGATTAGAATCATTCCTTCCTATTACAAAGTATGTGAAGTATACCTGGTGTCTTATAGAAACCTTTTTTGGTCGGTATTTGTTATTCATATTTTTCTATTGTCCATTATTCATGCACCCAGCTATGTAATGTACATTGGATGGATTATTTCTAGACATCATTAGTGAAGTCCTACTGTGTTTATATCACAACTTAATTGGGACTCTTTGGTACTCGAGTAGACATCATGTTTGTGGGTTTGGATAAGGGAAATCCATATATTATAGATTCTTGATATTATTTAATTATAGGATGGAGCATGGGATTAGTGGATCAAGTGTAATCTTGTGATGATTATGGAGCCATATTTTGGCCTTTTGTACTTTTTAATAATTTTTTATATATGTATATCTATTATTTCCCCTACTTGTATACTAGATTGACATGGAATAATTTTTTATGAATTAACCTATGTATTTTGGTATTTATTCATGTTTCTTTGTTGTCTATGATTCTATAGTTTAATATGGTATTCTTTTTCTGTTGCTCTATCTGTTATATCATGATTCTGCCAATATTTATTTTTTCTATTTATTAATTATATATGTTATTACACTCTTATATGATGTTATATTCTCCCCACCATACCACCATATAAGATTACTTCTTTTTAGTACCTCGAGCATTTTGGGAGGTGTGATTGAGGCCATGTGACCCACCTTCTCGGGACACCAGTTAGGTGGATCTTGGGGGACAACATTACAATGTTATATCAAGACCTTTTTTGTATTTATGATTCAATATTATAGAGTATACTATAATTTAATGGATTTAGTAATAATTTTGTGACTAGGACTAGTTAACTAATGTATTGGGAAAACTAAAATTACCTGGGTTGGGTTATCACTATTGTATGATTATATCTGCTACAGTTGATATGATCTGACCATTACGTGATGCACATAATTTGTGGTTTTTTTGTTGCTGTTATTGATACATACTTCATTCATTTCTATTAAGTTAGTAAATTAGTATATCATGCAACATTATAGGCATATTAGGACTAATATGCCACGTATTTTTTTCTTGTCACTTATACTTTTTGTGTGCATTTTCCTACTACATTTAGATAGTTCCATGATTTTTGTAAATTGAAATGTGCTAACATTTCAAGAAGAGATAATATAAATAGTTTAATTATATTTTGGGTTTTGTACCAATGAGTTCTATGGACCTATTATATCATGCTACTAGATTTAAAGGTCGGGTTATAGTTAAATGACATTCCAATTGAAATCTATAAGAAGTATGAATTTGGTAAATTCATAATAGGGAAACATATAACTTGACCATGAAATATATTTATATATTTATGTAAAATTTTATGAAATCAATGAAATTTTAACTTCTAAATAAAATGGTTGACACTAAATGGGGATGCATAATACAAATTACAGCATTTTACTTTCTATCTAGCAATTGACACTCCATTTACAGAAACCTCTATAATTTGATATTAGACCTAGACCTGAACCTGGCCTTAGTAGTGGTTTTTTTTGTATCTTATGTTCTTATGTATTTTTATGGGTTTTCTTCCATACCTAGACCTGGATTTCAGAAAAAGTGTAGAGGTGTGACCTTTTCTATAGTAAGGTTGTATACCTAACCTATTATCTATCTATAATCTTTTCAAATATTAAATTTTTTAAAGGAAGGCGTATATAATTATAGAATCATGCCACCATGACAGCCTCAAGTTTTATTCCATAAAGGAGGTGATGACCATAAACTCGAGGTAGTGGACACTAAACCACTGATTATACCTTATAGAGTTCCACCTATGGAACCACCTAATATTCTTGATATGGGAACCGTTGCCTAGTTTTGAGAGGGATTTATTTGTATGATCATGTCTATGAAAGGTTTCACTAAACCATCCATGACTATGGAAGAGTTT
Source organism: Viscum album (assembly GCA_963277665.1). NCBI lineage: Eukaryota > Viridiplantae > Streptophyta > Magnoliopsida > Santalales > Viscaceae > Viscum > Viscum album. The sequence goes on along the minus strand of OY728153.1, from coordinate 1,436,288,005 downwards.
TCTGGGTAGTCTTAGTAGCACTATCATCCCACATTTAATAGGGATGGTAGACCACAAGATGTAGAGTCGTGGATTGTGGCCATGATTTATATTAATAAGCTTATAGAAATCCCTTTGAAATTAAGGTTCAAGCTCGCTACCTATATGTTATGCATCTCTAACAAGCGTTGGTGGGGTTTCATTACCCAAGTTGACCAATGTCAAGATATTATCTGAGTGGACTTCTATACAATATTTTTTGATTGATTTTTTCCATAGATGTTGAGGAAGGACTAGGATAGAGTGTTTATGAACTTGAAGAAGTGAGATATATCTCTCATGGAATGATGTACTCATTTCATTAAGCTTCATTGATTTTCTCCAACTTTATCTAGAGATGATATTATAACAGTGATGTGATTTGAGTATGGGATGTTATAAAAAATATGATTGAACATCAATGTTTTCTAATGGACTAATATTTCTTAGATAGTAAGCTTATCCCTCAATACTAATAAGAATTTGAGGTATGCCAGCGGTGGGAACTAGGGTGGTTTAGCACTTAGAACTTGATGTATTTCTTCTTACAGGTGAAAGCAATGTTTAAGGGATTCGTGTGGGGGTAGTAGATATCAGGAAACATGTACGAATAGTTTTCAAATATGTTTCCAATTTGGGAAGCTTAAAACATGAAATCCTATTTTCTATGAGATCCAATTGAAAGTTGATATTGTGGAAGGATAGGAAATATTCATTGTTTTTGTTTGAATTTCCCATTAATTCCTATAGATAGGGTATTTACACCTACACAACATTATAGAGTGGGACCTATAGTATCTTTCTTGTAAGGTAGTAAAAATACCCTAGACTGCTCTAGATGAGGAGGTGGTTGAGGTAGTGGTAATCAGACTCGATAATTGATGTGACAGCAGAGTGGGCCTACTTAGGGTAGTTAGTTTGGGACTTAGGGATTTGGTATATTTTATTTAGGTAAAAATAAAGACAATTTTAGAGGAGAGAATTATTGTACCTTCAGTTTTTGAGGTTCTATTCTAGTATTCATTACTCTAGTTTCTATGTTATTTGACATTGTCACAACACATTATTTTATATTGGAAGAAATCCTAGAGATTTTGGGCCACAAGATAAAATATTATTATGGAATGATGGCTCTTGATACCAAATTGCGTGTCAAGTCAGATAGAATTTTCCGATGTAAGGATTGTCCCCTTGAGATAGTATAATATTCCTTCATATGGAATATTTTCATCCTCGACTTGAAATAGGTTTTATGTCATTATTGGGATAGACTGATCGGTTCTATATCAACCTCGTATCGATTTATATCACAATATGGTTACATTTACATCACCAGAGGGTGGTAGACATACTCATAATGGAGAATGGGATGATAATGTGTCTAGATAAAAATGTGAGAATCAGGGTCTCATAATAATAACCTCTCATATCTCTAGTCTCTTCTTGGATGATCATGGAATATGAATAGTGATTTTCTCTCTTATGGTGGATAATTTTAGAGACACCTTCCCTAATTACATTTATGCGTTACCTTTAGTGATAGAGGTAAAATTAACCATTAAGGTAGTTCCAGGTATGGGATGAGTTTCCATTACCCTTTATAGGAAGGAACCTACCATGCTTTTAGAACATAATAATAATATAGAAGATCTAGAGTCTATGGGTTTTATATTCACCAAAACTTCTCCATGGGGTTCACCGGTACTATTTCCAATAATGTAGATAGTAGCCTCATGGTTTTCATCTATTACCGATGGTTGAACTAGCTTATGGTAAATAATTGATATAAACTACCTTGAAAATATTACCTCTTTGATCAACATCAAGGAGAGTGGGTGTTTTAAAATATTTAAATGGTGTCATTGTTTCATCAGGAATGTTTCAGAACTTCAGGCCTACCTCATATAGATTTATAAATTATGTATAGTCTTTAAGAGTACCTGGTAATTCCATTAGATCCCATGAACACAGCTAATATTTTTTGGCTCTAATGTATCATGATTTCCACCAAAATTTGGATTCATTCATTTTAGTATTTTTGGATGACATCTTAGTGTATTATACTTCTCAATTTGATTGTTCCAGTAATCTTAGGACCATACTGAATATGTTGAGAGAGAACCATCTTTATACTAATCTTGCCAAATGTCATTGTTGGATAAACAAAGTCCACTTCATAGGTCATATAATTTTGGATTCTGAAGTTCCAGTAGAACTAGAGAATGTAAGATATATAGTTTCCTGTTAGTTTTCCAAAAAATTCATTGACATATGATTTTTCTTGGGGCTATTCGGGTATTAAAAATGCTATATCTATGATTTATCACACATTTTAGTGCCTATTATAGGTCTTCCAAGAATGGTGTGAACTTTTTATGATTAGAAACTTGTAAAAGAAACTTCAAGGGTATGAAAGGTAGGTTGACTTTAGTACTAATTCATATTCTTCTAGATTCAAGTAGGAGTTATACTATTTAATATTAGGAATTAGGTATCGAGATGGGAGTAGTTTTTACATAGGATAAGTGAGTGGTAGCATACTATTCTCATTAGTTGGCGTCTTAAGGGTGGAATTACCATATGAACAACCATGATTTATTAGTTTTTGTTCATGACCAATGGTGTTGGTGAAACCATTCACATTGGGAAAATTTTTTTCTTTTAACAAACCATAAAACCTCAAATGTTTGTTTTCATAGTTTGATCTAAATTTCAAGATGTGTTGATGGTTTGATTACCTTTAATTATTTTATTTCCATATTTACTATATTCCTAATAAAGGTAAGGTTGTATCTAATTCTATGAATTGTAAGAATTAGATAGAAGTGGTTCTGGAGGAATGTGGGGAGTGGAAACTCATTTCCTTGTTTTTAGAGATTCACTTTGAGGTTGAGGAGGATCATGGGCTTATTGTCCTCAAAACCTTTGTATTGACCTCTATCTATTTGGACTGAGTGATATTGACGAACATTTCATATCATGAGGCCCTAATTATGATAGAAAGTATCTAAGATGAAGAACCAACATGCATTTGGACCATGGCTGAGGATGAGACCTTACACTATCATGGGAGTGTCTGGGTCCTAGGTAAAATATGAGAGGAAGTGATGTGGTAATTTTAAAACTAATTTTGGGTGGTACATTCTTTTTTCACCAATATGTATCAAGACTTATGTCACAAGTATCAGGGGCTGGTATAAACTGAAAGATATCCATTTTATCACTTAGTGTTCAATCTATTAGTAGTTGAAGGTGGAACATCAGTGACCGAAAGGACTTTTACAGTCGTTTTCCATTCTCAATTAGAAGTGGGATGACGTATCTGTTTATTTTTGATAGACTATTCTAGATCTACTCTAGGAAAGGACATTTTTTTGTATTTTTTGGTCATTTGAAAAAGTTATCACACTTTTTGCATATGTGTGATTCCTTTTCAGTGGATGAGCCAACAAAGCTGTCTGTTAGGAAGGTCGTACATCTTCTTGGAGATCCTTAATTGATCATATCAGATAGGGACACTCACTTCACATATTGGTTCTAGAGAGGGTTGAAAAGGGTGCTAGGTATATAGGAGCCTCTAAGAAAGTCATATCACCCTCAAACTGATGAATAGAAAAGTAACATTATTCAGGTTTCAGAGGATATTCTTCATGCATGTGTCCTTGATTTTGGAGGTTCTTAGGAGAAACACTTACCCTTGGATGAGTTATCCTATAATAATATCATTATGGATTCCATTTATATGGATCCTTGAAAATACATATAGTTCGGTCCTTGTTATTTACCTTTGTGATGGTTAGAGTTAGGGGAAGCCTCTTTTCTTGGACCATGTCACATCTAGGAGATTACAGTGGAGGTCTAGTTATTCAGGAAGTGCGTGTTGATTTCCCAGTCCTAAAAATAGTTATATTCCATCCTCTATTTAGGATCTCTTGAGTTTGAGGTCAATGATCATGTTTTCTTGTGAGTTTTAACTAGGTTGGACAATAAACACATTTAGAAGAAGGGTATGATTTTTCTTAGATTCTTTAGAACCTTTGTGGTTTTGAAGCGAATCAACCCATTATCTTATCAGATAACACATCCTATGAGATACCAGTCTGTGCATGATGTATTTCAAGTATCTCACCCATTTTGGTACTATCTATACCCATCAATTTTTTTACATCCTAATGGGGTTGATTAATATGTGGATACACACTTCAAGGTAAATCCATTGTATATCATGGATTTGTGATTGAAGACACTTTAGGGATGGTCACTTCCTTTGGTATGGGTACTATAGTAACATCACCGTGTTTTGGAAAAGACCTGGGTGTGTAAAGCTAACATCCAAGACCAATAGATAGATATTTTCTTAAATAAAAACTCTTTACCCTCTAAATACTAACTCAATGATGAGTTTCTTCAAATAGAGGAGGCCATAATAACCCGCCTATTTCTCAATGTTACCATTCGTTTTTCAATTTTAACCATTTTTTATCTCTTAGTGAGCATTCCATATGGACAAAAGAAATGTTTTGGGAGCATCAAGGGGTTATTTGAATATCATTTCATTATAAAATGAAAAAACATAGTGGGTAAAATGATTAGTATGTGGTAAGTACTAACTGTGAGAATTAAATGTGTAGGAAACCTATTGTACAAAAGAGATTGTATAGTTTGTATGCAACTATGTAATCTAGAGATCAACACCATAAAAAATTACATTGTCAAGAGATAGAAGATTTTCACATGGTCTGGGAACGATTATCCAAATAGTCCACCTAGCACATATATGTGTGGTTCTTAGACAGTGGAGGAATCCCTGTTGGTGCATGGTTTGGATTAACTTGTATCAAAACTATGAAGCACAATTTGTTATAGTGAGTTTATTAATTTAAACTTAACATTCCAAAAATCCTTACCCACCTCTTGCATTATTGATTTCCAACAGACATCCCTCAATATTTCTCCCATGACCCTCTCCCACCTCCTTGGTTAGGGATTAAAGAAACTTCTACATAAAAAGGTTGATTTCTTATCCATAAAAATCATTGAATCAGTAACAGTAATATCTTTAATCCTCTTACGTTGTATATTAGTTTATCTTTCTACATGTTTTGTTACTTTGGTGTGATCTCATTTACACTATTTTAATGTAATTTTATATTTTTTCTATTTTTATCCAATATTCTTTGAATAAAAGGTCGCGGTTGAATTTATGGTCATCCACAGATCTCAAGTAGAAATTCTAGATGTTTTACCTCAATGTTTAGGTATTTTCATAGCATTTTATGATGTTCTACATGCTGAAATATCCACCCAATGTCTTATAATGTTTCATTATTTCTTAAATTATTTAATTCATGATTTGATATACATATTGACCCCTATTATTTTGTTAGAGACTTACTACCTTGTTGATTTCCAACCCAATGGGCGTGATAAATTAATTTTCCCCTTTTAAATAAATTTTTAAATGACCAAACACCTTCTACATGTTTGGATTAACCGTGAATTAGTATTTTTTTACCTCGTAAATTTAATGGGTTAATTAAAATGAATAGACATGGTTGATAATTCAATTTCATATTCTTTATAATTATAAAGATGAAATATATGAACTGTGAACCGTTTGATATTGTGAAAAATGGTTATAAATATATTAGAGGTGATCCCTTCTAGTTATTAAAATTATTATGTGTGTTATATTACTATTGACTAGTGGACAATGGTTAAGGGTTCTATTGATTATGGAATTTCATGATCCCTTACAAATGGTGATGGGCATGATGTATCACATCATTATACTATTATTTAGATGATGGTAATGCTTCCCTATCTTCATATGCTTTGGGTGTTGGGAATGGAGACTAACCCCGCTATCTCAAGTGACTATCATGATGTCTTATATTCATATGAGAATGTTGTATTGTACCCTTGTGGGAGCCATTGTCTCGTTAGACTAGTTATGGATGCCTAAGTTATGCCATGGGTCTATCTTGCCCCAAGTCTCCTTGTATATGGATCTAAATATCCAGACGTATAGTGTGTATATACATGTATACAAGTTATATATATATATATATATCTCTATTTACAATATAAATATATATGGTTACTGATCAAACTCATTCTGGTCTATTATGAGGTAGGTGAAGTCTTCTAGATGTTCCATAGGAACCTAGGTTGGCTTGTATTTATTATTCGGCATTGTTTATTATTAATTATGTCTACACACTACTATGTTATTTACCTTGGATAGATTATTTGTAGACACGTTTGGTAGTTTCCTACTAAGTTTATCTCACAACCTACTCATGCCACCATTGGGACCCATGTAGACCTCATTTCTGTAGGTGTGGGTAATGGAAAGCTCCCTATTAATGTTTCATCATTTAATTTACGTATAGAATTGATCATGAAAGAAAATGGACAAGAATATTCTTTTATTCTATTTGAACCGTCTCTTTTCATTTTTTATATTTTTTTATAGTTTTGTTGTATGTGTTTGTCACCTATTTCTATTTTTTGTATACTGGCATGACATGAAATCATTTTATATGACTTAGCCTATGGATATTTAGAATTTAGTATTATTTCTTGGTTGTTTAAGATTATAAAATTGATTATTATATTTTTTTCATTTTTCTATCTAGTATATCAATCGTCTACTATTTATTATTTGAATACATTTATTTTTTATATTCATTGTTCTACTTTGATATGAGGGTATAGTATCCTCACCGTACAACCATAGACCCCGTCTTTTAGTCGGAATCCTCTAGGGTAATAGGAGGCATGATTGAGGACATGTGTCCCACTAGATTGGGTCACCGATTAAGGGGATCTTGGTTCATAAAATTTAAATTATTAAAGATAATACAATAAATTTTGAATTTAACATCAAAAAATTCAAAATAGTCAAATGAATTAGATTTTAAAAAAAAGTATTCTCATGAAAAAATAGTACACCAGAATTTAGATGATAGAATTTCAATCGGTCAAAATTTCATAATAAAAATAATATTGATCGTAAACCTGATAAAGGCAATCAAAATTTGGTTGTTTAGATTAAATTTTAAAATTCCTATTTAAAGAAACATTTAACCAATTTTACTATTGAAAAAAGTGGATAAAATTTATAAACAAATAAGTCCCTATGTAACATCAAGATGAATAGGTTTTAATTCTAATAAATGTCATTTTCAACCAAATTATTATATACCTAATATTTTATATTTCTATATTAAAATTAAAAAATGAATTAGATGTATTAAAAATTATTTTCTATATAATGTCTAATATTTTGGATTTTATAAAACATTAATTTTAGAAGAAGTATCAGTTGTATAACATCAATGTCTTCAAGAGGTGTGGTTTTCTAAGATATTATTTATAATATAGTTGGACCCTAACATGTACGGTCACCAAGAACTAAATTTTACATATTTCAAGAAAAAATTTTATTTGTCAAAAATAGAAACAAATAGCACAAAGATAAATGTATTTCTTAACATATGACGGGAGAAATGTTACAAATCTGAAATTTTAAATATATTAAAAGTGGGAAAGGATACTATTAGAGATAATTCATAGGGTTAAATTATTGGAATTGGAAATTTTTATAATATTTTAAAATATCTTATATGATATGTTTTATATATATTAGGAAAAGATCAAAACTATATCACCATATGTCAGTTATGTGATGGGGGATATCTTGTGATCTTTGGGAATAAAAATGTATTTTTCAATGTTCAGATGGAAATTTCAATTTATCTACTTAATGTAATGGATATTAATTCATAATCAACATAAAATAATCATGTAATCATAATTTTACTTGTTTAAGGAAACCCAAAGACTTAACAAGATGAGGACACTGTTACATCTTACCAGTAATTAATCTTTCTAGAAAAGGACATGTTTTGAGTGTACTAGAACATAAGTCAAATTCTAAAATAGAATGTGATCCTTATCAATATAGAATGAAACATATGTCATGTTTTAAATAAAAAAGTGATGTCTTGGCTACATATATTTACAGTCCATTGACTGTTTTGGTCTAACATAAATTAAAAGTATTAGAGTAAAACTCTTTTTATATGTCTTGGTTAAATAATACAGTAGATTTTCTTTGGTTTATTTTCTCACTCAAAAATCCATAAAATTTAATAAATTTAAAATTTTCAATTAGTATGTTAAAAAAAGAAATACCAAACTTGGTTCCTATCTAGAGTGATTATGGTTTTCAGTTTATTAATTATTTTTTAGAAACATTTTGAAATAAAAACGGGATTACTAATAATTTTTCTAAACTAAGAACAGCAGAAAACTATATAGTTTTTAGAATAAATATAATTATTCTGTAAATAACTCAAAAAATGCTAAGTTATTCTTCTGTTGAAATTTAGTGTTGGCCTGGGGTTGTTAGTATTGCTTGTTATACTATAAATTATATTTTTCTCATACATTTTCTTAACGAAACAGCTTATTAATTTTGGACTGATGCAATGTCAAATATTTTTTACATCAATGTTTTTCAAGTTAGATTATTAATTTTTGAGTATAAAAAATCAATTACATAAATTTGAAACTAAAAATGGATAAAATAATATTTTTGGTTTTTCCATAATTATTATTTATTATACTATTTTTAATAAAATAAGAAATTTTTTGGGGAAACTGTGCATGTAAATTATGATGACATGGATCCTTTTCTTTTTATAAAACCATTATAATTCAAAAATTAAAATGTTTTTTAAAATTTATTTAACTACATTATCTGATGATAATCTAAAACAACTGATTATAAATCAACTAGAAGATAGACCAACGAATTTTCAATATTTGAAAGATAAATATTCTTAATAAGTACACCCAATAACTAAATATCATCTTAACTCATTACCCAAAAATATATTAATTTTAGGTTTTCATTATTCTGATTATACAATTAGAGATATAAGTGGGCCAGTTAAAACTATTATTTCCTTTAAAAATCATTATGAGCATCATGATTTCTTAATAAAATTTGAACCTAAAACAATAGATTATGATTTAGGGGATAGAAATTGTATAATATACATTCAAGAAGATCACAATGAGTTTAAATGGATCCATGGTTTGACCTTTTCTGAAATACATACAAGACTACTAGATATTAATGTAATATGGGTTTCTAAAAACAACTTTGTTAATAATTAATTTATTATTACTAATACACATACACTTGTTTTTGAAGTTTTGTTTCAATAAAAATGAATAGATTATGATAGAAATTTTGTATATGTACCTTTATTAGAATCTATCATAATATTATCCTACTTTATAGTAAATATAAATGTTTCTTCATTTTAAATGGATATGAAAAGATTTTTTATTTAATGGGTATGTTCAACAGAAAGATTATATTGAACAACGCCTTACTTTTAAAGATACTCAATTTTAATAAAATATATTTAATATTACTAAATCACTCTATACACTTAAGAAAGATCCAAGAACATGGTATAAATATCTTTTTAGCTAGTTATGTAAAAATAAATTTTTAAAATAAAGCGTTGATCCAACTATTTTTATAATTCCAATTTTCAAAAAAAAACTATTTTTATTTAAATATATATTGATGGCATTATTTTTTCGAATACAAAAATAACTTTCAGAAAAAATTTCTAAAGTAATTCAAAATTATTCTGAAATTAGTATGATTGATGAACTCAATTTTTCCATGGTTTTTATATTCCTCAAAAACTAGAAGAAAATATTTTAACTCAATATAAATATGAAAATAGATTTATTAAATCATTTTGGTAATGAAAATGCATAAAATATTTGTACTCATGTTGCAACTTCTATCAAAATTTATCTTGATGAAGCTGAAAAGTCTGTAGATTATAAAAATCAATGAATAATTGTAGTAATTTTACTATAAATTATAGAATGTTAACCCAAACTAATTTTTTCAGATTTTTTTGTGTGAGATTTCAATTTAATACTAAATAATCTCATTTAAAAGTAGTAAAATGTATTTTCAAATTCGTTTAGTGTAAAATGGAGATTAAATTATTTTATTTTTCTATAATTTTTTTGTTTTAAAATTGTTTTAGATAATGACTTTTGTGGGAAAAATTATGATTTTTTAAAAATAACATTATGTTTGATAACATATATGACATGTAACATCGAGTTAAAACAAACCATTAATATAATTATTTAAATATGACCATTATAACCTAGCCATTCAATTAGTGTTTTTTAATATAAAAGAAAAAATTATTATATATATATAATATTTATTAAATATTTATTTTTATTAATTACTATGAAGTAAGAAATAAATTTCTAATAATGTTTTATTATTCATAAAAATCACATTTCTTTCAAAATTATTTTTATTTCATTTTGTGAGAAAATATTTTATTTAATTTGTATTAATTTTATAAAATTTATTGAAAATAATTAACATTATTTTTTTAAATCATCAAAAAAAATTATATTCGTTTTATGTTTTGGGATTTTTCTAAAAATATTTATTTGCCAATAAATAGTGAAAAAACTTATTTTTTTCAAAAAATTATTTTTGTTTCATTCATGTAAAGGGTTTCATATTATTATAAATGGATTAAAATAATATTATTTCTATTATATTATTTATAATCTAATAAAATTTATTTTATTTAATTTTATTATTTAATTTCATATAAAAAATATATACTTAAAAGGGAATTTTCTAAAAATAAAATTTTCTCATGGCATTTTGTGTTTTTATCATAATTTAATTTCGAACTCTTTTATTGATTTAATATTTTAAAATAAATATTATATTTTTAATAATTAGGTTTCAAATTTGTTTAATAGTTTCTATTTATTTTTAGTCAACATGAATTATAACAATAGAATTGTGTTTTCACCCTAGTAACGGTAAAATAAGTAAAAAAGGGTTAAAATTTTTGGATAAGGAAAAAAAAATTTATCTAGAACATACCTTTATCCTATTGGATTATATTAGTTCATCCATTTACTTCCATGTATCTAATATATGACCACTTGGTGCCATTTTTCTTTGAATATGACCTTTATATTAATTTAAAAAAAGTATAAATACAAAATCTCACCCACTAGAATTTAATATCTATAAAACATTTACAGAAGGATTAAAAGGGGATTAGTTTAGTTATAAATGGTTATTTTAAAGATTAATTTCTTTTTATGATGTTATTTATTTTATAATTTTATTGATTGAATAATAACATTGAACTAATATGAAACACTAACATGATATTAATTCAATTAATGTTAAAATAAACAATATATATATAAATAATAATAGGAAAGCAGTTTGGGGGAATAATTTTGGTTAATTAATTTCATCGATTAATATTTCATATTATATATGTGTGAAATATTTATATTCAAATTCCATTACTATCATGTTTCATTGAATGTCATATTATATGAATAGTGTCAAAAATGATTTTAATGCTTTTATATGAAAATAATATTTTATTAAATAATTTAAAAATCATAAAAATATTAAAATAATACATGGTGGATAACATATGATTTAAAATTTCATCCCATAATCATTTATGAGAAATATTTATTCTCATAAGTAAAATTTACACTCTAGTGTGAAAATTTCATTACCATAGTTAGGGTTAAAGATGGTTAACGAAGGGGTGAATCAAACAAATATGGATTAAAATGTCACTCGACCCTTTCTAAAATTCATTGAGAGATAATATTTTAACAGTAACCTCTTTTTTAAAATATATGAGAATTTTTAATACTTTTACCTTCAAATGAATTCATTATATTTTTATCATTTTATTATATTATGTAACATCCCCGACCTGGAAGCCACTAAACCGGTGCTCTGAGCTGGGTGGTCACATGACCTTAAGCGCGCCTCCCCATATACCAAAGGCTGCCGACTAACAGTGGGGGTCTATGTGTTCAATTGGGGAGACTATACCCCCTTTAATCAGAGTAAACCACAATAGAAATAAACCAATAGTGGAAAAAATAATCAACAAACAAGGAACATGTATAAAAATCATTTCCAACAATCAAATATTTCATGTCATACTACAAGTGCAAAAGTGTACAAAACCCCAAAATAAAGACAACGGAGAAAATTCCCAAATGGTCTCAACTCCAAGTATGAATCCTCCACCAAGTGATACCCATGTCCACTCAACTATCTAGTAAGGACCCTTGCCCTTCTCCTGACCTGCAAACATGAAGTCTGCTCGGGTACGCAACGGCGGCCCGAGCAGGGTGTGAGTATAACTCAGTAGGCCACCACCAACGGTGTCTGCAAAATATCCAGTCTAAACAGATAGTGCATGCAAAGGAATATGCCTAATAATTTCCAAGTAATTATTTAAGGTACCATTAACCAGTTTATAGCCAATCCATTTCCACTTCCATTACCATTCATTACACACCCATTATCACCATTTACCATGTCATCACATTCCCATGGGTTAATCACATACACAATGTTACATGGGTCTAAGGACAACAATCACATGGAAGAGGGTAAACACATCATTATCATATCTCAATAGGACTAACCCCTCATAGCAACCATAACCTCGCCTTGAAGCCTCAGTCTGGGTGGATGCAACCGTTATGAGAATAGACCCTCAGTCCCCTTTCCTAACTCGTGCATTTAGGGTGGAGTTTAGAACCTCAGTCTTCACTCAACCCGTGGTTATAGATCCTCATGTCATACCCCACTCTAGGAAGCCATGTGCACATGCTTATATATAAGTAACCATCAACCATCCAAACTATTTCCCTTCGACAAACACTATTCACCACAACCCACATGGTAACCCGTATCATGCCTTAACCCATTAACACATTACCATTTCACATCATTTTAACCATTCACCAAATTCTCATGAGTTATACCTATCTCACTAAGCATTCAACATTAAACACATTATCTATCCTATTATGTCCTTTAATCAGTTTACACATTAACCCATTTAACCCGTTCATCATTCCCATGAATCAACCATTTAACCCATTCCACTTTAACCCTTAGGTTATTTCCAAGTCTTGGTAAATCACCTAACTTCTATTCTATGTTCAACCAATCATGAAAACATATTTATCAAGGGTTTTACAATTCATTACAACAAGGTCACTTGTTTAATGTCACTCTCTAAATCTGGGAAAAGCCAGCACATCCCATGGATGGCCCCAATTAGGTCAGGTCTATCCCAAAACATCCCATGGGGATCGTGAGGGTTCCCATTTTCCATTTTAAACACCATTATTACCAAACATACCAAGGTTACCCAAAACATAAACAAAGGAAAACAAGAACACAACTAAACATGCACAAATACCCAAATAACTATGGGATATCACTTGTAGACCACCTACCTCGAAACCGCTGTTGAATGCACTCTCAATCGAGTCCTTAGACCTTGATCCAACCAACCTTCAGAGCTTCAACCTAAAACTCACCAAAAAGTAAGGGTTTTAGATCTTCGGAAGGAGAGGGAGATAAGATACAAACCCTAAACCAAAAAGTGAATCAAGTATGGGATTAGCCTCACCTTGAGCTTTGATCCACAACCAACGAGACCAAAAATGCCTTTGAATCGAAGGAAATCAGTCTCTTGGAGGATTTGGGCGATTTGGTTCGTGCCTTTGGTGGAGAGGGAGGAAATGAGTGGAAATCGAAAGTGGGGTTTTAAATCTTGGAGTGGAAAACATGTAATTTTTCCCAACTTTAAGTGGTCGCACGATTTGTCTGCACGGTTTGGAAAACCATGGGAAAACTGTGTGCATTCCACTATCCGGAGGAGGAGGGGTCTCACGATTTAGTCGCACGATTTGGAAAACCATGCACAGGCTTCTGTCCGGAGGACAAAGGCTCGTACGGTTATCCTGGGCATGCCGCACTATTTGCCTTGTCGTGCGCAGGCCGTGCACCCTGGCCTGTCTTGCCTAGATTTCCATTCTTCTATGCCCCGAGCACCCAGAACACCCCCAAGGCCTCTCACACTTTCAAGAGACATCCCTTAAGCCCGAAACAGAGGATTCAACAAAAAAATAATGAAAACATACCTTTCCAAAACTGGGATCTTACAACCTCCCCACCTTATAACGGCTCGTCCTCGATCCAAGTTTCCAAGCCTCATTGGTCTACCGAAAAGAAGTGTTTAGGCCAATTAGCCCACATATATGATTCCTGCTCCCAAGTTTCTTCCTAAACTTTCCCATGCTGTCGTAGTACTCGCACTAATGGCACAACCTTGCCTTGCAAGACTCTTTCACTATGATCCACCACACGAACCGAATGCTCCTCAAAGGAAGAATCAGCCTCAAGCTCCAAATACTCAATATCAACCACATGATATGGGTAAGGGTGATACCGTCGAAGATGAGGCACATGAACCACATCATGCATCCCACCATACCATTGTGGAAGAGCCTATTGGTATGCCACTGGTCTAATCCTCTCCACAATCTCAAAATGTCCTACATACCTGGGCACCATCTTACCCTACATTCGAATCTGTCGGTGACCCACCCAAAACTCAAGAGGTCTACACCTCCGATCTACATACGACTTCTAACTACTCTGAGCCATAGCCATCCACTTCCTGGTCAACTTAACTCTCTTTGAATTCTCCTGCACAAGACATGGCCCCAATAACTTGGATTCACCAGTCTCTGGCCAACACAACGGAGATCTACATGTCCTCCCGTAGAGTACCTTGAATGGTGCTATTTGAATCGTAGCTTGAAAACTGTTGATGTAGGAAAAATCAACTAACGATAGGTGACTCTCCTAAGAACCACAATAGTCCAAGACACAAGCTCTTAACATTCCTTCCAACACTTGGGTCATACGTTTCGACTGCCCATCCGTCTGCAGGTGGAAAGCCATAATCAAAAACACCTGCGTACCAAGCGGCTTCTGCAACCCTTTCCAGAAATGTGATGTGAAATGCGGATCTCGGTCCGAAACTATGGTTCTCGGAAATCCATGCTACCACACTATTTCCCAAACATACATCTCACCCAACTAGTCGACTGTATGGGTCTATTGAATCGGTAAGAAATGATCCACTTTCATTAATTGATCCACAACCACCAATATTGAATCATTATTTCGTGGCGTCCTCGGAAGAGCCACGAAAAAATCCATTGTCACATAATCCCATTTCTATTCTAGGATTGGAAATTGATGCAACAAACCACCTGGGCATTGATACTCAGCCTTCACCTGCTGATAGGTAAGAAACCGTGCCACAATGCCCGCAACTTCCTTCTTGATTCCAGGACACCAAAACTACCTTCAAAGATAATGGTACATCTTGGTCAACCCAGGATGCACTGCCCACTTTGATGCATGGAACTCATGCATCAACTCTTCCCACACACACATTGGCACAACCACACGATCACGAACATGAACAACACCGTCCTCACCAACGGCCCATCCAGAAGGTATCTCCCCACCTTTAAGCTTTTCCTTCATGATCAAACACTCAGGATCAACAAGATGAAATTCCTTTACTCGAATTAAAAGTGTCAACTCCATCTCTAAGGAAGCAAGAGTGACCTGACCACTATCCTCCTGCACCTCCATGTGCATTTCTGCAAACAAATCCATCACCTTCCACTAAGTACTGGACACCTGAACCATCTGATTCTGAACCTTCCTGCTTAGAGAATCAGCAACACTGTTACCCTTTATCAGCATGTACACTAACTCAAAGTCAAAAGACTAGAGATATTCAACCCATCTTTGATACCGAAGATTCAGATCCCGTTGTGAGAATATGTACTTTAAACTCATATGGTCAATAAACACGGTAAACCATTATCCAAACAGATAGTGCCTCCAACTCTTCAAGGTGTACACTACTACAGCCAACTCAAAGTCATGAGTGGGATACTTCCACTCATGGGGTCTCAACTATATTGACCTGTAAGAAACCACCCGCTGATCTTGCATCAACACAGCCCCAAGTCTGATTCTGGATGCATCACAAAACATGATGTACTTCTTACCTGGCTCAGGTATTATCAAGATAGGTGTAGTAGTCAGCAGCTTCTTCAAATCATGGAAGTCATTATCACAAGCCCCATACCATTCAAACCTGATTCCCTTCTAGGTCATGCCCAAAAGTGGTGCTTCCAAGTGATAGAAATCTTGAATGAACCTTCGGTAATACCTGACCAAACACAAAAAACTCCAGACATCAGAAACACTCTTGGGATGTTCCCAGGATACAACTACTTGAAATTTATCTTGATCAACCGACACACCTACCTCTGAGATGATGTGACCTAGAAAATTTACCTCACCTATCTAGAATTGCCACTTGGATAGCTTGGAGTATAGTCGGTGCTCTCTTAGCATACCCAATATGATTTCAAGATGTTAGGCATGATCATCGTGAGTTTTAGAGTACACTAAGGTATCATCTACAAAGACAACCACAAAACGATCTAGATAGGGATGAAATATACAATTCATCAAAGCCATAAACACTGCCAGTGCATTGGTCAAGCCAAAAGGCTTTACCAAAAACTCAACCAACCCGTACTGAATCTGGAAATCTGTCTGCGGTATGTTGGAAGACCTCACCCTCAACTGGTGATAACCAGACCTTAGATCAATATTATAAAACACTGATGCACCCCTCAATGGATCAAACAGGTCCTCAATTTTAAGAAGAGGGTACTGATTTTTCACCGTCATCTGATTCAACATTCGATAGTCAACACACAACCTTAACGACCCATCGGACTTATTTTCAAAAACAATGAGAGATCCCCAAGGAGACATACTAGGTTGGATAAACCCCTTACGCTCCAACTCCTCCAGCTGAACCTTTATTTTTTGGAGTTCTATAGGTGCCATTTGATTTGGAGGAATAGAAACTGGCTCCGCTCCCGACAGCAACTCGATTGTGAACTCAGCATCCCTCTTAGGGGGTAACCCCGAGAAATCCTCAGGAAACACATCTTGAAACCGATCCACCATAGGATGGAAATAGACTTCTCCCCTCTTTCATTGTCATCAGGCATGAGACATGCCACTCAAGCTGTGTGTCCTCTCATCTGTTGACAAAACGGACCCGCACGCCCTGCTCAAACATCCCATTTACCATGGTGGACATAAGCGTCACCCTCAAGCGAACTAAACGATAATTTTTTTTGGTAACAGTATATGTGCACCTGATACAACACCAACAAATCCATTCCTAGGATTAGGTCAAACCCTGAAATATCGAGAAAGAACAAATCCCAAAGAAAACGATACCCACCAAGTTCCAAGGCACACCCTTTGCATTGCTTGATATCCTCAACCCGCACCCCAAACGGAGTGTCAATTGACATAACTCCACACACACTCTCCATGGGTAAACTCAGTGCTAACACTTGTTGAGTAGAGACAAAAGAGTTTGTGGAACATGTGTCCAACAATGCACTAGCAAGAGTAGAAGCTACAAGGATCTTACCTCAAACAGTCGACAGTCTATCCTCACCATCACCAGGCACAAACTGAACTTCCTGAAGCTGACTTGCCCCTTTACCCTGGGATCTAACCTGAACTCCCTAAATTGCACTGCCCTACTGGTGTGAGTGATCCTACCCTAGAGTTCCACATCCACCGCCCCAGACAGTACGACTCGTGGAGCTCCAACTTCCTGCCTGATACAGGGCAACTGATCCTCTTTCTGTACCCGGCACCTGCCTTTCACCATTATTCTCACCTGCCTGCCAAGGGTTCCTACAGAATCTCGGCACATGCCCCATATTGCTGCATGAACGGCACTCAACTGGTGGTAGAGGACACCGACCACGCATATTCCCCGGTCTGCCGCACTGATAACAAAACACCAGGTTCCCACTCTGAGAGGCTGACCCCCCTCTTCTATCCACTTTGCATACATCCGCCCTGCTGTGAGCTCTCATAGCGTCACTTTTGACCTTTGGTAGCTGAACCACTCGTCTGTCCCACTGACACCACAAGTCAACTATTCTAAGCTCCCTTTAGGATTCCTTCCAAGATTAGTGCATGGTCTACTACCTCTACGAACCTCTTCAAGTGGAAGATGTTTACTTGAGACCTGATCTCATGTCTTAGACCATCCTGGAAATGCCTTTCTACTGCTACCTCATCCCCTACTAACATTGGGACAAAGTGTCTCAAATCAGTGAATCGACTAGCATAGTCTGTCACCGATAGCGATCCCTGAGTCAGGCTCATAAACTCTGCAGCCCGCTCCTGTATCAAGGTTTCTGGGTAGAAATTCTCCAGAAACATTTCCTAAAAAACCTTCCACGAAATTCCCTCAGCCTTCTCAATTTGAGCCTGAATGTCCCACCAATGCCTAGCCTGGACCCACAATATATAAGTGGCCAGCTTCACTGGCTTTTCAACAGGGATCTCCAGATGGTCTAGTATCATCTGGAAAGACTCTAACAAGAACTTCGCTACTTCTAGCCCACCCTCTCTGGTGAAGGTTGGAGGGTGTTGCAGCTGGAACTCCCTAGTCAGCTAAAACATACTCGGTGCAACCTTCCCTGGGTCCAGATCCTTCATCTGCATAAGGTGAGTCATGTTCTCTCGGAACTAGTCTTGTCTACCTTCATTGATCGTCACATTTTATTTCTCCTTTATTGGATGAGTGTTCTCAGCAACACCCTCTCACTGCCCAACTGGTAACCAACGTCGTGGTGGCATGTCTCTACAATGCCAAGCACAAGATTTAGCACACATACCACATAACTTTCATGACTCCATCAAAAGCTCTTTACTTGCTACAACAACCCATTCATATACAAACCCAATGAAATTTTAAAACTTCTTTCAAATCTTATTACTCCATTAAACATCATTCACCCACTTGTTTTATTTCATTCATCTCATTATCTCTTCGTTTCATGAAATGCATGATGCACCCTTCTTTCCTGCCACACACACCCACCCCATGCGTGTGCATAACACAATTCATGTCACCTATCTCTCTAGGTTCCTACAATGATTCATGAATACAAATCCTCATGTTGTTAAGGCCACAAGACAAACATCATAAAACAATCACATCAAACCACATGTACATCACCCAGTGGTGAAATATCATCAATTTTAACATCACAAAACCAAGAACATCATTTCCCACCCAGGGCGACTTGGGTTTCCCCTGTACCTGGGTTAGCTACTCCCAATCACGAGCTCATTACAAAGGCCTGACGCGTCTTAACCCTTGGATACTAATCTCAAATAACAAGAACTCATAGAAGGAGAAGAAAGACCTCCTCTGATAGCACTTTGTAACATCCCCAACCCAGAGGACAATAAACTAGTGCTCCGGGCCGGGTGGTTACATGACCTTAAGCACGCCTCCCCGTACGCCAAAGCCTGTCGACTAGCAGTGGGGATCTATGCGGTCAAGTGGTGAGACTATACCACCTTTTATCAGAGTAATAAACAACAGAAATAAACCAATAGCGTAAACAATAATCAATAAACAAGTAACAATTATAAAAACCATTTCCAACAGTCAAATATATCATGTCATACTACAAGTGAAAAAGTGGACAAAACACCAAAATAAAGACAATGACCAAAATCCCCAAATGGTCCCAACTCCAAGTTCGGATCCTCCACCAAGTGCTACCCATGTCCACTCAACTATCTAGCAACGACCCTTTCCCTTCTCTTGACCTGAAAACATGAAGTCTACTCAGGTACCCAATGGCAGCCCAAGTAGGGTGTGAGTACAACTTAGTAGGCCAACACCAATGGTGTCTACAAAATATCCAGTCTAAACAGATAGTGCATGCAAAGGAATATGAATGATAATTTCAAAGTAATTATCTAAGGTACCATTAACCAGTTTAGAGCCAATCCATTGCCACTTCCATTACCATTCATTACACACCCATTATCACCATTTACCATTTCATCACATTCACATGGGTTAATCACATACACTATGTTACATGGGTCTAAGGCCAAAAATCACATGAAAGAGGGTAAACACATCATTATCCTATCTCACTGGGACTAACCCCTCATAGAAACCATAACCTCACCTCGAATCTTCAGTCTGGTGGATGCAACCGTTAGGAGAATAGACCCTCAGTCCCCTTTCTTAAGCTGTGCATTTAGGGTGGAGTTTAGAACCTTAGTCTTCAATTGACCCATGGGAATAGATCCTCATGTCATACCCCACTCTACAAAGCCATGTGCACATGCTTATATATTAGTAAGCATCAACCATCGAAACCATTGCCCTTCGGCAAACACTATTCACTGCAACCCACATTGGAAACCGCATCATGCCTTAACCCATTAACACATTACCATTTCACATCATTTTAACCATTCACCCAATTCCCATGTATTATACCTGCCTCACTAGGAATTCAACATTAAACCCATAATCTATCCCATTATGGCCTTTAATCAGTTTACACATTAACTCATTTAACCCGTTCATCATTCCCATGAATCAACCATTTAACCCATTCCACTTTAACCCTTAGGTTATTTCCAAGTCTAGGTGCATCACCTAACTTCTATTCCAAGTTCAAATAATCATGAAAACATATTTATCAAGGGATCTACAGTTCATTACAACAAGGTCACCTGTATAATATCAATCCCTAAATCTGGGAAAAGCCGACACATCCCATGGAAGGCCCCAGTTAGGTCAAGTCTATCCCAACACATCCCACAGTGGTCGTGAGGGTTCCAATTTTCCATTTTAAACAGAATTATTACCAAACATGCCAAGTTTACCCAAAACATAACCAAAGGAAAGCAAGAACACAACTAAACATGCACAAATACCCAAATAACTATGGGATATCCCTTGTAGACCACCTACCTCGAAACCGTGGTTGAACGCTCTCTCAATCAAGTCCCTAGACCTCGGTCCAACCAACCTTTGGAGCTTCAACCTAATACTCATGCAAAATTTGGGGTTTTAGAGCTTTTGAACAAGAGGGAGAAAAGATACAAACCCTAAACCGAAAAGTAAATCAAGGATGGGATTAGCCTTACCCGGAGCATCGATCTGCAACCAACGGCACCAAAAACACCTTAGAATCGAAGGAGATCGGTCTCTCCGAGGCTTTGGGAGATTGTTTTCATGCCTATGGTGGAGAGGGAGGAAATGAGAGGAAATCCTGAGTGGGTTTTTAAAGCCTGGAGTGGAAAACTTGTAATTTTTCCCAACTTTAAGTGGTTGCATGATTTGTCCGCACAGTTTGGAAAACCGTGCGCAAACCCTGTGCATTCCATTGTCCGGAGGAGGAGGGGTCACTTGATTTAGCTGCATGGTTTGGAAAACCGTGCGTAAACCGTGCACATGCTTTTGTCCGAAGGAGGATGGGTCGCACGGTTTATCTTGGGCAGGCCGCACAGTTTTCCTGGTCGTGCGCATGCCATGCGCCTTGGCCTGTCTTGCCCAGATTTTCTTTCTTCCATGCCCCGAGCCCCTGGAACACCCCAAGTCCTCTCACACATTCATGAGATATCCCTTAAAGCCCAAAACAATGGATTCAACCAAAAAATAACAAAAAAATACCTTTCCAAAATCGGGATCTTACATATTCTAATTGTGTCCTTTCCCTCTATTATAAAAGGACAAGCCTTATCTATTATCTTTACACCACATTGGGCCATCTAGATCAGCCAACCCCTACCCTCTTATCTTATAAATATATTTATTCAAGTATTAGTAGTTAAGGTATTCTTAAAATACAATCAATGGTAAGGGAGATCTAAAGGAATTATATCGATGAAGGTGTGGTTAGAGCACCTTCAAAAAAAGTCCATCATGAGGTAAGATATTTATGGTATCACTTTTATCTCTATGCTACATATGAAATATGTGCCAATTGTTTGATTTTTTTGGTTTTATATACTTACCTTTTCACATGTTATATCATTAATATCTTTCTATTCATGATATTTAACATTTCATTAGATATTATTCTTTCACGGGCTATATGATTCAAAATTTACCCAAGTGGGAAGTTTTTTATGTTACAATATCATTGTTTATCCAAACAATTTATAATTATGTTTGTGATGATAGAATCTAATAATATAGCTCTCAATAAAAAACGTGAATTTTTTTCTCCATTGGATATTCTTATAGATTACTTGTTTTCCTTTTATTTTTATATTTTAACTTTCTTAATATATCATGTGAGTATTTTTAAGAACTATTGACATTATTTATCTATTCATAAAAAAATAATTTTTCTTCTATATCTATGATTTCTGAAAACATTTTCAATAATTTTTTAAATATTATATTAACACTATTTAAATTCATTTTTAACTTTAATTTTTTTTTAAAAAAATTAAGAGGAAACTTTTTATCAATTTATGAATTAAGTACTTTTGACTTTTTACAAAAAAAAAATATAAAATGAATGTTTTCTTTTATCTGATATTGTATGAATGGAATTTCTGAAAAACATAAACACACAATATTCTAAATATTTTTTTAAAAAATTATATATTTCATTAAAAAGATAATTTTTTCCAAAATATTTTTAAATTTGTTATATTCTAGAGATGTGATTTAAAAATTAAAAGGTTAATTTTCTATGGAATTGTTCCCTTGATATTTTAAAGAAATTTTCTATCAATGATGAAATAATTTTATGATAATTAATATTTATTAAATATATGATCATTGATAGTATCCTTATTCTTTATATGTATGTTTCATGACTATGGTGATGAGATTTTTAGGAAACATGTTTATTTTCCATCGGTTATGTTGTGATTTTATTAATGATTTTTTATGAACTTGTTGTATTTTTATGAATGGATTATGATTATATTTTATATAGGACATTATACCCTCTAATGAGTTGTTTAAATATAGATAACTTATGATATAAATATAATATGCATGATCCTGATTTCACGTTCATAACTTTATGAAATGACCTATTTTTCATATCCATAAGATTGAGGGCGCACCTAATTTTAATGTACGTAAGTATATGCATGGAACTAGATTTCTAGTCCACAATACTATGTGTAGACCAAAATCCATGTCCATAATATTATGAATCAAAATGTTTATATATCCATATGCTTATCTGAGTTCCTTATTTCATGTCCTTAGCATTATGAGTGAACCTATTTGTATTTATACATGTTCAATATGTTATAAGATTATGTTTTTCCCCTTTTTCATAGATCATGTTATTTGATTCCTATATGATTCATGTAGTATAAAATTTCTATATTTTTTCAATGAATCAATATTATGATCTAAGATATAAAAGGTTTATTATTCAAATATTAGGCTCATATACTCCTTCCCTTATGCACGTGTTAAATTTATGTGATCATTAATATATCCCCTTTTACCATTCTAGTGAATATATCCTCACCCTTTCTAATGTTTCCTTTCCCCATGTTATGATGAATCATTTTAATGTTGGTATGTCTAGGAAGAGTAATATGTTGGAAGATCTTTTCTAGAGTTGTTTAAAATCATTCATGTAATAAGAAGATTCTGTATTTTCTCTCCAAAATAAATAGTCCTTTATATTCCTTGAGTTTATGTTTTTAAAATATATCATATATTCTCCTATTGTATCGATGCTCCGATGATGGCTCTGTCGTAGTCCTTCTTTGAATGGGGGCACGTGGTGTTCCGGGTTGTCTCGCTGGCGGTGATTTCGCGTGGATTTTCTTCCCGACATGGTTGCACGGCTCGAGGTGGGCTCGTGGCTCGTGGTGTTTTGAATTTTGAATCTCTGAAGATATTTTTCTTTTGGATGTTCTGTTGATTGGTTATAAGGTTACCAGTTATCCTAAACTGGATTTATGAAAATAAAAAAAAGATATATCGACCACCATTCTAATGCATGGTAACTGTTCCCTCACTATGCACATGGTTTGACACTCCCAGAGGATATACATATGTTAATTCAAATATTATTTTTGGGCCATCATGAAGTATTTGAATATATTATGCTCATGGATGACTTATGTAAATCCTACGTTCTTATATATTTAAAATAAGTTGTCATGATCTAGATATCTAATAAATTAATTTTTAGGATCTTTTAGTTTCCCACTATGATTATTGGTTCTCACAATATAATTTTTGGATTTGGTCATTGGATGGAACCTAAAAGAATTTTTTTACACTAAATGTGATAGAAAATGTAATTATTTTTCTTTATGATAAACCAAGTGAAAAGGAAACTATAATATGATTCCATATGATTATTCCTCATAAACAATCTCACTATATGACTATCAACCCCAAATTGTTTGAGATTCTTAACACGTATTACAAGATAAAAATTATTTCTCATGATAAATATGGAGAAAAAAACATTTGGATTACTACATGTCTAGAATGTGGGTACAAGAACAATAGGGAATGTCTTAGAGTAATCATAAAATGTTTTAGGTGTGTAATTAAAGGACATCTAATAATTAATTTCTAAGGAAAATGTAAATTTTAGTTAATGAAAAAGAATAGAATAATGGTTTCCCCATATTATCATCATGGTTGAATGATTTAAATATGGATGGTACGTGAAATAGGAAAAATTATATACTTGAGGTAAATTTCATGAATATTACAAGAAATGTTGTATGAGTAAAGGTTTTTTTGTAGATGATTAAGAAACTATAAATAAGATATGAAAGGAAGTATTAAAGAATAAGGTGATGAATCCTAGTTAAAATTTTTATAGTAATATTGAATGATTGAAGTGTTTATGTAATGGGATTATATAATTATGATATAGAAATATTTTTTTAACATTGGTATTCTAGTTTCAAGAATCATGAAATCCATAAGGGTTATTTTGTACAAGTTTCGTGTTAGGAATTTGGAAGAGTATGTTGAATGATACTGATAACATAAAATGTTAATTTAATGTGGAGGTGATATTTTATTAAAAATACATGATTTGGGGAAGCATAATAGTTAATATGCTCATGATTTTTGGATAATTTTGTTTTATTGGGATAAAGAGATTATTGGTATTAATAATGTATATGAGATCATAATGATCACCATGGAATCAATTGGTTATTTGATAACAAGAGTTTATTATATATTTGAGGGAATTTGTATAATTTCTCGATTAATTTAATATATCTAATTTTCTATGAATTTTTTATGAATATGGAATGATTTAATTTCTGGAAGCATATATGTTTTCATTAAGGTTTTATATTAGTTTCTTTTAAGACAAATAAAGTTATTCACTTCCTTAGTATATAAAATTAAGATCACTTTAATGTTCTTTGGTATAATAATGTTAATTTATTTTTTAAAATTTATTTACATTATTTTCAAAAAAATTATTTTGATTTTGGAAAGATATTTTTTTGAAGGGTCATGATGTTAACTATTTATGGAATTGATTAAATTGAACTCTTATTGTTATTGTTGTATATTTAGATATTAATATATGATTTAT
This sequence comes from Viscum album, assembly GCA_963277665.1. Taxonomy (NCBI): domain Eukaryota; kingdom Viridiplantae; phylum Streptophyta; class Magnoliopsida; order Santalales; family Viscaceae; genus Viscum; species Viscum album. The sequence goes on along the minus strand of OY728153.1, from coordinate 1,436,262,520 downwards.
CCATATTGGATAACCTATGAAAAAAAATTATTTTTAAAAATATCTAGAGAAAATATAAACTATTTAGGGATTTTTTGATCCATTAAAATTTAATATTAGTGCTTTAGGAATGAAAAATTCATAATAATTACATGGAATATGATATTAAGTAAAATTTAACAAAGAAAAAACAAAGGATTAAATTTTTCTTATAAAATGGATAGAAACAAAGTAATTATATTTTCAAATGTTATCTATCTTGATAGTATATTAATACAACAACTATAGGAAAAGAATCCTAAAATAAAAATACAATCCTTTACCTTTATATTTTCTCCTACATGTATAAATTTTCACTTTATATGAGAACATGATAATTTAACATTTTAGGTAATCATTATGTTCCACAAATTTACTCTTTTAATGAAGTTCCATTATCCCAATTTAAGATGTGGGTTTTCAAAAAATTAATTTTCAAATATATAACCTTCGATTACAATTAACAAGATAAAATATATGGCCATTTGGTGCCATTTTTCTTTGAAGATGACATTCATATTAATTTAAAAAAATATATAAAAAATATCACTCTCGTAACATTAATATCTCAAAATTATTTACAGAAAGATAAAATAGGATATGGCCATATGTAAATGGTTATTTTCAATATGTATTAATTTTATTATCAACGTAATTAAGGTTTTAATTTTTACTTATTGAATAATAACATTTAACTAATATGAAACATGAAATAATATTTATTTAATTAATATAAAAATAAAATAAATGAATTTATAAATATTAAATGTAATACAATTTTGTTAAATAATTGTTTTTTATGAATTTTATAGACTAATATAACATGTTAGAGGTGTGTTAAAGGTTTAGATTCAAATTTCATTGTTTTCATGTTACTTTCAATGTCAAATTATTTGAGTAGTTTAAACAATATCATTAATGATATTTTATGAAAATAATATTTTATTAAATTATGTTAGAATCATAAAAAACATTAAAAAGGAAAAATTGGATTTGATATGATTATATATTTTATATCATGACTACTTATGATCCCATTTTTACACTAAGTAATATTGCAACCATTTAGGTTTCCAAAACATATTATTATGGATACAGTTAAAAATATTTAATGGGGGTGATAAAAAAGATGAGGTTGAAAATGGAAATAAAACCTATCTAAACATCATTGTTTGTGATATTCAGTCATTATATTATTTTTCTTTAAATATCTATTTATTTTCAATCATTTTTCTTGAGAATAATTAAATTATATTTTAATATTTTTGGTAATTCCAAGTGTTTAATTTACCCTCCATATAAAAGGAACTCATCTCTTTTATTTACTCCACATTGAACCATCTATCTCAAAAAAAACTATAACCATTTCACTTTTAAACATAATTATCATGGTTTTAAAAGTTCTTTTATTTCCATAATAGAAACCATTTCCCCATTAATATGATATCCAAAATAATTTTACTAAATAAGTTTAAATCATAGTGCCTTTAAAGAAAATTAAACTTAAGTTAAGGGATTTCTAGTATCAATTATATTATTTGGAAAAATATAAAATATTCACAACTTGTTTCTTTAGTGTGGTGTATTACTACCTCCTTTTCATTATATATCAAGAATATTAATCTATTAATTATATTTAAATTTTCATTTGATATTATTATTTCATGGTTCTTATGATTCAAAAGATACCAAAGTGGTATGTTTTTTATGTTACAATATTATTGTTTATCAAGATTGTTGATGACTATGTTTTTTATGATGGAATATTATAATACACATCCCAATATATTCCTTAATTTTTATCTCCATTGGTTGTTTTGAAATATTATAATTTCCCCCCTCGTTTTTCTCTATTTATATAATCTTGATATAGAAATAATAATTTTACAAAAACCTGAATTTATTTCTCTCTTCTGTTAAATTTTTTTTATATTTCATATCTATGTTTTCTAAAAAAATCCATAATGTATAATATATTCTTTTATTATTATTTAATTTCATCTTAACACATGATGAACATTTTATAAAATGGTTTAAAATGAATATTCTTTCTATCTACCAAATGAGGTACTTTTGTCTTTTTATCAAAAATATAGAAGGACAGTTTTCTTTTCACTTATAAAGAATGAAAAAAAAATCCCATTTTCATGGATGATTCATTTACAAATTACCAAATTTATTTTCCAATAAAATTATTTCCACAATAATTTATAAATTTCATGATTTTAAATAAGATATTTCAAAATAAAAATGGTATTCTCCAAGAGAATTATTCTAGCGATATTTTAATGAAATTTTTCTACTATGATAACAAATTTTGATTTAAATTATTATTTTACACAACCCCATACCCAAAAATCTACTTTAATGAGTGGACAGATATTGCTGTTGTCTGAGTCCCATATCCAGTTGGCCCCGATTAGGCGACTAGAACGAAGGATATAGTAAACATGATTATGGGAGGCATTACCCTCTAAAAGAAACATGAAGAAGCGAGATATAAGAATGATATACCAAAATAAATCTTATCAGACATATGTATATATATATAAATAATCATTAAAATAAAACATAAAAATTAATACATTATAATAACAACTGAAAAGATACTACAAGTAACAAAAATGGTAAAGATGACAGTGACCAAAAAGTCAAAGCAACTCCTATTAAATGTCGAGCAATTAATATCCATCCCAATGTCCAGCCTTCTCTAGAATAATTGAAGAATATTTTATATATACATAGGGTGAGAATAATATTATACTGAGTAGTATCCTCCCTATAGCCTCTCATTAAAAAGGAAATGAAATAAAACTAAAGAAAAATGAACAATAGTGAAACTATCTCATCACCTAAACAGGTATACTATGTTCTCAGCCTCACCATTTCTATCTATAAGAAATTATCATATAAAATAATGAATAAAATAAATTAATAATATATCAAGGGTATCCCATTCATACTTACTCGTTGGTTTTTCACTATTCTTTAATGTTTCATGTCCTGACCATCTCTTACCAAAAGTAAGTCGGCCAAAAAACACATAGGAAATGCATCACTACAGGTACCTCATATATCACATCATCACAAAATCCCTTAACACATATAGTAACCAATTATTTTCTATGGGATACCATAGCTCATATGATGTACATCAAATATTGGGTATTATACCTCAATCCATTACAGCCCATACACTAAGTGAGTACCTCAAGCCCTCACTGCCTATACATGTCAAACCTATAAAAATCCATTTGATACTATATCTAGTAATACATGTGTATGAAATAACCACTAGCCATCATGACCCTCAGAAATTATATTTGGAAAAACTAATCAATTTTTATAACAACATAAGTAACTACCAACAGAAGATATTGGGGATTGATTGGGTAATCGGCCATCTATCCTCCCATTAGGATGTTAGGTAAAATTCCCTCTAAGATTTAACTAGGTGTTAGTTTCCCTTACTGACATGGGTGTGACAGCATATGAAATACCAATGTAAACATGATATAATATATCTCATAACCACATTGTAAGAATAACATAGTCATAGACTCTACTATAGATAATGTCACTCAGACTCCCAGTTTTAACTATTATGAGAAGATATCCTATAGGCACACTAGCATATAAAATATCTAAATGAATTTCTACTTTTCATTCTATAATTTTCTTTTTTTAATTAATTAATTATCCATTAACTAACCATTAACATAAGTTATCATTACATTACATTGCATTTTATTGATCATATGAGTAAATTCCATTCTATACAAGCATAATTCAAACAATGCGAATGGTTTATCAATATTAGAATCTTTTAAAAAAATTCATTGTATTGCCAACCTACCCAATTGATTAAAATATTATTTATTAATTAATAGAATAATTCTATATCTAGGTACTCTCGAACAACCATAACAATATACCCCCAAGAGGAAATATGAAACTAGGCACCTCATACTACCTCAATTAGTGGGGAAAATTAATGCAGATAAACAAATAACTCAGTAATCAACCATTAAACAAATTCAAGTAATCATACTAACTCTCAGCATCTCATTAATGGGTAATCCCCACATTAATAGGTTTCATCACCTCTTTTTCCATTCCTGATACCCACATTCATATACCCATGAATCTTTCCATTATAGGTGTCAAATTCTATCACATCCTTTGGGCATCCCTTCTAGCATATAATGTCAACCATCCTAGGCTCATTCATACTGGGATCACATCAAATATAGTCCTCCCTAGCCTATATCACATCATTAATCATAGGATAATCTAAATGAGGATCACTTCACATTTGGGTCTCTCTACCCCATATCACTCATCCCAAAGTCGTCTATATTTGGATCAAGTCACAAGGATTCTATCTAGATCACATAAAAACATCAAAAAAACAAGCAATAAACAAGGAAATTAGGACCTCAAAAATTTATTCAGCCATTTCATATAAATGACCTCTCACAGATCAAAAATAAGGCAATCATGCTCAAGGAGGTGGGAAAATCAAGACATAGAAAATTATCTTTATCACAAAAATGGTTCTGATTTTGTATTGAATTAACATATTCAGTTATGAATAAGTTCGAACTATAGGGAATCTAATGCATCAATCAACTACAAAATATTAACGAAAGAACATGCTCTTGAATTTTTTTTCCAATTTCAGTAACCTAGAGAAGTGCCATTTGGGGTTAACATTCCTTTTTTAATTATCAACATGCATAAACATGCTTCAAGTTCAAAAACCAATTTTATCAGTTCCGTTAATCACATGGAAGATAGATTTCAACTAAAACTTCACAATGCATCAATTTTATTTTAATCAAATTACAAAAACGACCAAATTATAAACATTCCACTTCCTTAATAATATTTATTCCAATTAATTATTAAATTATTTCGGATTTACATTATTTTACAATTTCAACATTCTAATCCAAGCATAATAAAATGATATCCGAAAATACAACATGTATATCAAACTATCTATAAAATCATGAGACAGCCCGCTATCGTAGTACAAAGAAACAACATTAGAAACATGAAATCGCTATCTGATTTCTTTAATCTGATTCAATAATTATTAGGTTAATTTTATTTCCATACAAAGGGATAAATAATTATAAATCTATGATTTCACATAAATAAAGATGAAGAAAATAATACCATAACTAAAAATTATTCAATGTTCTTCACAAAAGAACGGGCTATGTTATGGATATCTAATCACCTCTCTTGTAAGAACTATATCTATATGAGGATGTTGTGGGAAAACTAGAAGAACAAAAACCCCTAAAAACTCATGAAAAACATGGAAGGTCAAACTAAATAGAATTGCGATGGGATATAAGAGAAAATGAGATCAAATTAGGATAAACCATTGGAAAACGAAGTAAGATTGCACCTTGGATCCACAGGAATCCCAATAGATCAAAGATAGAATCCCAAGGATCAATCCCCAACAATTGAATCATTGAAACACATGGAAGGTATCCATTGGTCACCAAGAATTAGGAGAGATAACCACATGTCGTATTTCTTGGAGAAAACTCAAGTAGATGAATCATTTAAAGATGTACAAAATAAGGGATTTACACAATTGGTAATCCCATTTTCAGGTTGTGTAATACAAGGGGTTCAGTTTTAACTAGAAAAGGTGTCACATTTGTATCATTTAGACCTAGAAATTATGCATCATGAATCAACCCTACATAAGTTTTGTACTGAACAAATAGAATTTTATATACTTACATGACATAAATTTTCATTACTTATAGAATATTCAAACTTTAACACTTCAGAACTTAATCCAATCATCCTCTAAGCACCATGATCTGGAGAAACATTCAATGCGACTAACCATAAGGATCCAAGACCTTAAATTATATACCTCTTAAAAAATTATCATCATAAGGAAACCAAAACCAAACAATAGATAAAAATAAAAGGGTTTATTCAAAAAACAACCCCATGAGATACCTCTCAAAGGTCTCACCATCAAAAGAGGTCACCCACCTCACTTAGGAGAAAACATACTAAAATTATGCAACAATTGTAACCAGCTTCTAAACATTATCTCATGGTAGATACCACTCAAATGAGAGTAATGAAATTATAGGAAACATGAGGAAACAATCACATAAACTAGAAAGGTCTACAACATCAAGAAAACATTTTTACAAGAGAAGATTCTAAACATTAAACAGTTATGGGTACTAAGTGCACATTTATAACTCGCATTCCTAGGTACTCTCCTCTAAACCACATACAACCATAAGAAAAAAACCATGGTAATGGAATGACCATATAACACCATCTCTTAGTGGTCTTGGTTATCCATAAGAGGCTCCCTTAATCTCGCATCATCAACATCATCGATCTATACATAATCAATGATGTGATAGTCTCTATAAAGATAACAAATGAGCTGTGATATGTGAAAAACATCATCTATCCAACTCATCTATTGGAAAAGTAAAATTTGATATGTCAAAAAATCAACATAACAAAACTACTCAAATGGTCCAAAATATTGTAGTGAAATATTACTCCCATGTCCAATCCACCATTTCCCTTTATGAGAAGCCACCTTTCGAAACACGTGATCACTAATGTCGAACTCTAATGATCTCCTCCTATGATCGTCATAATATTTTGTATGAGCTTTTGATTCCTTAATACTCTTTTGAATTAAGTAAACAATTATTGAGATAATTTTTACCAGTTATGGGTTGATAATTTCTTCCCCTACAACCCCATTCCATCACAATGGAGATAGGAAGGGTATTCCATACAAATAATCAAATGGTGCCATAATAGTGTTGGATTGGAATCTATTATTGTAAACAAATCAACCAAGGGTAGATGCCTCATCCAAAAATCTCTTAAATCTAGTACATAAGAGAACAACATGTCTCTAATAGTCTAGATGGTGCGTTCTATTTGATAATATATTTTTGGATGAAAATCGGGGCTAAGGTATAATTGAGAACCAAAATAATGAGGGATACCTCTCAAAATCCTTGATGTAAATCATGGATCTTGAAACAAAATGATCATCCATGGGACTTTCTAAAGTTTGGCCACCTCTTCCAGATACTGCCTCTACAAAATCTCACCCAATCTCGACTCCCTTATTGCAATAATGGGGGATGATTTCTTAAAATAGTCCAATTTCACCCATGAAGCATCATATCTTCTCTAAGCTCAATGAAAACTAGTAATAAAGTCAATTAATATGTCCTCCCACTTCCACTAGAAAAAATCTAATGTCTATAGAAACCCATTGAGAAATCAGTGTTTGGCATTAACCTTTTATAGGCCAAATATTGGGAAACAAAATATGTAACTACATGATTCAACCCTAGATACCAAAACAGAACACTCAATGTCAGCTACACCTTTTTCACAGTATGATGTACCACCAAAGGAAAACTATGGAACTCTAACAAAACCATCTCAAATATCATTGATTAAATGAAAATACTTCTTATAAAAACACTTGGTGTTTTCCATACATAGATAATCCATTAGGGGAATCATTAAAACAACATTTTCTCTCCAAATATCCCCCTCAAAATCCCCCAATTGGGACTCCTCCACCTTTTTCACCAAATTTGGATATACCATTATCTGAAAAAGGAAACCTCTACCCCAAACATCATCCATATAATGATGTATCACTGAGAGTTCTTCCATCATTCTCTAGGAATCCACATAGTCACCAATAGTATATCTGTGTGGCTTGCTACTTAGAGAATAGCTAGAAAATTTCCCATTATTGGAATATATAAAATTTTGAAGACATAAAGCTATAATAATTCCATCCATTGACACTGATAAGATTTCAATCCATACAGGGATAATACATATATCCTGCTTATATGGTCTGTAAAAACCACAAAATGATCACCAATGAGGTACTTTCACAACAAATTCAATGAAAATACCACTACCACAAACTCAAGATCAAGCATGGAATAGTTACACTCATGATTTCTTAAATTAAATGACCCATAAGAAACAAATAATATACACTTCATCATAACATAGTCCAATCAGAGATGCGAAGAAACATAGAAAACATCAAAATAAACTTCACCTGGTGAAAAAAATGGATTTCTAAACAACTTATCCTTCATGAAATCAAATTCTTCCTAACTCTGGTCAGTTCGCAAGAATTCTAGATCATTGTGGGTCATGGTTTTGGAGAGGATTCTTAACAATAACGAAATCAACTGTGAACATCATGTAATAGCTAGAAAGACTCAAGATTCTGTGAAACTCTACCACTATCTTGGGGGCTACCCAAGACACGACAGCCTCTATCTTTGAAGGATTTATATATACTCTCTATTGGGACACTACATTCCTGAAGAAAAAATATTCAAGATCCCAAAACATACATTAAAAGAACTTACCAAACAACTTCTTATGATAAATAACTCCTGGAATTGCATTCATATGTTATGTATGCTCCTACTCAAATGTGGAGTGAACAAGTTTGTTTTTGATGAAAACCAAAATGAACATATCTATTAAATATCTAAAAAATTAATTAATAAACACCAGAAACACAACTGCAACATTTTTCATATTGAATATAATCAAAATGAACACATAATTCTCTAGATAAAAAATAAAGCAGTGTTATGAATATCATAAACTTTCACCAACATCTAACGATATCCGGACCACAAATCAATTTTCAATAATCAAATTTATCCCTTAATCTGATGTAATAAATCATCAATCCATAGAAGAGTATAGAGTTTTTTCACTATCACTTTCATCAAGATAGGTTAATCAATAAAAATTTGGAAATGACAATCAACCTTATTTAATAAAAATCGGGCGCACCCCATGTTACAAACTCAGCTGATGAAAACCACACTGTAATAGATCATCAAGATCTACTCACAACTCTCTCAACTCAAAAGGATTTATCCTATAAAGAGAAATCAAGATATCAGACATGTCTAGTTATATCTCATCCCCATAATAAATATCTCATCAAGTGGGTATTGCTAAAATCGTCTCTGGAATGACATCAGGGTACTCCTGCACAACCTTGGAAAACAATAACTAATGAAAATACAGTGATCTTAGAATGAACCCAACCATTAAAGATTATGAATAAAAAACATTCCTCTTATCCATATGAGTGCCATGATCACCAAAAAACACTATTGGATCAGTATCAGCATAATAAAACACAACATTCACCACAATCCATATTTTTTTTTATTTTCTAATAAAACTTTTAAAGGGTAAGTGTATACCTTCACAAAACCATCAGATTCAACACACCACGAGAATTACATGGGAATTACAGCATGCAACATTCAAATTTCAAACAAAACACAGCAATAAACCCCTATTAGTACCACCATTTCCTCCTTCAAAACAAACACAACATTCAAAATTCAAAAACCTTCCATCATTCACGTGCCTGCTTAGAGATCACAATAGATCCACCTTGAGTTGCGTAAACATTGATTTGGACACCTACCTCGATTTTTCCAAACATATCTGTCATCTTATCTTCTCAGAACCACCACCTTCACCATCATTGAAGTCATCTCCGGAGCATTCATCACCATCATCGCCATCCTCATTGCTCGATACCGACGTCCAAATCTTTAATGTCATCCACCAAAAACACCATTCACCTTCAACATCCACTCCACACGCATCGTATGAATATGGATCTCCAGGCTCATCGCCAGAATACCCAAAAATAACAAAAAGGAACTTCCTTGATGTTGAAATAAACCAAAGAGAGGAATCTTTAGTCGTAGCTCCTTGGATGCCCCACTACTTACACAAACACATCACAAAGTCTCCTCAGAAGCAAACTCACCCAACCAACCTGGGTGGGTGCGACGAACTTGGAAACCAGAGCAGAGCACATGTGATGGGGCCTCCAGCAAGTCGAATCACGAATCCATCACCATCAACCAACCAGGGCCTACGAAGATGAAGTATCCATGAGACACCAAACCACTCGAACTCACCTACCAGAGAACTGGAGAGACCACCGAGAAATTCTCCTTGGATAGAGAGGTGGAGACTTGGTGCCGGAGCAAAGAAATGAGTGGCGGAACCCCTTGACGTAACACAACTTTGAGACCCAAAGAGAAACCCAAAAAAGAATGAAGAAAACAGTGAAGGAGAAACCGAGCGGTATTGAAACCCTAAATGAAATCCATGATTTAAACCCTAAAATAACCTAAAGAGAAGAAAAAGCAAGCGAGGAGGACACGAAGAGGCAAATCACAGAACCCGAGAGAACAAACCATAAGAGAAGACCCGACTAGAGAAAACCCCATAAGAAGAGGCAAAGAAGGGAACCTGAAGAGATGTGAGTCCAAAGAGACGCAGGAAGGCTGAGCGCCACCAAGAATCGTGTGAAACCCTAAGAGGGAGAGGAGAAGTTGGGAGCCCGAAGGCAGACACCAAGAGAGTGAGGCGCCATCTCAAATTCTCTCCCATTCATAAAACACAACATTCATCCTAAAGTAATCCATGGTAGCTTTCACTGAAAAAACAATCCATGCCAAGGATGATGTTATATGGTTGTATCTATAAACACAGAATGTATCCCCAAGATCATGTCTACCCCATCACTAACTCATAGTCTCTACATACATCATATAGGTCAACTTGACCTCCAACTGGCATCGTCGATGCTAAGGAAACTAGAATCCTCTCTACCATAAGTTCCAAAGCATAGACAACAGTATGTGATATAAAGGAGTCTGTCTCTCTTGACACAAAAAAATCATGCACCCAAGAATAATAAAATAAATGGGTACATCAAATAATGATTGGATCACCAGGTGATAAAAACATTAAAGAATGAATCTAACAATGATCTGATCCACGACCTCCCTAACCCGGCTGACAAACACCCCCTTGCCACACTCTTCACTCTATGGAATAGGAATGTCTTGGGAATTCACTCTGACTACCCCATATCCTTTTTTTATCCCAAAATGGACCACTCTACTGCTGTTTCCTCAACTGAAACTACTTCAATGTAATAACCTGGAGTAGAACACATGGAACACACTGACTGCTCAGAAATTACAAGCACTCTTACTGATAATGACCTTGACCACCAAAACAAAAACACACATATATATCCTTGGTATAGGTTTGAGGTCTACCTACCCCAGATAAATGAGATAACGGTGGTTGGGACGTACCCTTAGCTGAAAAAAAAATATCTTTTCCTAAAAAATAGAAACCCAAAATGATGGCTCTACATTACAAGGAATCCTAAGGAATCTTCTCTCGTGATGAACCAATCCTATCAAGCATATTATCTATAACCTTTTATCTCTCCTACACCATGAGATATTTCTTCAATAAAAATGGGGTGACCTAGAACTGTATCTCAGGATAAAAATCCACCTCAAAATTTATCTCTTTCAACTTTTCATCTAGAACTATGACTGAATAATATCATAAAAGGTTACATAAACCGATTCCAAAATCTCACACAATAGATATCCCTTTCTGAAGGGTATGTATCTTTTTGTGACTAGACACATTAATGGTTGAAGAAATAAACTATGTTCTAAACTAGTATTGCAACTCCTCTTAGAAGACTATTGACTCCTCATGCTATCTGAGGAACAATAAGAACCATTACCTTGATGAACCATTAAACATTGTCATATCCAGCAATACTCATATCTCTTGACAAGTATAGAACAAACTAAAATCTATCTGAACCACCAACAAACATTCATTTATGAGTGAATCTAAAATCGATCCCTCGTCCATCTATATACTCTTGCACTATAACTCTTTGAGAATCTTCCTCTATGTTTCATCATCGTCAGCCCCTATTCAATATTTATCTTTTGGAACATCATACTAAAAATATTCAACACATACTGGGTGAGGATGTTTACCTGTATCCATATCTACAAGAAGAGAAAATTCATAGTTCTTGTAAACCTAGAATATGGAATGCTTATCATTACTTCATTAATTATTTAAATAGTTTATATTATTTAAGGACTTAACTTATCCAATGGTGTATCAATTTCAAACATAGTTGTAAAGAATAAGGAGGCATGAACCTTTCCAAGGTCTCTACCCTACAACTAGTATCACATCATTGTAATATTAGTAAACCTAAAGGTCTATGTATCATATCATAGGGATCCCTAAATAATTGTTTCTCATCTGGTATCATGTGTTTACATTTATTACTAATATTAGATGACAATGTTTCCCTACCAACCCATGCAACCCCACATGTTCCTAACTCAAAACTTCATCCTATCCTTCAATCCTGAATCATTGATACCATTATATCATGACCCACTATCAAAAAAGATATTTTGATGATGGGATAGAGATGGTGACTAACTAAGTCCTACCACTATTAGGCCTTGAGTTATCAACTAGAATTGATGGTATAGTAAACATGCATATGGATGCATTAACTTCTAAAAGAAACATTCATAATTGAGTGATAACAAGTATATATGAAAAAAATTCTAAAACATATAAATATATATAAAGAAGTCCAAATGCAAACCTGAAATTTCATATAGTAATAAAAAAATAACAGAAAACTAAAAGTACCCGAAAAGGTAAATACGAAAGAGATCATGAATACAAAACAACTTATGCTAATCCTGTAACATGTATTAACCACACTGATATCCATCATTCTCTAATTAACTTGAAAAATAGTTTATATATACATTGGGTGAGAATAATAGTATACTTCAAAGGATCCTCCACATATCCTCTTGTAAAAAAGATATTGAAAGCATGTGAAATCACAGTAAACAGTAGTGAAACTAACTCGTCACTTAAATAGGTATACTATGTACCTTGCCTCACCATGGATACCTCTCACCATTTATCTCATAATAGAGATCATATAATATTGTAATAAAACAAAGAGGGTAACACACTCTCCCTTCCCCACAACTTTTTTGCTCTACCCCGACGTTGTAAATCATGATCTATATATATCCAAAAGTAAATTATCCTAAAAAACCTGGCCAAGGCATCAAAACATGAACCATGTGCATCAAATCATCACACCATCCCATAACATATTTAGTATCCAAGTAGTTTTCAGGATCCACCATAGCCTGTATGATGTATATAAAACTTAATGTATTATACCCCAATATTTTATATCTCATACGCCGAGTGAGTACCTCAAACCATCACAACTTATACACGTCATACCTATAATAATCATTTGGATATTATATCTAGTAGTACATGTGTGTGAAATAACCACAATCCATCATAGAAATCTACACACATAAATGGGGAAAATGGCTAATGTGAATACTAGCACAAGTAACTACCAAGAGAATTGAGTGGGGGAGAGGGGGTAGTCAACAATCCATCATCCCACCAGGATGCTTGGGGAAACCCCTCCCAGAGTCCATAGTGTGTTAGTTTTCCTAATAAAAATGGGTGGGGAAGTGTATGATATCAAAACATTTTCAAGATATAATATATCTCACAGCCACACATTGGGCATAACTTATTCTTAGACTCAAATTCATCTAACTTCAATCAAACTCTGGGCTTCCACTTCTAGGACTAGATATCCTATATGCACACAAGAATATAAAATAGATACATTAATTACTTCTTCTATTTTTATTATTTCTTTTCATTAATTAATTCAACAGATATTAATTAACCATAGACATTATTCCTCATAACATTACATTTCATTGAATTGATCATCAGATAAAATTACATTCCCTATGGTAATAATCCAAACCAAGTCCATGGATTATCAAGATTATAATATATTAAGAATTTATATTCCTCCAAAAACCAATCCCATGGGGTAAGTATTTATTTATTATTTATTATGTTCGGATCAAATGGGGCCTAGATACCCTGATATGGGGGTGAATTAGGGTATAGGTATTCTATTTCAAAATTCTTCTTGCCCCCCTGGATCTTGACATCTATATTATAAGGGTCACTTTGTTTTCTCGTATGTGTTTATGTTGATCACATATTTTTATCTTTATCTGATGATTATTCATTAGATGCAATTCAGGGAAGCAACCAGGCAGACATGAATATTTTTTACTTGGTTCACCCTCATTGGGCTACGTCCAAGGAGAATACAAGGGTGATGTGCTGCTATACCAAATCCACTAAAGATCACTGCCAATAATCTTTGTGATAGATCACTTCTATGCCTAGGATCACTGCCTTTATAATGTTTTGGGTTAGCTCACTACATTCCCAAGGGTCACTCCCTGTTTACCTCTCACTAGCTCATTGCCAGTAGAAAGGATTACCTTCTTCCTCTTCCTTGGCGCACATCACTTGGATGGGATCCACTCGTAGTTTATAAACCTATAGGTCTCTTCATTTCCACTTATTAATGCATCCTCCTATGTTTGTAGATGCTCTATTAAAGTCTAATTTTCATCTACACATGAATACCCCTTGGCCTCTGAACACTAGGCAGCAACCTTTAGAATTACCTTTGCAAAGAACACTACTTTGCGAAGCTCCCAATTTGGTGAAGCTCAAACAAGCCTTCGTGAAGTCCCTTCCTTTTTTCGAAGCACACACCTTCGCAGAGCTCCACCCTCACGGAGCACACTGATTAGGCGGAGCTGAGACCATCACAAATCTCAAGTCTTCGCAAAACTTAGGCCTTCACAGAGCTCAATTCATCGTAGAGATACTTCCTTCTTGAAGGTCACTAAGCCAATGCAAAGCACACCACTTTCGTGGAGCAAAATTAGTCATCGCGAAGCTCATTTCTTCACAAAGAACACTTCCTTCATGAACCACCTTCGCAAATAGATAGAAAAAGATTTTGTTCGAAAACTCTCTCTTCTTCTCTTAAGGGGGTCGAGGTCTATTTATAGGAAATTCCCTAAACCCTCAAACCTTCCATGCGAAGTCAATGCCACGCCAGCTCAAATCGCGAAGCTCTGAAGTTCCCTCAAAAATTATCTCAAAATCGTGAACCACCATGACTATTTTCTAATCATAGAGCTCTTCTTAATCGCGGACAATCCCATCAATTCCTTTGTGCCTTCGCCATGAAGCTCTACTTGTAATTCCCTTCCCTACCGCAATGCTCCTCAATGCTTCTGTTCATGAATCTCGTCGTAATCGCGAAGAATCACTGTCAACATTCTTCTGGTCTTCACGAAATCCAAACCATGAACCCTATCTTCACGGAAGTCATACCATTGCAATATTTAAATTAGGTATTCAAGGAAATCCAATTTTTGGGATGCTCACAAAACACCATATTTTGGACCCAAAAATTTGGCAAACACTGGGAAACGACACCACCTAGTATCTGCCCTTTTAGTACCACCTCCAGATCATTCATTCTTTTTTTGGTTTATTAGTCAACATGGATTGTCAATAACCTCTTAGGAACTCGAAAATTCCCCATGGAATCCTACTTTGTCAACAAACACAATCAACCCGAAAATGACGCTATGTTACCTTGAGGGGTTTTTTCCAACATATTATAATCATTAAATATCAAAATACTCTAGGAAAACCATCCAAATATACCACTAAGAGGAAACATGCAACTAAGAAGCTCCAAATTCCTCAAGAAGTGGGATAATATAATGAAAATATACAATAATCCTAGCCATTGGAAATTAAATAGATTCAAGCGATCAAACCTGCTCTCAGTATCTCATCAACGGGCATGCTCAGGTTTAACCCATTTAATCACCTCTGATGCCATCCCCAACACCCACATGCATATACCAATAAAACTCTTCATCATTGGTGTCAACTATTGCCACATCATCTAGAAAATCGTTCCCACATATCATTTCTAACATCTTAATCTAGTCCATACCAAGAACACATCCCATCCAGGTGTCCCCTCCCTATATAACATCATCCATCCAAGGCTTATCCATACTAGGATCACTTAATATTCAAGCCTCCTTGCACTATATTAGCCACCCTAGGCTATGTTATGTTGGGCTCAACTCAGAAGTCTCATATCTGAAGCACATCACTAAAGACTATGGAAAATAAAGTAATCAATAGTGAAACTAGTTCCTCAAAACATAATATTCATCGTTCTTATGAAATTGAATTCTCACTACTCTAATACAAGTCACTCTATATTATGAAAAATGGGAATCTCAGACCCAATAAAATTATAATTATCACAAAGCTGGTACTTATTTTATAATTGGTCCATTTATCAATAGGTTCCAACTATGGAAAACCAATAGAATCAATCCATAACAAGATACTAATGGAAAAAAAATTAATTTAAATTTCAAAAAAATAGAGAAGTTACACTCTCAATTAACATTCCTTTTTTACTTATAAATAATCATAAATATGATTTAGGATCAAAAATCACTTTTATCAATTCCATTAATTACATGGAAGTTCAATTTTTATTAAACATGAACATTTCATCAATTTTATTATCATCAAATTACATTAAACACCATATTAAAAATATTCATATTCATTAATTATTATTAAGACAATTAATAATCAATTTATTATAGATTTATACTAATTAATAATTTCAACGTGCTACTCCAGAAATAAGAACATGATATCAAAGTATACAACATATATATCAAACTATCTAGAAAATCATAAGACAAACCACTATTGTGGTCCAAAGAAACATCATCGTCAACATGAAATCACTCTAGAATTTTGTTAATTTGATCAATAATTGTTAGGTTAATTCCATTCCCATCCAAAGGGATAAGTCATGATAAATTTTTGATTGAATGAAAAAAATAGCGAAGCAACGAAAACCCTACCTCAAAATATAACAATCTTCTTCACATGAGATCAATCTATGTTATAGATCTCTAATATCTTATCTTGTTATAACTACATATATATGAGGACTCCACAAAACAACCACAACATTAATAACCATGAAACACTCATTAGAAACATGGAAAATAAAATGAAATGGTATGATGAGAATATACAAGATGAACATATATAAAACCAGAATAAACTGCTATAAAATAATTGAATAACACATCATAGATCAACATGAATCACTGCAGATCAAATAAGAAACACCAAGGATCAATCCATGTAGAATGAATCCCCCAAACACTTGGAAGGGGGCTTCTTTTTTCCTAGAATTGGTAAAGAGATCCATAGGTTGTAGGGTTTTTAGAAAATCTCAGAAGATGAAACATAAAAATATGTATAACATCATATATTTATATGAAATGTAATCACCTTTCACATCCTATAATCATTGGAATCATTATTTACACTTTCATCCCCACTCACATTCGGGGAATGACATATCATCCTGAACCAAGTAGCCTCCAGATACTTATTATTTCTATGTTAAGTGGTCCTAAACATATAACCTTAAACTTCAGAATCCCATGTCCTAATCTCATGATACTAAAATCGCATGATGTTATAGACTATTTTTAGATTGATTCATGTCTGTACAAGATGCATAGTGACACCTGAACCACATATCTCATGTCCAACTGTCAAATAAAAATTTTCTGTCTCTTCCTTTGTATGGGTCAGACCTTTAAATTAAATTTCTTGATACAACAATGAATCATTTCCCCCATATTCCTACACATAAAATAGGTCTTTGTAGAAGAGTCCAATATGAGCCACATTATATTGGTGATCTCATGTTGAAAAAAATTCCACACTCCTATGCATGAGCTAGATCTTCATGGGGGAATTTTATATGAGACTCACACTATTAATAATCTCATATCCAAATCTAGATTCCCCTTATCCATAAAAGGGCTTTATTCCCATGTATAGGAACCCTTAAAGAAGTATGTGTTTCTTGATTCTTATCCTTATAGGATACATAGTGACACCCAAATCTCTAATCATGGGTCCATCCACAAAAATAAATTTACATACCTGGTTCATGGGTTAGAAATATAGGGGGAGCCTTATAATACCTTTATAGGGGAATCATCTCTACCTATTATGGGGAAATTATGACTTGGAATTCCCTTTTCATGTTTAGTAACCCTATTTTCACAAAAAAAAAAGCACTATGACTAGAATGTTCTACATCCAGATAACACTCTCGGGACATTGGATGTAGAACTAAAGTATCTTGAGGACACCTTCGTTTCCTATAAATTAACTTTTTTATTCTCAAACACTTATAAGTGTAAAGTGAAAACCCTCACATTTAAACAGTTCAAGTAGAAAAAGAGAAAATGGACTTATTAAAGACAGGTTGACAACCGTTGGAATCACATTCCCTAAACAATTTCCAAGGAAATTAATTTACCTGGATATTTGGATCATCCTTTAAAATATCTTCATAATGATATTCTAGATCGTCTCAAGATTTCATCTAATCATGTTTGATTATGAACAATATTCCCTAGTTGGCTCTGTGTAACATTCTAAAAAAAAGATTATCACTCAAAGGAATAATCATCTCTAAGAGAGGATTTTCCTACCTTTGTATTCCACTTTGACGTTAATGTCCCACGTCACTATATATCTTTGAGAACCCCCATATTATATTTTATAACCTCCCCCCCCCCTTCATTATTGAAAATGATAGAAAATTCCTGGTCAGACTATCATGAAAATAAATAATTGTTTACCACTTGGTTAGAGTAAAGTGATCCTAAATTTTAAATCCTAAATTTATTTGTTGTAAGATGTTAAACTTCTCCACCCATTTGTTTGTTATATGAATTTGAACTACACCATGATTTAACCCTCCTTTAAAAAAGCTACATTTGTGTGGTAGTGGTTTCCCATTCATGATCAAAGTTATACAGATTACCTCATCATTTTTAGAAATCATTCCCTTAACAAGACACCCTTGGTGGTCTTGAGAAATCAAAATTCAAATAAAATTACTCAGCCATCCGAAATGGAAGGTCAGTGTCATGAAGAAACATGTCTTTGATAATACAAAATATTCTATAATTGGATCTGCATATGTATCCCAAAAAAGTGTACTATCATCCATGTAACACCCCATGATTTTTTAGTACTTTATCTCTATAAATTAATTCAATATCTTGCACTACACGCAACACTGAGTTTGAGGGCACCACGACTTACCAAATTAGATGTTTAAAAAGTGGTTATGAATATTACTAATTTATTTTTGAATTTTATATAGTTTATATAATTTTAACATCCATGTTATGTGTTTTTTTACATAATATAAGAACAAATTCAATTTTTCAGATAAAAGAAGTGTTTTTCAAAAAAATGAAATTTTACCACATTTTAATATAGAACCATTTTAAAGCCAATATTTGATACTTTTAGATATTAAATTTGAAAAAATAAACATCTTCTTTATAATATGTACATAAAAAGTTATTTTTGATAAATGTTTGGTATTTTTCTAAAAACATTCATATTTTGATTAATAGTAAAAAAAATAGTAAATTTTAATTGAAAACAATTTTTTTAATCAAAATAAGTTATCATGTTAAATTATACTTTTGAATGGTTTTGAAGTATAATTAGATTATATTTTTATCAATTAATACAATATTGTTCATTGGAAGTAATTTAACATTTAAATTGGATGTAAACACATACCAATATTTTGATAGTTTTTACTTCTTAAGAACCCGCTTTCTGGTTTTGAAAACAGAAATTAATTTAAATTAATTAATTAAACTTATATGTTTTGATTTTGGAAAAATAGACATAATTTTTAAATTCATAATATCAAAATTACATTATGTTTAATTTTTGGTATTGCTCTAAAAACATTCCATTTTTTATGAATAGTGAAAAATACTACACAGTACATAAAAACAGAATTTTTCATTTAAATAATTATTTTTTAATTAAAATTTTATCTTAATATAAAAAAATAATACATATATTAGTAAAATATAATTCACTAGAGTCATTTTATAATAATATTAGATATATAAAATTTTCTTGAACCATTTTGATTTATTTTTACCCACCTTCTAGGCACATTTTCAAATTATCCTAAAATGAAATGTTACCACTTCTATGAATTTAATTTTAAAACTCCAAGAGTCATGGTTGAAATTAGTATGTAAAATGTGGTTGAATTGGATAAAAATTATTTTTGGTGAATAGTAATTTTTTAATTTTATTTACCACGGTTTAAAGCCAATAGGGTAATTTAAGGTAAGAATAATATTATAATAATATAAAATTACCAGAACACATGTCCTAATTCTACTAGATAAGTTTTTTTCAACAAAAAAACCTTATGAAAAAAATGTGATCATTTTTCATTAACTTGGGTTATATTATGACATTTATTATATTTTATTTAAAGAAGAGTTAAAAGTGTAAAATTAAAAATTTAATAAATAAACCATTTTTGATATATGGTTATAAAAAAGATATATTATACTATAAATATTGATTATAAATATAAAAATATTTCCTACGTCATGTTATTTTATTTAAAATGTTTAGACACTAAATAATTAAATTTATTTATGACACAATGATGATGCAGAAATTACCTTATCCATAAAAGAATCAAATAAATGGTATTAAAAATATTAAAATAAATATAATTTGACAGTTTTGATAACATCCACTAATTTTATAGGTTAATATTACATTTTATTGTTGATTCAATGTATTTTTTTCTAATTAATAATGTTTTGATGACTTTCACAAAAACAAAATACTAAATAGTCTCAAAATTGACATAAATGAGTTTTTGAAACAAATAAAAGTTTATTAGATGATATGATTTTATTAAAAATCTAATATTTGTAAAATGGACTTATATTGTGATATATATGTCATTAATGGACAACTTTTGGTTCTTTTGTCATTTTATAGTATGTTTACTAATCATATAATATAAAAATACAAGAAGACATGGTAAAAGTTAAACTATTTAACTAAGAGTTAAATCTAAAGGATAAGGTTAATTTGGTGAACTAAAGTTGTATAAAACCTATTGGTTAGAATATTTAGACCCATACCCACCTTTAGAACGAAATAAATCTTTTTGGAGATATTAGAAAACGAAAATTAATTTTGAATAAATTAATATTACAAATTGTTCCTAAGGTGCCCCTCACCTCTCTTATAAAAGGGTACTTTACCTTCTCTTAAATTCATACCACCAAATCCACTTTTCATGGCCAAAACCAGCTTAAATCTCCTACCAACTACCCTCATATCAAACTAGAGGTATTAAAATGATCATAAATCCAAAATATGGATCCCTTTTGATCAAATCAAAAGGAAGAACCCGAAGAAGAGGTAATTATTTCATCACCTCATTCAAAGTTTTTTCTTCTTCCACTTCCTCTTTCTTTGTTGTTTCCATGCCAAAATAATAACTCTTGTACCTTGAACATAATTTTATGTTATTATAAATATGTTACAATCATATTCATTATGTTATCCATCCTATTAATGACAAATTCACCATACGTGCATACGTACGACTTACCATCTCCAAGTTGTGGTGTGGTTTGTTATTCGACCCTTCATTATTTAGATGGGTATAATAATGAGTATAATTGATCTTAATAATAACTATAACATTTTAATGATTCCTTATAAATAATATACCATCCAATTACATACTATTTCACCATCAATATAATGATATCTTCTCTCGTGTGTACGTAAGGCTTACCGTCTCCACGACGCGATGAGATTCATTACCACATTCACCATTCAACGATGATTATAAAAATATATATTATTAATAAGTATGGAATATATGAAATAATTATTATAATATATATATATATATGTGTGTGTGTGTGTGTGTGTTTTTGTGTGTGTTTGTGTGTGTTTATTTACATATATCTCATTCAGTTACTTTTGTGCAATACGATATGAAAACGGAAACATCGTTTATGCATACGTACGACGTACCATCTCCATAAATAGTTTTTTCCTTTTCATATATATTTATATTATACATATTTATTTTCTGAATATATATGATACATAAATAATGTTTTATATTATGTAATCAATTAAATCATGATATAAGTGATACAATCAAGATAACAAGGTAAAAGACGTACGATAAAGAAGGTGATTATTAACTGAAATGTTATTTTAACATGGAAATTATTATTAAATGGGAAGTATGAAGTCATAAATTAATCAAGTATTATATCATAAATATGAATATGGTTCTGGTATAATTTAATAACATACTATGGTCATTATACAGGATGTTAAACGTACCCTCGATCAAAGGAAAGTACACTGTAATCGTTAATTCCTCAATCTCATTATTATCTGAGATTGTTTATGTGTAAGTTTTTATTGGGACATAATTATTATACATGTCCAGGTTTCATAAACATGTTTTAAAAAGGATTATTTTTAACTGACTATTTAACTTAAACATTATTTTTAATGGTTTAAATATTTACCCTTCTAAATAATTCTCTTTAATGTCCATGTTTTCAAAATTATTTTTTGGATTTATTTACTTGGACATGATTGTTTTAAATTTAAATTTCATTCAAAATTCTCAAAGTGGCATGGGACACTTTTATTCACAAATATATTTTGAAGGAATTACTTTATAAATTATGTGACATTTAAATGATTTCACGAAAAATGAGTATTTCTCTAAAATAGTTTTACTGATCATTTTCAACTATGTCAACATCCATTGCTTGGTATTATTCTTTGTTGAGATTGATTTATTGTAAACAAATATTCCATTTTATGTTGAATAAGTTATTATATTTTTGACTATGGAAGTGTTATTTTTATACCATTCGTGGTTTATGGTTAAATTATTGACATTTTATATGCTATTTTTAATAAGAATGTTTATGTTAAATTTCAACCTTTTCATATGAGGAATGCATTGCACTTAGGAAGTGATGGGTGGATCCCACTATAACTCCTAGATGCATCAGTCGGTCTGTTGAGACAAATTAGTGTCTTGGAACAAGGCCATGACAAAAAAA
The DNA here is from genome assembly GCA_963277665.1 of Viscum album. Classification (NCBI taxonomy): domain Eukaryota; kingdom Viridiplantae; phylum Streptophyta; class Magnoliopsida; order Santalales; family Viscaceae; genus Viscum; species Viscum album. Next base: position 1,436,239,544 of record OY728153.1, on the reverse strand, counting down.
ATTATTTTTAGTCTTGGAACGAGGCGTTGACTATGTTGTTATGATGTCTGTAATTATGCATTCCCTCGTTATGAAATTAGTTATTAAGTGTGATTATTAGACTAGTAGAATATCCATGTTCATGTTTATATGTAAATGTTTGATTAATTTATAGCATATTATATTCATGTTTTATGTTTAAAAGGATGTTATTTTCATTATACATCATACCCTAAAAGAATATAGCTTTCACTGAATTATTTACCCTTACTGAGCATCTGATCTCACCTCTTTCATAAGTTTTATTTTCCCAGGAATCCATGAAATGAATTATGATTGATATGTAGGATTAAGAAAATTTAATAATGGTGTTCTCAAAGGATTATTTATGTTGTGTTTTATGTAATAATGTGTAATGTAACATTCCAGTATGTAATCGATTTTCTAAGACTGATAAACTGATCGGTCCTTTTGGACTTGATTCATTGTAATCATACCATTGTATTAAAATAATGCACCGAATCTACGCTTTTGGGGTCGGGGAATTTCAGTTGGAATCAGTGGATGTTCAAAAATAACCATGGAAAATGATTTAGATAAAATCTAATTAGGGAACATTACCCTAAGATAGACTTTGAGGATTATTATAGAAGAACATTCTAGAATTTTGGTAATGTATAGATTTTGTAAATTTCCCAAGAAATACAAACATGTCTAGATATGAGTAGGTAGAGGTGGATCTGGCACATATGTATCTAGGGAAAACCCTAAAAACACGACATTGAGCTATACATGAATGGGAACTGGTAAACTCTTGGTTACAACACTCTTGGGGGAAATGCTTAGGATAATTTACAATTTCATTACAAACCATTATGAAGGATTTATGAGTAAATATGTTAGAAAAGAAACCATTTTAATGATTATGATACTAGATATATGAAAATATTCTATTAATATTGAGATTTTTTCTATTTTTTGTATTATACATTATGATATGATATAACCTAGGGTATTTTTTCATTTAGAAATGGTGACCAGTAGATGTAATGAGAACACCTTCAATACACATGATCCAAAGAGTAAGAAGGATCATATATTTCATGTCCTTAATCCAACATTTGGAAAAAAAATAGTCACTCACGTATTCTCATCATACGAAGAAATAGTATCATATTTTAATAAGATAAGTACAGAATTATCGAAGTCATATGTCTTTTATGGGAAGCTAGAGAAGGGAAAGATGGTAGAGAGGAAGATGGATAAAGAGAACAAGAGAAAGAATAATTTTTTCCCATATGTGATACCTGTGGAAAGCACAAGAGCCTCAGCCTAGTTAGTGAGGTATCCTTAAGTGCATCCACAATACCCATGTTCAAAACTAGGTAGAGGCATATTTTCAGTACTATAGCAGTATTGTAGTAGTAATGTACACTATGCGGGTACTGTAGCAGAACTATACACTGTACAGGTACTACAACAGAACTATACACTATGTGGTACTGTAGAAGGCACTGTAGTAGTACTATAGAAGGTTCTGTTCGGTACTGTAGCAGCTAGAACTATTCACCATAGGCCACCGGTTTGGTCTTGGAGTCCTTAAGGATTTCTGGCCACCCAAGCCTTCGGGTCAGTAGGGCTTTCAGGCCACCTTTATGGCCCTTGGTCCACCTCAAGGCCTTCAGGCCACATGCAGTTTCCCCAGACACACTAAAAAAAGAGCAACCCCAGAAGAGGATTCAGAGTAGGTTCACTTACCAGACCAGAGCCAAATGTATTTTTCATAATGAGAGGGTATGACTATGCCATCAGGACCAGCCTGTGCTTGCACGAGAAGCCTAGACAGACGACCATGTAAAGGTGGAGAGCTACTATCATGATGCAGATGTTAGGGAGGGGCAGTTCATTGTAGATTGTCTGGTTGAATTCCCTAAAGTCCTTCGGGTTATGTAATCTCCTAAGTCTATGGGCCTTGTGATCTCTAAGCCTACGAGCCGTGTAATGGTTCCCCCTCATCCCTTGAAAGGGGGTTATTAAAAATAAATAAAAATTAAGTGATAACAGTGGAAAGAATTACCTTGGAAAGTGCTTGAAAGGAATGGAAGTTTGTTATAACTGTGGATAAAAAAGAACGCCATGTTCGTGATTGTAAAGGTAAGAAAAATGTTTCAAATGTACAATGATTCATCTCTAAGGATTTGATACACTATGCAAATCAATGTCCCAATCCTCAGAGTATACCCCAAATGATTCTATTTGATAATAATCCAATTATGATACTACCACGTATGAAGAGAAATGATTAGTGTTTTTTTATTATATAATTGTGTATTTTGAGTATTATATTAATGATATACATGTTATAAGAATTATAATGTATATAAGGATTTTATTGTAGTATGTTTTCATTAAGGATTTTAGATTTTATGGTACCAATTAAAGTGACACAGTTTCAAGTTAAACATTTTGGAAAATATATGGTTAGGGGAAATATAACCCTTAATATGTTTCTTAAACTGAGATAATGATTTTCTAATAAGACATGATTGATTAGGAAAAATTATTTTGGATATATTTTTCTACCTTAAAACTAATTAATTGTTTCAGTTTACAACATTTTTTGATATAAGAAGTATATCTTGTAGTTTATAAGGAATAGGGGAGCATGAATGTAATCAATAAGGTTTTATGGTAATTCAATGTGTTACCATGTTTTAAAAGAATACATGATGAAGGTATTCACATGTTATTATGTGGAAAAATAAATCATCATTATGTTTACCATTCTTATAAATTTTGGACTATGAATTTGGAAAGAAGTATTTTGGATATGTCTAAATGTTATAATAAATTATGTTGGTCATTGGATACTATTTTTTAAGGATAAAAACTTTCTTAATATTATTTTTTTGTTGTTATAAAAAGGACAACTTGGAGGTTGGGAGAAAACTTGTCATGTCCTGCAAGGCTGCAAAACTTGAACCCGCAACCAAAGGGTAGCAAGTGTTCATCACCTACCATTGGCCTATGTGATTTTCTGGTTTGAATAATGTAGTTTTTTTAAATGGTCTGAAAGATTAATTTTAAATTAATTATTTTGGGTACCTTATAAGATTAGGATAAATAGAATATTTTTGAATTATTTTATCTTTTGGAGTGAAAAATGAGTTTGTGGTAGAAGTTAGGTAAAGGATTGAAATCTACCTGTCAAGTATTTTTTTCTCTCTTATTTTATGTAGAAATTAATTCTTAAACTTTAGGGAATGGATCTTACAACAAAAAATGTGTTATCCTAATACCTGATATTTGTTGAACTAATGATATTTAAATCATCATAGATTTATGGGTTTGAGTCCCTAAATATTCTATTTATTGTTCACTTGATTGCAATTGATGACCTCAATCCCTCCCTACAAATATTTATGTTTTTCCTTAAATTATGTGTCTCTAATAACCACCAATGTTCTCCGATTGGATATCATAATTTCGTGGTGACTTTTTCATTTCCCTTTCCCTCTTATTAAGAATAAATTTTATTAACCTTATTTCTGATGTGGGTTTTCTACAAAGGTATTTTCTATTTTTTAACCTTCTATTTTAAAATATCAATTTCAAATTCAGATGACATAATTTATTTATGGATGGGAGAGTGTAACACCCTAGGACTTCATATTACGTTATCTTTTTAAAGTAATTCAATACCTTTCACTACATGCAACACGGAGTTCCAGTGCACCAAGAATTTCCAAACTATAAAAATGAGGTTATGAATATAATTAATTGAATTTTGCATTTTATATACAATATATAATTTTAACATCCATAATTTTTGTTTTATTACATAATATAAGAACCAATTAAATTTTTCAGATAAAAGAAGTGTTTTTTAAAAAATGAAATTTTATCGCCTTTTAATAGGGAACCATTTTTAAATACAATATTTGAAACTTTTATTTATTCAATTTGTAAAATTAAACTTTTTCATTATAATGGGATGTAAATATTTATTTTTTGTAAATTTTTGGTGTTTTTCTAATAACATTCGTATTTTGATGAATAATGAAAAATACTAAATTTTAATTGAAAAAACTTTTTTAATCAAAATAATTGATAGTGTTAAATTATTAATTTCAAAGGTTTTTAAGTATAATTAGATTATATTTTTATCATTTAATATATTTTTTTCATTGGAATTAATTTTTCATTTATATTGGATGTAAGCACATAACAATCTTTTGATAATTTTTACTTCTCAAAAACACGATCTCTGGTTTTGACAACGTGAATTAATTTTAAATTAATTAATGAAACTTCTATGTTATAAATTTGTTAAAATAGACATAATTTTTAAATTCATAAGATCAAAATTATTTTAGGGTGAATCTTTGGTATTTTTCTGAAAACATTCAACTTTTTATGAATAGTGAAAAATACCGTATTGTACATAAAAACTGACTTTTTCATTTGAATATTTATTTTTTAATTAATAATTAAACATAAAATAGTTACATAATACATATATTAGTACAATTTAAGTCATTGGATTAATTTTATAATAATATTAGATATATAAAATATTATTGAACCATTTTAACGTCTTTTTACCCACCTTCTAGGAACGTTTACCGACTTTCAAGACACATTTGCAAATTTTCATAAAACATAATTTTACAACTTCTGTGAATTGAATTTCAAAAATCCAAGAGACATAGTAGAAATAATTAAGTAAAATATGGTTCAATATGATGAAAATAATTTTTGGTGAATAGTAACATTTGAATTTTATTTACCACGGTTAAAAGCAAATATATTAATTAAAGTTAAAAATGATATTATAATAATATAAAATTTCCCCAACATATGTAATAATTCTATTGGATTAGTTTTTCTAGACCACAATAATCCATAGGACAAAAATATGACCCTTTTTTATTAACTTCGGTTAGATTAGAACATTTATTATATTCAATTTAAAGAAGAGTAAAAAGTGTTAAATTAAAATTTTAATAATTAAACCATTTTTAATATAGGATTATACATAAGATAAATTCAACTATAAATATAATTATAAATTTAAAAATATTTATTACTTAATCGTATTTTATTTATAATTTTTAGATATTAAATAATTAAATTTATTTATGACATAATTATGATGCAGTAATTACCTAATAAATGATAGAATCAAATAAATGGTATTATAAATATTAAAATAAATATAATTTGAAAGTATCGATTCCATAAAATAATTTTCTAGTTTAATATGACATGTTATATTTGTTCAAATTTATTTTTTTCTAAGTAATCAAGTAGTGATAACTTTCACAAAAACCAAATACTAAATAGTGTCAAAATTGACAAAAATGAGGTTTTAAGAAAAATACTATTTTATTATGTGATATAAAATTACTAAAAATCTATTATTCAGATAAAGGACTTATATAATGATATATATGTCATTAATGAAGCACTTTAGGTTTCTTTGTCATTTTATAGATAGTTTATTAACCATGTAATATAAAAATACAAGAGGACATGGTAAAATTTAAACTATTTAACTAAGAGTTAAATCTAAAGGATAAGGTTAATATGGTGACTTTAACATGTCTAATACATATTGGTTGAGAATAGTAGACCCATACCCACCTTAGTCTCCAAATAAATCTATTTTGATCTATTATAAAATGAAAATGTTTTTAAAATAAATTTATATTTCATGCTCTTCCTAAAGTTCCCCTCACCTTTCTTATAAAAGGGTACTTCCCCTTCTCTTAAATTCATACCTCAAAATCCATTTGTCTCAGCCAACCCTAATCAAATCTCCTCCCAACTACCCTCACTTAGACCTAGAGGACTTACTTTGATCATAAAGGAAACCTAAATATCTTTTGTTCAAATCAAAAGGAAGAACCCAAAGAAGACGTAATTATTTCATCACCTATTTCAATGTTATTTTCATCTTCAACTTACTCTTTCTTTGTTGTTTCCATACCAAAAATAATAACTCTGGTACTATAATGACCAAAACTTTCATTAATTAAAATACCTCTTGATCTAATTAAATATCTCATTATGTAAAATGTTTTGTGAACATATTTGGTTTTATGATTGGGATTTTTAAAATACCATTATGAAATGTGATTGTTGATAATATAGTTGTTGAGCAGTGATCACATGATTAGAATAAATATAGGAGATTAAAAAATCCAATTTACTCAGATAAATAAAGTGATGGCCTCATCCAGTAGACATTCCCCATATGAATCCCATTTTTCAGAGCTCAAAAAATGAGGTGGCATTATTGGGATTCTCACTTGACCAAGCCCAAGCCGAGATTAAACACATTAAGAATGAGGGGAACTGACTACGGGAGAAATGGAAGTTAATAGAGATTGCCACATGAGAAATGTTATCAGCGCCACCCCAATATTCCATCACCATCACACAAATTACCCTTCGGTCTTATGCGGGTGTTATAAGGGGTTATGTAACAATACCCTAGCACTATGACTATGTACATTATTTTTGTATAAATAATGTGCATTTGTTTTATTATAGTTTCTCTGTAAATAGTTTTTACAGCACAAATATATTTTTAATTAATATTCAACTAAGAAATATATTTTGATGAATTAATGGATTTATAAATTATATAATATTGTAATAAAATATTATTATTATTAAATTGATTATTATTAAATATAAATGATCATATAATTTTATGAATGAAATTATAATTTTTATTAAGGTTTGAAAGTCGTTTCTGTCAAAACCCATGGATTTTTGATAAATGACGGTTTTTATTTTAAAAGAAAAAATTCACATATTTATAAAATTATTTAGATAAAATGAATATTATTTTTTGAATTAGGACGTCAAAATTATCCAATGGTGAGTTTTTTCATAATTTTCTGAGACAGTCGAATTTTTAGGTAATAATTAAATACCGTTTAAATGTATAATGTGTTTTATGACATCATAATGACCCAATAGTGATGTAATAAAACACTATAAATGTTATTTTTGGCCAATATATATTTTATCAGTAAAATAAAGTGATTTTGGGTTTCTTTTGGTTTTTTTATAAAACATTAGTGGACCCTCCAGGAGTTATAAAATATTTTTACCTTTTTAATGAATTTCCTTGAGAGTGTGACTCACCACCACATAAGCACCCTAAATATTTTAATAATTTAGGCCATTGGCCTTATAAAATATTTTTTTCCACTCCCCTTTGTTAAAATCCATGGTCAAAAACCATGGGAAGTTTTTTGGTATTGATCATGTGGTGACCCAAACCTATATAATAAAGATTCACCTCTCCTTTCTTATATAAACCCACCAAAGATCACACTTCCTCTTCACTCAAAGCCTTTTGAGTTCTTCCAAAATCTTCCCTTCTCTCTCTATAATCCTCCCAAGGTTCCCCAAGCTCCCAAGAAGCCTCTCTCAAGCCTCTCCCAAGCCTTTGGGATCACACTTCCAAGTATGGGATTTCCTCTTTTCTCATTTTTGTCTCAATTTTATTATGTTGTTATGCCATTTTGTTTTCAATTATAAATGTTGGGGTATGATTTTTCACCTCTCGTATACTACCCTATCTATGTTTGAATGATTAGATACCCCTTTTTCTCTCATTAAATTACCCTCATGTACACCCGTTACCATGCAGAAATTCTGTAAGGAATCTCTCTCTCCTCATTTACATTGAAGAAATTATTTTGTATTTTGAATATAAATTACATTACTTATATTAGTACATGTATATATATGACCCCCATACTTTACATTTCTTTTAAATATGATTAGAAACCCAATTTTCTCTCATCAACCATTTTTATGAATTCATATGTCACGACGTTACGCTGCCAAAATTGCCCCACGATTTTCCAAACCAATGTCATTGTATTTTGAATACCATGACCATTTCCCTATCAAGGGTTTTCACCTTTATGGACATTTAATTATTTATTATATCGGTTCATGTATGAATTACACACTTCCTTTATCATGGAATAAATGATGAGGTTTAATGAATCCATGTTATATAATCCATGTGGCACATTCATGCATGAAATAAAATGTTTAAGAAGGGTGCGCCCCGATAGAAATCCCATGCATTGGGTAAAGATTAGTATCATGATACAGCAATTGCAATGAGGGTTTACTCATTCTAATTCATGTTCAGTGAGGGTTTACTCATGATCCATGTGAAATGAGCCTGGATCATGCTAAAATCATGATAAATGTTGTTTCCACCTTTCTATATTAAGATTATAATGATTTATCATGCCTTTATGTTAATGTTTCTCTTGTGATCCATTGATATTACTATTATCTAACTTGTATTGTATTCCTCATGTTATTCCATGTTTATTCCCTTACTGGTCTTTATAGCTCACCCTTTTCTCATGCATGTCCTCAGGTTATCGTATGCAATGCTAAGTACAAGGGAATGTAGTGGTCCTATAAAGGAAGTTATCAATAAAGATGTTGTATTTCATGTTTTAAGTTGTTATGTATTGATACTAAGCCCCAATGACACTAGACCACTTGATATTCTATTTTTTATCAAGTGATGTTTAGGTAATAAATCACTTTTAAGTGTGAATAAAAGAGCAGGGTTTTCATGGTTTGTATTAGAGGATAGGTTTAGTTTTTTTTGGGATTAGGAGTAGAAAACCATAGTAAAGACATAAATATAAGAATAAGTATAATAAAAAATCCATAAGAATTTGTGAGTAATTAGAAAGTGGTTTATCAAGAAAATACATCCCGATCTGGATATGAGTAGGTAGAGGTGGCTCTGGCACAGATGTATCCTAGGGGTAAAACCCGAAAACACCACTTTGAGCTAGACTCGAATGAGAACCGGTACACGACAACGGGCCTTACTGCACTCTTGGTTACGACACTACTGGGGAATATTCTTTGGTAAATTCACAATCTTAGTATGAACCATTATTAAGGGAAAAAATTTCTTTAATAATATATGTTGGGAAGTAGATCATAGATAATATAGATTGAAGCCTATATATTAATAATTTATGGAAATAAAAGTAATGTATATGTCATCTATTTTTTCTTCGAATTACCCTTTATGTGTTACCTCTAACTTTCCTTTTATTCTATCTAATGGATGGTAATAGGAGGACATAGGATAATAACCGATGTGAAGATAAATGTAATGAATGTACTAATGAGATGCAAATTTGATGGGAGCAGGAATCACGAACTTTGTAATGATTCACTCTTAGTTAACTAAAGATTTTAATAGAAACATGGGTCAAGAGGAACGTTCAACCCCCCCCCCCCCCCCAATAAAGAAAAAATTGCTATCGAGAGCTTCATGAGACAAAGGAATCCTACTTTTAATAGATTATCTAATCCCTCAATCGATGAACAATGGATAAACTCCATTGAAAAGATATTCTTCATCCTTCAATGTTCCGAAAAAGAGAAGGTTCTAATGGATACTTATCATATGAAGGGTGAAACTGATCAATGGTGGACGTTGATAAAAAATATGAAGCCTGAGATGGATATCGAGGCATTGGAATAGAAGGATTTCTGGAAGATGTTTTTCGATAAATATTTTCCGGGAACCCTTCGACTTATGATGGAAAGGGACTTCCATGCCCTTGAGAAAAAAGATGAAGAATATGTTGGAGCATACAAGGAAAACATCATAAGGCCTGAAAGATACACCTCTGGCTTTTTCATTACCTCTGAATTCAAGGTTGACCACTTCTTTGGTGTGTTGAAACCTAGCCTATGGAAAGTGCTAGCAACCAGTTACTTCGAAAGCTATGGGGACATTGTCTGATGTTCCCTCAAGGTCAAAATGGAGATCGAAGAATATCAGGGGTATAATGGGGATAAGAAGCGTAAGCTGGACTTCAATGTTGGTGGTCCAATGGATAAATCCAACGGTGCTATAAAGATCCTTCAGCCCACTTGCCAAAGGTGTGGAAATAAGTACACCAGAAATTTCCTTAAGTGGACGAGGAAAATCATTAGGTGTGGAAGAGAAGGGCACCTAGCTATTAACTACTAACAATAAAAACCCGCAGATGTGATACAGGATAGGAATGCTCCTCTCATCCCACAACACATTGTTCATTTCTTCAACTGAAAAGAACCAGGGCACTTTGCAAATATGTACCCTAAGCTAAGGGCTTTTGGAGGCAACCCACAACCTCCAAGGCAGCAAGGGTGAGATTTTTCCATCACTACCACTGAACTGACCCCTAACAACAAAGTGGTGATAGGTATGCTAGTTACTCATTCAAAAATAGATAATGTACTTTTTGATTCTGGTTCTACACATTTTTTTATATCCTGAATGTTTAGTAAAACAATTCAAACACCACCACAAATCATGGAATTAAAGATCCTGGTGAGTACAGAAAATGGGGAAATCATTGCATCCCATCAATATAACAACTCCCCTATCATAATTTGTGGATTGAACTTCCCGAAGAACCTCTTCATAATCCTTCAGGTATAATTTGATGCAATTCTCGGCATGGATTGGATTTCCTTTTATAGAGCCAACATAAATTTCCATGAGAGGGAAATAACTCTCGATATAGATAATCAACCTCCGATTCTGTAAAAATTCAAGGAGGAGGATGAATCTTCTTTAGGTCCATCATCACAAGAATGGATATTACTACCCTAGGAGCATGCACATCTGGCTCAGATGATTGAGTCTAAGGAAGCAACTATCCTTGAAGACATGACTATTGTGAGGGAATTCACCAATGTGTTTCCCGAGGAATTGTCTGGTCTTCCTCCAATAAGAGATGTTGAATTCTCAATTGTTCTTATACCTGGGGAGTTTCAAATATCCAATAATCAATATATTATGGCTATTGTGGATCTTGAGGAGCTAATGAAACAACTACACGAGAATCTGGATAAAGGGTTTATATGCTCAAGTGCTTCACCATGGGGTGCACCAGTCCTCTTCATCAAGAAAAAGGATGGATCAATGGGCCTTTGCATCAATTATCGCGAGCTTAACAAAATCACGATAATGAAAAAGTATCCTATCCCCAAAATGGATGACTTATTCAATCAGCTGTGTGGAGACCAATACTTCTCTAAGGTGGATTTGCGTTCATGATATTATCAAGTAAGGATGAAGAAGGAATATATCCCCAAGGCTAATTTTCGTACAAGTTACATGCACTATGAATTCATAGTAATTACTTTCAGACTCACTGATTCTCCAGCAATCATCATGGACATGATGAATAGAGTCTTTTGATATTACCTCGACAAAATTGTGGTAGTCTATATAGATGATAATATAATATACTCCAAAACTAAGGAGGATTACGAGAAGCATCTAAGAACTGTACTAGAGACCTTGCGGAAGGATAAGCTCTATGAAAATTATAGAAAGTGTGAGTTCTAGTTGAATTAGGTCTCATTCACAGGCTATATCATCACAATTAATGGGATATCTGTGGATCCCTCCAAGATAGCTTCAATAGAGGGATGACTGAGGATAACATCGGTGACAAATATCCATAGATTTTTCTAGTTATCTGGATATTATTGATTATTTATGAGAAGTTTCTCATAATTTTCCTTCCCTCCAAACAAGCTGATAGGGAAGGGAGTAAAGTTTTCTTGGAGTGATGATTTTAAATAAAGCTTCACAGAGTTCAAAAGGAGGATTATCACTACGCCCGTGCTCACTTTACCCACAAGTGGAGATCTTTTTGTGGTATTGAGTGATGTTTCGAAGAAGGTCCTGGGATGTGTGTTGATACAAAATGACAAAGTCATTGCCTATGATTCTAGGAAATTAAAAGTTCATGAGCAGAATTATCCAACACATGATCTGGTGTTGGCTTCGGTGATCTTCGCTTTAAAAATTTGGAGGCATTATCTCTTTGGGGAGAAGTGTGAAATATATAAAAACCAAAAAAATACTCAAGTATATATTCACATAGAAAGAGTTGAACATGTGCCAATGAAGATGGTTAGAGATGATCGAAGACTATGATTTCTCAATCCATTACCACCCTAGGAAAGAGAGTAAGGTGGCGAATTCTCTATGTAGAAAGGACCCTGTAATTCTATCATTGATGAGAATTGAGAAGGATCAAATCTTCTTGGAATTGATGAAGATAGATATGGGAATCATAAATAAGGATTGATCATCAATCCCATAACAAATTATTTCTCAACTATCTCTTTTGGAGAAAATAAAGGATGCTCAAAGATAGGTTGCAGTAATTCTGAAGAGGGTGGAAGCTATTAGAAATGGGAAATCCTCATAGTTCTTTGTTGACAAGGGTGGAATTGTGAGATTTGGGTCATGATTATATATACAATCTAATACAAAGATAAAGAAAGATCTTCTAGATGAATCACATAGCTCAACCTTCTATATTAACCCAGGGAGCACAAAGATGTATCGAGGTCTCCAAGAAAACTTTTGGTGGGAAAATACGAAAAGTAAGATTGTGGAATTTACATCAAAGTGCCTGGTATGTCAGCAAGTCAACGGTGAGAGGAAAATTTCTAATGGGATGATCTAACCACTACCCATACCAACATGGAAGTGGGACAATATTACCATGGACTTTGTCACTAGACATCCAATGACATCTAGAGGAAACGTTTCTATACAGGTCATTGTGGATTCTCTTACGAAGATATCTTACTTTATCACGATTCAAGAGGACATCTTGTTAGATCAACATTCACGGATTTACATCAAATAATTAGTAAGGTTTTATGGAGTACCACTATATATTGTATCTGATTGTGATCCAAGATTCACCTCTAAGTTCTAAAAAAGTCTCCAACATGCTATAAGAACTGAACTGAACTTCAGTACGGCCTATCATCCTCAAAACTGATGGCCAATCTGTGTAAAATATTCAGACACCAGAAGATATGATAAGATCATGTTCTATGGACTTCAAAGGAGGATGATACCAACATATTCTATTGGATAAATTCCGTTACAATAATAGTTTCCACTCAAACATCCAAATGGCACCATATGATGCCCTTTATGGGAAAAGATGCAGAACACCGGCGTGTTGGGATGAAGTCAGTGAATGTATGCTTCTAGGACCAGAAATGGTCGATGAAATGGTGGAGAAGGTGAAAAACATTAAACAGCATATCAAGGCATCCCAGAGTTGACATAAGAGTTATGCAGATAACCATTGATGAAACCATGAGTTCAATGTTCGAGACATGGTATTTCTATGCATATCTCTATGGTAGAAGGTCATGAGGTTTGGAAATAAAGAGAAGTTATGTCCTAGGTACATCGGCCCCTTCGAGATTCTAGATCATGTTGGGGATGTGGCCTATTGACTAGCACTTCCACCTACTAAGGACAATTTACATGATGTCTTTCATGTATCCCTCTTAAATAAGTACATACCAGACCCTTCACATGTACTCTCTTCAAGGGTGGTACAGTTGGAGGATGATCTTTCTTACGAGGAGAAACCAATGAAGATCTTAGATCGAAGAGAAAAAGTTCTACAAAATAAGACAATCCCCCTCATCAAGGTGTTGTGGAAAAACCACAAGTTTGAAGAAGCAATGTGGGAATCGGAGGAAGTAAAGAAGAAGAGTTACCCAAATCTGTTTTAGTGTGGGAAAAGGAAATTTCGTGGGTGAAATTTCTTAATGGGGGAAGATTGTAGTGACCCAAAATTTCATTAATGGAAATCCATTTTGATCTAATTAAATGTCTCATTATGTAAAATTTTTTCAGAACCTCATTGGTTTTATTATTTGGATTTTTAAAATACCATTAATAAATGTGACTATTTCTAATATAGTCATTGAACAGTGATCACATGATTTGTATAAATATATGGCTTTAATAGATCCAATTTACTCAGACAAATGAAGCGATGAGCTCATCTAGTATACTTTACCCATACAAATATCATTTTTCGAAGCTTGGAAATTAGGTGGCGTCATTGGGCTTCGCTCTTAACCAAGCCCAAGCTGAGCTTGAACACATTAAGTTTTAGCGGAATTGACTACGAAAGAAATGGAAGTTAATAGAGATTACCACTCGAGCAATGTTATCCGAGCCACCCCAAGAGTATGTCACCATCGCAAACCTTACCCTTCGGTCTTATGCGGGTGTTATAAGGGGTTATGTAACAAGACCCTATCACAATGACTATGTACAATATTTTTGTATAGAGAATGTGCATTCATTTTATTATTGTTACTTTGTAAATAGTTTTCAAAGCACAAGTAGTATTTTTAGTTAATATTCAACTAAGAAATCTGTTTTGATGAATTAAAGGATTTCTGAATAAAATAATATTTTAATAAAATATTATTATAAATAAATTACTTTTTATTAAATATAAATGATCATATAATTTTATGAATGCAATTGTCATTTTTATTAAGGTTTAAAAGCCATTTTTGTCAAAACCAATAAATTTTCAATAAATGACAGTTTTTATTTTAAAATTAAAAATTCACATATTTAGAAAATTATTTAGATAAAATGAATAATATTTTTAGAATCAGGATATATAAATTATTCAATGGTTAATTTTTCATTATTTTCTGAGACAGTCAAATTTTTGGGTAAAAATTAAATACCGTTTAAATATATAATGTATTTTATAACATCACAATGACCCAATAGTGATGTATTAAAATAATATAAATTATTTTTTCAGATAATATATGTTTTATCACTAAAATAAAGTTATTTTAGGTTTGTTTTGGTTTATTTTAAAAAACATTAGTTGACCCTCCAAGAGTTATAAAACATTTTCACTTTTTAAATGAATTCCCTTGAGAGTGTAACTCACCACCACATAAGCACCCTCAATATTTTAAGAAGTTCGTCTATTGGCCTTATAAAATATTTTTTTCTACTCCCCTTTTGAAAAAACCATGGGAAAAAACCATTTGTGGGTTTGTGGTATTGATTAGTTTAATATGTGGTGACCCAAACCTAAATAATAAAGAATTGAATCTCCTTTCCTATAGAAACCCACCCAAGCTCTCACTTCCTCTCCACTCAAAGCCTTTAGAGTTATTCCAACCTCTTCCCTTCTCCTAATATAATCCTCCAAAGGTTCCCCAAGTTCCCAAAAAACCTCTCTCAAGCCTCTCCCAAGCCTTTGGGATCACACTTCCAAGTATGGGATTTCCTCTTTTCTCATTTTTGTCTCAATTTCATTATGTTGTTATGCCCTTCTGTTTTCAATTATAAATGTTGAGGCATGATTTTTCACCTCTCCCATACTTCCCTTTCTATGTTTTAATTATGAGATACTCCTTTATATCTCATTAAATTCCCCTCATTTACACCTGTTACAATGCCGAAATTCAGTAAGGAATCTCTCTCTCCTTATTTACATTCAATAAATTATTTTGTATTGTTTATATAAATTCCATTAATTATATTGGTACAAGTATCTATATGACCCACTTACTTTCAATTTCATGTAAATATGATTATACACCCATTTCTCTCCCATCACACATTTTTATGAATTTCTATGTCATGTCGTTACGCTGCCAAAATTGCACCATGATTTTCCAAACCAATGTCATTGTGTTGTGAATAC
This sequence comes from Viscum album, assembly GCA_963277665.1. Taxonomy (NCBI): domain Eukaryota; kingdom Viridiplantae; phylum Streptophyta; class Magnoliopsida; order Santalales; family Viscaceae; genus Viscum; species Viscum album. The sequence goes on along the minus strand of OY728153.1, from coordinate 1,436,223,966 downwards.
CATGCCCATTTCCCTATCAAGGGTACTCACCTTTCTGCACATTTACTTATTGACTATAGTGTTTCATGTATGAATTTTATATATTCTTTATCATTTAATAGATTATATGGTTTAGTGAATCTCTGTTATATGATCTATGTGGCACATTTATTAATGAAATGAAATGTTTAATAAGGGTGCACCCAGATAGCACTCCAATGCATTGGGTAATGATTAGTATCATGATACTCTAAGTGCAATGAGAGTTTAGTCATTCTAATTCAAGTTCAATGATGTTTTACTCATGCTCTATGAGAAATGAGCCTTGATCATTCTATAATCATGTTAAATGTTGTTGTCACATTCCCATGTTAAGATTATCATTCTTTATCATTCCTTTATGTTAATGTTTCTCTTATTATCCATTGATATGCCTATTGTCTAACATGTACTGTATTCCTCATGTTATTTCATGTTTACTCCCTTACTGGGCTTTATATCTCACCCTTTTCTCATGTATGTCCTCAGGTTATCCTTTTAAATGCTATGTACGAGGGAATGTAGTGGTCATATAAAGAAATTTATCATTAAAGATGTTGTATTTCATGTTTTAAGTTGTTATGTAATGATCCTAAGCCCCATAGAAACTAGAACTCCCGATCTTCTATGTTGTTTCAAGTGACGTTTATGTAATAAATCATGTTTAAGTGTGAAATAAAAGATCCGGGTTTTCATAGGTACCATCTACATAATTTGATGTTATTATAAAAATGGTACAACCATATTCATTATAATATCCATCATATGAATGACAATGTCACCATACGTGATTATGCACGTCTTACCATCTCCATGTCATGCTGTAGTTTTTTGTTCAACACATCATTATTTGGATGGGTATGATAATAAGTATAATTGATGTATATAATAAATATAACATGTTAATTATTTTGTATATATAATATACCATAGAATTACATATTATTTCACCATCAATAGAATGATATCATCGCCCTTGCATACGCATGGCTTACCGTCTCAACGATGCGATGAAATTCATTTCTATATTCACCAGTCAATGATAATTATAAAATATATATTATTAATAAGTATGTAAAATATGAAATAATAATTCTACTGGAAATATATATATATATATATATCTGTGTATGTATTTACATATATCTTATTCACTTACTTTTGTTCAATACGATATGAAAAAGGAAACAGTGTTTATGCGTAAGTACGACTTATCGTCTCTGTAAACAGTGTTTTCCATTTCATACATCTATATATTATATATATTTATATTCTGAATATATATGATTTATAAATAATGTTTAATATTCTAGAAGAAATTAATTCATGATATAAGTGATACGATCAAGAATAACAAGTTAAAACATGTATGGTAAAGAAGGTTATTATTACATGAAATGTTATTTTAACAAGAAAATTATTGTTAAATTAGAAGTATGAAGTCATAAATGAATCAAGTATGATATCATAAATATTAATATGGTTCTGTTATAATTTAATAACATACTATGTTCATTATACATGATGTTAAACAAACCCTCGATCAATGGAAAGTACAAGGTAAGGGTTAATTACTCAATCTCATTAGTATCTGGGATTGTTTATGTGTATGTTTTTATTGGGGGATATTTATTATCCATGTCCATGTTTCATAAATGTGTTTAATAAAAAAATTTAAGGTACAATTTTACTAAAACATCATTTTTAATGGTTTAAATTTTACCCTTCTAAATCATTCTCATTAATGTATATGTTTTCAAAATGATTTTTTGGATTTATTTACGTGGACATGAATGTTTTAAAATGATAATTTCCTTAAAAATTCTCAAAGTGGTTTTGGGAAACTTTCATTCACAAATATCTTTTAAAGTACCTCCTTTATAAATTGTGTGACTTTTAAATGAATTTATGAAAAAGGGGTATCTTTCTCAGTGTGTTTTTCTGATCATTTGAAAACTATGTCAACATCCTTCACTAGGTATTATTCTTTATTTAGATTGATTTGATGTAATACAATATTTCATTTTGTATTCAATAAGTTATTATATGTTAGACTATGGAGGTGTTGTTTTAATACTGTTCATGGTAAATGGTTAAAGTATTGACATTTCTTATGCTAGTTTTAATATGAATGTTTATGTTGTGTTTCAGAATTTTTATATAAGGAATGCATTGGACTTAATAAGTGACGGGTACAGCCTGATATAGCTCCTCGATGCATAAGTATGTCTAATGAGACAAATTAGTGTCTTGGCACAAGTCCGTGACTAAATTTTTTATTTTTAGTCTTAACATGAGGCATGAATATGTGGTTACGATGTCCAGAATTATACATTCCCTCATTATGAAATTAGTTATTACATGTGATTATCTGACTAGTAGAATATCCATGTTCGTGTTTATAGAGTAATGTTCGACTAAATTCCAGAATATTATGTTCATGTTTTATGTTTAAAAGTATTTTATTTTTTATACATATTACCCTAAAAGAATATAGCTTTCACTGAAATTTTTACCCTTATTGAGAATATAATATCACCCCTTTATTATGTTTTATTTTTTCACGAATCCAAGAAATGTATTATGATTGATATGCAGGTTTAAGAAAAGTTAACAATGGCATTATAAAAGGATTATTTATGTTGTGTTTTATGTTAGAAAGTGTAATGTAAACTTCAGGTATGTAATCTATTTTCAAAGGCTAATAAACTAATCAGTCCTTTAGGACTTTATTCCTTGTAATCTTGTTGATGTATTAAAATAATACACTGGATCTGGGCTCTTGGGGTTGGGTAATTACAGTTGGTATTAGAGGATGTTTATAAATAACTATGGAAATAGATTTTGATAAACTCTGATTAGGAAACATTACCCTAAAATTGAATTTAAGGATTAGTATAGAAGAACATCCTAGAATTTTGGTAATGTTGAGATTTTGTGAATTTTCCAAGCAATACATCCCTTTCTGGACACAAGTAGGTAGAGGCGACTCTGGCTCATATGTATCTAGGGGAAAAACCAGAAAACATAGCATTGATCTAGACTTGAATTAGTACTGGTTCATGAAAATGGGCCTAGTTTCACTCTTGGTTATGACACTACTGGGGGATATGCTTAGGATAATTCACATTTTCTTTACAAATCATTATGAAGGATTTATGAGTAAATATGATAGAAAAGAAACCATTTTTATGATTATGAGACTAGATATATGAAAATATTCTATTAATATTGAGAATTTTTTTATTTTTTGGATAATACATTATGATATGATATAACCTAGTTTATTTTTTCATTTAGAAATGGAACCCAGTAGAAGGAATGCGAACTCCACCAATATGAATGATCCAAATATTAAGAAGGATCACATCTTTCATGGTCTTAATCCAACATTTAGAAAGAAAATAGTCTCTCATGTATTCTCATTATATGAAGAAATAGTATCACGTGTTAATATGATAACTAAATAATTCTCTATGTCCTATGGGTTTGAATGGAAGACAAAGAATATGATGATGGTAGAGGTAAAAATGGATAAAGGGAATAAGGGAAAGAAGGATTTTTCCCATATTTGATAACTGTGTAAAGAATCACCCAAGGAAGTGCTTTAATGGAATGGTAGTTTTTTATAAGTGTAGAGAAAAAGGACACCAAGTTCGACCTTACAAAGGTAAGAAAAATGGATTCAAATTAACAATGCTTCATCTCTAAGGAGTTGAGACACTATATGAATCAATGTCCCAATCATCAAAGTATACCCCAAATGATGCCATTGGATAATAATCAAGTTATGATACTACCTCATATGAAGAGAAATGATTAGTGTTCTTATGTTTTTAAAAAATAATTATGTCATTTGAGTATTATATTAATGGTGTACAAGTTATAAGAATTATAAAGTATATAAGGATTGTACTGCAGTATGTTTTCATTAAAGATTTGAGATTTTATGGTACTAAGTAAAGTGACATAGTTTCAAGTTAAACGTTTTAGAAAATATATGGTTAGTGGATGTATAACCCTTAATAATTTTCTGAAACTGAGATAATGATTTCAGAATAAGATATGATGGATTTGGACAAATTATATTGGATAATTTTTACTACCTTGAAACTAATTTATTTTTAGAGTTTAATTTTTTTTTTGATATTACGATTTTATGAAGTATTCTATAAGTAATAAGGGAGAATGAATGTAATAAATAAGGTTTTATATTAATTAAGGGTGTTACCAAGTTTTAAGAGAATAAATTATGAGGGTATTCACATGTTATTATGTGGCAAAATAGATCTTCATTATGTTTACCTTCCTTATAAATTTTGAATTGTGAGTTTGGAAAGAAGTATTTTGGATAAGTCTAATGTTTGTAATGAATTATGTTGGAAATTGGATACTATTGTTTAAGTATAAAAAATTTATTAAGATTATTATTGGATTTTTATAAAAAGTAGAACTCGAAGGACGAGTGATAACCTGTCATGTCCTGCAAGGCCACAAGATTTGAACCCGCAACTGAAGGGTGGTAAGGGTTCATCACCAACCACTAGCCTACATGATGTCCTGATTTTCATAAAGTAGTTTTTTTAAATGGTATGGAAGATGAATTATAAATTCTTTATTTTTTTAACCCTATATGATTAGGATAAATAGAATATTTTTTAATTATATTATCTTTTGGAGTGAAAAATATGTTTGTGGTAGAAGTTAGTTGAAGGATGGAAATTTACATATCAAGTATTTTTTTTCTCTCTTATTCTACGATGAAATTAATTCTCAAACATTAGGGAAGGGATCTTAAAACCAAAAATTTGTTATCCTAATAGCTGATATTTTTTTAACCGATGATACTTAAATCATCATAGATCTATGGCTTTGAGGCCCCCAATATTAAATTTATTTTTCACTTGTTTTTGATTGATGACCTCAATCACTCCGTATAAATATTTATGTTTTCCTCCAATTATGTGTCTCTAATTACCTTCAATGTTCTCCTATTTGATATCATAATTTGGTAGAGACTTTATCATTTCCCTTTCCCTCTTATTAATACTAAATTTTGTTAACTTTATTTTCGAGGTGGGTTTTCCACAAAAGTATTTTCAATTTTTTTAACATTTTATTTTAGAATAACAATTTACAATTGTGAGAATTTAATTTATTTATGTATTGGAGAGTGTAACGCCCTAGTATTTCATAGTACATTATCTCTTTAATGTAATTCAATAGCTTGAGCTATATGCAGCACCTAGTTTGAGTGCACTACGACTTTCCAAACTAGTTGTTAAAATGATGTTATGAATTGTATTGATGGAATTTTTTATTTTATATACTATATATAATTTTAACATCCATATTATGTGTTTTTTACATAATATTATAAAAAATTAAATTTTTCAGATAAAAGAATTGTTTTTCAAAAATGAAATTTTACCACCTTTTAATGGTGAGCCCTTTTTAATTCCAATATTTGACACTTTTATAACTTAAATTTGATAAAATGAACTTTTTCTTTAGAATTCAGACATTAATATTTAGTTTGGATAAATTTTTGGTGTTTTTTCTGATAACGTTAATATTTTGATGAATAGTGAAAATACTAAATTTTAATTGAAAACATTTTTTTTAATAAAAATAATTTATAGTGTTAAATTTTAAATTTTAAAGGTTTTTAAGTATAATTAAATTATATTATTATTATTTAATCCAATTTTGGTCGTTGGAAGTAATTTTACATTTAAATTGGACGTAAACACATACCAATCTTTTGATAGTTTTTACTTCTCAAAAACCCGCTTTCTGGTTTTGAAAACAAGAATTAATTATAAATTAATTAATGAAACTTTAATGTTTTGAATTTGGTAAAATAGACATAATTTTTAAATTTTTAATATAAAAATTATCTTAGGGTAAATGTTTTGTATTTTTCTGAAAGCATTCAATTTTGTTGAATAGTGAAAAATACTACATAGTACATAAAAACCGACTTTTTCCTTTAAATAAGTATTTTTTAATTAAATATTAATCTTAAAATAGATACATAATTCATATATTAGTACAACTTAAGTCATTGGAGTCATTTTATAATAATATTATATATATTTATATATATATATAATTGTATTGAACAATTTTAACGTCTTTTTACCGATCTCCTAGGAGTATTAACCCACCTTCTAGGCACATTTACAAATTTTTATAAAATGTAATTTTACAACTTATGTGAATTGAATTTTAAAAATATGAGAGACATGGTTGAAATCAATAAGTAAAATTTGGTTCAATATGATGAAAATGTTTTTGGCGAATCGTAACTTTTGAATTTTATTTACAACAGTTATAAAAATAGGGTAATTAAAGTTAAAAATTGATATTATAATAATAAACAATTTCCCCAAAACATGTAATAATTTTTTTGGATTAGAGTTTTTTGACCAAAATAATCCTTAGGACAAAAATATAATCCTTTTTGATTCACTTGGGTTAGATTAAGACATTTATTATATTTTATTTAAAGAAGAGTTAAAAGTGTTAATTTCAAATTTTAATAATTAAACCATTTATAATATACGATTATACATAAGATAAATTCAAATATAAATATTAATTATAAAGATAAAAACATTTCCTACATCATGGTATTTTATTTATAATTTTTAGACATTATATAATTAAATTTATTTATGACACAATGACGATGCAGTAATTACCTAATAAATGAAAGAATCAAATAAAGGGTATTATAAGTATTAAAATAAATATAATATGGAAGTTTTGATTCCATAAAATAATTTTATAGGTGAATATGAAATTTTAGGGTTGATTCAATTTAGTTTTTTTTTAAGTAATCAAGTTGCGATAACTTTCACCAAAACAAAATACTAAATAGTGTCAAAATTTACATAAATGAGTTTTTAAAAAAATACTATTTTATTAAATGATATAATATAACTAAAAATATATGATTCTTGAAAATGAAATATATAATGATATATTTTTCATTATTGAACCACTTTAGGTTCTCTTGGAATTTTATAGTATTTTTATTAACCATGTAATATAAAAATACAATAAGGCATGGTAAAAGTTAAACTATTTATCTAAAAGTTAAAACTAAAGGATATGGTTAATATGGTGACTTAAAATTGTCTAAAATCTATTTTTTGAAAATATTTCTACCCATACAAACCTTAGACTCAAAATAAATCCATTTGTAGATATTATAAAATGAAAAAAAAATTAAAATAAATTAATATTTCAAGCTCTTCCTAAATTTCCCCACACCTCTCTTATAAAAGGGTGTTTCCCCTTCTCTTAAATTCATACCTCCAAATCCATTTGGCCTGTAAAAACCCTAATAAAATATCCCCCTAACTACCATCACTTAAAACTATAGGCCACACATTGATCAGAAAGGAATCCTAAGGATCTCTTTTGTTCAAATTAAAAGGAAGAACCCAAAGAAGAGGTAATTATTTCATCACCTATTTCAAAGTTCTTTGCTTCTTCCACTTCCTCTTTCATTATTGTTTCCATAAAAAAAATATGGTACCATATACATACTTTTATGTTAATATAAATATGGTAGCACCATATTCATTATCTTATCCATCCTATGAATGACAATGTCACCATACGTGCGTACGTACGGCTTATCGTCTCCACGTCGTGGTGTAGTTTGTTATTCAACACTTCATTATTTGGATGGGTAAGATAATGAGTATATTTAATGTAAATAATAAATATAACATGTTAATTATTATAAATATATAATATACCATACATTTACAAATGATTTCTACATCAATAAAATGATATTATCGCCCGTGCGTACGTACTACTTACCGTCTCCACAATGTGATAAGATTCATTTCCACATTCACCATTCAACAATGATTATAAAATATATATTATTAATAAGTATGTAATATATGAAATAATAATTCTACTAGAAATATATATGTGTGTGTGTGTGTGTACGTTTACAAATATCTTATTAACTTACATTCATTCAATACGATATGAACTCAGAAACAGCATTTATACGTACGTATGGCCTACCGTCTCCATAAACAGTGTTTTCCATGTCATATATTTATATATATTATACATATTTATATTCAGAATATATATGATTCATAAACAATGTTTTATATTCTGGAATCAATTAAATCGTGATATTAGTGATACGATCAAGAATAACAAGTTAAAACACGTACGATAAAGAAGGTGATTATTAGCTAAAATGTTATTTTAACATGGAAATTATTGTTAAATGGATAGTATAATTTCCTAAATGAATCATGTATGATATCATAAATATGAATATGGTTATTTTATAATTTAATAACATACTATGTTCATTATACAAGAGGTTAAATATACCCTCTATCAAAGGAAATTAAAATTTAAGGGTTAATTCCTCATTCTCATTATTATCCAAGATTATTTATGTGTAAGTTTTCACTAGGACATATTTTTTTCCATGTCCATGTTTCATAAAATATTTTTATAAAGTATTATTTTTAAGGGAATATTTTACTAAAACATCATTTTAAATGGTTTAAATATTTACCCTTCTAAATCGTTATCATTAATTTCCTTGTTTTCAAAATGATTTTAAGGATTTTTTACACGGACATGATTGTTTTAAAGTCTTGATTTCTTTCAAAAGTATAAAAGTTTTATGGTAAACTTTGATTTGAAAAAAAAATTAATGTAATTCCTTTATAAATTGTGTGTATTTTAAATTATTTCATGAAAAAAGGGTATTTCTCTCATAGAGTTTTACTGATCATTTTCAACTATGTCAACTTCATTTACTGGGTATTATTCTTTATTGGGTTTGATTTGTTATAACACAATCATCCATCTTGTATTGAATGATTTATGATACTTTTTAATATGGATGTGATATTTTTATACCATTCATGGTTTATGGTTAAAGTTTTTACATTTCATAAGCTAGTTTTAATATGAATGTTTATGTTATGTTTCAACATTTTCATATGAGGAATGTATTGGACTTAGTAAGTGAAAGGTGAAGCCCGCTATAGCTCCTCAATGCATCATTATGTCTCATGAGACAAATTAGTGTCTTGGAACAAGTCCTTGGCAAAAAAAATTTGTAGTCTTGGCACGAGGCCTTGAATATCTGGTTATGATGTTCAGAATTAGGCATTCCCTTGTTATGAAATTAGTTTTTACATGTGATTATTCAACTAGTAGAATATCCATGTTCATGTAAATATGGTAATATTTGAATAATTTCTAGAATATTATGTTCACATTTTCTATTTAAAAGGCTTCCTTTTTTATTATACATCTTTCCCTATAAGATTATAGCTCCCGCTGAATTATTTACCCTTACTGAGAATCTGAACTCACCCCTTATGTTTTATTTTCCCAGGAATACAAGAAGTGTATTATGATTCATATGCAGGGTAAAGAAAAGAGAATAAATGTGTTCTCAAAGGATTATTTATGTTTTGTTATATGTTATAAAGTGTAATTTAATGGTGATAATGTAATCTATTATCCAAGACTTCTAAACTGACCGGTCCTTCAGGACTTCATTCCTTGTAATCCTTCCTACGTATTAAAATAACGCAATGGGTCCGAGCATCTAGGGTGTTACAATCCAAATGAAAATTAATCCCTAATAGAGGCTTTTGGTACCTCTATAATCTCTAAAAAAATTGTGTTGGAAACCATTTTTATGGTTACTTCTCATGTACTTTCCCTATAACACGTATGAATTTCAAAAATTTAAAAACCAGGGTAATGAAAAATCCCTCATTCATGTATGATAAAAAATATTAAAACATTATATTCAAATAAACCATATTATGGCTCTCTTACAATATTTCATGGACAAATATGTTCAACCTAAAACATAAATGAAATTATTCCAGTTCACAAGACTCTAAAATACCTATGAAAAGGGAAACAAAACTCGCAAGGGTGAAAAACTGCAAAGGGAACCATGGTTAAAAGTTGAATATTATCTCGCTAGACCTATGATATCATGGATTAAGAGGAAATTGAGATGTAAAATAACTAAACAGGAACCAATATTGTTTGTTCAAAACCCCACAAAAGGTGACCTATTAAAATTTCGTGTTATACCATTTAAGCCCGTACCAAAGTAGAATTAGTCAAAACTTTGGGTTATAATAGGAAAGACACGAATTTTGTATAATTTTTTTCATATAATCTCATAAATATTAAAACTATTCTCATTTATTCCCCTATAATAGGAAAACACTAGAGAATTATTTTATATTTCATTCAACACATGCCTACTTTCTACATCAGAATAGCCTCCTCTTCGCCCGGATTGAAACCCATTCCGAAGGGGGAATTTATTGGGTTATAAAAGCTCTAAAAATAATATCAAGATAATTCCATTAATTAGTAAAATATTAGAAATGAAATAAAATAATAATATTGAATAAAATATTAAAATGGATTAGATCGTGGCACACAAAACACTTTATTGACCACCACTCCACAAGGTGTTACACCATTTCGTGAAGTGTATAAAAACTGAATAGTTCGTAGAAAGAGGTGAAAGTTCCAGTTCACCTGAATGAAACAAAATCTTTTATAGCACTTATGTAGTGATTTCCACCCCCAAAAATTATGACCCACTTTACACAAATGACATCTCCACTAACTAAGTTATTCATTGGCTCGAGCACCTTCCCTGAGCTCCAACAAAAGAATCTTAGCAGTCCATCATGGAAAATTGTCCATTTGAGTGCCTGATCTATCTATTCATCTATAAATGTAACTCAAGGGGGACCCAAATAGAAATATGAAACATGGGTCAGATATTTATAGAATATTTGGTAGAATTACCTTCTACACTTGAAGCGCTTCATCGATGTTGTCCCATGAACAATATGCAGAAGATGCTCCATAGGAAATTCCTTGTGGAAGACCCTCTGTAGAACAATCCATGAGGAGGAATTGTATTTTTTGGAGTAGGTAATTAATTTATGAACCCCATGGAAGGAATTAGTTTCTTTTCAAAGGACCACATTTAGGATGGACCCTTTGTGTCCAACCCTTCACAAATGCTCCAATACTGCTAGCTCCTTTGTGGATGGACTCTTTTTGATTAACTCTTTATAGATGATCCTTCGCTGACTCCCCTTTGTGGATAGACCTATTGTGTAAAACCCTTCAGGGGATGTAATTTTCTCCTAAATCCTTAATAGATTATGCTTTGCAAAAAATCTTTTTTTCCTGAGCCCTTTGTAGACAATTCTTTTCAAATAGACCATTTGTGGTCATCTCGTTTATGGATGATTATCCATGGGTGCTCCTTTTCATATGATCATTTCTGGACAACCCTTTCCAACCATACCTATGTAGAAAATCGTATATTCTCACTAGTCCATTCTGCACTAGTTGTACCCCCACACCCCAACTCAGGATCACTGGTGAGCTTCAGTGATGGCCCTCCTTGTGAATCCCTTTGCTATCGTCACTAACCCCCATGAAAAATAGAGAGAATAACCTTGGTCGTTTTGGGATGGGTCACCAAAATTTTGGGTTTTCACCTTATGCCACCCCAACATCCATCCCTTAAATACAATGTGTCTAGTTACTCCTCATGGGACCCCTACAACCTCCTCACCTAGATCTTATTCCAAGTTGATCCAAGAAGGTCCACTCTTGCATATGTCCCACACCATCAATTATTAGGAATACACCTTACAAATTCCTAACAAATTGATGTTAACAATTATGGAGCTCATCCCTGTAACGTGAAATTAAACTACGCAGTCACAGTCCCCGCAACATGATGTTAAAGTGTTCTACCATTATCCTAGTTATATGACATTAACCTATAGTATACCCAATATGAAATATATAGGATAACTCCTATAAAAAAATGTTCCTTATGTTCTCAGATTAATATGAATCATGTAATGATCATGAGACGACCCTAGAACAAATTTTTGGGTACTCCTCTTGAGGTAATCCCCTTTCCATTCTTGCAAGAGGTGTCACTTTTTCTCATATTTACCTCTACCTAGGATATATCCTAATAGATTACTGAGTTTGACTATCCTAGATAATAAAACAAGAGAGGAAATGAGAAAAATAAAACATCTTTCTCTCTTCCTTTGGTCTTTATCACCATCCATCCGTAGACCGTGTGGGATGTCTGATATTTAGATCCACTACTTCCTCTTGTTTCTCACACTAAACATTTCTTACGTGGGAATAGAGGTTAGTGTTGATCATAAAATCCACATAATACCATAAATTAAATAGGAATATTCTATGTGAAATTCCCATCCATGTCCCTTAAAATGGTAAGCATCCATAAATAAGCCCCAACCATGTACCCTTAAATGGGAAACATCCATCTGTAAGACCCAATTTTAACAGAACTACATGTTCTTTGATTCCTAACTAATTTGGATATGTAGGAATCCTCTCTAAGATCCAAACCGAACATCCAAACCCATATTAATTTCCTCCAAACTATATCCCTGGTAAAATCATGCCCCTACCTAATAGATTGCATCTATATTGGGCCCTTTAGTACACCTCGGCATATGTCCCACATCATCCTTGAATACGCACCCTTAATCTAATATTCCTTGTCACATGATGTTAAATTTAATGGTTGGTTCCTTCTCACATGACCTAAAAAGGTGATGTGTCTAGTTAAGTGACACAGATCTATGTGGGTAATTATTCCTCTCAAGAGGATATGTAGGAATCCCATATCAAGGTTTCAAACCCAACATCAAAATAACTCATGTCCCCCTTACATGATGATAAACTCAAGATCACCCAATCATGTAGCTTAGAAAAAATATCATCCTAGTAAAAGACCAAAGGATTGATTATATATCCCCAAACTGGTAAGGTTGATGGAGAGCCTCTGATTCGTATAGATACCTCAACTGATGGAGAACCTCTAATACATAAAGATGATTCTGAAACCATGTGTAGTCATAATGGATTGCTTCCTCAGTTAAATCCTAAATATACACACTTGTGAATGAAACAATGACTCGTAAACATATCTTAACACTTTAAGAGAGTCCTAGAATAGAAAATAGTTCCCCACAAAAAGGGTTTTATGCACTCGACTTCCCATCCTCTCAACCAATGTGAGTTATTAAGTGTCATTGTCCAAGTTATCCATCAAATGTCTACATTTATGAAGAAGTTCCATGAATCATATATGTGAGAGCCGTTGAGAATTTCTAGCTCTGCAAAAAACCCATTAGAGACCATTCAAATATTTTATAACCAACTTTGGAAACTATATATCATTTAACCCCTTGAAATAAATCATACCTAGAATAGACCAATCTGTGTAAAGAATTGGTGAACCTAATGTGAAATTTCTTAAAAATGGAACCTCCTTTATAAAATAAAAAAGATATACTTCCCAGTACTTGTTGGACCATATTGTTCCTGACATCTATCACATCTTTGGAAGAAGAAAATGTGGAACCTGATATGAATCATTGTCCATGGTGGCAGTGTTACCCTACTTCAGCCCCCATTCATATATATAATTAATGAAAGGCCATGAAAGGCCATAAATTATGAATTAGGTCATGAGATACTACTTTGATGAAGTTATGTTGTCTGTACTTATCAAAAACATTGTAGGCACTCTTCATAGATTCCTTAAATATAATGGCATCATAACAGTTTGTTCAAACTCATGCATCAACAACCACATAGGTGGTTGGGTCTTCCAAGAAGTATAGGAATCCATCACCCACCCAACATCTTCAATGATGGGTTTCAAGTTAACTGGTTACAGAGTGCCATAATAATGGAACTCTCCCCACCCTAGAGGTAGTTCAACATGCCCTCTTTTCAATGAAGCCCTCCAAATACCCTCCCAGTAATGGTTGGACATCCAGAACTAGGCGGCTCCAATAGATGACTCAAAACATTTTTGGAGACCTTACCTAGAACGCAACATTGAGTTACTCCCATGCCTTGGGGCAGATGAATTCATCACCAATGACTTTGTCCGTGCAACCCTGGGGTCTTTCCCATGTTCCCCATCCATAAATAATTGTCTCCAATGTTGTGTAGCCTAACATCCTCATTATGAGGACAATATAGTCCTAAGGGACCTAACTAATGTCAAGAGAACCTATGTTCCTAGGGAATCCCACAAAGGGTGATGATCTTATAATTAGTTACATTATATCATTCTCATTCATACTTTTGAACCTTGTCATTCAAATAGAGTTGAATACCATGAGTATATGTATATTTATGATCACCCTCGTGAATTATGTTAATCAAATATGATGAAAATTCATTGGAACATGTATATACATCCTTAGGAACCTAAATAACACTATGTAATTACTATGGAACCTAAGAAGATGCATGTACCTTATCATAAATATAAAGTCCATTAATGAAATATGATGGAAAACTATGATCAGGATCAAATAACAACTACATATTTCTAAACATACAATGAAAATAAATAGAAAAATTACAGGAAAATTCATATTCTAGGAAATTCAAATGAAGACCTCCAGTCAAATATGGTAGCAATCAATGAGTATATCCATATTTATTCTCACTCATATAAATACAATTATTCAAATATTATGGAAACCAAATACAAGTAGATAACAATTCAAAAAGATTCATATCATTCCCATCGTATAAAAACCATGGAACATATTGAGAAGATGAAAATTATTTCCCATTCATTTCATGCCCTCGAGGCAAATGTGATGGAAAATAGAGAAATACACCGACATATCCCAGTTATAATCCTTGGGAAAACACATTTATTACACCCACACTAGAAAAACAATCATTACCCACTAGATGAAAAATGAGAACAATATCATGAACATATCCCTAATTCGACATTAAAAAATAGGGATAAATTATCATTCCATCCAAATAATTCTTTCAACAAATTTTAACAATGATGGAGTATCATGTATGAATCCTTAGATATATCCTATAAACATTCCTAGATGTTATAAAATCCAAAAAAACATAAAAGATCTGGACCCACTTACCTATATCTTCAAGTGGTGTGGCTCATCTACAAATAAACTACAATCACTTTAGAAAAGACCAATATCCCTACTCCTATCTAGGAGGGACGATAGAAATATCACATGAAAAATAGAAAATAGGATTTAGAAAAAATACACAATCCAACTAGGGGACACTGGTCAACTTCAATGTCCACTCCAAGAAGGAAAATATTCCCATCATATTTTAAGCATCTCATTGGTGTATCCCAACAACACCATTGGACCCACTTGAATTGGAACTCGTATATGAATTTCATCACCGACAATATTTGGCCTCAGGGGCATGCAAGAGATAGTCCAAAAATAAATCACACTAAAGAAAACTAGAAAATGAAGACAAAATTCATGACTATTCTCTAATGGAATTTAAAGCTCTTGAATACATTAAACACCTATCAATGGTAATTGAAGATCTTACTGATCCAATAGATATATCAAAATTAATAGTAGTTGTAGTGAATTTTCTCCCCACATCATTATTATCAGCATCTCTTAAGGTCCTCCCCACAGTATCAACCACAAAGACTGCCTTCATAGAAAAAAACTAATTGTTCCTCATATCCTATCTCCTAATGGGCATCAGGGTATACCTCCTCACCAATAGAAGATCAAATATATATAAGGTCCTTTCCTTATAATTAACAACCCTAATTATCCTCCCCTGAGTATAATGTACAAAAATTATCCCTATAGTCTAGAATCATGCTATGATGGTATTGCTCACTATTATGGCATGCATTGTGAAGGTCCTCCTCATAGTGACACCTCATTTAATTATAAAGGGGATCTCCTTGATATCGTACACCCTAATAGTCCTCTATAGGGTATACACTATAGAAATTCTCCCAATAGTTTGGCATTAATCTATGATGGTACCTATCTCCATGAAAACACCTATTGTGAAGTTCCTCCCCATAGTAAAATTTTATTTCAGCAAAAAGGTCCTCCCCATGCAAATTCAAGTACAAGGACACCCTCATATTATGAGGCCCTTTAGAAGATACATCCATACATGGTAGAAACCTCTATCAATAAGAAGTGACATCCTTTCTCAACTAAGATACACCCCAGAAAAATGCTCATATTCTAAGACACCCCTTGAACATTAACATGTAAATGATACCCCTACTAGACCCGCTACTTTTGTCTAGATCATCAAGGAGAGTTCAAATTGGGAAGAACATTTAGAGGATTTCCTAGTGGAAGAACATACAGATATGTTTCTATTGAGAAGAAAATTGGCCAAGGATGACAAACTAGTCATGTTTTGTCCCACAACCACTTATCATCTCGATATTTTAAGGGAGTTTTCAGAATAATGCATACATAAAATTATTCTCAGTCTTTTTACATCTCTCCACTAGTTAAAAATAAAATTCATTCCCTATAATGGGTATACCAACCATATTCAAATCATGGGAGAAGATCATCATCAATTTTTCTTGGAATCCATTCTATCTATGTAGACACCACAATCAAATAGATGATAGAAATAACTCTAACTAACCTACCTCAATGCACTGCGTATGTTGTATCGTCTAATCATAGAGTCCCCTTCGTGTTCATATTTGGGTATATGGAGAGCATGGAGCATTGAATTTTACCCCACACCCCATTCATCATAACCCATTTTAAATGAAATCCTATTATGTCATTATCTAAAAAGACAATTAAATTAAATACATGGTCAATAAAAGAGACATTCTCAATAAGAACAATCTTGAGTAAGTCTCAAATGTTTTTGTCCAGATAAGGGAAATCCATAAAAATAATCATAAACTAGGAAATCGAGAAAATTCAGTAGGATTATAATTTAAGGTATGTTAATAATAAATCCCCCTTCGTGTCTTCAAAACAAAATAGTTCATATGCATACCCAACACCATATCTGGATCACACTAGAATCGTAATGCATGAGATTAAGAAAGTAGTGACAGCAGCATCAACCATTTTAGAATAGCATCAGCCCCATATCATTGGTCTGGGAAATTTTAAAATTCATAATTCCCCTATAATATAGACAAATTCGGTCAGACGGATAATAACTAGACAAAAAAATAAACTAGATACAATATAATTTATGAAATTTTTACTTTAACCTTCCACCCGATATAAATAGGTCTTTTCCAATTTAGGGAATATGGAATGTGTAGTGGTCTTTAATTATGTCATGTATCGTTAATCATTTCCTCCAAAAAAAGAGGCATACAGTAAGGTTGTATAGGGGATCCCTTCAAGTTAATATTTTCTAATAAACCCAAAGAGGATCCTAGAATTGATGTAAGATATCCAATAGAGGACACAAATGACCTTCCTACCACTCAATAGCTGGTACGCCGCCCACAATATATTATGCATCAATGAACGTAAATTAAATCAATCTTGTGGACAACACTAAACATGATGAAATACGGAAGAGAAAGGAGAGGATGTTTATACCCATATTCTGATCCTCATTAAGAATGAAGGTGTGCTTACCTGGAACTAGATGATCACCCAGAATATAGGCATTCCCTGATCAATCCTCCACCACCTCCTCAGGTATTCCCTAACAATTAGGGGATTAAAATTAAGGTCATGTAAGCCCCACTTCTCTCTATGAGAACAATACCCTTGTGCTAGAAAAAATATTCACTCAGTAGTTAGAAGAAATGAAATACTTAAGGAAAATTAATGCAGACCTACTTCGATGTATCCATCCATTTGAATATAATCCCTGAGTAGAGCAGCAACATAAACATCCAGTAGATTTACCTCAGCTGCAAGGATTCGTCCTAGTAAATAAACAGGGTAAGGATATCCTCCCATCATGGTACTTAGACTATTAGTCTACCTGGACTTGATCATGGAACGATATTTTGATTTCCCTCAATTAAGAAGACAACCAGAATAGGTTCATGTAAATCCTCACAGGATGTCATCGTCCTGATATCCGCCTCAAATACCTACAGAACTAGAATGTAAAATTATTCCCCCAACTATTAAATTCCATGATAAGGTTCAAAATAACATGCATTAAGGTCATATTAACTCCATAAAGTCCTTGGAAGCTTGATTAGAAGCCATGGAGAGTGGCATGCTCTAATTCAGTCAGAATAGAAACCTTACCCTAACTAGGTGAGTGACACCCCACTGCTACCAAATTTTAGGATCATGAAATTTCCAATATTTTATGGCTTATTTTAAGTGAAACAATATATGACGCACTATTAAAAGTCTTGTGATCCTACGATGGGACCCCTGATAAAAAAGAAGTGGTGAAACTTAGATACTTTTTGAAAACCCTACAAATTTCTACCTTCTTATGGTACACTAGTTTTTCAGATCAGTCGATAACATCATGGGAGGATCTTCTTTGGATGTTTCTCTTCCCATTAATTACAATTCTTCCGAAGGAAATAGTTATAGACCTCTAAATTTTAAAAAAGTAGGAGAATGAAAGAGTCTCAGACATCATTTCCTATTGAAATGTGTTGTCCAAATCTTTTAACTAACCACTCCCCCAAAATGATATGCTTTATATATGAATTAATAACCATTGTGATGAGCTATGAATTCCATTAATCCTGGTGAAATATAAAATTGAGTTTATGTATTTATCTTAATTTTTCCAATTAATGGAAGTCTCTATAAAATGGACTCATCTCAAGCCCCAGGTAGCTCCACTGATCATAGGAAAAAGAGTAGGAAAAGATGAAGTGGCCAAAGTTGAGATTAGCACATACCCTTCACCCACTCCAACCCCATGTAGTGCACCATATCATGCAGCACTGACTAGACATCACCAAAAACCCCCACACCAATAATACAAGTGGAGGGGACCCAAAAAACTAATTCATGGAATGGAGGAATAAATTTTACTCATTCTTATATGATCATGTATGTGGTTACTTTACAGCTACCACGAAACGTAATTTACTCCATCTAAAAGAACAGAAAAGGGTCGGTGAGGTCAGTCTTGATGATTAGCTATTTTATGTTCCCTTTCACTAGATAATGGAACAAACTATCTAGGAATGGTTCTTCTTCAAATACATCTTATAGAAAATGATGGATTTTGAGAATGTAAAACTAGGACCGCCTATAACATAAGTGGAATATGTTTCCACTAATTCCCTAAATGAATTAGGTGAGTGGAAAGAAGTTGTTAGTAGGATAAAACTAAATTTCCATAGTTTTTTGACTAAAAATAAAATCAACTATGTTTGTGGTATTCCCCAAGAATTTCTGAAACAACCAATTATTCCCCCAGTTACTCTTAATGCAATGCCATAGACATCGTTATCCCCACAACCATATAAAATAAGATAATATAAAAATATGTTTGACTAGATTTGTAGGGAACTATCATATGAGGATGAACCTACATCATAGACAAATTCAACATTGACCCTCTTAGATTTTATGCCATCAGATCTCAAAAAATAGGCATCATACCACCAATGAAACCACTAGAAGAAGTCGTCCAGGAAGTGTCTTCATGAGATGATGGGTTGATATTCAACTTAATAAATTTCATTCACTTAATAGATCCATAATTAGATGATGAGTATGGATATGAGCCCGAGCTCCCTGCACCCGATTAGGGTACCATAGGAAGATATCGTAGGATATGTGGATACATGGGAAGACCAAACCATGGAAGCAACCATATTCTTGGAAGTATCCATGCTTGAGCCATAAATGTTCTAGAAACATATGGAAGATCCATTTAGTGAACCCAAAAGTAACATGAAAACTCTCCTCTACCTACTAGAAGTCACTTTGTCTTGATCATTCTGTAATATCCATCATAAGAGGAACATGTGTCTAATCACCCTCGATGTGGAGAAAGACTTATCTGGACCAACCCACAAAGAACATAGGCACCTCCAACTCCTTTCTTACAAGACAATCCATCTATATCCAAAACACCTTCCGCTAAAGGGTCTATAAAAGAGAATTCTTGGGCTAGGAAGCATCATCCTTTTGACTAGAAGTACTATAGTTTTGAAAATTTAGACCTTCTACTAGAAAAACATTCAATTATAGATGCTTTTATTTTTTTAAAAACACCTTAGTGAAGCCCTCATAGAGGCTCTGATGATCCCCTAAGAGTTCGAAGAAGTAGTAGCCACTGCTGAATTCTATCACTAAGATACTGATCCCATGATATTCCATATGGTTATCTCCTTTAAAAATATAGATGAATATGACATTATACATGGACACATAAGACCATTTTATGTGTCCAGACTAATAAATGGTGTCGATGTCCAAAAACAATTACATGGATAATGGCTATGGAGTTATTCCCATTACGGTGTGAACACTTCATCAGCTAGGATGAAATAAGGATAACCTAGTACCCACCACCATAACTCTAAAAGGATTTGAAAAAATGTTAGAATAATCCATTGGGTCAAATATAGATAAAAACATAGTTTTGAGACTTCATTAGTGACTCATAATTTCTGATCATTAGGAAAAACACGACATTCAATATTCTGTTGGGAATTTCATCTTTGCATTAACATGCAGTAATCTCTGGATCATACCATTAATGCATGAAATATTGAATTGTTGTAAAAAAATGGGACATTGTATACTGATAATGCCCCATTTGAATCGTATGAGTAAAATTATATCGATGCAGGTTTTTTGAAATTTAAGGGAAATGACCCTTGGTCGATGATACTGATTGGGTCACCTCCCTGAATAGTTTAGAAATGATCCCAACAAACACCTTCAAACATATCAGTGAATAATAAATATTTCACATAAATTACTTTGGGATTATGAGCCCAAATTTGGGCACATCTTTAGTAATCCTTGTAATTTTAGTCGTGACCCCTTGGTCTAGTAATATTGGAAAATCTTCTGACCCCAAGAATTTGGTGGATGTTAAATTTTAAATAAATTTAAAACATCACTAGGGATATAGAAAATACATGAATCATCCACTAAGGATTAATATGATGTATCATCACCCAAATAATATTAAGAAACTCTTCCATCCTATAATCCATCCTCCCTATAATTTTAAGGTAATCCTATATTACAAGATGGGTCAGAGGAATTTTCTTTGTCTTTCGATTATGAAGATTTTGATTCCTCTCCTAATCCTGGAGATATCAACTCAATATTTTTTCTATATAAAAACAAGATTAAAAGGAACAATAATAGGAGGAATAATAAGATTAGGATGTCCTTAGGGATGCCCCTCCAACATTTTAGGTGGGTGTTCCTACAACCGTTGATGAACTCAAGGAAATAAATTTAGTTATATAAGAAGATCCATGACCCACTTGATTAGTGCAACCATGTATTATATGGATAAAGAGGTATAACCCTAATTATTAAGGAGATATTGTAATATTTTTTCTTGAAACTAAAAGGAAAATATAGGCCTTGATCATGAGGTGTCCACTAACCACATGGTCTTACCAGAAGATCATCTTGGGTAATAATAGAAAGTTAGAAGGAAACACAAAACACATGCTTCCAAAATAGAGGATGTAGTTGAAAAGTTCCCCAGATACATATTCATTATGGAGGTCCAATATCCCATGTTTCTATCCATGTAGTCTATTTCCAAAAGAATAATGGACAAGTCAGACTTTCCCTTGATTTTAGAGTTCCCAACCAATACTGCCTAAAGGGGGATTTCCCAATTCCATTCATAGAAATATTGGTTGATGTAAATACCAAATATCATGATATCTCTTTAAATTATAGATATTAATGAATAACCCAAATCTAAATGGTCTAATAAGATCAATAATCCATTGACCTCCATGAAAAATGGAGGGTCACACAGTGAGCTTTTTGGGATTGGTCGATGACATTTTGGGTTGCAGCCTTATGCCACCCCAACATCCATCCCTTAAATATAATGAGTCAAGTTGTTATTAATGAGAATCCTAAAGCCTTATCACATGGATCACATAATAGGTTGATCCAGAAAGGTATGATATTGCATAAATCGAATAAAAACCATTAATTGGATTATTTATTCCATTGTCCTGACCACATGATTCTAAACTATCTAGAACATATCATGAAACAAGATGTAAAAATGTGATTCCATAGTCCTTAGAAAAAAATGTTAAATTGTGCTACCATATCCCATTATATATAACATTAAAATCCAGTATAACCTATATAAAAAACATAGGGTTTATCCTATGATAGACACGACATGCCTGATGTGATAATCTTATTATGAATCATGTCATAATCATTAAAAAACCCAAAAAAAAATTTGGGTACTCCTGAGGTAATCTCCAAGGATTTCTTATTGGAAGTATCACTTTTTCCCTAATTCAAATTTTCTAGGGACATATCTATATAGATCACCAAATGTGACTATCCTGGATACAAAACCAAGAGAGTAAATAGTAACACTAAAATTCATTTCTCTCTCTATTTGGACTCCATCACCATCTATCAGTTGACATAATAGGACATGAAATCTTCATATCCACTACTTCATCTTGTATCTCACATACAGCATGACTCACATGGGATTAGAGCTTAGTAGAGATAATGAAATTAAAACAATCCCAAACCTTAAATGGGATGAGTCCATGTGTAAGACCCAACCATGACCATTTGAATGTGAATCTTCCATGCGTAAGCTCCAAACATGTCCCCTTAAATTGTAATCATCCATATATAAGCCCCAATTTTAAAAAAACTATGTGATCTTTGATTCACAACTTACTAGTATATATAAGAAGCCTCCATGAGGTCCAAACCCAATATTTACACCCATCATGATTTCCTTCAAACCATAGACCCAGTAAAATTATGCCCGTAACTAGGATACTACATCTCTCTGTGGCCCCTGGGGCCGCATCGGCCTAAGTCCCACATCATCCTTGACCATGAACCATTCACCTAGACTTCCATGTTTCATGACTTTAAACTACATGGCTGGGCCCTTGTCACACGACCATAAATTGTGATGTGTCCAGTTAAGATCCACTAAAATATGTGTGTTCTAATTCCTCTCATGAGGATATGTATGAATACCATTTCTTGGTGATGACCCCCACACACACAAACTATCCCCCACCCCCCCCACCCCCGATATGACAATAAAATCTCGACCACCCCATCACATGGCATAAAAACAGCATCATCCTAGTAAACAACTAATAGATCCCTAATCTTCCCACAAATCGTTAAAATTGACGGAGAACCTCAGATATGTAAAGACCCAAAAATTTCCATGTAATTTTTTTTATTTATATAATAATTTTACAAGTCTACAAAAATTAATGGTGTGTGATTCTGAGGCCCGGTGTGCCTAGAATGAATTTCTAAAAAAAATTAGGTACGTTCAGTAAATGTGCGATTGGGTTTTTGTAACTTTTGAACCGGTGCTCAGAATTAAAATTTGAGGGCACCGTTGAAATCGAAGCCCCGATATTCTCTTAAGAATACTTTTACCTCAACTGTATTAGGACAAGGGTGAATGTTAGTTTTTGTGTTTTTCATGTAAATAAAAAATACAATAAAGATCAAACATTTTTTTTAAACTGCTCTTTTAGATTTATGGAGGTGGGGACCACCCGGGATAGAAAACCCCTATTTTGAATCTTAGTGTTGGGGACCACCTGAACCCCTCTTAATGGGGTAAATCATTTCAACTCTCCATTTAATTAATTGAGCCAACCACAATTAATTAAATGTGTCAGCTTTAATTGTGCCAACATGGAATTAAATTAATAAACCTATTTTAATTTATATTGGATCCTCTTTACCTTTCAGAGGATTGGTTGGAAAATGATAATTGTGAGAGGGCCTTGGATAACTATGGAGAAACGTTTCATCCAAACAAAGAACACCCTCTCCAATGAATAACATACTCTGGAATCGAAGAATGGGGACAACGCTTGAGCCCGGATCAGAAGCATCTTGTGGAAGCAACGAACGTCGACGTCACCATCCCCAACGACTTCGTCATCTTCCTCGCAACATCTTCCAAAAAGAAATCGAGGAATGGTTTATTGTTGTTTTTAATACTCCTTACCCGTCCTTGACGTTCTTCAGGATTTAAGAACAAATAATCCACTTTTTACCATTCTAACGTGGAGGGTTCAGTCCAAATGATCACAACCCAACCTCTCTACAAACTTTGTGAATTATGGTGGTTTTAAATCAATGGCGACATCCATAGACGATTGAGGATGTCTAAATAATTAATAACGAGCCATCGAGGGCCACCCGGTGACCCAAAGAACTTTGTCGGCGACAGTACTAGTGATTAACATCGGGGGGGCTCAGAAATGGTGGTCGGCACTCCGGACGACAGCGAAGACGGTGGTTGCACGACGACGCTGCTAGAGAAGGGCCGCATCCCATTAGCTACGGCTGAGCAGAGGCAGCGTCTGGTGTACAGCCATTCGTGCGAAGGATTGGAGGCAACGAACGTCCGCGCAGCGGCACAAGGCTCCAGCGGCAAAGGCAGGGTGGTCACCTCGATGCTGGTCACCGGTGAAGGTGTCGTGAGAGACAATGTCGTGGGGAGGAGGCTGGCCATCGAGCCAGCCAGGGATCCGAGTAGGCCGCAAAACTCAGGCCGCCCGATGGGCTGCCGAGCATGGGCTACCCAGTGGGCCAGGCCAAACCCAGCGGGCCAGGTCGTACCGGGTCAAACCGGACCCAGGCCAACTTCGACCCTTTCCACTCTTTTGTCCATATCATGAGCTACGAGTGTCTTTTTGACGAACCGTCTATGGAGTCGTAAACCTTGGATCAATATGTTCCTTTTGGAATACCCAACTCCATTTTTGGATAATGTTGGTGGAACAGCTGGGTTGGATCGAACACGAATCCAATCGAGACCTCAGGACTAAAAGTCTAATAACTTTTAGATCGGGCATCCGACTGATGCATTGCTTCTTGAATTGATACCCCTATTACATGGAGGTCCTTTGGGATACATATTTGTGTAACTTCATGGAATTTTTAGTATCAACCTTTGGCTTGAGGAGAAGAACCACCCGGAATCAAGCGATCTTAGTGCGGGAACCCTGTAGTTGGTTGTAATATCAGAAAGGGATCCTATGGGGGTCTATAATTTGGGATCCTATGTGGGTCTCCATTCGAGAGTTACCCTTAGATCCGCTCTAGGAATCCACATGGACTACTCTTGGATTTTACGTGGGTCTGTTATACTAGGATCCTACGTGGATTTGTTGTAATTGGATCAAACGTGGTTCTGTCGATTTAGGATCCTTCGTGGTTCTACCTCTTAACAGAGTAAGATGATTCAGTAGGCATATCTAATCATCTTTGTTACCATACCTATGTTTTACATAGTGTGAGATAAAACCTTACCTTTGTGTTGATACCTTTGTGTTATTCCTCTATGTGGTGTTACCTTTGTGGTACTTACATTCATAGTGATACCTTTGTGGTATTCTTCTGTGTAGTGATACATTTGTGGTACATACCTTCATGGTGATACCTTTGTGGCATTATTTTATGTGTATTTACCTTTGTGGTACTTATCTTTGTGGTGTTACCTTCATGGTATTCCTTCCTTTGTGGAACAGTTGAGCTTTGGGCTTTTGAGTTGGACCCTATGTTTCCTCAAAAATGAGATGGGTATACTTGATAACATAGGTATATATATGGGCATATAACTAAGTAGGGTTTTATATTGTTTCCATGATTTTTGGTTTTTCCTTTTTGGATTTTCAGAGACCTTCAGGGTGTCTCGGTGTCCCTACTGAGTATCGTTATACTCACCCCTACACGAGCTATTCCCGCACCTAGTTGTGTT
This sequence comes from Viscum album, assembly GCA_963277665.1. Classification (NCBI taxonomy): domain Eukaryota; kingdom Viridiplantae; phylum Streptophyta; class Magnoliopsida; order Santalales; family Viscaceae; genus Viscum; species Viscum album. Next base: position 1,436,198,103 of record OY728153.1, on the reverse strand, counting down.
TGGTGAAGACAAAAGACAGCGCTGAATGAGGATGAGAGTACTAGGACTGGAGGTAGCTAGGAGGTGGACATTAGAGGAGGAGTACCGCAGATAAGATCATTCAAGAGTTGTACCCACCCTTCAGGTAGGATCCTTGTTGGATGTTCACAGGGTATGTTCCCAGTTTTTACATGTACTTTTCAGTTTTCTTGTACTTTCCAGTTGGGCTTGTATTCTGGCCCCTTTTTCGTTCTGTACACACATTTTTTACTATACAGTTTACTTGGGTTCATATCTTTCTATGTGATTGGTTTTGTGTGTTTACAGATTATAAATCCAATGTCTTCCCAGTTTTTGGTAATACGCCTTTCGGTGCTAGTTTCCAGCCCCTGGCCTATGGAAGGCGGGCTTAGGGTAGTCACGGCACAGGCCCTGGGGGATGGGTAGTGAAAAATTGGTATCAGAGGAGTTAGTTCTACCATATAACATTAGTCTCTGATATTTTAATGGTAATAGTGTTAAGTGTAGTGAGTGTGGTTTTCAGTTTTGGGAATCTAATGTCGGTGCAGCGGCCGACGTATCCATACACCATGACCCTGACTTCTAATTTCTAACTTTGTGCATGAAAACATTGATTGCATGTGTGTTTTGATTCTTTGTGATCTTTTTGAGTCAGCTCAACAGGTAAAACGTATTGACCATGGAACACCGGTTTCTTTTTAGGTTGCCTCTATGCAGATAGCCATCTAGGGTTCCGGGTATAGTACGTGATGATAGCCCACTGAGCGAAGAGGCCTCGGGGAAAGGCCCTTTATCAGTAGAGGCACTAGAGGAGGCACCAGTGGTACCATTACCCATTGGGCCACTGATGCCACCATTCCTAGCAGGAGAAGGTGCACGTCTCTAGAGCACGTTGCATGAGTTCCATCACCTGAGGCCACCCAAGTTCAGGGGTGAGACGGACCCACAGGTGGCTAAGGATTGGCTTGAGGTCAAGGTGAGAGTCTCATAACTAGTAGGGCCACCAACAGATCTCATGGTGATCCTTACAAGTTGTCTGCTACAGGCAGTAGCAAGAAGATGGTGGGTCTTGATACTCTAGGTTCACAACAAGATGACACTTCTCTAGGAAGACATTGAGAGCCTATTTCGGGCAGAGTTCGTCCCAGTGACCCATTGTGCAGTGCGTATACAGGAGCTTCTTCATCTGCAGCAGGGAAGCAAGACTTTGGTTCAGCACTAAGAGAGGTTCACTGACCCCTCACATTACTCCACTGATATGTTGTGGGACCCATTCTTCATGGCTCGGACCTTTGATCAGGGACTCAGGAGAGAGATCAGGTCTTCGATGATTTCTCTCAGCATCCCGATGTAGGTGGGGGTGTTAGAGAGAGACCTCTTAGTGGAGAGTTTTCTTGCTGAGTAGTCACCAGCAGTGAGAACCACCATGAGGTGTCACATAGTGGATTCATTCATAGCTGGCAGCAGACAGATGTCACAGAGGTCCAAGGGGGCCAGACCTAAAGGTGGACGACTGTAGGATTCAGGGTCGGTTGTGCGGGGAACCAGAGACAGAGCTAGTCATGTGAAGAGGATTCAGTATTACACATGTGACGGGCAGGGTCACATGGCTCATGACTACTCGACCTTCCATACAAATGATCAGCAGATAGTCTAAGGATCACCCAGGTAGAGACAGAGGTTCGACCGAGGAGGTTCGTAGGGAGAAGGCGAATGTGGTAGAGGAGATGGTCATGCAACTGGCTGTGGGCGACGATTCGAGGTGTTACCGCCACCACCCCCAGGTGGTCCTCCCCGACCACAGGGAGCAGATGGACAGGGGCGAGCTCAGCTCCAGGCAGTAGAGGCCTATGACCACGATGCTCTGGAGGTTATACGAGGTATGATCTGTGTCTAATCCACCATAGTTACAGTACTTATAGACACAGGTGTCCATCATTATTTTATTTCCTCGGCCCTCATTCAGAGCTTAGAGATTCTGGTGGAGCTGTTGGCTCGATCCTTATGGCTAGATACTCTTACGGGAAAGGATTCTACGATTAGACACCGGTTCTGGTAGTGTGAGCTTACTCTAGGAGGGGAGAGCTTTGGCTGGGATTTCCTAGTAGTGGCGTCGAGGCCTTATGATGTCATCTTAGGTATGGACTCGTTATCTATAGTTCATGCTTAGATTGGCTGTATTAGGCACAATGTGTGGTGTGTCCACATGAATGGGACTAGGTTTACCTTCACCGGCTAGAAGGGAGCCTTTATAGCACATGATAGACTTACCTGGAGGAGAGTGCAGCTGATCACTCATCAGTTGGCTAGCCTAACTCTCAGAGCGGTGGATGTGGAGAGTCTTAGTTATCCTATAGTGGTGGATCAATACGCGGATGTCTTCCATGATGATGTTCCAGGTCTACCTCCTTGTAGAAAGGTGGACTTTTACATTGACTTTTACCCTGGGACGACACCAATATCTACACAAGCAAATCTTATGGCTCATGTGGCGCTTCGTGAGTTACGGGTACAACTAAATGACTTACAGGGGAATGGATTCATCTGGCCCATTGTTTCTCCTTGGGCAGCCACGATTTTGTTCGCCAAGATGGTGGATGGGAGCTTGACACTTTGTGTTGACTATCAGCGCCTAAACTAGGTTACCGTGAAGAACAAGAACCCACTTCCGAGGATTTATGACCTCTTAGATCAGCTGAAGGGAGCACGATGGTTCTCAAAGATAGACCTCAGATCAGGCTATCACCAGCTCAGAGTACGAGACGAGGATGTGCAGAAGACAACTTTCAAATGTTGATACGACCATTATGAGTTTTTGGTCATGTTGTTCAGCATGAACAACACTCTAGTAGTGTTAATGGGACTTATGAATAGGATATTTCAGTCATACCTTGATTGTTTTGTAGTAGTCTTCATTGATGACATACTGATCTACTCATCTACCAAGGAGAAGCATGCCTATCATTTGCAGATAGTTCCGGACACACTCTGAGAGCACCAACTTTATGGTAAGCTCTCCAAGTTCTAGTTCTGGAACTAAGAGGTTCACTTTATGGTATGGGATATCCATATACATTGTTACAGGACTTACACATATATCCAGGGGTCATTATTCCCTATGGGTGATCGTCGACCGACTCACCAAGTCGGTCCATTTCCTACTGATAAGAGATTAGGGTTTAGTAGAGAGCCTGGTATGCCTCTAAGTGTAGAAGATTGTACGGCTACATGGAGTACCCGTGATGATTTTCTCCGATCATGATGCATGTTTCTCTTCCTATATATGTAAGGGGTTGTAGGAGGCTTTAGAGACGCAAAATCATATGATCACTACCTTCCATCCTCATACGGATGGCCAAACTAAGAGGACCATTCAGATCCTCATGGACATGTTGTGTGTTTGCGTCCTCAACTACGGTCGTAGCTGAGAGGATCACTTTCATTTGGTAGAGTTTGCCTACAACAAAATCCATCACTCCACCATTGTGATGGAACCTTTTGAGTTGTTGTACGGCTGACCTTGCATATCGCCTTTGTGTTGGATTGACCCCGGGGAGTCAGCACTATTGGGACCAAATATGGTACGAGCTAACCCGGAGAAGATGCAGATCATCCAGGAGCAGATGAAGAGTGCACAGAGTATGTAGAATTCTTATTCTGACAGGAGATGGAGAGCTCTGTATTTTGAGGATGGTGACAATGTATGTCTATGGGTCTCACCTCAATGAGGTTTGCAGAGATTTGGCTGGGGTGGCAAGTTATCTTTGAGGTTCATCAGACCCTTTCAGGTCCTTAGAAAGGTTGGAGAGGTGTCTTAGAACTTATCTCTTCCACCTCAGTTGCACTAGGTCCACGACCTTTTTCATGTATCTCAGTTGAGGAGATATGTGCACGACCCATCTCACGTCATCGACAATGGTGAGCTGGCCATCGACAAGGGGACAACATTTACAGAGGTTCCAGTGGAGATTGAGGATTGACAAGAGAGGGTCCTTCTTGGGTGGTCGATACCTTTAGTGTGTGTATGTTGGCAGAATGGGAACCTCCAGGAGAGTACGTGGGAGTGGGAGGCTAAGATTAGTACTCAGTACCCCCACTTGTTTTCTTAGTTTTTCTGATTTGGATTTCAGTGACACAAATCCCTAAGGTAGTGAGAATGTAAAGACCCAGAAACTTCCATGTAAATTATTTTTATTTATATGGGAATTTTACGAGTCTGTGAAAATTTACGGCACATGATTCCGAGGCCCGGTGTGCCTAGAATGATTTTCTGAACTTTTTTTAGGTACGTTCAGTAAAAGTGCGAGCGAGTTTTTGTAACTTTTGAACCAGTGCTTGGAATTGAAATATGATGTCACCGTTCAACTCTCAGTGCTGATATTCTCTTAAGGAGACTTTCACCTCGACTGCAGTAGGACAAAGGTGAAAGTTATTTTTTTGTGTTTTTCATGTTTTTCATGTTTTTCATGTAAAAAAATACAATAAAGATCAAACTCTTTTTTGAAAACTCTATTTTAGAGATATGGAGGTGGGAACCACTCAGGCTAGAAAAACCCCATTTTGTATCTTGGTAGTGGGGACCACCTGAACCCCTCTTAATGGGGGAAAACCTTTCAACTCTCTGTTTAATTAATTGAGCCAACTAAAATTAATTAAATGTTTCAAATTTAATTTCTCCAAAGTGGAATTAAATTGATAAACATAATTTAATTTATATTGGCTCATGTTTACCTTTGAGAGGATTGGTTTGAAAAGGAGAATTATGAGATATCCTTGGAGAAATTTGGAGTAAAATTTCCTCCAAATGAAGAACACTCACTCCAACAAAGAACATACTCTGGAATCGAAGAATGAGGACGATGCTTGAGCCCATATGAGAAGCATATTACAGAAGTGACGAACGTCAATGTCACCATCCCCAACAAATTCATATTATTCCTTGCGACATCTTCCTAGGAGCAATTTGGGTAAGGTTTGTTGTTTTTTTGAATACCCCTTACTCATCATTGACGTTCTTCATGATTCAAGAACAAATAAGTCGCTTTCTACCATTCTAACGGGGAGGGTTCAAGGAAAAAGAACACAGCCTGACCTCTCCACAACCTTTGGGAATTATGGTGGTTTTAAATCAATGGCTATGTCCTGAGACGAGTGTCGATGTCTACGGAATGAATAATGATCCACTGGGGTGCGCCCGGTGACCCGAAGAATGTCTTTGGAGATTGTGCCAGTGACTGACAGTGGTGGGTCTTGGGAATTGTGGTCGACACTCGGGTCAGATGCAACAATGGCGGCAGCATGACCGCGCTGCCAGAGAACGGCCATGGCCCGTCGGTTGTGAAGGAGCAGAGGCGACGGCCAGCACACGGCCGACCACACGAAGCGGAGGCGGCGGCGTGCATCCATGCCGCCGAGCATGTGAGAACCATGACACAAGGCCATGGTGGCGAAGGTAGGGCGGTCGTCCACCGGTGAAAGCACGGCACACGACCACAGCATGCGGAAGAGGTTGTCCATTCAGCCAGCATGGGAGCCGAGCGGGCCTCCCGGCGCAGGATGTACCGTGGTCCGCCCAACGGGCCACCTGATGGGCTATCCAACACGGGCTGCCCAGTAGGCCATGCCTGACCCAGCGGTCCGGGCGGACCCGAATCGGGTCGGGTCGACCTAAGCCAGGTCGGTCCGGGTCGGACCAGACCCGAACCAGTTTCAACCCTTCCCACTCTTTTGGCCATATCATGAGCTACGGGCATCTATTTGAAAAACTATCTGTGGTGACAGAAAACTTGGATCGAGATGGTCCTTTTGGTATACCCCACATGAGTTTGGGATAAAGTTGGAGTACATCTGGGTTGGATCAAACAGAAATCCAACCATGCCCTCAGGACTAAATGGCCAATAACTTACAAACCGGGCGTCTGACTAACACGCCGTCTATTGCGTTGAGACCCCTATTATGTGGAGGTCATTTGAAATACTTCTTTGTGGGACTTAGAGGTGGTTGGAGTATAGACATGTGTCTTGAGAAGTGGATCCATCCAAAATCAAGCGAGATTAGTGCGGGAACCCAGTAGCTGGATGTAACATGAGAAAAGGATCCTATGTGGGTCTGTACATTGGGATCCTACATGGGTCTATGTTCAAGAGTTCCACTTGCATCCAATCTAGGAATCCACGTTGACTACTCTCGGATTCTACGTGGGTATTCTATACTAGGATCCAATGTGGGTCTTTTTTATTAGGATCATACATGGGTCTGATGATTTAAGATCCTACGTGGGTCTGCCTCTTAATAGAGTAATATTATTTAGTAGTTACATCTATTAATATTTGCTACTGTACCTAATTTTTACCCGGTGTGAGCTAAAACCTTACCTTTTTTGTGATACCTTTGTGGTATTCCTCTGTGTGGCGTTAACTTTTGGGTACTTTCATTCATGGTGATACATTTTTGGTATTATTCTATGTCGTGATACCTTTGTGGTACGTACCTTCATGGTTATACCTTTATGGAATTATTTTATGTGGATATACCTTTGTGGTACTTATTTTTGTGGTGTTACCTTTGTAGTATTCCATCCTTTGTGGAATAGTTGTTCTTTGGTATTTTGAGTTAGACTCTCTGTTTCCTCATGAATGAGATGGGTATACTTGATAAATTAGGTATATGTGTGGGAATATACCTAAGTAGGGTTTTTTGTTGTTTTTGTGCTTTGTGGTTTATCCTTTTTTAAATTTTTAGAGACCTTCAGGGGTCATAGGGTATCTATTGAGTATCGTTATACTCACCCCTACATGGGCTATGCCCGCACCTTGTTGTGTTTGGTGTAGATGACGGACAACACTGACTGAGGACGAGAGTACCAGGACTAGAGGTATCTCGGAGGTGGACATTAGATGAGGCGTACTGCAGAGACGAACATTCGAGATTTGTACCTACCCTTCAGGTAGGATCTCTGGTGGGTGTTCATAGGATTTGTTCCTTGTTTTTACTTATAATTTTCAATTTTCTTGTACTTTCCAGTTGGGCTTGTATTCTGGACACTTTTCTTTACTGTAAACACTCTTTTTACTATGCAGTTTACTTGTGTTCATATCTTTTGGTGTGCTTGGTTGTGTGTGTGTATAGATTATAAAGGAAATTCCTTCCCAGTTTTAGGGAATACACCTTTTGGTGCTAGTCGCCAGCCCCTGGCCTTTGGAAGGTGGGCTTGGGATAGTCAGGGCACGGGCTCTAGGGGATGGGTCGAGACAAATTGGTATCAGAGGAGTCGGTTCTACCATAGAACATTAGAATCTGATCATTTAATGGAAATTCTGTTATGTATAGTGGGTGTGGTTATCAGTTTAGGGAATCCATTGTTGTTGCGGCGGCCGACGTATCCATACACCAGAACCCTGGCATTTGATTTCTGACTCAGTTTACAGAAACATTGATTGTGTGTGTGTTTTGAAAATTTTTCTTTGTGATCTTTTTTAGTCAGCTCAACAAGTATAAATTATTGAATTGGAAAACCTATTTCTTTTCAGGATTCCTCCACTCAAACATCCTACTAGGGTTCTGGGTATAGTATGTAATGATATCTCACTAATCGAAGAGGCCTCAGTGCATGCCCTTTATCAATAGAGGAACCAGTGGAGGCACTAGTGGTACCATTACCTGTTGGTCCACTGATACCATCATCCCCAGTGGAAGAAGGTGCATGCCGCTAGAGCACATTGCATGAGTTCCATCACCAGAGGCCACCCAGGTTCAGGGGTGAGATGGACCCACATGCGGCTGAGGATTGGTTAGAGGCTATGGTGAGAGTCTTCTTACTGGTAGGGACACTAGAAGATCTCATGGTGATCTTTGCCAACAGTCTTCTACAGGTAGTAGCAGGAAAATGGTAGATCTTGATACACCAGGTTCACGACGAGGTGGCACTTCTCATGGTAGACTTTGAGATCCTGTTTTGGGTAGAGTTTGTCCCAGTGACCCTTCACACATTGAGAATACAGAAGCTTCTTCATCTGTAGTAGGTCAGCATGACTATGGATAAGTACTCATTGAGGTTCACCAAACTCCCACACTACTCCACTAATATGGTGCAGGACACATTCTTCATGGCCCGGACCTTCGAGCAGGGACTCAGGCAGGAGATCTGGGCTTTGATGATTTCTCTCAGCATCCTAACACAGGTGGGGGTGTTAGAGCGATCCCTCTTAGTGGAGATTTTTCTTGCTGAGCAGTCACCAGTAGTGAGAACCCCCACCAGGCATCATATAGTGGATTCTTCCATAGCTGGCAGCAGATAGATGTCACAGAGGTCCAATAGGACCAGACCTACAGGTGGATGGACGTAGGATTCAGGGTCGATTGTGTAGGGCACTGGAGACAGAGCCAGTCATGCAAGGAGAAGGTAGTGTTACGAATGAGGTGGGAAGGGGTACATGGCTCGTGAATGGATAACCCGCCGTACGAATTATCAGTAGACGGTCGAAGGACCGCCCAGGCAGAGACAGAGGTTCGACCAAGGAGGTCTGCAGGGAGCAGGAGGACGTGTAAAAAGAGCTAGTCGTTCAAGTAGTTGTGCTTGATGATTTGAGGTGTTTCTGCAACCACCACCAGGTGGTCCACCTCGACCATAGGGAGCAGGTGGACAGCGGTGATCTCTGCTCTAGGTAGCTGAGGCCTACAACCACGGTGATTCGGAGATGATACGAGGTATGATATGTGTCTACTCCACCTTAATTTCAATACTTATATACATAGGTGCCAGTCATTCCTTTATTTAGATGACCCTCGTTCAGAGGTTGGAGATTTTGGTGGAGCCTTTGGCTAGATCCTTACATCTAGAGACTCCTACAGGAAAGGATTCGATGATTACAAATTGGTGCTGGTAATGTGAGCGTACTCTAGGAGGAGAGAGCTTCAGCTGGGATCTCCTAGTAGCGGCATCGAGGCCTTACGATGTCATCTTGGATATGGACTAGTTATCTACATTACATGATCAGATTGACTATATTAGGAACAAAGTGTGGTGTGTCCACACGGATGGGACTACATTTACCTTTACTAGTGAGAAGGGATCCTTTGCAGCACAAGATGGACTTACTAGGAGGAGAGTGCAGCTGATCACTCATCAGTTGGCTAGCCTAACCCTTGGGGCGGTGCATGTGGAGAGTCCGAGTTATCCTGTAGTGGTGGACTAGTACGCATATGTCTTACCTGATGATGTTCAGGGTCTAACTCCTCACAGATAGGTGGACTTTTACATTGACTTTTACCCCTGAATGACACCGATATCTACACCAGCTTATCGGTGACTCCCTCAGAGCTTCATGAGCTGTGGGTATAGCTAGAGGACTTATAGGGGTAGGGATTCATATATCCCCATGTTTCTCCTTGGGAAGCCCCGATCTTGTTCGCCAAGAAGGCGGATGGGAGCTTGAGACATTGTGCTGACTATCGGCGCCTGATCTAGCTGACCGTGAAGAACATGTACCCACTCCCAAGGATGGATGACCTCTTTGATCATCTGAAGGGAGCATGGGGGTCCTCAAAGATAGTCCTCAGATCAGGATATCACCAGCATAGATTATGAGACAAGGATATGCAGAAGACAACTTTTAGATCATGGTACGACCGTTATGAGTTTTTGGTCATGTTGTTCGGTGTGACCAACGCTTCATCAGTGTTCATAGGACACATGAACATGATCACTTAGACATACCTTGATCTCTTTGTAGTAATATTTATCTAAAACATACTGATATACATGGATACCGAGGAGGAGCATTCCTATGATTTGTAGATAGTTCTGGACACAATCCGAGAGCACCATCTTTATGGTAAGCTCTCGAAGTTCTAATTCTGTATCCGAGTGGTTCACTTTCTAGGATGGGATATCCATCGACTTCATGACAGGACTTCCACGAACATATAGGGGTCATCATTCCCTATGTGTGATCATCAACCGACTCACTAAGTGGTCCTACTTCCTACCGATCAGAGATCAGAGTTTAGTAGAGAGATTGGGATGCCTCTATATGCAGGATATTGTGCGGCTACATGGAGTACCCTCGATGATTGTCTCTGATCATAATGCACATTTCACTTCCTAGCTATATAAGAGGCTGTAGGAGGCTTTCGGGACGTAGCTTCATATGAGCACCGCCTTCCAACCTCAAATGGATTTCCAAACTGAGCGAACTATTTAGACCCTTGAGTAAATGTTTCATGCTTGAGTCCTCGACTATGGTCATAGCTGGAAAGATCACTTTCCCTAGGTAGAGTTTTCATACAACAATAGTTGTCACTCCACTATTGGGATGGCACCTTTCGAGGCGTTTTATGACCGACCTTGAAGATCACCTTTGTGTTGTATTGACCTAGGGGGGTCAGCACTCATGGGACCAAATATGGTACGAGATACCATAGAGAAGGTGCAGATCATCCAGGAGTGGATAAAGACTGTATAGAGCAGGAAAAAGTCTTATGCCGATAGGATACGGAGACCTCTAGAGTTTGACAATGGTGACCATGTCTTTCTATGGTTCTCACCTCAACGATTTTTGTAAAGATTTTTCCGGGTGGGAAGATATCTCTGAGGTTCATCGGAACCTTTTAGGTCCTCATTAGGGTTGGTGAGGTGGCTTGTCGCTTAGCTCTTCCACCACAGTTTCACGGGGTGCACGACATTTGTCACGTATCCCAGTTGAGGAGATACGTGCACGACCCATCTCACATCATCGACCACGAAGAGCTAGACATTGACGATGGGGAGACGTTTATGGAGGTTCCAATGGAGATTGGCGATCGATAGGATCAGGTCCTTCATGGGAGGTCAATACCTTTAGTGTGTGTACATTGGCAGCATGCGAACCTCTAGGAGAGCACATGAGAGTGGGAGTCTTAGATTCATACTCAGTACCCCCACTTGTTATCCTAGTTTTTTTATTTGGATTTTGGTGATGCAAAGCCCTGAGGTGAGAAGAATGTAAACACCTAGATATTTCCATGTAATTCTTTTTATTTATGTGGTAATTTTACGAGTCCACAAAAATTAATTGTGCGTTATTCTGAAACCCGGTGTGCCCAGAATGAATTTTTGAACTTTTTTTAGGTACGTTTAGTAAACGTGCGAGTGAGTTTTTGTAACTTTTGAATGGGCGCATGGAATTGAAATATGACGGAGCTGTTAAACTCATAGCACTGGTATTCTCTTAAGGATACTATAACCTTGACCACAAAAGGATGAGGGTGAAAGTTAGTTTTCATTATTTTCATGTAAATAAAAAATAAAATAAAGATCAAACTTTTATTCTTTTTGAAAACATTCTTGGAATGTTATTGATGTGGGGACCACCCGGGATATAAAACCCCCATTTTAAATCTTTATGGTGGGGACCACCCGAACCCCTCTTAATGGGGTAAAACCTTTCAACTCTCCATTTAATTAATTTAGCTCACTAAAATTAATTAAATGTGTCATCATTAATTGTTCCAATGTGGAATTAAATTGATAAACCTATTTTAATTTATATTGCATCCTCTTTACCAATGAGTGTATTGGTTGGAAAAGGAGAATTGGGAGAGATCCTATGATATATTTGGAGAAACGTTTCCTCCCAATGAATAAAACCCTCTCCAATGAAGAATATACTCCGGAATCGAAGAATTAAGACAACTCTTGAGCTTGGATCAGAAGCATCTTGCGGAAGTGACGAATTCCTATGTCATCATCCCCAACGACTTAATCTTCTTCCTCATGACATCTTCCAATGAGTAATAGAGGTAGGTTTTATTTTTGTTTTGAATACCCCTTCCCATACATGACATTCTTCATGATTGAAGAACAAATAAGCTGCTTTCATCCATCCTAACACGGAGGGTTCCAGCCAAAAAAATGTGGCCCGACCTCTCCACAACCTTTATGAATTGTGGTGGGTTTAAATCAATGGTGACATCCCAAGATGTGTGCGGATGTCTACTGAATGAAGAACGAGCCACCGGGGCATGACTGATGACCCAAATATTGTCACCGGTGACCGTGCCGATGACCAAAAATAGTGGGGCTCGGGAACGGTGGTTAGATACGACAGCGGTGGCGGCGCAACTGTGCCGCCAAAGTTGGTTCGCAGCCCGCTGGCCACGGAAGAGCAGAGGCGGCGGCCGGCGCATGGTCGGCGCACAACCGACTGCATGAAGGGGTGGAGGCGGTGAACGTCTGCACTGCCCGGTGTGCGGGAGTCGCGACACAAGGCTTCGTTGGAGAAGGCATGGCAGAAAGCTCACTTTCGGTCGGTCGTGATAGTGTAGTGCATGATGGTGTTGTACAGAGGAGGATGCATGTCCGTCCACCAGGGGAGCCGAGCGAGCAACCCAGCGTGGGCCGCCCAGCAGGCCAGGTCATGCCGGCGGGTAGGGTTGGGCCTAGTGGGTCGGGCTGGACCCATCTGGTCGGGGTGAATCGAGGGTCGGACCCGGGACAGGCCGGGTCGGACCGGACCCAGACCAGTTTCGACCCTTTCCACTATTTTGGCCATATATTAAGCTACAGGCGTCTGTTTGACGAACTATCTACGATGCTAGAAACCTTGGATTGAGACTATTCTTTTGGTATGACCCACTTAAGATTTAGATAAAGTTGGGGCAAGGCCATGTTGGATTGAACACGAATCCAACTATTCCCTCATGACTAAAAGTCCAATAACATATAGATAGGGCATCCGACTGACACACCGTCTATTGCGTTGAGACCCCTATTATGTGGAAAAGCATTGGTATACTTCTTCATGCGACTTTGTGGAAGTTGGAGTATCATCCTATGGCTTGAGAAGCAGACCATCTCATAATCAAGTCAGCCTAGTGCGGGAACCCTGTAGCTGGATGTAACATGAGAAAGGGATCCTATGTGGGTCTGTCCTTTGGGATCCTACGTGTGTCTATGTTCGAGAGTTCCACTTGGATCCACTCTAGGAATCCATGTGGACTACTCTAGTATCCTACGTGGTTCTGCTATACTAGGATCCTACGTGGGTCTACTGTACTAGGATCCTACGTGGGTTTGATGATTTAGGATCCTATGTGGGTTTTCCTCTTAACAGAGTAAGATTATTCAATAGTTACATCTAATCATATTTGCTACCATACATAAGTTGTACCTGGTGTGAGATAAAACCTTACCTTTGTGGTGATACCTTTTTGGTATTCCTCTATTTGGAATTTACTTTGGGGTAATTGCATTCGTGGTGATACCATTTTGGTATTCTTCTTATGTGGCGATACCTTTGTGGTGCATACCTTCGTGGTGATACCTTTGTGTAATTCTTCTATGTGGATTTTCCATTGTGGTACTTATCTCTTTGGTGTAACCTTTTTGGTATTCCTTCCTTTGTATAACAGTTGATCTTTGGGTTTTTTAGTAGGACCCTGTGTTTCCTCGTGAATTAGATAGGTATAATTGATAACTTAGGTATATGTATGGTCATATACCTAAGTAGGGTTGTCTATTGTTTTCATGCTTTGTGGTTTATCCTTTTTGGATTTTTAGAGACCTTTGGGGATCTCAGAGTCCATACTAAGTATCGTTATACTCACCCCTGCATGGTATATGCCCACACCTTGTTGTGTTTGGTGCAGACAACGGACAACGCTAACTGAGGATGAGAGTACCGAGATTGGAGGTATCTTGGAGGTGGACATTAGATGAGGTGTATCGTAGACACGACCATTTGAGAGTTTTACTTAGCCTTCAAGTAGGATCCTTGCAGGTGTTCACATGATTTGTTCCCGATTTTTACTTGTACTTTTCAATTTTTGTGTACCTTTCATTTGGGCTTGTATTCTGTCCCCTTTTTCTTACTATACACACTCTTTTTACTATACAGTTTACTTGTCTTCATATCTTTCAATGTGCTTGGTTTTGTGTGTGTACAGATTTTAAAGTAAATGCCTTACCAATTTTAGGGAATACGTCTTTCGTTGCTAGTCTTCAACCTATGGCCTTTGGAAGGTAGGCTTGGGGTAGTCACAGCACGAGCCCCGGGGGACTGGTCTTAACAAGATACATCTATATCCCTCCATTTATGAAGAACATCATATATATACAGATGATTCCAAACTCATAATTAGTCATAATGGATTATTTCTTCAATATAATCTATAATAGACATGCACTTAATAATGAATCATGGATTCATGAATATATATTAAATATATAAGAGAGACCCAGAATAGGTAATAGTCCCCCACCCCACAAGGGTTTGATGATCCCAACATCCCATCCTCTCAACCAATGTGAGTTGTCAAGGTTCATTGGCTAGATTACCCGATGAATTACTACGTTTGAAACTTACATATATGAATAATTGATGTGATATATGTTGGTAGTTTGTCCCATTGGAGACCATTATAAAATATTATACCTGAAAGTGGAAATTTTATATCATATTAACCCCTGAAATCAATCAACCTGTGTATAAACCATTTTTTTATAATCAAATGGTGAACCTGACCTGAAATCCCTTAATAATGGCCCCACCTTTGCAAGATAAAAAGGATATACCACCGAATCCTTGATTAAATATTTCATTCCTAACATTTATCATGTCTTCTTCGAGAAAAATATCAAATTTATATATTATGACTTTATTCTGGAGGTTTTTTAATCTAATCTACCTTTATACCATCTATTTTTCATCTAAATGTGTCCCATCGAAATTATATTTCAAAAAAATATATCAATAGTATATTTCTATAAAAAGATAAAAAGTATCATATCTAGCTAAATATTTTTCACTACATATTGGTGAAGAAGTTGAAGTTAAATGATTGATAATTTATATCCCTATATTTTATTATGTGGATATTTTTGATAACATCTATAAGTGTGGCATAGAAAGTGAAGTCCAACCTAAACTCAATTTACAAGAATGTTTTTAAACATAAGAAAGTGTGGTAAAAAGGGAATATATGTAGAAAATATGATTGTCTTATATTTTTTTTGGATAAAATTAAAAAGGTTTTATTTTATTATCTCATATTCAATTCTTTATTCTTAGGGTAGTTTTTTATAAAGGGGAGATGTCTAATAAAATATGTGTTCCCTATTATTTTGTTCTTTGGTCATTTTAAATGAAAATAATTTTTTCTCATTTTAGTCTGTAATTCATGGAGTATTATTGGGAAAATTAATTTTTATCTAATAATGTTTTTTCGGTCTCTGTATCAAAATAAATAGGGAAAAATTGGGGAGATATTCCATATTAGGAAATCCACACAGATATGTCTGTTTAAATTCAATTCCTTAATTCAAATATTATTATATGTTTTTGATTTCCAGAATGGGGAATATTTTTTGGGGAAAATTTCAATTAAAAAACTAATTTATTTCATTATTCAAACAATCACAACTCGCTTCATAAAAAATAATCTAACTATAGTTTCTGGTTAAGTTTTTTGTTTCTATAGAATGAAATTCAAGTAACTGACTTATGAAAAAATGGAATTATAACTAATTTATAAACATCTTATGATAAGTGTTTACAATTTCAAAATATCAACATCATATTTATGAATCAGTTTAGAGGTGTTAAAAATCCATAATGGATGAAGAAAATAATGAGTTCTGAATATATTTCCATAGATATCATTAGAAATAATGCAGAGTTTTTTGGAATGAAACCATTGGTTTTTTACAAAGATACGTAAAAATAAATATGAACCTTTATCACTAGAATTATAATAGTACAAAGTATATAAATATCATTTTGAATGTTTTTATTTTCATTGAATCTTTATAATTTTATGTATTTGAGTGAACTTCAGATCAGTGTAACTTTTTTCTGAAGGTTTCAAATAATTGATACCACTATGAGATGTTATACTTCTAAACCAATTATTATTTCAATTTTAATAAAATAATTTCTGATCTTCTGTGATCAAGGAATTTTTAGGATAGTAACAGATAAGAACATCTATTTATCTGATCGAGTACGTCAATGGATAGGATGATGAAACTAAGGAACTTTTGGTGCCTTGAAGTTTATCTATGAGATGACACATATAGGTGTACTTAATGGTTTCTAGGGATAGTAAATCGGCCCTCCGATTGGTATAATATTAGATATGACATACTACATGTTAAATGTTATGAATACCTCAGATTAGGTTTACAAATCTACCTTTCGCTTTTGATTCAAAATATGGGTTTAATTAATTTCATTTAAAGGGGTATTTGGTTAGATAACTAATAAATATTGTTTTGTTTTTAAATATAAGTTGTATTTATTTCTAAATTTAAATTTATGTGATTTAGATAGTTTAATGTTTTAATTTATTCAATGGAAAATATATTTAAATACAATAGTTATTATAGTTACTCTAATCTTTGATCTCATTTATAATTTAAAAAACTTACCAATCTCTTATTTTATCAGTAATAAAAAATCATATTATCATAATACTAAAGAGGAAAGAAATTTTATGTTTTTCTAAAATAAAAAAAACCCATATATTTTTTCTCACCATCACACGTGAAAATAGTTTCATAATTTATGGATTTCAATTGTATTTTATGAATTCTAGTGAAAATATATCTATACAATATTTTTATGATTTTTTATCATTCTTATAATTACTTTATTAGTACATGTTTTTTTAATATGATGCATGATTTCACTGGGAAATAAAATTTTGATCTTGAAATTAGAATTATTTTTGTTTGTATTAAAGGTTTTATAGAATTTTCTAAAGTCTCATTTGATATTTTTCATCTCATATGATAATTTCCTTTCAAAATAATCAAGTCCAGTAAGTCATTTTTCTGGCTCAGATATCTTTTTTGATCTCGGTAAGAGTCTTTAGAGATCCCATATGATAGTTTCCTTTGTCAAAACATTGATCTCATTTGATGTTTCCTAGCCCATATATCATATTTAAATACTGTAAGATATTTACCTACACCTGTAAGACACATGTGATACACACATGTGATTTTCATATCCTATATTATATTATGGGATCCACATTGGGTATATTTTAACCCATATAATATTTTTCATTTTGAAAATAATTTTTTTTTTCAAACTGATATGATATTTCTCCATGTAAGAATTTTCATTACCCTCTGAGATATTAGACTATATATTAATTTTTTTGTTCAGATTTTGATTATATATTACTTTTTTTATTGATCTTATATTATTTTATATTTTATTTTATGAAATTTTCATGAACTTAATATTTTAACTTCTAGGTAATGGTGAAAAATACAGGATATTATATTGTGGAGAATCTAGCTAAGGATCATATGAAAATCCTAAATTAAAAAGAAGGTGTACTTTAAAAGGTTATGAGTATAGTGTTGGATGTACATTAATAGGAACAATAATATAGGGAAATGTTGAGTGAAAAACTTATGGTATTTTTCCTTTATAATGGTATCTGGTGTGATTAGAAGACAGTTATAATGGATTAGAAATTTTCACCACACCTTAGTGAATCACCCAATGTCTTTATAAATGAGTTATTTTGACATTTCTTGTACATAAATTAATTAAATTTAAGAAGAATAACAATATTAAAAGGTAATTATAGGATTTTAATTAGAAATAAGATATTGGAGTGCATGGTAAATAACTACTCATACATGTGAAGGAAAAAATTATGGTTTCAACCATATGAAATGAAATTGTTGATGAGTTTATACATGTTAATCGAGGATCCAGAGGAGCGATTAGAGTCTAAAAATAATTTCAAATATTTTTCCTTCATTTCATTTATATATATTGAAATGAACTATACTTTTTTATATGAAATTATTTTTTAAAATTAATTTTATTCATATATGATAATATGGTATGTTATTGAACACATGCCCCCTATAATATGTAATGGACCAAAATAAATTTCTTAGTAGAATAAATCATGTTTCAAAATGATTATTTTATTATAAAATAATATTGATATATTTTTATATTTTATAGGAATGTTAAACATCATGAAATAATATTTTTTATAATAGAAAGAGTATTACATGGAGATAAGAACAAAATAATAGTGAAAAAAATATAGAAAACTTCATAGGACTGAAGACTCCCATAAAGATCACCCCAACCATAATGATTGTAAAAATAAAGAGAATAATTATGAATATTATAGGAATTATCATGATCAATGTTGAAACATATATGAAAAATAGTGAATGATTAGGTATGAGAATATCAGTGTATATATAAGATGTAAAGGTTAATTTGGCTATTAGGATCTAATTACTACATGACCTTTGTAATGTGACGATTGGAATTGTTATAATACATAATAATATTTTTAAATAATATTTTAAATGTAAATTTAAAATTTTTTTATAAAAAAATTAATTTTTATATTTTTTATTTATGAATCAATGTGTATGAAACTATAAAAAATTATAATTCATTGTAGAGAAAAATAATTTTTTTTCCTTTAAATATTCTAATTTATGTAAAAATTGTAATTTCATTTAGAATAATTATTTCCTACACTTATTAATTATTTTTTATAAATTGAAAATATATTTAAAATCATAACATCAAAATTAGTTTAGGGTGAAATTTAGATAATATTTTTAAAAAATTATTTTTCATTGCACTATAAAAAATTGTTTTTTAGGTATGTTTTATGAATTCAAAAATATATATTGATGATTTAAAAATTAATATATTATATAAATTAACTAAAAATACATATTTATATTAATATAATATATTTTTATGAATCGAAATGATTTTTTCGTATCTAAATAAGATTACAATGTCTAAAATGGTAATTAAGGATTTTAAAAATGGTATTTTATGTAATAATTAATTTCCTATATACAATGTAATATATGAAATATAATTTTGGTTGTCTCATAGATAAAATTCATAAAACATGGTTTAAAATTACAAAACCATGGGTATGTAAATGGTTTTTAGATTTCCCCAACCAATATTTTTGAGGCCTATATATAGAAGTTAATAAAAAAACTCTTGTAATTTTGGTTTAAATACTCACAAATACACCATAATTTCATTCACTCATAAGGTCATTATAAAATTTTTCTAACTCTTGTTTTCTCATTAATACCATTAGTGAATCCCCCAAACTCACAAGGACTATCTACATTAATATAAGGAAGTTTTATTTAATGCAAGGTATTCTCTCCCAACACTATTATTTTCAAATAATTCATTTTTAATAAGTATATAATTTTTAAATTATTATGTTTTATTTGGTATATAAAAATTCCTTTATTTTCTTACTGAATCCTAAATAATTATATACTAACTTCCCCTATCATTCACTCCCTATATAATCATTTATTTATACTTGTTGTGTTATTGAAATCATTTCATTATTTTCTATGATATTAATTTGTGAGTACATAACCCTATTTCAATTCAAGGGTATTCACCTAAATAAAACAATAATTAATTGATTATGTAATTCCATTTATGAAACCCATATTCCTTAATCACATGATTGAATTGATGAAATACATTATTATATTATATTATTGATGTGAAACATGTAGAGTTAGACATATATAGGGAGTAACCTAATAGCACTTTAGTGCATTGGGAAATATTCAAATAACCTAATTTACCATGTATATTGGATGGGATGTTATCCTAATAACACAATAATAATTTGTCTTGGAGGTTCTCCTATACATATTCTTCTGATATCCCATTTAAGTTGATTCTATAATCCTATAATTCATTAATCATGTGATACTATCCTCTCATACCATTAATTGATGTTTATGTATATGATTGTCACCCTTTTATGCCATCATGATATACCTCTTGACTCACATATATTACATTTCATCCTTCTATTGTTTATTATTCTCTTATTGGGCTTTATATCTCAATCATTTTCTTATGTATGTCTCCATGTTGTTGTTTACAATATTCATAGTTCAAAGGAAATAGGGAGAAGAGTATGGATATTTGAAATAGTGTTGTCTTTTTTTATTTAATGTTTTATGTATCTAATCATCTAAAAACAATTGACCTCATGATTTATGGGATGTAATTATATATTATCATGTAATAAAATGCATAATGAAATTTGGGTAATTATAGTTGGTATAAGAGAAAGCTCTAGTTTAAGGGGGTATTATGATTTATACAAAATTATTAAAGAAAATTGGGATAAGTATAAATATTGGAAAACCTATGAAATTTTGATGAATTATTGATTATATTAATTCATAACAATTACATCCCTATCATAATATTGAAATTTGGATGCGGATGGGGTATAGGTATTCTAAAGTGAAATCCCTCAAAAAAGGATGGTTCAATATCAATTCGATCTTCACTAAATGCATGATGAGTGTGTTTAAGACTGCACACTCTTCCAGAAACTCCTAAAGTATATGCTTTAGATAATTTGTATGAACATAAAAAACCATTATGAATTATTTTAATATTAGTACAGATAACACAATTTGAAATATGATATTGATAGACTAGATTGAAACATAGAGGTTCTTAATGTTTCTTATGTATGTCATTCCTATTAAGTTAAGTTGTTTTACTTTTTTATATATACATTGAATCATGTATCAATATCCCAGTCCTTCCATTATTTTTGAAAATGGATTAAAATAGTAGGAATTATTTTAAAAACAAATGTGATGGGAAATGTGTAATGTCCCAGAATTTCCTTGTAATTTTTTTTTAAATTATATGAAATTATTTTGAGACCACACACTTTGATGGAACATGATTCTAAGTCTTAGTGAGCTAGGAACTGAATTTTGAACAATTTTTATGTTTACATAAGTAAATGTGCAACTGGGTTTTTATAACAATTAAACTGGTTCTCGGATCAAAAATCTAAGGGCACCATTGAACTCAAAATGCTAGGATTCACTTATAAAGGACATAAATTCGACTGGAAAGGATCGAACGGAAAATTTAATTTTCATACTTTTCATAAAATAATAAAATAACTTAAAAAGTAATATATATTTTTTCCCACCATTGAGTGGAGGATGATGATGTTGTGGTGTGGTGATGAGGTGCATGGAAGGAAGCTCCTTAATGACTCATTTTATGCAAGTGTAACTGATAATCTATTTTATAAATGAAAAACAGAAACAGAAATGCTGTGAAATATTCTTTTTTATGGAATAACGCATTAGATAATTGAGGATTAAATGGTGTATAATTCTCTAATGGATCACCAGCAAGTTTTCTCTCCAATGAAGAATGACGAACGCCAACAGAACGTTGACAACATTGATGCACATTGAATAATGGATCAAGGAATCCACGAAAACCTTCAACTTCATAAAACATCATAGGAAGACTACTTCAACGTCGAATTTATTCAATGTAGGGGTTTGTTTTGGTTTATGTTTTCCTTGTACATTATTTTAAATGATGAATGTGAATCAACATGTAAATAGGTTTATCTATGGATCATTCGTTCTTTTAGGAGGGTGATGTTTCATAGGATATTTATTTAGGATTAGATTATTTTTTATTGAACAACATTCTCAGGCCTCCCTTGTTTTAAACTTATAATTTAGATGGAACGGGAAAACATGAACATGGCCCAACCCCCCTCTGCCTTGTGCATTCTTGGTGGACAATTGTTCAAAATGGAGGCAAGGAAATTTCATGGCCTTGGAAGGGAAGGGAATTTTTCTGCATAGGCCAGAGGCATAGTCATTGTGAAGAATGGACCACTGGTGTGGAACTGGATGTCCACAGAAGAGTCTGTTGGCAATAGTTGGTGGTGGCCCATGGTGGCGCGGACTGATGGCATGCCTAGAAGATCCTACAGCTGGGCCTGTGGCTATAGGTGGAGACGCGGTCCCTCAGCCACAACGATGGACTGGACCACATCCATGGGCCCCAGGTCTTAGAGACACATTTTCTTCGACCACGTGCGGGAATCTTGGTTGGCCAGATTAGTTGGTCGCGTCACAACCAAGTTGTGGACACTTGATCGTGGTAGAGGAAACGAACGTGCATCGATCGTGGGGGCGAGCAGGGGTGTTGTATGTGGATTCCAACTGTTTCATGGATAGGCATACAAAATTTTCTACCTTTGGCATACCAGCCAACGTATGGCCTGGACCCGCCCCATCGGGTGAGACCAGCGGCCCAATAGACTGGACCCGGGAAGATCTAGGTTTGAGTTAGGTCAGCAGACCTAGGTCCGTCGGTAAACTCTAAGTGGGAAAGGGTAGGGTCTGTCCGACCTAGTCGGACAAGACCTGGACCCCAGCAGACCCTTTTTCGATAAACATCAACATCTTTTAAATCAGATGTCAGATTGATGATTTGTTTGTGGCATTGGAACCCACGCGATGAGGAATATGTTTTGGAATACTAAATAGAGGATTTTTTAGACATTCAAATAAAATTAAAGTCATGGGGAGAGGTTCTCCTAAAATCAATCATGCTACGTGCGAAAACCATGAGGTTGTCTGAGACCTAAAGAATGCTGATGAGAGACTCTATGGGGATTAGGTATTATGGCCTAGTGGTAATCAACTTCAGTGTGACCCAGCTATCCTATATTGGGGAGCGGCTTCTGTGTGACCCGAAAAACCCATGGTACTTGACCAGAGGAGTACCTCGGTATTTCCATAGGTGGGATGCATCTTTTGTGTAACCTGGCATGCCCACGGTGGGAAGCAGCTTCTATGTGAACCATAATACCCATGGTAATCTTCAGGTATGAGTACCATAGCTATTTTAAGGTTAGTGAGAATTGGATCTTGTTTGACCTGGTAGGCCCACTATACTCAATGAGGAGGATTTATCCAACAGCCCAAGGTGTTCGACGATGTGACTAATGATCTTACAATCCTAATCTAGAATATACTTGGTGGGAGTTGTCTGGCTTAGTCATCATTCTTAGTCATCATGGTTTGTGGTATGGGTTTTTATTTCTTTTTGGTATTTCCATTGTTATTCTGGGTCACTGCTGAGTATTTCGTTACTCACCCCTACAAGGGTTTCCCTGCACATGTTGTGTTTGGTGTAGATGACTGCCTCCTTAATAGAGGACTTGGTGACGTAGGACCTAGTGGTGCCTAGTGAGACCAGGCATACAGGACATAGGTCTATGTATTGCAGAACCTACTCTGTACCAACACATTAGGTGGGTTTTTCTTCATATGGATATCCATAGTTCCTATTGTACTTTCATATTTTCAAGTTATTCTTTTATTGGGTTTCTATTCTAGCCCATTTGATGTTTAGTCATACTTTTACTCAATTGTTATTTATAGTGGTATTCTTGTTTTGTTTTACAACTTTGGGACATGGTTGTGTGTGCGTGACTACAGATACTGAGTAAAATGCCTCCCACTTGTAGGTTTATTCCTTGAGCACTAATCGCTAACCCCCGGGCTTTAGGAGGTGGGCTTGGGGTATGTCATGGAACAGGCCCCGGGGGACGGTTCATGACAAAATTCGATAAATTCCCTAATTAAATACCTAATATGATGGAAGAATGAGTTGAGAACTTCATGGTACTATTAGAATAACTCACATATTTTTTGAGTAATAACATGAATCACATTGAACACCCTCATTATCCAAAGAGAGAACAAGTTGAAGTTGAATCCATTATGAGACAAAGGCCTCCAAATTTTATTGGATATTTTGATCCCTTAGTTATAGTGTAAATAATTAAATATGCGGAAAAAATATTTTATATCATCCAATGATATATTTTCTACAATGTATATTTATTAGTACTTCAACATTGAGAGAAAAATATCAATACTAGATAGTGATCAATAATAAAAAACCTAAAGAAGGCATTAAATCCATTGAATGGGATGGATTAAATAGTATATTTTTAATAAATATATTCTCAACACACTCCAAAAATGGAGAGGTAAGAAAAAAAATGTATTTGATTTTTTCAATAAAATTTATTTCAAGATATACTGCTTGATTTTCCATGCATACTAAAGTAAAGGTTGATAGATTATTTATTTTCTTAACTCCTAGTCATCAAAAAATTATAGAGATTATAGAAATTAACAACTTTGACGGAAATTTATATTATTCACTTTTTGTTGATATGGAGTTTTTTATTCTCAATGGTCCCATGGTACTTGAGGTAAGAACTAGATAATGATGTTTAACATTGGAAGATTATTAAATAGTCCTCTTGGTGTGAATATAGTCCAACTACCCACATCCCCTAAGTGTGGTAGAAATTATCCTAGGAATTATCTTGGGGGGAGGAAGGTTTTCATGTGTGGAAATTAAACACACCAAGCTAATGAATACTATAGGAACCCTAATAATTTGATTGAGGAAAAGAAGGATTTAATAAATCCTTAACCCATGGTCTAATGATTCAGTAATAAGTAACATGTAATCTATAAAATCTAGTTAAAAAATCCAAGGGTTATCAAATATAACTGAGGATAGAAACATCCAAATACAAGGTATCAAGGATGAGCATATTCCACAAGAACTACTAAGGTGGATCCTCAAATCAAAGTGATATAAGGTAAACTAGTTATTAATTTATGAATAGAGAACACATTATTTAATTTTGGTTCTATAAATTCATTCATATCATATGTTTTTATCAAAACTATTCAAACACCTTGTTGATGAAAATATAAAGTTGGACAATTATTTCAACTCAATAATATAACTCCTCCCCTGTCAATATTTATGGTAAAGACCTCCCCAAAATCATTTTTATATTATTTTTCTATAATTTTATACTATACTTGGAATGGATTGGTTTCCCTTATAAAATTATTATATCAACTTCCCCGAAAATAAATCCTTCTCCATCTTCTGAATCATCCTCTATATCTATATATGAGTAATGAGGATGATTAATCTACTTTGGAAACTAATTCTCATTCATGGATATTATTTTTTTATGAGCATGCATACCAATCTAAAATGTCTATGATAAATGATAGGATTACTCTTGAATACATTCTAATTTTGAGGTAATATGTTGATGTGTTCCTCAAAAAGTTTACAGGACTTCCTCTCGACCATGAGGTTCATTTCTCAATGGAACACATACTTAGAACCCTTTAAATATCTAATAATCTCTATATAAGGGAAAACAATTAATAAGAATCACTAAAGAAACTACTTTAAGAGAATATAAAAAAATATTTAATATTCCTAGGTACTTCACTATGGGGAGAACTGGTTCTCTTTTCCATGTACATATATGGGTTAGTGCTTCTCTTCCTTGATTGTCAGGAACTCAAAAATATATTGATAAATATCATGTGTTGCATTCCATGGATTGATGACATGTTGGATAAACTATATTGATCCAAATATTTATTTGAATTTTTCCATTAGTCAGGGTATCATCATATAAAGGTGATAAATAAGTATATACCCAATTCTAACTTTTGTTCAAGGTATGGACACTATGAGTTCACAATAATTCCCTTAAGAATCACCAATGATATAAAAATATTAATGGTTAGGATGAGTAAAATCTGTATATATTTCCTTGAAAAAAATCATGGTATTTATAAATGATATTCTCTTATACTCTATTGTAAATTAAGAACATGTGGATCATTTAGGTATTGTGCTAAATATAATGATAAATGGGGAAATATATTCTATGTTTAGAAATTGTGAATTTTGGCTACAAAAATTATCTTTCTTGGGTTATGTATTATCATGAGAGGGTATATATGTGAATCATTAAAAAAATATAGTTGTTCTAATTAAGTGATAGACTAAAATATATAACAAAGATCCATAGTTTCTTCTGATTATCTAGGTATTATCTATGATTTCTGAGAAACTTATCATGATTTTCAAACCAGTAACCATGTTAACTCATACTGATATGATTTTTTTTTAATTGATAATTGTGTAGATATATTTAATGAGTTTAATAAGAATAAAATATTTGGAAATTTTCTAAAAATATACCCCCATTTGGGACTAATTTATGATCTAAATTTATGAATAGATGAAGGGATTAATATATACCATAAGAAAAATAATAAAGTGATAGCCTATTCCTATCAACAGTTGAAGGTGTTTGAGAGGAATTACCCAACACATGATATAGAGATTGTTGTAATAACATTTTAATTAAATATTTTGGGTAATTATATATAAAGGGATAAGTGTGAGATATATATGTATCATAATATGTTTAATTAAATAATCATATAGAATGGTCTCAAAAATTTCGAACAATGATGCTTAAAGTTAATCATGGATTATGATTTATCAAACAGTTTCCATCCTAGGAATGAAAATAAATTGAAATATACTATATGTAGAAAGCATCTTGAAATATTATCCACAAATAGTATTGAGAAGTATCTTGTCATTTAATAAATGAAAAGTAAGGACATGGGAATAATAAATAAAGGAAAACCATCCTACCTTGAAAATATGTTTGGTAAACCATCCATTCTAGAAAAGATTAATGGATACCAAAAGAAAAACGTGGAGATATAGAAGAAGGTAGATTAAACAAGGAAGGGGAATTTATTTGAGTTCAATATTTTTGAAAATGATTTTTGATTTAGGTCATAAATTTTGAAATCATACCATCTAATAAAGATGATCTAATTACTGATGTTCATGGCTCAGCATTCTCTATCCTCCTAGGGAGCACAAATATGTATAAATATATCTAAGAGAACTATTATTTTCAAAATATTAAAGAGGATATTGTAGAATATACATCAATTTTAATGTTATGTTAAAAACTTAATACAAAAATGAAAAAACCAAATGGGATGATACAATTGTTTCTTATACCTTCATGGAAATTGTAAAACCTCACCATGTATTTTTTCACTGGTCTTCTGAAGTCAACCAAAGAGAACATTTCCATATGGGTTATGTTATAACATCTTTCAAATGAAAGTTATTCCATTACAATTTTAAAGGACCTATCACTTGATCAACTTCCAATAATATAGATTAGATAAGTGGTGACGTTTCATGGAACTCCATTATAGATTATATCTGATCGAGATCCATGATTAACCTTAAAATTTAGAATAAGTATCCAATTTTATCTAAACTTTAATTTAGAAATTATTATGACATGATGACCTTAGGTGGATGCCTAATATAAGTTTAAAATCCATACAATTGAGGGTATATTGTTATATTTCGCAATATAATTCAATGGTTTTTTGGATTATCATCATTCATTATTCATGTTCTCATATAATAATAGATATCACTCAAGCATTCAGATGGCTCCTTATGAATACCTCTATATAATGAAATTTATAAATCTAATACTCTAGGAAGAAGTTGGAGAAAAGAGTCTACTAGGATCTAGAATAGTAAAGGAATTGTCTTAGGAGGTCATGAATATTCAATAACACATTCGAGTATCCCAAATTTGAAAAGGAGTTATGCTAATAACCATCAAAGAGACCTAGATTTCTTGGATAGTGATAATTTGTTCTTTAATAATTATTAATAGAATATATTCATGAGGTTTATAATTAAATAATAGAAGGTTCATATGTATAATATCTCTGTTGAGATTCTCGATCACATTAGAGTTGTGTCTTATAGATTAGAACTCCAAAAAAAATTAGTCTAAAGTATATGAAATGTTTCACATATCTCTATTAAGTAAGTATGTACTAGATTCCTCAAATGTAGCAAAACTAGATGTGGTATAGATATAAATGATCGAGGAGTGGTTATTGAATATATTAAACCATAGATATAATGTATTATTCATCAAGATAACTCACCTGGTCAATGTTCTTTAGTGGAACTATAATTATGAGGAAGAAACAAGGGAAACAAAAGACGAAATGAAGAAAAAAAACATATTGTATTTTCAATTTTATTTATGAAATAGAATTTGGAGAGTTATATTTCTTAAGGGAGAATAATTTAATAACACTAACATTGAAATATTGAATTCCCCATTTATATTAATTTTATTTATATTTAATAATATAGTATGGTATAAAAAACATTCACGAGATAATGTGTAATGACCTAAAAATTATTTCCTAGTAAAAAGAACTCTTGTTTCACAATTTATATTTTATTATAGAAGCACATTGAAATACTTTTTTCTTTCCTAGGAATTTTATATAATAGAAAATAATGGTATATGGATGTAAACATCAGTGAATAGTGAAAACACTAAGAAAACTCTATAGGCTCAAACTCTGCCATGAATATCACCCCTACTATAATGATTATAAAAAGAAACATATATATAAATAATACAATAGACATTATGAAGATATTTGAATAAACATTTTAAGAAAATTATTAAATTATAATGAATGAGAATGGCAGAGTATATATTGGGTGTAAAGGATTATGCGATCATTATGATTTTAATGTTACCAAATATTTATAATTTGTTCGTTATTTGACCGTTGGAATTGTAATAATACACAATAGAGTAGTAAAATAATAGTTCAAAATTAAATTCAAAGATGTTTTATAAAATAAATAAATTTTAAATAAGTTATTTATAAATTAATGCATATGATATTATAATATAATTAGAATTATTTATTTTTAATAAATAATTTGTTTTCCTTTAAAATTGAATTTTTTTTTGAAAATATGTGATTTTATATATAATAATTATTTCTCATACATAGGAATTTATTTTTATAAAATAAAAAATATATTCGAAATCTTAATGTTGATATTAGTTTAGGGTAAAATTTTTTAAATTTTTTAAAAGACATTATTTTTCAGTGAATGGTAAAAAATAGTTTTTTGTTTTAGTATACTTCATAACATCATAAATATATAATAATGATGTAATAATTAATATATTATAATTTTAGAAAAAAATAAGTTATTTTATTAATAAAATGTTTTTTTATGAATTGAAATGATTTTCCAAACCTATTAATAACATTCCAAATACTAAAATTGAAATTAAGGGTTTTAAAAACTTTATTTTTTGAAATAATTAATTTCCCATTCCAAAAGTAATATTTAAAATTGAATTTTGGTTCCCATATAGGTAAAATAAAAAAACCATCCTTTAAAAGTAAAAAACTAGAGGATAAATTCAAGGGTAAGCTAATGGTTTTTCATTTTCTGTAAGCTGGATTTTCAAGGCCTATATTAATAAATTAAAAATAAATTCTCTCCATCTTTCTATAAATACCCAATCATATACCCCATTTCATTCACTCCCATGATCATTATCACACCCCACCTTATATGATCCTCTCATTAACACCTTTTTTTGATCCCCTAATTTTTAAAGGAATCACCTCTCTATGATTAGTTGGTGATATTTATAGTAAGGTGTTCTCTCCCGCTTTTTTCCACGAAAGCAGTTCCTTTATAATAATCCTTTGATTATAAATGTATTATGTTTTCTAGTATTTATAAATATTAATTTATATTCAATTTGGTGCGTAAATAATGTGATACTACCTTCCTCCTTCATTAATCCCCTCCATAAACTCTTATGTATACACATTATATTTTTGAAATTATCTCTTAATTTAAATTTACATAACATTATGAATACTCATATATATTTTCATTCATTTGTATTTTCTTATATATAATTATCCATCATTTATTTCAATATTCCAATTGTGAAACCCATGTTCCTTAATTTTGTATTTGAATTTATTAAATATTTTTTTATGTTATTTGATTGATGTGGCACATGTAAAGTTAAATAAATGAAGGGTGAACTATTATTGTGCTTCTATTCATTGTATAATGTTTTCATCTCATAAGATACCATATATGGTACACTAGTAGTTAGCCTAAGAACCTTATGTAATGATGTATTGGTGGTTATATTCTACTTATTATTATTAATTCATATTTGTGTTGTTTCAACATCCCCTTAATTCCATGTTCTTATGATATCATCCTCTGATGTCATGTTTTAGTGTTTATGTTTTTCATTCTCACATTTTTTTATTATCAAGATATTCCACTTTACTCACATGTATTAATTTTCATTATTCTATTCTTGAATATTCCCATATTTGGCTTTATAGAACACCCATTTCCTTATATATATTCTAGGTTATACATTGTATTATTTAGAGTTCAAATGAAATTAGGTTCAAATTATTCATATTATAATAATGTTGTAATTTTCATTCTTCTATTAATGTTTTATGTATATAATCTTACAAATACAGTGGACTTCAATATTTCTAGGTTATGTTTTTTCATTATCACACAATAAAATATATAATAAAATATGGGTTTTTATATATAAGGATGATCCATAATGTGATGTGGGTGAGAATAGTGTAGGGTTTTGATTGCTGCACAAGAATTTTCATATAGTTGTTGTACCCAAGGGAAGAGGAAGGTGATGGGAGTTGATTTAGACATACTCAGCTAAACTCCCAAGTGGTTGTGGAAATGGGAATCTATAAAAACCTCCTTTATATTTTTTTCCTTTAAATTATCTTTTTTGTATGGATAAATTATATTTAATTAATGATGAAGGTGTTTTTGATCCATGGTGATAAATTTATTAACGAAATGTCTATTTTATCATTGATTATATTTCTCTGGTGAGACATTGCCTTTTTTCTTAACAAATTAAACAAGGTTTAATTTCATGGAGGTCATTGAGATTTTGAATCACATTAATAAGAGGATCGATGCCCATATTGAATTCCAAGTATGGGGTATATAAATATATAAGTTCTTACTCAAAGGTATTTTGGTTAGCATTGAGGGGTTCACTATGTTCATAATTTTAAACAAGAAATAAGGGAGTTTGGAAAGTAAAACACTAGTTTAATACCATTGTTTTTAATTTCAATTTCACAATCCTTTGAATTCTAAGTTTTATTTTTAATAAAATCATAGAATTTCATTTCCTTAGGTTAAATATTTTTTAATTTATTTAAATTTCATTCAAATAATATAAACCTCAAATTTCGTTATTCTTCATCAAAAGTAAAAAATAATGTGATAGTTTGTTAACAAATATTTCAATCCCCTTATTAAACAAGATAGGTTATAACTATACCACATTCTATATGGGTTAAAAATATTGTTTTTTGATCCAAAAAGATCTATAATTATACATTGTAATAGTTTCCAGGGATGATAACTAAGATGATTTATTCTATTTTTATATGATTATAAATTCTAACCCCAATTTGAAACCATTAGATCCAAAAATTTACCAAACTTATCATTCAAGGTCAATATCATTTAGAAGTTTCACTATTTATAGTTTTACTTCCACAACTAAAACAAAAAAGAATAAACCATATTGAAACAAAAAACAACATGATATATAATACAAATTTTAAAGAATTGTATTCTTCTTACGATGAAAATAAATAAACCCCTATAAAATATCACTATGTAGCAAATGGCTTTGAAGTTAAATCTAGTTTCATTCACAAACTACTAAAATTCAATAGAATACCTTGTGAATATCCACACAAACACATTCAAGAGATAAATTATCAAGCTATTGACAAAAAACAACCATTATTAAATGAAAAATAAATAAAATTAAAGATTTTTCTTTGAAAATAATAATAATTTCCAAATAATAGTATTCTCTTTGCACTAAAAACTGATTATAAATTTGAACAAATTAAAGAATATTTTCCGGATAATTTTCTCCAATTACAGTACTACTACAAATAAAAAATAAATTTATGTGATTTAGAAAACATAAGGAAAGACATTGCATGAATATTGAGAAAGATTAAAGGGACTTAGATTTAGTTTCAACAAATTATAAAATTACTCTAATTTAATATTTTTAGGAGAGGTGGAATCATACTGATAAGTTCATGATAGATTTTAATATAGGAATATCTCTATTTGAAAAAACATTGGCTACTACAAGAAAATTATTAGTAATCAAGGTCTGAAATTCTCAATAATTTGAAAAATATTTCTCTATCATATTAAATTTTCTTTATAATTTCCTAATTCCACTTCTTAAAATAGTATGTGTTAGAACCACTTTATTTTTTAATGGTAGTAGTTATGGAACTTATTTTATTTAATGCTCAAAAACATGATTCTTAGATTTTTAATTATTTTCATGTTATATGTTTATATATTGTTTTATATGGAATAATTTCAATAAATATTGGTTATGAGCTGAAAAGAGTAACTATATAACTTCATTATCTACCATAAAAGAGTTACTATCATAAAAGACTCACTGCTAGATATGAATAACCACTAGAAAGTAGTCATATCTAGAAAAAGTCACTAGCATAATTGACTCACTACCAAACCTGATTCACCAACATGAATGAGTCACCATCAGATGAACTATCACCAGATGACCTACCATTAGATGATAAACCACTAAACATGAGTCATCGCTGAAAATGGGTCACCTCCAGTTCAACTACCATCGGATGAGATATCATGGAACATGATTTACCACCAGATGACATACCACCAGTCTGACTCACTGCTAGACTGATTCACTACTGGACATGAGTTTCTGTCAGCATGTTCCATCATTTATACTATAATAAATTTGAATGAAATACTCCCAATGAATATATTATTTAAGTTAATGTGAAGTATTTTTTGATGATTATTCTTTAAGTATTCAAAGGAATCATTGAATGAAATATCAAAGATTAGTACAAGGTTTTAGGAAATATTTAATATTATCCTTTAATGGTTGATCTTGGTCCTTAAGATATATATGTATCTCAAAAGGAATATCTATTAAGTTATCATGACATGATACAAACGTGAGATATATGGATGTGATATACATTGAGATCCATTGAGGAATACATAGAAGACATTGACAAACACTCGACTCATTCAAGTTTCATTAATATTGAAATAGTGAAGCATCCTAAAGATCAATAGGGAACTCTGTTTTATTACTAATTTGAGATAAAACACACAATCCCCTAAATAAGACACAATGAAGAATACTCAATATTCTAGATAACTTCAATCTAAGGATTCCAAACTTTTTTATATCTAATTGTGTGCTCTTTCAGTTATTTTCTTCTACCATTGAGTAGTGTGTTGTTTGTTTTGTTTATCAATACACACTAAATCATGCGCTAGAACTAGAGAATACTTCATTTTATATTTACTATTTTAATTTGTATAACCATGATTTTTTGGAAGAGGTCCCTATGTAGCATTTATTGTTTTTCTTCCAACTTTTATTGTGGAAGATGTCACTACATGGCCTGAACAGCTTGTACATTTTTGTGTGAATACACAGTATAGGTTATGGTTCATATTATTGTTATATAATATTTCTTAGTTTTATGTGATTACGAAGCTTATGATATTACGAATCGTCTTGAGAAAGAACCGATTATTTTTTCAATTGTGTGATTTTGTTTTATTTAATAATTTTGTAATATTTATACTATATTTTAAAAAAGATCAAAGAAAACTATTAATTTGATTATTAATCTTGACTAATGTTTATTGAAGTATTTTTTTGAGTAAATTGATTTAAAATTTAAAATTAATTTTATATTGTTTTAACAGAGCAGTAATCTATATATAATGAAGCTTCTAAATAATAAAAAAATTATGAAAGTACTCTTTCAATAAAATTTGAGAATTTATTTTAATTATGGGATTTTATTTTATCTTGTTTTTAACAAAAAAAATTATTGGGAACTTAATTCACCACCCTCTTAAGTTACTCACTCTTATGAACATTTGGTAGCAGAGGCATATTAAATATATTTTCAACTGTGATTTTAATTGTTTTTAAGGGATCCAAAATTCATTTTAACTCTAATTTTAGTTCTTTAATGTATAATAGAGAAGAATGTTCTTATACCAACCAAACACCATGTCTCAATGAAACTAAATTTTCTTAGTGGGAAATTATGATGAAAATGCATATAGAGGGAATAGGTTTTTATATATGGATAGTAATATGAAATAATATTAATTACCACAAACTGCTATAGTTTAATAGAGTGATGCTACTAAGGACACTTATAAAAATAACTATAAATCTATGAATTCTCTTTATTATTATTTTGGAGATGAAGAATTCAATATAATATCTCCATGTAAAGTGGTTTGTAAATCACTAATATATTTCTCAATAAATAACAACTAATATTAAATAAATTTTATTAAATACTTATACAATTAAATTTGACACATTTAAGATGAAACCTAATGAGTTTATTTGGGAAAAGTATCATAGATTCATTGATATTTTGAAAAAAAATTATTTCTTTAGGAATCCAATTTATGATAAGGATCAAGCGATGTGATTACTAATATTCTTACAAAAAATATAGAGAGGAACCTTAGTCTTATTTAGAGAGTAATGGGATATTATAAAACTACCTATAAAGAAGCAGATTGGAAATTTAATGATGTATGAGGAAGAATATAAAGTGAAATAAGAAGAGAATAATGAACCTAACATAAAATCTATAGTATTCAATTCTACCACCTCAAATTAGAATGATAATGTTCAAGATATATTTTCAATTGATGTGGAATTACCAGCTGATAGTGACGTAGAAATGTACCATCTGGATAGAAGGTTTTAAATGTCTTATAAGAAAAATAATTTCATTAATAAATGAATATAAAATTTGAAATATTCCCATAGAAGAATTTGGAAGAAGTATTGGATGATATATGACACTTCAAATGAGATCATCTATTAAGAATGAAAGATGAAAGGTAATGTCATAGATAACTATTCGATGTTAATATAAAAACAAATATAGTGAAATATATAATAAATAAAATGAAGCATTGAATGAATCATGGAGTGCTTGTGATGATATATTAAGTGATTTCGACACTACCCAATAGAAAAAACATAACAGAGAAAAAATGTGTTTCATGAAAAACACATGTGAGGAATAAAATGCCTTAACGGCATCTTCTATAAATATTTTTAATCATTTTAGAGAGGTAAATAATGATAAAAAATGTCAAATGGGAATATGTACTAATATTTTAATAATCTAGAAGATACCTTCAATGATATTAAATACAATTATAAAATTCTAAAGAAATAGCTTGCTTTTTCTATGAATTTTAAATCTGATCTTACTGTAGAAAATGGAAAAATGCTCAACTATTAAAGGAAAATACATAATTGAAATTATATAATGAGAAAATGAAAAACTAAATATAAATAATCACTAATGGTATAAATACTCTCACTAAAATACTGGGAAAATAGACAGAACCTAAGTACCACACAAGAATAGATTATTAATCTGGACATAAATGAATTATAAATAATGGTTTTATTCTTAAATAATGATCTATAAACTCTTTTACAAATTTCTATTCAACTTTATGTGGAAATGTATTTATTTAATAAATAATTAAATATGGTTATATGAAACCTATTAAGAAATTATGGGTTCCAAAATCCTTAATTACTGACATTTTAGGACCCAATAAGAGTTGGGTACCAAAATAATTTTTTCTATACAACCTGTTTTATAGTGAATATGATCTAAGGGACCCATTAAAATTATATGGTACATGTATAATGTCTATTCTAGACACTTGAATAGATATTACCCAATCATCAAGGATTATATAAAGGTTTATTATGGACATTTCACTTTTGGTGATAATTTCAAAGGGAAAATCATTGGTCGTGGCCATGATCGTAATTATAAATCAGTTTTAATTTCTAAAGTATAGTTTGTTTATGGGTTAAATAACAATATTCCTAGCATATCATAGCTATGGGATGATGGTTTTCATATGAAACTTGAAAATAATTCTTGTGATGTTTTTTATTCTCAAAATTGTTTAGTATTTAATTCATAAGGAAATGACAATGTTTTTGTTATTAATTTAGACTCATTATTTTCTAAAAATATTTCTTATCTAAGTTCCTTTCAGAAATAATCTTGGATTTGGAATAGGATACTAGTTTATTACAATATTCACTCACTTATAGGACTAACTAAGAAAGGGTTAATCAAAGATATACCTAAATATTAATTCAAAAATGATAAAGTCTATAACCCATGTAAAAAATGGATACAACACAACAAATAATCTAAATCAAAGAAATATGTATCAACTTATCAACCCCTATAGTTAGTTCAAATAAAATTTTTTGGACCATCAAGAGTATATATTTTAATATTGAAGCATTTTTTTTATGTACTTGTAGATGGACTTTCTATGGATACTTGGGTAATTGATTTAGATCACAAGAGTGGATACTATTCTTACATTACCAAGTATTCTAAATATTTAGAAAATAAAAGTGGAATTTGGAAGGAGATAATAAGATGTGATGATGGCCTTGAGTTTGAAAATCATGACTTTAAATCCTTTTTATCACAAAATAGCTCTAACTAAAACATTTCTACTCCAAGGAACATCCTTACTGACAGAAGAAATAAGAAAATTAAATAAAGCTAAAAGACTGTGCTTGGTGAGATAACCTTCCTATTTGATTTTGGTTAGAAGATATGTATACATATTATTATATTATTATTAGAGTTTTGATCAGACATATCTTAATGAAAACCCCTTACGAATTATAGAAAATTAGGTAGACTAATGATAATTATAGCAAAATCATTGGTTTCAAATTCGTTATTATTAGCACTATGTATAATAATGAAAAATATTCTTCCAAGAGTGATGAAAAAAATTATTACTTATTAAAATACTAGTAAATAATATATTGTGTTCCATAAAACAACCATTAATGTCGAATAATATTCTCTTTTCATGTTTTATGAGATAGATCCACACGAACCTAAGACCCCTTTAAAAACCCATGGGCATTATTTGTCAACTACGAACATCAATGAAAACACTACTAACAATTTTGTAAAATATGCAGAAGAATCATCCAGTTCTGAGGAACAACCTGAAATTGAACTGGATTCTGAATAAGACCATGATATTTAAATATGTTCTCTTTCTAGAGGATTTTGGACTCACAAATTTAATCCTCTAGATTCTATAATTCAATTCCTAGATAGAGGTATAATATAGCACCCCAAATATTTTATGGTATGTTTCACTTAAATACTTTCAATTAATTAGATGCCCTATATTACATGAAGAATTGAGTCCCTATGAAACAACACTTGGTTATTTATATTATAAATTCAAAACCTATCCATTAATCTTAAATATTCTACTTGTTTGTTTTGAATTTCAAAAAATGGTCATATACAGTTGTGATCAGTAAGTTTTTTAGAGTCTCATAGAACCAACATTTTTTTTCTGTAAATAGTAACATACCTTTATGAATAGTAATATTAATAGTAATATGACCCTTATTAATAGTAGATCATATTATTATTTTATTTTCTTAAGGTTATAAGGAAATGAGATGTGGATTAATTTTTCAAGGTGTTAAAAAAGGATTTATAGATTTTAAAATGTTATTTCTGAATCACATATGATTTTAGTTAAAAATTAAATTAATCATAATTAAAAAATTATATTATAAAATGGAGTTTATTTTTTAATTCTAAATTTAAAAAAAAAATTGGGTGAATTTTTTGGATATTTATGAAATTATGGAATTTTTATTGAATAGTAAAATATAGTATGTTAAGATAAATGCTAAATACTTTTTGTAATGAATTATAGGTGATACAAGGCTATTATAATCCCACTTGGTTGGAACTCACATGCAATTATTACTATTTGGGGTCACATGATTCAAAAAAATTCATTGTCTTGAGAAAAAATATTAAAATAATGATTAAAATAATGTAAAATCCCTCCTCCCCTCCACTATATTAACCACCCCTCTCCCCCTCTTCCACCCACACCACTCACGCTTTGATCCTTTCCTATGCTCTACCAAATAACCTTCCCAAGCCCTCCCCACACGTCCATGACATACTGGTCCCACCAGAAGTCTAATAACATAGTCCTTAATGAGATTCTCAAGGAGTACTCAAGAGGTGAACCTCTCTTCCCTTGTCTTTCAAAGTCTTCTACAAGTTCTATTATTTGGTTTCTATATCCTAAAATCCCCACATAAAAATTATATGATAATTATAGTACCTTAAACGTACTGTAATTTAATTATTCTAATGTAATATTTCATCGTCATCTCCCTTTTAACCCACCTCTTACAGTAAATATGAAAATATCATCCGAGATGTGTTAATTTATCACATTCAAGGACGATGAGTTTTTAATTTCTATTACTATTATCATGATTATTCATGAAACCATTTTAATGGTTGAACCAAATACTTATATATTTATTTTACCTTATTCAATGTTCTATAATCCTTAAACACTCATAATATCAAATAATAATACAAAACAAGATCACTATGCATTAAACTGCCATGATAATTCAAGCGTTTGTAATTAACTTTTAACTAATGAGTCATCCTCATGGTATATAACCCAATATCATTATAAGATAATTTATATCTCTATAATTTAACTTATAATATATATTAACAATTTTGTATGTTTAACAAAATTTCAAATGAACTCCCATTCATGAATACAGGTAAATCGATCATGAAAACCAAAAAAGTAAATTCTTCCAAAACAATAAAATTTATCCTCTTAAACCCATAAAAAATGCCATGAACGAACCTAATAAGGTTAAACTAAACCAAATAAATCTAGAGAAGGTTCTTGATTTATTAATTAATGTAGATAAATTTTGTTACTCAGGTCATTAAGATCAATCGGGAACATCTTCGGGTATAAGGTAAGGGGTTTCTTATCTCACTTTTTATTTCAAGACATTTCCATTGTTTCCTACTTATTTATTGAATGTGGTGTATTGTGTATTGAAATTTGATATATTTTATCATGATTCAATTTATATTCATGGTATTCTATTATTCATTTGGTGGTTATTAATTTTTGGTCATCCGACTCGATTGATTACAATGTGGTAAAGGACTTTGTCTCAATTTCCATTTCATTGTTAATTACATGGTATTGTGCACTTAATATTTCTTATGTGGTGTATCCACTACCCATTTGAGATAATTTATCATTTTAAAATTTAAAAATATTATATTTCCACATTCTGGGATAATTGGTATGATTATTGTCTTAATTTTTATACCTTTTACAAACAATGTCTATTTGGAATGTTGTTTTAACTATTGAAATATTGTTGAATCGGTATCCTAAACTCTATACGAAGATTGAGAATGCATATTGTAATTGTATTAAATCTATCTATAAATAATGATTTGGACTTAAAGTGATGTATGGGGCCCGCTATTGCACCTCTATGCATCAACAAATCTCATGAGACAAATCAGGTGGCGACAGACCCTTCAACTTTTTTCCTAAAATTAGACAGGTTTCTACAAACATAATTAAACTGTTTTAATGTTATAGTGGTATCATGTTCCAGATATATGACATCAAATTAATAATCATTTTCATTATTCATTTTCATTTATTATTATCCATGATTTTTTCACTCTGACAAAATCTATGGATGCAGTTTCATTCTTAGGTTATTAATGGCATGGGTTTTTAATTTATTCACCATGCCATATGGATGCAGTTTCAATCTCAATTTATTAATGGTGTGTGTTTTATATTTATAGTATGTGTTTATGATTAAATTATTGTTGATTCATGCTTATTTTATTTGAAACTCTTATTGAGCATTTGATCTCACCCCTTTCATTTTTACCTTTAATGGGTCATAAAGAGGAGAATATTTATTGAGTTCTTGTGGATAATGTTTATTAATTTTTGTTATGTCTTGTATTTTGTTACATTCCCAATGTAATGTGAGTTTCATGTATGTATCTAGTTTCTTCAAGACTACTAAACTGAATTCCCTTTTTTAATTTCCTTGGTTTTAATCATACAAATATAATATATTATGCACTGGATCTGGGCTTCTAGGGTCGGGGTGTTATAGTTGGTATCAAATGATGTTTAGTAGAAAACAAGGAAATTATATTAGAAAATGTAGATTAGGGAAAAATATCTATGATGTTCTTTGAGGATAAAAAATGAGAACATCCTATAATTTTGGTAAGTAATATATTATGTGGATCTCCTAAGAATATACATCCCCGTTTGGATACAAACAAGTAGAGGTGGCTCTGGCACAGATGTCCCTAGAAGTGAAAACTCCAAAAATTTGTTTCGGGCATGACATGGTGTATCCGGGTACACAACAATGAGATTTTCGGCACTCTTGGTTTGACACTCCCGTGGGATATGCTTTGGATAATTCACATTATCTTTAAAGGTCATTATGAAGGATTTGAATGTAAATTTTCCTTAGAGAAACCATGTTTATGAGATTCTCTATGCATATAATTTCAATTTATGCAATGTAATTTTCTAGTTGGGATTATAAATTATGATTCATAACCTAATATAGTGTCTCCCAATATTTAAAAATGGATACATATGAATCATTTTATGGTAAGATGTGTCGATCTCTAAATTTTAGAGATGAGGTTGTCGAGATGAAACTTATAGGCCCAGAACATATCGAAGAGACTTCTACTAAGGTAAAGAAATTTTAAGCCCATATTAAGGTATCCCAAGATATGAAAAAGAGTTATGCTGATAATTTGATAAAGAATTTGGAATTTCATGTTGTAGATCACGTATTTCTAAAAGAATCTCCATGGAAGGGTGTATTATGGTTCGGTAAGAAATAGAAACTGAGCCCCATGAACATCAGATCATTCAAAATTCTAGAATGAATTGGAATTGTATATAAGGACCCAACCATACACATTACATAGAAGAGAAAATTTCACCGGTCTAGGTTCTTGATAATTATATACAACCTCACAAATTATCAGAGTTCCAAGAAAATGAAAAAAAAATTAACAAAAACATGGTGCGTCTTAACTCTGTAAGTGAAGAGAACACCTTCAGAAAACTCAATTGGTCCTCTAAAAAATAATTTAAAAAAAGGGGTGAGCACAAAAATATTCCCAGTAAGAGGATTTAAAACCATTAATAAAATACTTTTTAAAATAGTATTTTGAAAATTATTTCTAGAAAGTACAAATGGATAGATATATATATAGATATATATATATATATATATCCTTTGGTAACATTATTTGGAATTTATTACACATTAAAAATAATAATGCAATTCTTTGGAAATTTATTATGATCAAAACTACATTAAGAATGTTTCTATATTTTTTTTAAAATAGTACGCAAGCTTCTAAAAAGAAAACACTATTATGGGAAACATGAATCATTGAAGTATATCTGGACATACCCACTTGATGAATGATGGGTTCACTCCCCAGTTCCCTTCCAAATTTACAACAATCAAGCACTGGGTTTTCAAAAAACGTTTTAAGATTTCTTTACTTATGTATATATTTTCAACGGGGTTTTTAACATTGAAAAAATCGGTATTGATTTAAAATGACCATTCATAATTATATATATATATAATACATGAACATCCATTGCATCACCAACATGTTTGGTCATAACCAAAACTTCCACCACAAAGGCTTTGTATGGACTATCCTGGTATTTAATCCTTTTTCTGTGAAATACATTTTCTAGAATTGATCATAATAATTTATTATAAAATTGTAAAACAAACATTTAAAATAAAATAATAGAAAGGATATATATGAACTAGTTATTTTTTTAATTAAATATTAAATTTTAAACTATAAGTTTATTATAAAGCGACGAGTGTCAATATTGTGCATATTCACATGGACATGATTATATGTAGATGTGACGACCCTAATATTAGTAAAACGTGATTCCATGTTATGCGCACTATTTCAAAAACAGGATGATAAAAATTATAACATGTTAATAAAATTATAAATATAACTATAAGGATTCCATTCATGTGAAAATTGAAAATAAGGTCTTGTACAAAGCCTTGATATTAATTTTAGCCCATATACATACATGATTTGTTTGTGCTTTCAAATCATTCACTAATATATTTATATATATATATATATATAAATTATTATAATTGTATATTTTTTACATATATATACATCTATTGCTCCCATTTACATTACATCAATACAATTAGTCATGAATATTTAAAAAATACTTATATTCATGTATGAAGAACTTGATATCACATACTTATATTTATATACATATATGTGTATAATGATTTTAAATTCAAAATATATAAATTTAGGAATCACGTGTATTAAACAAGGATTTGAGATGAATATAACAAATCAAAATTATAAATTCATGAATTTAAGGGTTAAAAATAAAGGTAATCACTTAAAATATATTTTGGCAGAAAAATAAATATTGAATCTCTTACTTGAATTTCTGGAACAAAACATGAGGGTTTATGTTACTACAGACTCTCCTTAATCCAGACCCCCAAATGGTTTCCCTTAAAAAATTTCATTTTCAAACCCAAAATTTTTTATCCTTTATAGACAAAAATTTCACTGCATAATTATGGTCAACAAACATCAGATTGTCCTGGAAGATCAATCCAATGGCACACCGAAATGAAACACATAAATTTATTTAATATAAGGGGAACAAAACACCATAAACCCAGCCAAAAGAGTTGATAGATTTAATTTAAAATTTACACTATATTAGAATCTAAATTTATTGAACAAACCAAAACAAAATTGTTGACAGATTTATCCAAATACATTGAAATTCACAAAGACAGAATTAGAACTAGAAAAAGAATTAATAATATATAATAATCTAACCAAAATCATTCAAAAGATCCCAGTAATTCGGACAGCCAACATATCAAGAACCAGATTTTATCAAACGAAAAATCGGGATCCCATGAATCAAAACCTACCTCGATAGGTTGGAGAAACAAGACCTAACCATGAAGAATTAGTCGAATTCACTCAGATATCCCCCTTTTGTGGCACAATAGCAACAGACCACATATCACTGCCATGAAACTAACCAACCAAAAAACCCTCGAAGCTCCCATGCTTGATTTCTCAAATTCGACATCCTCACTGTTACTAAATCCATGGCATGGACTCCTAGCTCTCCCTATCACCTGCGACTATGACACATCAAGTTCTCAGCTTCTCTGGATCGAGACGCGACTCCTACTTCAATCCCCCCCCCCAAACGAGACCTGTGAAACCCTAGTGACCCCTAAACGTGATTCCCCCTCCTTTCACAGTTTCCTTTTTTATCCATTTTATTATTTTTATTATATTATTATTATTTTATTAATGATTATAATATTTGTATATTATATAATAAGTTTAACTTTAATATTAGCATAGTTATAAGAATTTTTTTAAATACAATCCACAATTTATAAATATTAATCCAATCGTATTTTATAATATAAATCCAATAATTATTACTTTATATATATATATATATATATAATTTTTGAAAATATATTATACCCATATATTTATTCATATTAAATATTTTTTCACATAAATTAGTCTAGTGCATTTTTTACCAAAATAATGTCATTAAAATAATTGATATTATTATTACAACATATGATATTTTAAAATGAAGATTTTAAATGACATGTGTAATATCATTAAATAATATTATTATAACATTACAATAGTATTAGTTTTTTATTATATTCATAATATTATATAATTCAAAACTAATATACATATAAATATTATATTATAAAAATCATAAAGAAATAAACTATATTCATATATAATTATCATTTAAAATATTTTATTAAATAACTATTTTGATAAAATTAAATTATATTTAATAAAATTAGTATTTCTAAAATATTATTTAAAATAATTAAAATAATATTTACTTATATACTAAATTTAAAATTTGTACTTGAAATAAAGAAATTAATTTTAATTGTTAGTTTAATAAAAATAGTCTTAAAATGCTTAAATTATAAAGAAATCTATTTAATAAAATATTTTTATAATAAAAATAGGTTTATAATTTCTAGGTTGTTACATTATCCCCCCTTAAAAATAATTTTGTCTTCGCAATTTGTTTTTCTGACACTAGAAAATTTTAAATTTCTATCTTCAGAATTAAGAAAAACTAAGATCGTTAAACGCAAAACTATGATGCTTATACGACAACATCAAATCTCTATAGTTTTCTAGAACGATGCATCTAATATCAATTATAAGGACTGAGCCTTACACATTACATATAATAGGACCTTTCACCAGTCTAGGTTCTATAGAATTACATATAACTATACAAATTATTAGAGTTGCAAAAAAAATAAATAAAAAACATGGTTCACGCTAACTCAGTAAGAAAAGTGAATTCCTTTGAAAAAATCTGCTGGTTCTGTGAGAAATGATTTTAAACAAAGGGGTGAGCCCAAAAATATTCTCATAAATAGTTTTTAAAACATTTCATAAAAATCCTTCTTGATATATTATTTTTAAAATTCTATCTAGAAATTACAATTGAATATATATATATATATATATATCATTT
Source organism: Viscum album (assembly GCA_963277665.1). Taxonomy (NCBI): domain Eukaryota; kingdom Viridiplantae; phylum Streptophyta; class Magnoliopsida; order Santalales; family Viscaceae; genus Viscum; species Viscum album. The sequence goes on along the minus strand of OY728153.1, from coordinate 1,436,153,754 downwards.
GGAAACATCGTATAGAATTTATTACACCATTAAAATAATAATGAAATGCTTTGTAAATTGATTGCGCTCAAAACTGCATTAAATATATTCTCGTGTTTTTTTAAATTGTATGAAAGATTCTAAAAAAACAACACTATCCTGGGCCACTCGAATTGTTGTAGGATACCTGGACCTCCCCAATTACAGAAGGACACCCTAATTACCTTCCATATTTACAACAATTGAGAACCCGGTTTTCTAAAAGCATTTTGAACTTGCTTTAATTATGTATATATTTTCACATGAGTTTTTGACATTTAAAACATATCGCTTCTTTAAAATGAACATTCATAATTATATATAATTATATATCTATATATATATAATACATGAACTTCTATTTCATCACTTACAAGTTTGGTCCCAACCAAAAATTCTACCACAAAGGCTTTGCATTGAATATCCAGGTATTTAATCCTTTTTCCGTGAAATACATTTTCCACAATTGATCGTAATAATTTATTATAAAATTTTAATGGAAAAATTTAAAATAAAATACATTCAATGATATACCTGTACTTGTTATTTTTGTAATTAAATCATAAAATCAAAAAAAAATAAGTTTATTAAAATGTGATGAGTGTTGATGTTGTGTATAATCACATGGACAAGATTATATTCAGATGCGACAACCTTAATATTAGTAAGAGGTGATGACATGTTATGCACACTTTTTCATAAACAGGAAGATAAAAATTATAACTTGTTAATAAAATTATAAATATAACAATGACCATTCCATCCCTGAGAAAATTGAAAATAAGGTCTTGTAGAAATCCTTGAAGTTAATTTTAACCCATATCTATACCTGATTTGTTTGAACATTCAAATCATGCACTAATATATTAATATATATATATATATACATATATATATATGAATTATTTTAATCTTCTATTATATACACATATATACATATATTGCACACATTTACATTACTTCAATGCAATTATTCATTAATAATTAAAAATAATTATATTTATGTACAAAAACATGAAATCACATACTTATGTTTATATACATATATGTGAATCATGAATTTAAAGTCTAGTATATAAATTTGGGAATCACTTATGTATTAAACATGGATTTGAGATGAATATAACAAATAGATATTATAAATTCTCAAATAGAAAGATTTAAAATATAGGCAATCACTTATAATAAATTTTAGCACAGAAATAAATATTGAATATATTACTTGAATTGTTGGAACAAAACATGGGGGTTTATGTCACTGGAGACTCCCCTTAATCTAGACTCTAAAATGGTTTTCAATAAAAAAACCATCTTCACACCCAAAAAACTAGCTTTTATGGACATAAATTCAACTACATAAACAGTGGTACACATACAGAGCTTTTCCTACAAGCTCAATATAGTGGCACACCAAAATGACACACATCAATTTTTTTTAATACGAAGGGAATAAAACACCACAAAAACATCCAAAATAGTTGATAGATTCAATTTAAAATTTACAATATTGTAGATTCTAAATTAATTAAATGAACCAAAACAAAATAGTTGACATATTTATCTGAATACAGAAAAAATCACAAAGAAAGATTTAATACTAGGAACATAATTAATCAAATATAATAATCTGAACCAAAACATTAAATAGACCACATTAATTCAGACAACCAAAAAAAATAACCAGAGTTTATAAAAAGGAAAATAGGGATCCCACAAATCAACACCTGCCTCGATAGGTTGGAAAAACAAGACGTAACTATGAAGAATTAGTCGATGCCGCCCAGATCCCCCCTTGTGCGGCACGACCATGATGGACCATGAATCTCTACCACGAAACAAACCAGCCTGAATCCCTTAAAGCTTCCCCGCTTGAGTTCTCATAGTTGACATCCTCACCATGACTCTGGCAATTTCGTGCACCCCATCTATCCCTCTCACATGCAACTCTGATACCTCCCGCACATAGCTTCTCTGGATTGAGATGTGACTGCTTCCTCGATCTCCTTTCCTCCCCAAAACGAGACCCGTAAAACCCTAGTGGCCCCTACACGTGATTTCCCCATCCTTTTTCAATTTCCTTTTTTATTCATTTTATTATTTTTATTATATAATTATTATTTTATTAGTGGTTATAATAATTTTATATTATATAATAAGTTTAACATTAATATTAACATAGTTATTATAATTTTATTTAACATAAACTATAATTTATAAAAGTTAATCCAATCATAATTTATAATTTAAATCTAATAATTATTACTTTATATATATATATATCATATTTTTAAAAATATATGAAACACATATAATTTCTCATATTAAATAGTTTTTTTCATAAATTAGACTAGTTCATTTTTTTACCAAAAATTGTCATTAAAATATTTGATATTGTTATTAAAACATATGATATTTTGAAATGACAATTTTATATGATATGTGTAATCTCATTATCTAATAAAATTATAACTTTATAATAGTATTAGTTTTATATAATATTCATATTTTCATATAATTCAATATTAATTTACATATAAAAATTATATTTTCAAAATCAAAAAAATATTAACTATACTCATATAATTATCATTCAAAATATTCTATTAAATAAATTTTTTGATAAAAGTAAATTCTATTTAATAAAAATAGTAATTCTAAAATATTTTTTAAACAAAGTAAAAAAATATTTACTTTCAGAATAGATTTGAAAACTGTACTTGTAATAAAAAATATAATTTCAATTATCATTTTAATGAAAATCTTCTTAAAAATTGTCGAATTATAAATAATTACATTTAATAAAATATTTTGATAATAAAACTAGGTTTAGAATATCAAGGTTGTTATACTTTAGATTACCGTTTATAAATTCCACCATGTATCTCCAAATTTCATAATGTGTTCCACGTGTTTTTGTTAAATAAATTCATGCCAGACTCAACGCATGTACTAACCTATGAAGAAACAGTGATGGAGCCTGATTTGTCATATTGTGAAAAAGCTATCGAGATTCTTGACACAAGGGAGCGTGTATGGTAAAATCAGACAATTTGATTAGTAAAGGTTCTTTGGAGAAACCATAATACGGAGGAAGAAACCTAGGAACATTAAGATGTTATGAAGAAGAACCGCCCACACCTATTTAGGGAGAAATATACATGAAAAATTTTGAGGATAAAATTTCTGAAGGATGGTATAATATAACATCCAAAGAATATTATGGTATGTTTCACTTAAATACATTAAATTCATTAGATATCCTATATTACTTGAAGTATCGAGTCTCTATGAGACAAAACATTGTTATTTATAGGATAAAGTCATAATATATCTATTAAACATCAATATTCCAATTCATTGTTTTTAATTTAGAAAAATGATCATCTACAATTTTGATTAGTATGTTATTTTGTTTCTAATAGAACCAACTTGTTTTTGGGTAAATTGTATCATTCCTTTATGAATAGTAATATGAACCTTATGAATATTAAATCATATTATTATTTTATTTTTATATGGTTATAAAGAAATAAGAAGTTGATTATTTTTTCATGGTGTTAAAAAATGAGTTATAGATTTAAAATTGTTATTTTTGAATAAAATATGATTTTATTTTAAAATTAAATTAAAAATATTTAGAAAAATATTTTCAAAAAATGGAGTTCATTTTTGAATTCTACATGTTGAAAACTGGCCAGGGTTAATTTATGGTATTTTTTTAAAGATCTTGAATTTATTATGAATAGCATAATATGGTAAATTACGATAAATGCAAAATACTTGTTTTATGCATCATAGGTTATGAATGGATAATGTAAGCCCACTTGTTTCTAAATGACATGAAATTATTACTATTTAGGATCACATGATTCAATACTATTCATATTCTTGATCCAAAATATTATATTAATGATTAAGATAATGTGAAATCTCTACTCCTCTCCACTATATATACCACCCATCACGCCCACTTCCTCCCACACCACTAAAGATTTGATCCTTGACTAAGGTCTACCAAATAAACTTCCCAGGCCCTCCCCCCACATCCAAGACCTACTGGTCTCAACAAAAGGAAAAAAACAAAGGCTTTAAAGAGATTCTCATGGAGGAGTACTCAAGAGGTGAACCTCTCTTCCCTTTTCTTTTAAATTATTTTACAAGTTATATTCTATTGTTTCTCTGTTATAACCTCCCCACATTCAAATTCAATGATAATTACATTACCTTACTTGGACTGGAATTCTATTATGATAATGAAATATTTCATTATCATCTCCCTTTTATCCAACCTCTTACACTAAAAATGATAATACCGTCTGAGATGTGTTAATCTATCACATTCATGGGCGTCAGGTTTTCAATTTCTATTAATATCATCAAGACTGGTCATGAAACATTATTAATGGTTGAACCAGATCATAATATATTTATTTTACCTTATGAAATATCTTATAATCCTTAAACACTCATAATATAAAATAATAAAACAAATCAAGTTCACTATACACAAAACCACCAAGATAATCAAAGTGTTTGTAATTAAATTTTAACTAATGAGTCATCCTCATGGTATGTAACCCAAAATAATAATAAGATCGTTTATATATCTATAATATCTCTAATAATATATATTAAAAATTCTGTTTGTTTAACCACTTTTCAAACAAACTTCCATTCATGAATACATGTAAACTGGTCATGAAAACCAAGGAAAAAAATGCTTCCAAAACAATAAAATTGAACCTCTTAAACCCAAAAAAATCCATTAAAGAACCAAATAATGATAAAATAAACCAAATAATTGTATATAGGTTTATTGAATTATAAATTAATTAATCTAAATTTTATTATTTAGGTCATTAAGATCAATCGAGAACACCATCGGGCATAAGGTTAAGGGTTTCTTATCTCACTTTTAATTCCATGAGATTTCCATTTTTTCCACGTATTTCTTGAATGTGGGGTATTTTGTACATCCATTTCATATATATTATCATTATTCTCTTCATATTCATGGTATTCTATGATTCATTTGGCAGTTAATAATTTTTTTCATATGACTCGATAGATTATAACGTGGTAAGGGACTTTGTCTCAATTTACATTTCATTGTCAGTTACTTGGTATTGTGCACCTAATCTTTTTTATGTGGTGTATCCAATACCCATTTGAGATCATTTTTCCTTAAAAATTGTAAATATATTATATATACTTATTCTCGTTTCATGTATATGATTATTATCTTAATACGTATAACTTTTACATATGGTGTCTATTTGGAATGTTGTTTTAACTATAGAAATATTCATGAATCCATATCTTCTTCTCTATTTGGATATTGAGATAGAATATTGTAGTTTTATTAAATCTATGAATAAATAATGCTTTTTACTTTCATTAATGGGTGGTTCCCACTATATCCCATCAACGCATCGACAGGTCTCATGAGACAAATCAGTTGGTGACAAACCATTCGAGTTTGTTTCCAAAAACTAGAAGGGTTTCTACCCACTGACATAAACCGTTTCGACAGTATAGTGGTACCATGTGCCAGATACATGATTTTCAATTAATATTAATTTTCATTATTCATTTTTACTTATTACTATACTTGATTGTTTCACTATGAAAAAATATATGGATCCAGTTTCATTCTAAGATTATTAATAGTGTATGTTTTTTCATTTATTCACCACGCCATATTGACTATACGAATTTGTTTATGATTAATTTTTTTTATTCATGATTATGCTATTTTTAACCCTTATTGAGCATTAGATCTCACCCCTTTCATTTATTTACCTTCAAAGGTTATGAAGATTAGACTATTTAGTGAGTTCTCATGGATGTAGTTTATTAGTTTTTGTTATGTATTATATTTAGTTACCTTCCCTGTGTAATGTATGTTTCATGTATGTATCTAGTTTCTTCATGACTAGTAAATAGAATGTTTCTTCAAGATTTCATTCCTTTTAATCATACTAATGTAATATGTAATGCACTAGCTCTGGGCTTCTAGGATCAGGGTGTTATATATAAAGACTAGATCTTCTCTTAAGAATCAGGTTGAACATCATGATTTCTTATCACTACATGAACATAAGAATATTAATGATGAAAATAATGATAAATTATTGGTGATGGAAATTAAGAAGAACTTAATAAATTTGAACGAAATAATGTTTGATAACTTGTAAATAGACTAAATTCACTCTCACTGTTATGTCTAAATTGGTGTTCGGAAACAAGGTTGATGAGTTAGTGACCATAGTAATAAATAAATCTAGGTTTCTTTCATAATGATATATTCAAGAAGAGGGTATTAACTATGATTAAACCTTTTCACAAGTATCTAGATATGAATCCATTAGAATAAAAATTTCCTATTAAGTACATTTTTATTTCAAACTATATCAAATTGACGTCCAAAGTGAATTCTTCAATGGTTATATATTTGATGTTTTTTTGTTGAATAGCCCCTAAGATTTCAGAATTCCCATTTTCAAAATCAGGTTTTTAAATTAGAAAATATGTTGAATGGTTTAAATAAATCTCTATGAGATTTTAATGATAGAGTTATCTATTTTTTAATTAAAAATTCTTTTAAAATAATAGCGTTGAACCTACTATTTTCATAAAATGAAACAAAAAGGATTTTTTAGTTATGAAAATCTATGTAGATGATATTATATTTTGATCTTCAAGAAATTATTTTTGTACTGATTTTTTAAAAAAGATGCATAATGAATTTCAAATGAGTATAATGAGTGAACAAAAAACCTTTCTTGGTTTTTATATTTTTTTAAAATAAATAAAAAATTATTTTAAAAAAAAGTATGCACTCCAAATATCATTCCAAAAATTTCATTTTGGATTTAACTTAAGGAATTAATACCCCCAATATTACCATAGTTATAGAGGTATAATTTGAAGTCTAATATACTTACCTTCTATCTGAACTGATATTATGTTTAGTGTTTGTAGGTGAGATCATTTTAAATTAAACCCAAAAGAATATCATTTACTTTCTGTTAAAATAATTCTCAAATAAGTCAAATATAGAACCAATTAATTATTTTTCAATCTTAGAGGATAACAATTTGACATATTGAGTTTTTTATATGTGGATTTTGGTGGTTATAATATTGATAGAAATAGAACCTCTAAAACATGTCATCTTTTGGGAAAGTCTACAGTATATTTTTATATTAAAAATCAAAATTATATTTCAATGTCCACTACTAAATGTGAATATATATATATATGTAGGTAGTTTTTTTGCTAAATTTTTTTAGAAGAAACACACTCTTCTAGACTATGAATATCAATTCAGACATGTCCATATAAATTTTGACAAAACAAGGTCTATTAATATTTCTAATAATCATTCTTCTCTCTCTATAAAAAATCATATAGACATATGACATAACTTTTTGTGATATAATTTTCAAAAGGTTGATATACCTCTTTAATTTATAGGAATTTAACACCATATTTCTGATATTTTTACTTATCCATTGAATTTTTAGAGACAAACCTACATTTACTATGAATTATGAAAGATAAAAAATTGAACTCCAATTTTGGAAAGGCACCATTAGATAATCAAGTTTTGGACACGACAATATTGGATAACCCATCATTGGATGGTCCAACATTGGATAAGCCACCATTAGACAACCCATAATTAGAAAATATACTATTGGAAAAACCACCATTTGATGACCCATCATTGGATAAGCCAGCATTGTACATGCCAGCATTGGATGGCCCACTATTGGACCACCCATTATTTGATAACACATCGTTGGATGATCCACCATTGGATACTCCAATGATTGAAAACCCCAACATTAGATGACCAAGTGTTGGATTACCATCGTTGAAAAACACACTTTTGGAAGACCCACTGTTAAACGACCCACCATGGGACAACCCGCAATTAGAAAAAACCCATCATTGGAAATAAGCCACCACTGCTAATTTTTTTCTTTTTTTATGTTATTTATTTTATTTATTTTTAATTTAGATGTTTCATTTTGATTTTTTTTTCATATCACTTAATGATATAAATTGGTACATAAATCTAATTTTGACACACTCACTCCCTCACACCTTTCTCTCTTTGAACCTCTCTACTACACATTATATCTCAAAAAATAGCCTTCTCTCATCCTTTCATGAAATTTCACTTCATAAAAGTGGAATGAGTGAATATACTATCTATGTTATCTCCGAAGGATTCGCGTCCTTTGAATAATAATATAAAATAATTGATTAGACCAGTAGTAGAGTCGCAGAACCATTAACTCAAAAATCATGTAGTGTTTTCTCAAAAAGAAGTAAATATTGAATGGTTGTGTCTAGAAAATCATTGGTTCTCATATTAATGTAGGTCCATGGGTGGATAAATTTTTTCTAGAATAATTATAGATAATTTCATACAAGTTTTTTCCACCAATTTAATAATTTTGATGAGTTTAGTTTTGGGAAACATATATATTTGATTAGAATCATGATAGATGGAAAGGTGGTAGTACTCTCTCCGAAACAATGGCCTAAGTGCATTAAAGTACCTCATAAAGGAGTATCAAATGATTATTTTGTGTATGAGAATGACTTGTAATATATTTATGGAGATTTAACTCTAATAAGACCTATTGAAACTGAATTATATGGTGTTTTTAGATTTTTGTTTATGTTTATATAGAACATGTTATTCCATAGAATATGAGACTTCAAAACTATGATATTACTATATTTATATCTCTAATACATTATGAAATAAGGAGATAAAATTAGTTTGTGTATGTATCTAATAGTACTTATGATGGATATGTAAATGAAATCATACTGGTAAAATTCCTTGATCAATACTAAGTTTATTTCAGTCATTCATGAGGCCAAAGGATTAGTTGATGAAGATAAGGGATGTGAAGTTATGTTTGGTATATTTTTCTTGAATAAAGTAATCTATAATAGATTGAGGTTAAATTAGAACCCTTGGATGAAGAAGTGGGTTAATGATGTTGATAATATCTATGAGTATTTTTATCCTATGGATCACCATACCATACCAAAAAACCTTGTTGATCCAGGCTTGGATCCATATGAGGTAGTAGAGTAATCAGAATAATTGGAAGAATAAGTGGATTTTATTACACCTGGTGATGGTGAGGAGCTATCAGTTAAAGAGGTAAGTGACCCTGACATACCTAAGAGGATAGTGGTCTATTTTGATCCATATAGTCCTCAAAGATATCTAATTTCTAGATAAATCCCGTCAAGTAAATATCATGAATAAGGGGAAATTTAGGTTTCTAAAGAAGAATATGTTAAGATTTATTCATGTAAATATTCTAAGGAAATCATCTATGTGTCTAAAAATGAAAGCGGTGATGATGAAAATGAAAATGATGGAAGTGATGGAGATTATAAAGATGAAAATGATGATGACATAGATGGGAGTGAAGATGAATCATATAATGATGGTCTTGATGATCATGAGATGACTCACACACTTCATTCTTATCTAGTTGTATATGTTTCTACTAGTTCTGATGGAAGATCATGTTCTGTTCAAGATGTTGATGAACCTGCCTTTGAAAGAGATGAGATGAGGGCATCTATTAAGGGGGAGGAAACCTTGAGTTTTGTTACCCACTGAGTTAACCCTATAGATGTTGAACCTCCTGACATTCTTTCCCCCTATATATATTTCATAGCTTTTGATGAATGAGAAATATTACAAGGATATGTGAGAATTGGAATAGTTTATTCTAACTCTGATGATAATGGGAGAATTCCACCAAATCCTGGTGGACGTATTATCCTAGTATGAGTTTACATTGATCCCAATATATCTTTGGTTGATAATATTGATTCTATATATGAACATCAAGAATTTATTTCAAAATTATGTACTAAAACTAATCTTGTATAGGATGTTACTCTCATGCTGGTAGAGATGGTCTTCCTCTACCTATTTATGATACTCCTTGGTTTTCTTATACTATTTTGAGTGCTTCTCTAGAATCTTTTAGAAAGAGAATTCATTCTAATTTTGGCAGGATTTTGATGAATAATACACCTACAGTCACATATCTCACTCAGACTAAATCTAGACACCTATTTTAGTTGTTTTTGTTCCACATTCATCCAAATACGATTCTTTGCATTCATAAGATTGAGATTGAGAATAAATAGCTAGATAGTGAGATGGAGTCGCTGAGGTCTATATTAGGGGAGATTAAGAATTATTTTATAGCCATACTAGAGGATTTTTTTGGAGATATTTGAAACTTTACCTTCATTGGTTTCTAAATAAAGTGCACCGCCACCATTAGTGCTAGTTGAAATTGATTTTATTCGGGTTGTTGTCTAAGAGGAACTTCAACCTTTTTTGGGAGATGTTCATTTTACCCATTCAAAGGATTTAAGGTAGATCAGATTGCATGGTGAAAAAATTTAAAAATTGGATAGGTAATGTTTAAATAAATCCAAACTTTATTGGGAAACAATTGAAAATTCCATTAAATATTTCCTTTCTAGTTTTTATAACCATCATGAATCGAACTCACACATCAATTTTTTCTAAAAAATTATGATTCCACCATTTATACAATAATTTTAGGAAAAGGTCGATAATTTGAAGGATATGAAACCTTTACATATGTTTTGAATGGAGTAAAATAAATACTTATTCAGTTCCATATAGCACGGAGGAAACATTATTAGAGATTACATCAATTTTCTGAAGCCTTTCTTAAATGTGTCTAGTAATATAGTAGTAGATTCAGAGTCCATTTTAGTGATCTCTCTTATCTATACTAAAACTACTTACCCATTAAATTTCAAACTATATGTCATATTGGATCCATATATACCTTTTACTTCTTTTTTTTATCCTCTAAATTTATCAACCATGGATGAAGTTAGTGATCTCTGGCCAATTGTTATCAGAGAGCTACAAACTCTTTTTGTACCTATAGTACATCCTATCATTTCCACAGTCACCTCAGCCTTTCCATCCATTCACCCCAATATCTGACAAGGGAAAATTACCTAATTTTCCTAATACCCAGGATAATATTTATTCTAATTAAATATTTTTCTTTGATAGGGACTTTATTTTATCTTCTTTTTGGGATGTAATACACTCACTTTTTCCTTTAATTTCATTTCTATAATTATTGATATTTTACTTATTTGACAACAATACTTATTATCAATATTTTTTTTTCATCCAAAAGTGGTTAGAATGATTATAGAATTTATATTATGTGAAGATTATTTTTTGGAAATAAATGTCTTTTTATGTTATACACTCAAACCATTTCTATGATAAAATATTTATTTATCTTCTGTTTTAAAATTTAAAATCAAACTATAAAATTAAAATTTTGAAGTGTAAATACGATATAATTAATTTTTCAAATACATAATTTTTATTCAAAATTTTATTATATACATGCTGTCTAAAATACCATGATTTATAATCATCAAAAAGGGGTATATTGTTGGAACCTTATAACTTTTTATGGGAATATTGTTTTCACTTTTTGTGTTTTAATGCTCACAAATCATGATTATTATGTTTCTGATTATATTCATGCTGTATAAAATTATATTATTTTATAAATCATAATTTTACAAAATATTGGCTAAGTGTTTAAAATATTCATCTTCATACATGACTCACTGCAAGAAAGGTGTTACGACCATAAAAGACTCACTGCCAAACTTGACTCACCGCCAGAAAAGTGTAAGCATCCGACATTACTCACCTCTAGAACTGAGTCATTACTAGGAATGAGTCACCATTAGATGAAATACCACCATATGAACTACTGTTATATGATTTACTGCTAACCACGAGTCACTAGAAAAAATGAGTCACTGTTGGATGACCTACCAATAGTTGAGTCACCATTGAACACAAGTCATCACAAGATAACCTACCACCAGTCTGACTCACTGCTAAACTAACTCACAAAGGACATGAATCATCATTTTCATGTTCCACCATCTCTATTTTGAGGCATTTGAATTAAATAGCACCATTAGATATATTATTTATGTTTATATGAAGCATAACTTAATGATTATTCTATGTGTATTCCATGGATACATTAAAGACAATGTTAGAGCCTAGTATGAGGATTCAAGAAATCATTATGATTATAATTCAAATAGTTATTATAATTTTCTCACATTTATTTATTTCTGAAGGACTCTCTCTTATGTTTTTTATATTTGATACACACATGAGACAAATGGATGGGATATACATTGACATAGATCTAGGAATAAATAGAAGACATTGAGATACACTAGAATCATCTAATTTTCTTTAACTGTAAAACATTGTCAAATCTAAAAGATAAAAAAATACTCTATTTTACTATAACATTTAGAGAAACAACTAGATATCCTCACCAATCCCCATCCAAATAGAATGAAGAATCTAAATCACATCAAACCATGTATCACTACCTACTCTATAGTGACCCTTATCTTTTGTAAATTATTGTTACATCATTTTAAAAAAAATTACATAAAATAATTACCCAAAATGGTTACAAAGGTTTAGTTTCTTTGAAAAATTATGACCATAAATAACATTGAAAAAATAAAACATAAACATTTATTCATTTCCATGTTCATTAGCTTTTTATTAGCCCTTTAATTATTCTTAGTACATGTAAACACCTGAGGATATACATCATAAATGGGTGATCTAAAATCCTAGTAAGAGTATGTATAAGAACATCAAATACTATAACATGGTTTTATCCTAATCATTGTCATCATTACATAAAAAGGATCATAAACTTGGGAGGAAGCATTAAGAAAAGGCAAGAAATTTGGAAATGCATAAAAATAAAACATCATGACTTAGTGGTCAAATACCACAAATAGTTGTGAAAAAATATAGAATCATGTTCCCACATATTTCACTTTTATTATAAAGCACATCACATTACCCAATGCATTAGAGTTCTATATAATAATAGGGGCATCCATCACATCATAACATTTTCATTATCATCCATGCCGCATAGAACATATATAAATATTGATCATATAAACCCCCATGGAATGGAATGGGTTACATTTCATGAGAAATGATTCATAAGCTTTGGGATCCCAAATGAAAGAGGGAATAATGTACTTGAATCATAAACCTTGAGTGAAGAAGAAACAACCTAAATAAGAAAAAGGTGTGTTTTTTTGAAAAAAGAGTTCTTTCAAAAAAACATTTTTTTTTTCATAAAATAAATAATAAAACATGTATATCCTATAAAAGTTAAGATAATTATGAATAAATTATATTTAAGGAATATCCATACTAAAAATTGGGTGATAGAGGGAAAACCCAAATAAATAGAGTTGGGCTCAAGAATTCCCCTTACCTTGTATTTGAAGGCTTCTATCACTTTAATATTTAATATAATCAAATTATATTCATCAATTAAAGATTATAAAACCTTTTACACCTAAATCTGATTCATTATGGTTTAATTATGTTCTTTTATGGCCCTTTAGATGAGTTTTAGAGATTAATTTCATCATTTATAGGTATTTATTTTCTTAGTTATCACGATTGATTCACTTGTATTCATTATAGGAAGTTCATGTAAAATGAGAATAAATATACAGAATTGTTATTATTTTTCATTAACGATATTAAAAAAATTTAAATGATCTTATAAATATTTATTTCATATATCATGAGGATGAATCATTACTTAATGATGATCATTTTAAGTTATTTTGGGTGTTTTTTCAATCACAACAAACTCATTTTTTATCATTTAGTATTATGTATAACTATTAGTTCTAGAACATAAATAGGGTTGAATCCTAAAAATTACAATTTTGTAATCCCTTTTTTCTTTTATTAATACCATTTATGGAGTTTATGGTAATTAAAAGTGCATCTCCCACGATGTCTGTCAATTGACACATCACGGGCATGGATTTTATTTTAATAATAAAAGGGTGAGAGAGACGATTTTAAGGAAGAATCTTCCATTAACATGATTTATTTCTATTTTATTAAAAATATTATAGTTATCATTATATTCAAATAAGATAAGGTGGTGATAATAGAATAAAATAAATGAAATTAAAATAAATAAAAATAAAAGGAGATAAGATTTACCTCTTGAGTTCTCCTCTTGAGATCCTCTTTAAGGCACCTAGGCTTGGACTTTTGATGAGACCAAGAGCTCCTAGAGATGGGTAAGGGTATGAGGAAGAGTATTGGGTATAATTTATGCAATTATCAAATCATGAGAGCTATAAGGAGAAGACGGGGTGAGGGGTGGTTTTTATAGTGTGGGAGAGGGGTGTTTTCTCATTATTTTATTCATTGGTTTATTAATTTCCATCAAGACAATAAATAGTGATGATTAAATGACCAATTACATTAAAAGGTGAAGGATAAGTCAATATTATAGTTCATACATTAGTGTCAACTCAAGTAATAGCGTATTTAATTTATAATGTATTAGTAACATAAATTAATGTATTTTACTGTTCAAAAAAATTCTTGTATTTCAGAAAAAAAAATCACCCTAACCATTTTTTGATGTGAAGAATTTTAAAAAATTTATGTTTAAAAAAAATATAAATATAACTATTTTAATATTTATGTAAAATAATAATTTACTTCTAAAATACACATTTTAAAATTATAACTAATTTTATAACACATTGAAAAATTAATTAAGGTCTAATAAAATTTTCATAATCTCATAATACATCATAATATTAATTTACGAATAAATTTAATGAAAATATATTTTCTTTAAAATTATTAAATTAAACATAAAATTGAATTTATATATATATATGACTTATAAAAATACCAACACTTAATTAATAATTTTTATAGTATTTAATTACTTATAAAATGATTATTATATCATATTTTCACTTATAATATACCTAAATTTTATTTATACTTTCAGGGGTGATAATACTACTCATTTAGCCAATTTACTTTTCATAAGGGTCATATTATTATTCCTCAGGTCAAGATTCTATTTCATCGGTATTGGTTCCTAAACCGCTATAAATACTTCTTATTTTATTAATTCAGTATTTATAAAGCTTTTATTATAGTCTATAAGTGATTTTATATGATTTATACTACAAAAAATTACTATAATAATGGACAAAATCAATTGATACAATTTTGGGTCATTACATTCTTCCCCCATTTTGAAATTTCACCATCAAAATAATTTTTTACATAAACAAGTAAGGGTAATTCTCCTTCATCACCTCCTTCGGTTCCCAAGTTACATCTTCATACTTCTGGTTCCTCTGCAACACTGTGAAAAGGTGGGTTGTCTTGTTGAATAGAACCACATCTCTCTGATCTAGAATCTTTGGAAGATACTCCTCATATGAGAGATCATATTCTAGTTGTACCACCATTGAGTCTGTACATGTAATGGATCTGGTATGTACTTCCAATGGAGTTATACGTGGAACACATAATGTACTCATGACATATTTAGTGGATGTGAAAGATGATAGTCCATAGATCCTATGTGATCAAGGATCTCAAAGGCTCCAATGTACATTTCTATTAACTTCCCTTTATTTCCAAACTTCTTGACTCTATTCCATGGTGATATTCGAGGAATACATCATCTCAAATGCCGAACTCCAAGTCCCTTTGACAGTTGTCATCATAGATATTTTTCTAAATCTGAGCAGATTTTATATGTTTCTAGATTGCTTGAACCTTCTCCATTATATCTTGGACATGATCTAGTCCCTGTATCTTTTTTCACAAACTTCATCCCAACAGGTTAGAGTTCTACAACCATTTCCAAATAGAGCATCATATGGAGCTATCTGGATACTTGAGTGGAAGTTGTTTTTCTCTGAAACTCAACTAATGGGAGATGTTGATCCCATCCAACATTGAATTATAAAGATAAGGCCCTTATCATATCTTCATATATCTAAATATTCCTTTTATATTGAGCATCATTTTGGGGGTGATATTCCGTGATGAAATTTAGTTCAGTACTCAAAGCATGTTGAAGAATCCCCCATAATTTTGTGTGAACCTCAGATCAGGATCAAAGGAAATAGAGAGTGGAACTCCATACAGTCACACCAATACCTTAAAATATATTATAGAATGTTTTTCAAGTGATATATATTCCTAAATAGTGATAAATTGGGTATCCTTGATGACTTGTTCCACTGCAACCCATATCATGGTATTTCATTGGGATATCTTTCAGAGACCTGTGACAAAGTCCATAGTGACATTATCTCATTCCAACATGGGTATAGGTAATGGATTCATAATCCAAATGGAGTTTTTTTCTCTAATGTAACTTTCTGTCCTATCAATCACCTTGAGATATATTCTGTAATCTTCTTCTTTATGGTGTACCACAAAATGTGTACTCAAAGATCATGGTGCATCTTGCTACTCCTGGGATGGATAGAGAAAGATGAGATATGTGCACATCCCATTTGATCCTTCTTTATTCTAGGTAATGAAGGTATGCAGATCCTCATTCAAAACTATGTTACACTATTATCATTGACATAGAACTCCTGCAGTTTCTCTTCTTTTACTGCATTCACCTTCTTTTATAACTACAGATCATCAATTTGTGCTACCTTAATCTTCTCATAGATAGATAGAGGGGAAATAATTTGGGAAAGGTAGTATGTATTCATTGTCATTATAATTTACAATTCCATCATTTTAATATCTATGAAGATAGGGTCTTTCTCAATCCATAGCATATATAGAATAGAGGGTTTATTCCTACCTACATCATCGGCTAATTTGTTAGCCTTGTCAGTATGATAGTAAAAATTGAATTCATAGTATTTGATTACCTCTAACCACCTACTTTGACACATGTTGAAATCCTTTTATGTGAATATATACATTAGTCTCTTTTGATCGATATATATGTCACACTTCTCACCGTAGAGGTAGTGTCGCAAGATTTGGAAGGAAAAATCAGAACTGGTAGCTCTAGATCATATGAAATGTAGTTATATGCATGGATCTTCAACTCTCATGAGTCATAGTTTATAACATTATCATATTGGATGACTACACAACCCAGTACTATCTTTGAAACATCACTATATATCACAAAACTTTGTGGTGATGTGATTATAGGTGTTGTGATTAGCCTCTTCTTTATCTCCATGAAGCATTACTCACATTCTTCTATCCATACATACATTACCCCATTCCTTGTTTACTTAGTTAGAGGTCTTGAAAATAATGATAAATTTCTAACGAAACATCGTTAGTTCTTAGATAATCTATGAAAACAATGGATTTCTATGACTATAGATGGTCTGGGCCATTCCTCAATCACCGTTATTTTTTAAGGGTTCATAGACATTCCCTCACTTGTGATCACATGTCCCAAGAAGGTGACATTATGTATCCAAAAGTCACCCTTGTTGAACATGGGGTACAAAATTCCCTTTATTAAGGTCACTAACACAAGCCTTAAATGTTCATTATGTTCCTCCTTTCTCAAGGAGCCGACGAGAACATACTCGATAAACACTACGAAAAAAATTTCGAGGTAATGTCTAAAGACTCTATTAATCAAATCCATGAAAATTATAGGGGAATTAGTAAGTCTGAAGGGAATCACAAAAAAACTCATAGTTCCCATACCTTGTATGGAAGGTTTCCTTTTTAATATCTCCCTTATTCACCTTTAACAAATGATATCTAAAATGAAGATCTACCTTTGAGAAGTATTGAGCTCCTCATAGCTAATCAAAAAAGTTGTCAATCCTTCGAAGAGGATGTGTATTATTTATAGTGTTATTATTGAGTTCCCTATTATCAATGCATGGTTCCATTGATCCATCCTTCTTCTTGACAAAGAGCACTAGAGCACCCTAAGGTGAAGCACTAGGGAAAATGAACCTTTTGTCCAAATGCTCGCACAGCTACTTCTTTAACTCCTCCATATCGATAGAAGCTATCAAATAGGGACACCTTGAGATAGGAGTAGATTTGGGTATGAGTTCAATTGATAACTCAACCTCATGATCTGTGTAGAGTCTAGGTAAATCATTGGAAAATACATCATTGTATTCCATCATGATGGGAATTTCCACCAGTTTGAAACTTTCATTTGAATCGACCATTTGAGCAAGGAGTGCTTATTCAAAAAGGATCAATACCCACACTATTGAAGGGGGTTCTAAAGAATATTCAAGAAATTAAATGTATTTGTATAGGATTATGGGATGGTTCAGAATGTGAAAAGATATTTCCTTTTTCCTACTATTGATATGTGATCTTTATAATGGGATCCAACCTATTCCTAGTATAGTGTAAAATTCCACCAATTGAATTATTATTAGGTTTTCTAGAAGAATATTACCGCATATGCCAACTGGAGAATAGTTTTACAATTGGGTTTAAATGATTTCACGACTAGGTGTTATTTTAGATATCTCAACTTCAAGGTTTCAAGGATTTGATTCAATAGTTATAGAAAAATTGAATGATATTAAGGAATAAGTAGAACTAGAATTAAATAAAACTTTTGGTATTATTTAGTGAATAGGAATTATTCCTTGTATGATTTTTTTTCGGTTCCACTTTTTCAATGTTGATGGAATAATCCTTCACATTCTCCTTTTTCATTGTTGGTTGATGATGCTGATTACCCTTGAGAACTCGAAGTTTAGTGCACTGACTTGCATAGTACCCTTACTCTATACAGTTGTAGCAATAGACCATGGGTG
Source organism: Viscum album (assembly GCA_963277665.1). Lineage (NCBI taxonomy): Eukaryota > Viridiplantae > Streptophyta > Magnoliopsida > Santalales > Viscaceae > Viscum > Viscum album. The sequence goes on along the minus strand of OY728153.1, from coordinate 1,436,134,953 downwards.
GTGATATCCTTTACTCCATAACATTTTCCTACCTCCTCATGTCTTTAAGACATTAATGAGCGTGGTGGACTTCTATCCCACACTTTATGTATTTCCATGTCCCTTTAAGGTAGTTTCTATTATCCCTATTCCCTCATTTTTGACATGTGGGTGGTTGAGTTTTCTTTTAACATTTCTAATTAGAAACTCCTACTTCATACTCTATATTTCAATTTTTATAACCATAGACCTGGGACCATTCTCCAAAATCTATATTGACTTTGAGAGAACAATGGAGAACTTCTTCATAAATCCTATAGTCTCGAAATGCAGGATCCATTATAAGGTGTGGTTTTATGACACTAAAGAATCTATCAATTTTTTATCATTGTTGATAACAAAACATGAATCATACCTTGAAAGACTTGAAAAATTTTCTTCAAAGGCCATGAGAGATTCTTCTCCCCTTTTCTTCAGCTCAATTAATTCTCTCTCTATCTTTGTACAAAGATATTGAGGGAAATACTTTTTAAAAAAATTATCTTGAATTTTTGAGACACAATCTCTTCAATTTCATCCCTTGTCTTGGTGTTCTTAATCAATTCCCACCATTGATCAGCATCTCCATCTATACGATAAATAATGAGATTCACCATCTCCATTATATAATAGTGAAGAAAAAAAGGTTCATCTCTATTGAGTTGACCCACTACTCTGTGACTAATGAATCAGAAGATCCACTAAACATTGGTGATTGTTTCTGCATGAAACAATCGATAGCTAGTTTCTCCCTCTTAGGTGAAGGCGGAAGTTCCAGAATATATATATTATTTTCCATAACCTATGAAAACTGGGTAAGCATCAAAATAAATGTTTTAACTCCACATCCTAATGAATTAGGGATTTTATTTGTGAAATCGCTGCATTTTCCCTTATATGGGTTGTTCACCTAGTCTCTCCTGGTTCTCACTATCTTTTAAAATAGAAAAAGGCTAGAACAAAACATAAGTTATTAATGCATGATTAAATAATTAAATACATTGTGAAAATTAGCCTAAAGTACTGTATTTTTTGGTCCCTATGTTTATAATTTTATAAAACAAATCTTCTAGGGTGCTTACATATAATTAGTATCATACTATGGGTTTTCACTATGGTTCTCTAATCATAATTTCCCAAATTAACTAAACTGTCCTCTAATACCAACTATATCGACCATTCAATTTCCTGAATTACTATTACATCATTTTAAATACAAACAACATTAAATAATTAATCAATGATGATCAATTTATTTTTGAATTTGGAAAATTAGGACCATACATAACATTTACACAATAAAATATAAATATTTATCCAATTCCTGCTTTTATAGCTTCATATTGATCCTTGCATTTTCCTTAGTACATATAATTACCTTCGGATATACATTAAAAGGGGGTGAGATAAAATCATAGTAATAGGATAGATAAGAACATGAAACAATATAACATTGGGTCAGCATCATTATTATCATCACAACATAGGCATAGGGTCATAATTGTGCTATAAAGAATTAAAAATGCATTGAATGTGGCAATGCATAAAAATGAAACATCATGTCTTAATGGGAAACAACTACACATATTTGTTAAAAAATATAGCATCATGTTCAGGAATATTTCACTTTTTTCATGAGATAAATCACATTAAAAAATTAAGTAGAGTGATATATAATTTTGGGAACACCCCTCACATCATAAAATTTGCATTACACAATATAATTCTCGACACACCCATCACATCATAACATTTGTGTTATCGTACCGACTACATAGAAGATATATCAAACTTGAATATATAAAAATCAATGGAAATAAATTTGTTTAATTTTATAAGAATACTTTATTAAATTTTGGCTTCCAAAATTAAAGGTGGAATAACTTACATGAATCATCATACTAGATTAAAGAATAAACAACCGCGAAAAGTAAAAAAGGTGTGTTTTTTTCAAAGATGGGTTTTTTAAAAAACATTATGTTTGTAATAAACTAAATTAGTAAACATATATATCCCATAAAATTTCACATAATGATAAATAATTTATATTTAGTTAATATACATACTAAAAATTGTGTGAAAGGGGGAAAAGCCAAAGAAAGAGACTTGGGTTCAAGAATTCTCCTAACCTTGTGTCTAAATGCTTAATTCACTTTAATATCAAGTATAATCACATTTTATTGATTAAATAAACATTACATAACTTTTAATAAATTAATATTATTCATCATGTTTTTATTATGTTCCTTTATGGGCCTTTTGATGAGTTATGAGGATAAATATCCACAATTGTTATTATATGTTATTAATGATATTAAATAAATTTAAATTATCATAAAAATAATTCTGTTATATATCATAAGGATTAAGAATTAGTTAATGATGAATGTTTTACGTTAATTTTGGAAGATTTTTATCACAATGAACTCGTTTTGTTTCATCATTTAGTATTATGTGTAAATGTTAGCTCCTAAACATAAATATGTTTTAATAATAAAAATTAAAATATGTTATAAAATTTTTAAAGTTTTTATTAAAATCCTTGAAGATGTTTAAGAAACATTAATGCACATTTCCCATGATGTTGGTAAATTGACACATCATGGTCGATGATTTCATTTTTAAAATAAAATAGTAATGGGGAGGAGTTTAATGATGAATAGTTCATTAATGAGATATAATTACATTATATCAAAATTATTAGAGTTATAATTACATTTTTATAAGATAAGGTGAGAATAATATAAGAAAACAATGAAATTGAAAGGAAATTAAAACAAAAAAAGAGTGGATTTACATCCTGAATTCTCCCCTTAAGATCCACCTTAAGGGAAATAGGATTTGTCTTTTGATGAGACCAAGAGCTCCTGGATATAGAGAAGGTACTAGAGAAGAGTTTTAGGAAGATGTTCGGCAATGACCACGGCTTGATAGCTATGAGGAGAATAAGGGGTGACTGGTGGTTTTTATAGTGGAGGGGAGGGGTGTTTTCTCAATATTTTATTCGTTAGTTTATTAATTTCCATCAAGATAAGAAATATTGATGATTATGTGAATAAATACAATAAATGGAGAAGGATAATTCTAAATTATAATTCTTAAATTAATGATAACTCATGAAATAGTATATTTAATTTATATTGTATTTATACCATAAATTATCATATTTTAGTATTTGCAAAAAAATTATGTTTTTCAAAAAAATCCCAAAAATTCACCCTAACCATTTTTTGATGTGTAGAGATCAAAAATGAAATAAATTTTATGAAAATAATTTTCTATATATTATTAATTAAATATTTAATTAAAATCATCATTTACATGGAAAATACATATTTTAAAATTATAACTAATTTTATAACCCTTGGAAAATTTACATAAGGTCTTATAAAATTATCATATAATCATATAAAATCAAAATATTAATATATATTTAAATTTTATGAAAAACAATTCTTCTAAATTTTTAAATTAATCATAAAATTGAAATTAAATATTTATCACTTACAAAAATACCAATAATTAATTAATAATTTTTCAAATATTTACTTACTTATACTATGATATAATTATATAATATTTTCACTTATAGGATACATGAATTTTATTTACACTTTCATTGATTGGTCTACTATTGATTTGGCCAGTTTATTATTCATATGGTTCATATTACTATTCATAAGTTCATGTTACTATTTCATCAGTATTGCTTCCTTAACTTCTAGAAATACTTCTTATTTAATTAATTTTTAATTTATAAATCTTATATTATGGTGTATAATTGATTTTATGTTATTTATACTATATTAAATTACTATAAGAATGGATAAATTCCACGGATAAAAGTTTGGGTCGTTATATTCTCTATATCTTATTTCTTATACTTTCTGTTAATTTCTTTTACATTTGAGCATTGTGTTATTTTAATTTTTTATCAACACACATTGAATCCTATGTTATAATTGTATAATATTTTATATTATATTTACTGTTTTTTTATATGAATACCCATGATTATTTTTGAAAATTTTCATATGTGGCTTGTATTTGTTTCTTCCCACGCTTATTGTAGAAAAGGTTCACTTTCGGCTTGGACAGCTTGTACACTATTATGTGTGTACCCTATCTAGGTTATGGATTATATAATAATTATATAATATTCTATATAGTTGGTGATTTTAATGTAAAGGTGATTAGGTCACCTATTCACACTTAAACCCTTGTTTTATTACATTGTGTGATTTGTTTTTAATTATTTAAAAATCTTTCAACTGTATTTTTTAAGTTATGATAAAAAATATTACTTTTATTTTTAATCGTAAATATTATTTATATAAGTACTTGATTGAGTAAGTTGACTTAAAAAGTTGAAGAAATTTTTATACTATTTTAACTTAGTAATAATCAATCTTTTAGGAATCTTTTAATAGACTAAAACTATATTAAAATACACTTTTGATTAACTAGGAGAATTTATTTTAATTGGGATATTTTATTCGACATTATTCTGAACAAAAAAAATTTATTGGGAACTCAATCCACCCCCTATTGAGTTACTCACTCAAACTAATAGTATGATTGTCAATTACTAAGTGATCATACCACTATATATTGATCATTAATGTTGTAAACCACTACCCAAAATCACCATAAAACTAAGAATTTTTTTCTGTAAGTCCACTTTGGAATTTTCACTTAAAATGAATATTTAAGGGATGGATTCCCAAAAATTAGAGAACTTTTAAAAAATTACAATTTTATTTTCTCAAGAATAACTTTTCAATAAAATCTTTTCAATCTTACCAAAACATTCATTGATGCTTGAATAACCAATTTGATGATGTAATTTGAAATCATGAACAAACAAAACTATTTCTAAAAGGTAATTCAAGAAATTATCAACCTCGTTATATCAAATAGAAATTCATTTCTCAATAAAAAAGGAATTTCAAACCTACTCAACCGACTCCAAAAATAACAAAATTACCTCTTAGAAATTATGAGGAAAAAAAAGAAAATTTAATACAACAATATATCATGATTAACTATGTGATGAAAGAAATAGGTCAACTATTTACAAATGTTAGTAACATAATAAATATTATCGATGATGTTTTTTTCACAACAACCTATAAATCCCAAGGAAAATGAAAAATATAATGTGTGTTACATGGAACATAAGAGTGTAACTAAGCTAGAATACCCCCAAACTAGACATTATAAGGTCATATCAGAAAAAAAGACTATAAAAGATACTTTGGCTCCCCTACACATATTTGAAAATATGATAAGGAAATAACAACTATTATTGAACCTTAAAAAAATTATGACCTATTTGAAATATAAATTAATTCTATAAGAATAAAAATTTCTTGAATGAACCCATAAATATTGTATGAGGATGATGGGACCTTATACTTCTAAAAACAATTCTTCAAATAATAAAGAGACCCTGAAACTACCACTTTTATCATAATATTAATCCACTAGTGAATTCATGTTCTTAAAGATAATTTGATAGGTAAGTTTAAAAACTTTTAATAAATTTCAATCCCACATATCTTTTATTGATGTTGTGAAAAAAATCCATGGTATGAAATTTTCTTGAAAGAAATGTGTTATCATAAAATCAAATTCAAATGTGAAGAGAATTTAGATTTTGGGATGGTGGTTTCTTCCATGATTCAACATTATTTTTCAATAAAATATAAATATCCAATAATTTTTTACAACCCCTACAGCGTAAGAGAATGTGAATTCAAAGATTTTATGCTAGATCTAGAATCCTCTATAAATAATAACACCCATTTTGTTTACATTAATTTACATTTTGGAGAGTTGAAACCTATTATAATTTTCATTCAAATTTACAATCAGAGTACCATTAAACCTACTAGATTTATAGAGGATGTTTTGGTTATGGTAAGAGACATTATTATTACTATTTTTTAGATTTTTGGATATAGAAGATGATATATTTAACACTAATGATCCATTATTTATAAGTATATCTTTTGAAAAAAAAATTAAGGTCATAATTAATGATTAAAAATTAATATTGCCACAAGAATGTGGATGAGAAGTAGTTCACTACAATTTTCAAAAATCCATGAAACGCCCAATAGGGGGTCATTCCTATTTTCAAAAAACATGATTTATTGGTTTTCAAATATCATGTTTACTAATTTCAAAAATTATAAATCACCAACTGATGTTTTTAAAATTGAATCCAAGGTTACTGATGAATGTTTTTTTATAAGAAGTAAATTAAAGCTGCTGAAGAGTATTTGAATATTGAAAATACTATATATAAACCCTCCAATTGTGAAAATATTTTATTTAATTTGGTTGAGACTTTTGATACTCTAAAATAGATGATTCTTTTTAACATTTAGAGGATGAAAATGTTTAGTAGAATATCAAGGTTGGGCTTGTTGAACTAGTTGAAAATATTACATTGTAATTTTCTTAAATTCATAACAATACTTATAATTTCATTTTCAGTAATGAAACATTAGAACCTACTATACCATTTTTTTATTTAATTATAGTAAATGTTAATTTTTACTACAAAACATTGTTATGTGAATGGTAATTTATGAAATTTCTATAGAAAATATAGATATTGAATATTATTTAAAATTTATTTATAGAACCATACTTTTAATAGACTATTGTAAAATAAATTACCCCCAAAATAAATCTAAAATAATCTCATTTTAGGAATGAATTAGTAGATAAATTTATTTTTTTGAGCCAAAAAAGCCTTCTTATACTAATGAAAATTTTTCTTCTATGTTATAATTGAAACTATTACCTAATAATTTCATATATTCATTGTTTGGTAAAAATTAGAAATTTTCTTCCATAATTTATTAGTGGGTATAAATTCCAAAATAAAAAACATTTTGGTATCCTTAGAATATGAAATAGGGTACTAGGATGGAATATATCTTATTCAACATGAGTATGTCCTTCAGTTTTCTTGTATATAATTTTATATGAGACGAAATCCCATCCTATGAATGAATTTAATAGAAAATTGAGTCCAACACATTGGGAGGTTTTAAAAAATAAATTACAATATTTATGGTTCTTGGAATTATATTTCCTATATCTTATATATAATGGGTGATTCTTGATAATGTTATCACGGAAGGGAGTGATTTTACAATTTTAAAGAATAATTTTTCTGTGGATATTCTATTTAGAAATCCAATTAAATGAAAAATTTGAATATATTATAGGGAACTAAACCTAGTGATTGGGAATGGAAATTTTTCACCAAAATTTCATGATCAACTGATTTAGATATTACCTAACAATCCAAAAAATAATTCTAACGATGAATTCTCTTGTTACATTGAAATTCATATTGCACATGAATATTTAGAGATAAGTAAATTAATATGTCCTTTTAGTACTTTTCCTTAAATAATAATTCCCTTTGGTTTGTGTAATACACCAAAAACCATTAATGTATTTATGATGAGAATTTTATATTAATTTTTTTAAATTGGTATGTATGTATTTATGGTTGACTTCATTATTTAGGGATCAAACGTTTAATGTTGTTTGAAATATATAATATCAAATTTTAAATCATGAATTGATAAAAATATTCTTCTAAATTTGAAAAATTGTAATTTCGTGGAAGATAAATAAATTGTTCTCGAATTTTTTTTTCAATACAGAGTTAAAATTTAATAATCAAAATTTGAGGTAATTTATTTTTTTACATACCCAATTATATTTCAAGATATGTCCTTTTTACTTATATATAATGGTTTGTTATAGAATATTCCTAATGTATTTTATAATAAAGAACTTTACTGTCATCTTGGTTTCTAAAAAAAGAATTATAATTTTCCCTTAATTTTATTTTTAAACCATTCCTTAGAGAGTTAAAAAAAAGATGATAAATCCAACCATCATTCACCCACCAAAATGGGTTTTTTATTTTCATGTAATGGTAAATGCATCTGATTTTTACCTTGGGGATATTTTTAGTAATATATTGGAAAAGTAATCTGATGTGAGTGATTATTGTAACACCCCAGGTAAATAAAGAATATGACATTTTCATATTTATCCATATTTGTTAATAAAATATTAATATTACTTTAAAGGGGATGCTATGCTCGATGGCGTACCCAACACGCAACAACGAGTTTCTTGGGAATCTTACGTTGCACTCTAATAATAAAATAATATTATTTTAAATGGTAGTTAACATGTAGTCGTTGTATTGGAGGGAATGTATAGAAATAACTAAAATATGATTATATATGTTTTTAAACATTTTTACATTTTTCTAATAAAATATAAAGGCTTAAAATACGGAAAGAATTCAATTTTAGGCATAACCCTTGTTTTCACTAAAGGTTCACTTGTCGCCTTTTGATGGCGAACCGTCATTAAATATATTTTTGTTCACTCTTGTATATTCTATTGGACCAAATAAAACTCTTCTTAAGAATTGGGACATCAAAATTTAATTTGTGTAAATTTTTGGTATCTTTCCGATAAAGTTCATTTTTTTAATGAATAGTGTAAAATGTTGTATTTTAATTAAAAACCACTTTTTAATCTAATTATTTTATATGATTATATTATCTTTTGAATTGGTTTTAAAGTGAAATTAGAATATATTTTTACCATTAAATCCAATAGTGGTCGTTGGAATTAATTTGACTTTGAAATCAGACTTAAACTAGTGTCAATCTTTTGACACTTATTGTTTCATAAAAAACGCTATTTGCTCTGACAGCGGGGATTAATTATTAAATTAATTAATGTAACTTATATGTTTTTAATTTTGTAAAATAGACTTCATTTTTGAATTCGGAATATCTAATATAGCTTAGGGTGAATTTTTGAGATTTTTCTGAAAAACTTTAATTTTTTATGAATAGTGAAACCACTAAGTGGTACTTATAAAAACTGATTTTTCCGTTTAAATGAAATTTTTCCATCTTTGGGTTTTGAATTTAAAAAATCCGACATACATGGTTGTCATTAAGAAGTAAAATGTGGTTCAATGGGATAAGAATAATTTTTTGGTGAATAGTAACTTATTAAGTTTTTAATCGCGATTAGAGGTAATTAGTGTAGTTTATGGTAAGAATAATGTTTTAATAAAATGAAATGACCTAGAAACATGTCCTACCCTCATTGGATGTTTCATGGCCGACCAAGACAATTCATGGGTCAACTTGGGGACCCCATGGAGCCACTTTGGTTGGGAAATGACATAAATATCTTTTTATTTAATGTTAAATTAAAAATGACACAAACATGAGATGTTTTACTAAAATAATTTTTACATGGGGTTATACAAGTCATATTTTTGACTATAAATAGTCATTGAAAATATAAAAAGATTTCCTACATCATAGTATTTTTTTCATATAATTTTTAGACCTTAAATAAATTAAATTATTTATGACATCATGATAATGCAGCGATGACCTCATTATTTAACGATTTAAATAAAATGGAAAGATAATGTAATATCTAAGACCTAAACATGTCCAAAACCTACTGGATGAGTGGATTTAGAACCCTTATCACCGTATCCTCGATATACATCAATGTGGGACCTTTAAAATCCGAAACTCTTTTGAAAATAAAGTAACATTTTGTAACTTTACAAGAGTGTCACTCCTCTCCTCTTATAAAAGGCTCCCACCTCTACCTACTGACCCACACTCCCGAAGCCTTTTACACGGCCTACCCCTGCCCATTTTGTCTCTCCGCTTCCCTCTCTTACTCCTTGAAGCCTCACTTTGGGCAGAAGTCTTCCCAAGGAAGCCTTTGAGCTCAAACCAAAGGGAGTTACCCGATTTTGAGGTAATGTCTTCACTTGTGTCCTTTTGTTTTATTTTGCTTCTCCAACCCCCTAAAATCTTTTTATTAATTTATTTTGTAACAAATCCAGTATATTAAATATAATAGGATGTTTTTATAAGAAGTATTCAAGCTACACTTACACACACCTACATCTAATGGTTAAAGCACATACTGTTTCCGTGGATGGCGAATTTCTGCCTCCCGAAACGATGATTGTTCAACATTCTTCTAACACCTTAAAAGGTTTCCATTAAGACGACTCTATATTTATATATGATATATAATATGTTTATGTTTTACTTGAGCTTCTGTATTTTTCATTTATGGAATACCTTTATGGTTTCCATTATGGGTAAACGCAATATCTCCATTTAAGGAAGTGTGGACTACCGCCCCCTCAAAGTGATTTGATTCGTTAATACCATATGTGGTATGTATAAAGGATATATTTAATGATATTATATATGATATCATACTGGAATTAAAATAATATTATGTATCATTATGTTTTAATTCCATTAAATATGAAATAGAAATGGAAGTAGCGTTCATGCGTACGTACGGCTTACCGTCTCCATGAACGGTACATTTCATTTCTTTTCTCAAAATGTTATGTAATATTATAAGTACATATATATAATGGATATATATATAATATATTAAATCTAAATTATGGATATCATTCTGGAATTATAACATATATATCTCTCTCTCATTATGTTTTAATTCCATTAATATGACAAAAAATGAAAGTAGCGTTCATGCGTACGTACGGCCTACCGTCACCATGAACGGTGATTTTCGTTTTGACATGGAATAGTATAAAATGAATATTTACTGGATATATATGATATTTTAATCATTAATACTATTCTGGAAATTATTTACTTATAACTAAATGGGCAATCGTTTTTCAAACAAGTTCATTTTTGACTCATGTACCAAACATAGGCAAAAACGTCTGATATGAACTAACATTATTAAACAATTATTATAACATTATAATATGTGATATGAACTGAATAATAATCTCTAAAGGAGGTACTTAGGAAATTATTAATTGACCAAAGTTTATTATTCAGGAATATAAAGAAACGAACAAGACAAGTTGGACTTGAGGTAAGGGATCCTACTCCACTCTTTCTTTTTAAGTACACTCTTTTATGTCATTACTTTTAATGCTCATCTTTCTTGTTATTGGGATGTTATTTTATATTAATCTTACTGTAATTTTTATGTTCATGTGATGAGAGACCATATTCTCTCTCATCAATCCATTTTGGAAGTTTTGAGTGGCGCCGTTAGGCTGCTGAATTTTCATAAGTGATCAAACCTCTCTCTTTCCCTTTAAGTACTTTACTTTTATGTCACTTCTTTTAAGATACTCTTTGTTATGATGGGGGATGTTATTTTATATTCCTATTTATGTAAATTTTATTGTAATGTGGTTAGATACCCTATTTTATCTCATCAATGCATTTTTGGAAGTTTTAAGTGGCGTCGTTAGGCTGCCGAGTTTTTGTAGGGGATTTTTCATCTCACTATTATTCCCGTGAGATTTATGCTACATTTTCCACAATTCCCTTTGAGTGGTGTATGTACTGACCATTATTTTACTCATTGTGTAATATTATTTCATTTATGAGTATTGACATCAATGTTGTATTGTCCTTCTTTCACGGGGCGTACGTTTCGAAAGATACCCATGTCTGTAAGGGGACCTTTCACCCTCCTCTTTTTAAAAGACTTATTTTGTTATGTCTTTTAATTAACATAATATTATTTTGGGATATGTTCCTCTATATCTTTATTGATGTAAATTTTATTTCCAAGTGTTGAGATACCCTTTTTATCTCTCATCAACTCTTTTTCTGAATTTTGAAGTGACGCCGTTAGGCTGTCTATCTTTTGCAAGGGAACTTCTTAACCCAATTTCGATTCTTTGGGATAAACTTGTATACCTTGAATATGTCGTTCTATGATTATGTTTGAATGTCCTCTGATTGTTTTACACTTAATACCCACTTATATTTCGTGTATTCGTTTGTCACACATAGTTATGTAACTGATTTATCCTTAATTCAAGGATATCGTCTTTTTATGGGACTTCGTCTCAATCTCCTTTCATTGAGGCATATTTTGTTTTATACACAACTTTATTTTATACGGTGTATAAACCCCTTTGAATTTTACATTTATCCAAAAGGAATATTTTTATATGAAGCATTTTACTAAACGACAAAAGGGAATGTTTTTGTCATACGTATGCGGCGACAACGACTTCTCCACCGCTGTGACCATTATTTGAGTTTCAACTTCCTCTACAAGCCATACCTTCGTTTTAAAAGAAAAATAAATACCATGTTTTACTTTTATTTTATTTTTGTATTGAAAAGGTTTTTCATAATGTATTTATATCAATGTGTTGTATTGATATCTTGTTATTGAAATGTGGAAATGTTATGTTTCCTTTATGCATGTTTTATGTGATAAGATTATGTTATGGTTCTTGGGAATTGTTATGAAGATGGGTGGTTCCGTGATAAAATAAGGGTGGGTGAGCCTGATATATCTCTCCAATGCATTGGGTAACACAAAGGAGTGAAACGTTAAGGTTTCTCCGAAGAGATTTAGGGAATATACTGTGGTGGGTATTCCAAACGTAACCAAGAGGGTTACTCCCTACGTAAGAATGTTATGAATGCCTCGTGTTACCTTTTATGTCTTATGATTTCTATGATTTATTCATGATTTGATGAGGTATGTTAAAGTGCCTATGTTTTATGGGTAATGTATGATTTCATTCTTATGTATATATGAACTCATGTTTCCTTTCCATATTTTTATAACCCTTACTGAGCTTTTTATGGTCATCCCATGTTTTTGAAATGTTTTTCACAGGTCAAGGGAAAGGTACATGATGTGATGATAGTGTAACACCCGAGACTTTTATGTTATATAAATCATCAAAGGAATCTTTTTCTACACAACACTTGCTTGGCTTGCTTTACACGCAATCGCGACCTTCCTCGATAGCTTGCGTCGTACGCAATACCGAGTTTCACTAAACAACGATATGCTATTAAAATATTATTAAAACTAGCCATTATGAATAGTAATAACCACTTTTTGAAATTTTATAAATTTTATTTTTCAAAATGGACTTCATTTTTGGATTCGGAATACCGAAATTAGCCTAGGGTGAAATTTTGGTATTTTTCTGAAAACTTTCAATTTTTAATGAATAGTGAAACCACTAAGTGGTAGGTTAAAAACTGAATTTTGCATAAAACTTAATTTTACCGCTTCTGTGAATGGAATTTCGAAAATCCAAGAGACACGGTTAATATCAAGGACTAAAATGTGGTTCAATGAGATGAAAATAATTTTTTGGTGAAAAGTAACTTTTTACCTTTTTTACCGCGGTTAATAGTAAATAGGGTAACTAAGGGTAAATATGATATTACTATTACCCTAACACATGTCCTAATTCTATAGGAAAAGTGTAATTCGACCAAAAACAAACTTAGGAATAACATATGACCATTTAGGCCCACTTGGATTAGATTAGGACATTTATTATTAATTTATTTAAAGAAGGGTTAAAATAGTTAAAATCAATGTTTAATAAGTAAATCATTTTTAATATGGGGTTATACATAAGATAAATTCGACTATCAATATTCATTATAAAGATAAAAAGATTTCCTACATAATGGTATTTTATTTGTAATTTTTAGACATTAAATAATTTAATTTATTTATGACACAATGATGATGCAGTAATTATCATATTAATGAAATATTGACATAATTGATGTTATAAACACCAAAATAAATGTAATTTGAGACTTTTTATGAATTCCAATAATTTTATAGGTTACTATGATATATTAATGTTGATTTAATCAACTTTTTTAGAACATATAATTCTGTTATGACTTTCACAAAAATCATATATCAAATACTGTCAAAATTGACACAAAATAGTTTATAAATCAAATATTATATTATTAATTTTTATTTTATTCCAAAAAATCTAATTTTCGGCCAAATAACATTGATAAGGATACTTATATTAATAATAAACAATTTGGGGTTCTTTTGTCATGTTATAGTAAGTGTATTAACCATATAGTGAAAGAAAACAAAAAGACACGGTAAAAGTTAAATTAATTAACTTAGAGTTAAATCTAATTTATAAGGTTAAAATAATACCCTAAACTTGTCTAAATCATATTGGTTGATAGTATTTAGACCCATCCCCACTTTAGATTCGAAATAAGACCCTTTGTAACCATTATAAACCGATTTTGACTTTAATATAAAATAATATTTTGAGATATTCCTAAGGTGCCCCTCTCCTCCCTTATAAAAGGGCACCTCCTCCCCCTCCTCCTCACACCAAATTGAGCACTCAAGCTCGGCCAACCCCTGCCATTTTATCCTCTCCACTTCCCTAGAATAATCCTAGAGTTCCTGGTCTTCTTCAAAGACCAATCTTAGTTCCCTAAGTGGAGGATTCAAAGAGGCGTTCCAAAGAAGAGGTAATATCCATTACCGATCTTTTCAATTTCTTTCTTCTTCAACTTCTTCTTCTTTAGTTGTTTCATAATAAAGTAATAACATCAGTATTACTTACATACTGATATGTTATTATAAATATGAAACAACCCTAATTCACCTTCTATCCATCCTACGGAAAAATGAAATCACCGCGCGTGCGTACGTACGGAATACCGTCTCCACGCCGTGGTGTAATCTATTTTCCACCATCACTTTACAAGGATGGGTATAATTGTGTAATGAGTAACTATTTATGATTATTATAAAGTAATATTTATACTGAAATAATATATATATACTCCAATACAATTCCACGATCATAGGAACGATATCATCACTCGTGCGTACGTACGGAATACCGTCTCCACGATGTGAAGCGACTCGTTCTACATGATCATCATTACATAGTAATTATATAAATGAATTGAATGAATAAATATGATATATGTTACACTAATACCATTCTAGATATAAGGTATATATAACCTTAAAATAAGAATAAGAACTTATTCGGCAAAACACGCATAAGAACAAAAGGCAATAAAGACCCGAGTAACAAGTAACAATGAAATATTACTAATAAGAAGCTAAGAATATGACCATATATGATATCATATCAATATGTATGACTCTGGAATAAGTCAATAACATTATTTAAACCATTATACAGGAGCTTCGGACACGTACAAAGCAAATCGGACCTAAGGTAAGGGAAATATCACAATCTCATTTTTATCCGAGATTGTTTATTCGTAAGTATTTACTGGGGTGTATTTTATCATCCACATCCATGTTTCCTCAATATGTAATATTATTTCCATCCAATTACAATATTTTAAATCCAATTTTACCCTTCGGTGAGTTTTTAGTAAAGAATAAGAAAGGAATCTTTTGTTGTTTTTCGTACGAGGTACTTTTTGACTTTTCCGACAAAAGTACGAAGAATGTTTTTTTAACTTATACGGAATGAATGGATTTTTAAAAAATTATTCCCAAGAAGCTTCCTTTACAAGTTTTCAAGTTTATTTTTAATCAACTTCTTTTAGTTTATAATTGTATGACATGTTAAGAAAAGAAAAGTGTTTTTGAAGAAGAAAGGATATTTTCCTCAAGAATGGAGTTCAAGTGTTTTATCAAAATTATTTTCTATCTAAGATAATAAAGGGTTCTGTTTTTATCCCTATTATTACATTGATTTGATCATGTTGTGATGGAATTATTTTTATGAATTTCTTTATCTTATATGAATTTATTAATGATGTCATGATGTTTCAAGAATCCCATTTTTGTTACATGTGTTATGCGATGATGTATGTTTTATGATTATGTGGCACACATAAGAAAGGATTCATTATAAGATGGGTGGGACCTATATCTCCCTCCAATGCATTGGGTAAAGATTTTATATCTCATGAGATAGACATGGCTGGAACGGTAGGTTATACCGGTTCAGTGAAACAGGACTGGAACGAGGGTGACTCGGTTCAGAAAGGGACTTTGTCCACTAAGATAGTCTTGGCAATGAGTAATGACTAACAAGAAATGATTTTCCATGATTATGTGTGCATGACACAAAGTTTCAAGATTTATGTTATGATTATGGGGATCTCATTTTCACTTCTATGATTTATTCCATGATAAGATATTATGATCTCTTTTGCAGGTTTTAATTTTCAAAAAGATATGATATGATTTTTATTTCCTTTATTTGCCCTTGCTGAGCATTTGAGCTCACCCTTTTATGTTTTCTTTTCCCCAGGTCAGGAAGACGGATATTAAGTAGAATATGCTAAAAGCGACCCTAGATATGATGAAATAAATGGGAGACACTGTAGAAGATTTATGAACCAGTTGTTTATGTTTCCCAGTTTCTAAAGACACTATACCTTTACGGTCCTTTGTGGTTTTGTCATATGTTGTAATAAGTGTGATTAAATTTTGAAGTATTAACAATGTATGTAAAGTATGGGTCATTATAGTTGGTATCAGAGGAAAGGTATAGTCAACCTTTGGAAACTAGGATTTGAGAGCCTTAGTAAGAACCCTAAGAATAAGTCTAAGCATAGAACACAATCTTAGTGTTTTATAGATGTCCTTGAATAACCTAGGATAATACCTTAAGCATGAAAATTTTATTCTTGAATTATGTGGTTTTCCTATTATAATTAGTGTTTCTCACACTATTCTTCTTGGTTTTAGTCAATGGCTGGAACCCGAAGGAACCGTGTTAATGCGGAATGCGATGGGCAATGCAATGATTGTCCCCCTGAGCAACCAAACGATATGGGAGCTGGAATGCAAAATCTTGTAGCCATGCTCACACAACTTTCTCAAGCTATGAATCATGCAGGACTTCCAAACGAGCAAAGGAAGGAGCAACATTCTGTTGAATCCTTCATGAGGCAGCGTCCACCTTCTTTCAGCGGGTCTACTGATCCATTAGTTGCTGAACAATGGATTAGTACTACTGAAAAGATATGTTCAGTTCTTCGATGTTCTGAGCATGATAAAGTCATCCTAGCAGTGTATCGTTTGGAAGGAGAAGCTGATCAATGGTGGAATCTTATTAAGAATACGAGGCAAAGGGATGAAATTGAGTCTATGGAATGGGATGAGTTCAAGAACTTATTTTTCAATAAATACTTCCCTCCTATTCTCCGAACAAAGATGGAGAAAGAGTTCCTTGAACTGAAGCAAAGGGATGATGAATCTGTTAGTACCTATGAAGCAAATTTTACAAGACTTGCAAGGTACGCTTCTGGTATTATTATCCAACATGAGAGTAATATCGATCGATTCTTTAGTGGCTTAAAACCAAGTCTTTGAAGGGCGTTAGCCATAAGGGACTTCAATAGCTACGAGGAAATCGTTCGATGTGCTCTCAAAGTCAAGATGGAGATTGGAGTAACCCATCAGTCACATGGGTTTGATAAGAAGAGGAAGATGGAATTCAAAGAAAAATCTAAAGAGCACAAGGAAAAGAAGATGAGATTTTCCTTATGCTCAGAGTGTGGAAAGAAACATGGAGGGAGTTGTCTTAAAGGGACAAGTAAATGTTTTAAATGTGGAAAAGAAGTTCCTCGGGCATTTGAATGCCGTGATAATGGGAAGAAGATGTCTAATGACGCAAACAAAGGAAGGGATACACAGAATGAACCTACTACACTTCAATGTTTCAAGTGCAAGGAGATGGGGCATTATGCCAATCAATGCCCAAATCCAAGGGTTGATGATGATGGTCGACGACAAAAAAATCTTAAGGCTAAAGGCAAAGGAAATTCACATGCAATTTCTATCAGCGATGTGGAGTACGATAACGAAGTGGTGAAAGGTACACTTACCGTCCACTCTAAAGTAGCAAATGTTTTATTTGATTCTGGATTCACCCACTCTTTTATTTCTAAAGAATTTTCTAAGGGTATCACCGTATTACCTCAACAATTAGATGTTGAGTTAGCTGTGACAACACCTAATGGCACAACTGTCGCATCAAAAGTTTATAATTCTTCTCCGATCGAAGTTTGTGGGAAAGTGCTTCCTGCAAATCTTGTGATCCTTCCTTTAGTGTAATTTGATGTGATTCTTGGCATGGATTGGCTTTCTCTACATGGAGCTCATATCAATTTCCAAAGAAGGGAAGTCACATTTCATATTCCAGATCAATCTACGATCGTATACCAATGCAAGGATGAACATAACCTTCCAGTGGAAATTTCTTCCATCTTATGGGTATTGATTCTACTAAATGAAGGTTATTTATCTCAAATGGTTGGTGAGAAACTCACGATTAAGAATATTCCCATTGTACGGGAGTTTGATGATGTCTTTCCGGAGGAATTACCAGGTCTTCCACCAAATTGTGAAGTTGAGTTTTCAATAGAACTCGTACCGGGCGCTTTGCCAATTTCAAAGACACCTTATAGAATGGCCCCAATTGAGTTGCAGGAATTGAAGAAGCAACTACAAGAGAATATTGATAAGGGATTCATACGCCCTAGTGCGTCACCTTGGGGAGCACCTGTTCTATTTGTTAATAAGAAAGATGGATCAATGAGACTCTGCATTGATTATCGGGAACTTAACAAGATCACTATCAAGAACAAATATCCTCTCCCACGCATTGATGACTTATTTGACCAACTATGCGGAGCTCAATACTTTTCCAAGATTGATCTTCATTCAGGGTATCATCAATTAAGGGTCAAAAGGGAGGATATACCAAATACGGCTTTCCGTACAAGGTATGAACACTATGAATTTATAGTGATGCCATTTGGTCTTACTAATTCCCCTACTATCTTCATGGATCTAATGAATAGAGTCTTTGGAGACTATCTTGATCAATTTGTGGTAGTCTTTATAGATGATATTCTTGTCTATTCAAAGAGCAAGGAAGAGCATGAAGATCACTTGATAATTATATTGAAGACCCTGAGAAAGGAGAAGCTTTATGCCAAATTTACCAAGTGTGAATTTTGTCTTCAAAAAGTTGCATTTTTGGGTCACATAATCTCAAAAGAGGGGATATCTGTGGATCCAGCAAAAACAGAGGTTATCGAAAGATGGTCGAGACCAACAACAGTAACTGAGATCCGAAGTTTTCTTGGTTTGGATGGATATTATCGACGTTTTGTAAAAGATTTTTCACGATTATCTAATCCACTCACCATGTTGACTCGGAAAGGAGTTAAGTTTGTCTGGACAGAGGAATGTGAAGAGAATTTCAAGGAGTTGAAAAGAAGGTTATCCAGTGCACCTGTGCTCACACTGCCTTGTAGTGGAGAAAGGTTTGTGATCTACAGTGATGCATCCAAGAAGGGATTGGGGTGTGTTCTTATGCAAAATTATATGGTGATAGCTTATGCCTCAAGACAGTTGAAAATACATGAGCAAAATTACCCAACACATGATTTGGAGTTGGCTGCGGTAATCTTTGCATTAAAGATTTGGAGGCATTACCTTTATGGTGAAAGGTGTGATATTTATACTGATCATAAAAGTTTAAAGTATATTTTCACACAAAAGGAGTTGAATATGCGTCAAAGAAGATGGTTGGAGCTGATTAAGGATTATGACTGCTCAATCCATTACCACCCTGGGAAAGAAAACAAGGTGTCAGATGCATTAAGTCGACAAGACCATGCTAGTTTATCCATGATGAGGATCACAAAAGATCCAATATTTATGGATTTACAAAGGATGGATCTTGGAATTATAATGGAAGGGGAAAAATCTTATCTTTCTCAAATGAATGTTCAACCATCTATACATGTGAAGATTAAAGAGGCACAGAAAGAAGATGTCGAGTTACAAAAGAAGGTGAGAAATGTTCCTGAATTCAACCTTGATTGTGATGGGATAATAATGTTCAGGAATCGGGTTTGTGTTCCTCCCATCCCCGAATTAAAGAAGGAGCTGCTGGATGAGGCTCATAGTTCATCATTCTCTATTCATCCTGGAAGCACGAAGATGTATAGGGACCTGAAAGAGTACTTCTGGTGGGATGGCATGAAAAGAGATGTTGCTGAATATGTCTCTTGATGCTTGGTTTGTCAACAAGTTAAAGCTGAGAGACAGAATTCTAAGGGGATGTTACAACCATTACCCATACCCGAATGGAAATGGGAAAACATCACTATGGACTTTGTCACAGGACTTCCTAAAACATCCAATGGCAATAATGCTATTTGGGTCATAGTTGATCGTCTTACAATGTCTGCACACTTCATTCCTATTAGAGAGGATTTCTCTCTAGATCAGCTTGCCAGGATATATGTAAAGGAAGTGGTAAGATTGCATGGAGTACCACTTTCTATTATATCTGATCGGGATCCGAGATTTACCTTGAAGTTCTGTCGAAGTCTTCAGCATACTCTGGATACAGAGTTGAGTTTCATCACTGCTTATCATCCTCAAACAGACGGTCAGTCTGAGAGAAAAATTCAAACCCTAGAAGATATGTTGAGAGCTTGCTCTATGGATTTCAAAGGAGGTTGGGATCAACACCTACCTTTGGTGGAATTTTCTTATAATAATAGCTTTCACTCCAGTATTCAGATGGCTCCTTATGAAGCTCTCTATGGAAAGAAATGCAGGACTCCAACTTGCTGGGATGAAGTTGGGGAAAGAAAGCTATTAGGACCTGATCTCATTGATGAAATGGCAGAAAAGGTCAGATCTATTCAACAACACATAAGAGCAGCTCAGAGTCGACAGAAAAGCTATGCCGACAACCGAAGAAAAGACCTAGAGTTTGAAGTGGGCGATAAAGTGTTCTTACGAATATCTCCCTGGAAGAGGGTTATGAGATTTGGAAAGAAGGGGAAGTTGAGCCCTAGATATATCGGTCCTTTCGAAATACTGGATCGTGTTGGGAAGGTAGCTTACCGATTGGCGCTTCCACCGAATCTCTCTCAAGTTCACGATGTGTTCCATGTATCTCTCCTGAGAAAGTACATACCAGATCCTTCACATGTACTCAGCTCAGAAGTTGTACCGTTGGAGCAAGATCTTTCTTATGAAGAACAGCCGATAGAGATTCTGGATCGTAGCGAAAAAGTCCTACGAAACAAGACCACTCGCTTGGTGAATGTTTTATGGAGGAACCACCAACTTGAAGAAGCTACATGGGAGCTTGAGGATATGATGAGGGAGAAGTATCCTCATCTGTTTGTTACAAAGTGACGAATTTCGAGGGCGAAATTCTTTTTAAGGGGGGTAGAATGTAACACCCGAGACTTTTATGTTATATAAATCATCAAAGGAATCTTTTTCTACACAACACTTGCTTGGCTTTCTTTACACGCAATCGCAACCTTCCTCGATAGCTTGCGTCGTACGCAATACCGAGTTTCACTAAACAACGATATGCTATTAAAATATTATTAAAACTAGCCGTTATGAATAGTAATAACCACTTTTAGAAATTTTATAAATTTTATTTTTCAAAATGGACTTCATTTTTGGATTCGGAATACCGAAATTAGCCTAGGGTGAAATTTTGGTATTTTTCTGAAAACTTTCAATTTTTGATGAATAGTGAAACCACTAAGTGGTAGGTTAAAAACTGAATTTTGCATAAAAATTAATTTTACCGCTTCTGTGAATGGAATTTAGAAAACCCGAGAGACACGGTTAATATCAAGGACTAAAATGTGGTTCAATGAGATGAAAATAATTTTTTGGTGAATAGTAACTTTTTACCTTTTTTACCGCGGTTAATAGTAAATAGGGTAACTAAGGGTAAATATGATATTACTATTACCCTAACACATGTCCTAATTCTATTGGACAAGAGTAATTCGACCAAAAACAAACTTAGGAATAAAATATGACCATTTAGGCCCACTTGGATTAGATTAGGACATTTATTATTAATTTATTTAAAGAAGGGTTAAAATAGTTAAAATCAATGTTTAATAAGTAAATCATTTTTAATATGGGGTTATACATAAGATAAATTAGACTATAAATATTCATTAGAAAGCTAAAAAGATTTCCTACATAATGGTATTTTATTTGTAATTTTTAGACATTAAATAATTTAATTTATTTATGACACAATGATGATGCAGTAATTATCTTATTAATGAAATATTGACATAATTGATGTTATAAACACCAAAATAAATGTAATTTGAGACTTTTTATGAATTCCAATAATTTTATAGGTTACTATGATATATTAATGTTGATTTAATCAACTTTTTTAGAACATATAATTCTGTTATGACTTTCACAAAAATCATATATCAAATACTGTCAAAATTGACACAAAATAGTTTATAAATCAAATATTATATTATTAATTTTTATTTTATTCCAAAAAATCTAAGGATCGGAAAAATAACTTAGATAAGGATATATATATTAATAATAAACAATTTGGGGTTCGTTTGGCATGTTATAGTAAGTGTATTAACCATATAGTGAAAGAAAACAAAAAGACACGGTAAAAGTTAAATTAATTAACTTAGAGTTAAATCTAATTGATAAGGTTAAAATAATACCCTAAACTTGTCCAAATCCTATTGTTTGATAGGATTTCGACCCATCCCCACTTTAGCTTCGAAATAATACCCTTTGGAACCATTATAAACCGATTTTGACTTTAATATAAAATAATATTTTGAGATATTCCTAAGGTGCCCCTCTCCTCCCTTATAAAAGGGCACATCCTCCCCCTCCTCCTCACACCAAATTGAGCACTCAAGCTCGGCCAACCCCTGCCATTTTCTCCTCTCCACTTCCCTAGAATAATCCTAGAGGTCCTGGTCTTCTTCAAAGACCAATCTTAGTTCCCTAAGTGGAGGATTCAAAGAGGCGTTCCAAAGAAGAGGTAATATCCATTACCGATCTTTTCAATTTCTTTCTTCTTCAAATTCTACTTCTTTAGTTGTTTCATAATAAAGTAATAACATCATTATTACTTAAATACTGATATGTTATTATAAATATGAAACAACCCTAATTCACCTTCTATCCACCCTACGGAAAAATGAAATCACCACGCGTGCGTACGTACGAAATACCGTCTCCACGCCGTGGTGTAATCTATTTTCCACCATCACTTTACAAGGATGGGTATAATGGTGTAATGAGTAACTATTTATGATTATTATAAAGTAATATTGATACTGAAATAATATATATATATATACTCCAATACAATTCCACGATCATAGGAACGATATCATCACTCGTGCGTACGTACGGAATACCGTCTCCACGATGTGAAGCGACTCGTTCTACATGATCATCATTACATAGTAATTATATAAATGAATTGAATGAATAAATATGATATATGTTACACTAATACCATTCTGGATATAAGGTATCTATAACCTTAAAATAAGAATAAGAATTTATTCGGCAAAACACGCATAAGAACAAAAGGCAATAAAGACCCGAGTAACAAGTAACAATGAAATATTACTAATAAGAAGCTTAGAATATGACCATATATGATATCATATCAATATGTATGATTCTGGAATAAGTCAATAACATTATTTAAACCATTATACAGGAGCTTCGGACACGTACAAAGCAAATCGGACCTAAGGTAAGGGAAATATCACAATCTCATTTTTATCCAAGATTGTTTATTCGTAAGTATTTACTGGGGTGTATTTTATCATCCACATCCATGTTTCCTCAATATGTAATATTATTTCCATCCACTTACAATAGTTTAAATCCAATTTTACCCTTCGGTGAGTTTTTAGTAAAGAATAAGAAAGGAATCTTTTGTTGTTTTTCGTACGAGGTACTTTTTGACTTTTCCGACAAAAGCACGAAAAAATTTTTTTTTAACTTATACAGCATGAATGGATTTTTAAAAAATTATTCCCAAGAAGCTTCCTTTACAAGTTTTCAAGTTTATTTTTAATCAACTTCTTTTAGTTTATAATTGTATGACATGTTAAGAAAAGAAAAGTGTTTTTGAAGAAGAAAGGATATTTTCCTCAAGAATGGAGTTCAAGTGTTTTATCAAAATTATTTTCCATCTAAGATAATAAAGGGTTCTGTTTTTATCCCTATTATTACATTGATTTGATCTTGTTGTGATGGAATTATTTTTATGAATTTCTTTATCTTATATGAATTTATTTATGATGTCATGATGGTTCAAGAATCCCATTTTTGTTACATGTGTTATGCGATGATGTATGTTTTATGATTATGTGGCACACATAAGAAAGGATTCATTATAAGATGGGTGGGACCTATATCTCCCTCCAATGAATTGGGTAAAGATTTTATATCTCATGAGATAGACATGGCTGGAACGGTAGGTTATACCGGTTCAGTGAAACAGGACTGGAACGAGGGTGACTCGGTTCAGAAAGGGACTTTGTCCACTAAGATAGTCTTGGCAATGAGTCATGACTAACAAGAAATGATTTTCCATGATTATGTGTGCGTGCCACAAAGTTTCAAGTTTTATGTTATGATTATGGGGATCTCATTTTCACTTCTATGATTTATTCCATGATAAGATATTATGATCTCTTTTGCAGGTTTTAATTTTCAAAAAGATATGATATGATTTTTATTTCCTTTATTTGCCCTTGCTGAGCATTTGAGCTCACCCTTTTATGTTTTCATTTCCCCAGGTCAGGAAGAAGGATATTAAGTAGAATATGCTAAAAGGGACCCTAGATATGATGAAATAAATGGGAGACACTGTAGAAGATTTATGAACCAGTTGTTTATGTTTCCCAGTTTCTAAAGACACTAAACCTATACGGTCCTTTGTGGTTTTGTCATATGTTTTAATAAGTGTGCTTAAATTTTGATGTATTTACAATGTATGTAAAGTATGGGTCGTTATAGTTGGTATTAGAGGAAAGGTATAGTCAACCATTGGAAACTAGGATGTGAAAGCCTTAGTAAGAACCCTAAGGATAAGTCTAAGCATAGAACACAATCTTAGTGTTTTATAGATGTCCTTGAATAACCTAGGATAAGACCTTAAGAATGAAAATTTTATTCTTGAATTATGTGGTTTTCCTATTATAATTAGTGTTGCTCACACTATTCTTCTTGGTTTTAGTCAATGGCTGGAACCCGAAGGAACCGTGTTAATGCGGAATGCGATGAGCAATGCAATGATTGTCCCCCTGAGCAACCAAACGATATGGGAGCTGGAATGAAAAATCTTGTAGCCATGCTCACACAACTTTCTCAAGCTATGAATCATGCAGGACTTCCAAACGAGCAAAGGAAGGAGCAACATTCTGTTGAATCCTTCATGAGGCAGCGTCCACCTTCTTTCAGCGGGTCTAATGATCCATTAGTTGCTGAACAATGGATTAGTACTACTAAAAAGATATTTTCAGTTCTTCAATGTTCTGAGCATGATAAAGTCATCCTAGCAGTGTATCGTTTGGAAGGAGATGCTGATCAATGGTGGAATCTTATTAAGAATACGAGGAAAAGGGATGAAATTGAGTCTATGGAATGGGACGAGTTCAAGAACTTATTTTTCAATAAATACTTCCCTAGTATTCTCCGAACAAAGATGGAGAAAGAGTTCCTTGAACTGAAGCAAAGGGATGATGAATCTGTTAGTACCTATGAAGCAAATTTTACAAGACTTGCAAGGTACGCTTCTGGTATTATTATCCAACCTGAGAGTAAGATCGATCGATTCTTTAGTGGCTTAAAACCAAGTATTCGAAGGGCGTTAGCCATAAGAGACTTCAATAGATACGAGGAAATCGTTCGATGTGCTCTCAAAGTCAAGATGGAGATTGGAGTAACCCATCAGTCACATGGGTTTGATAAGAAGAGGAAGATGGAATTCAAAGAAAAATCTAAAGAGCACACGGAAAAGAAGATGAGCTTTTCCTTATGCTCAAAGTGTGGAAAGAAACATGGAGGGATTTGTCTTAAAGGGACAAGTAAATGTTTTAAATGTGGAAAAGAAGGTCATCGGGCATTTGAATGCCGTGATAATGGGAAGAAGATGTCTAATGACGCAAACAAAGGAAGGGATACACAGAATGAACCTACTACACTTCAATGTTTCAAGTGCAAGGAGATGGGGCATTTTGCCAATCAATGCCCAAATCCAAGGGTTGATGATGATGGCCGACGTCAACAAAATCTTAAGGCTAAATACAAAGGAAAGTCACATGCAATTTCTATCAGCGATGTGGAGTACGATAACGAAGTGGTGAAAGGTACACTTACCATCCACTCTAAAGTAGCAAATGTTTTATTTGATTCTGGATCCACCCACTCTTTTATTTCTAAAGAATTTTCTAAGGGTATCACCGTATTACCTCAACAATTAGATGTTGAGTTAGCTGTGACAACACCTAATGGCACAACAGTCGCATCAAAAGTTTATAATTCTTCTCCGATCGAAGTTTGTGGGAAAGTGCTTCCTGCAAATCTTGTGATCCTTCCTTTAGTGGAATTTGATGTGATTCTTGGCATGGATTGTATTTATCTACATGGAGCTCATATCAATTTCCAAAGAAGGGAAGTCACATTTCATATTCCAGATCAATCTACGATCGTATACCAATGCAAGGATGAACATAACCTTCCAGTGGAAATTTCTTCCATCTTATGGGTATTGATTCCACTAAATGAAGGTTATTTATCTCGAATGGTTGGTGAGAAACTCACGATTAAGAATATGCCCATTGTACGGGAGTTTGATGATGTATTTCCGGAGGAATTACCGGGTCTTCCACCAAATCGTGAAGTTGAGTTTTCAATAGAACTCGTACCGGGCGCTTTGCCAATTTCAAAGACACCTTATAGAATGGCCCCAATTGAGTTGCAGGAATTGAAGAAGAAACTCCAAGAGAATCTTGATAAGGGATTCATACGCCCTAGTGCGTCACCTTGGGGAGCACCTGTTCTATTTGTTAAGAAGAAAGATGGATCAATGAGACTCTGCATTGATTATCGAGAACTTAACAAGATCACTATCAAGAACAAATATCCTCTCCCACGCATTGATGACTTATTTGACCAACTACACGGAGCTCAATACTTTTCCAAGATTGATCTTCGTTCAGGGTATCATCAATTAAGGGTCAAAAGGGAGGATATACCAAAGACGGCTTTCCGTACAAGGTATGGACTCTATGAATTTATAGTGATGCCATTTGGTCTTACTAATTCCCCTGCTATCTTCATGGATCTAATGAATAGAGTCTTTAGAGACTATCTTGATCAATTTGTGGTAGTCTTTATAGACGATATTCTTGTCTATTCAAAGAGCAAGGAAGAGCATGAAAATCACTTGAGAATTATATTGAAGACCCTGAGAAATGAGAAGCTTTATGCCAAATTTACCAAGTGTGAATTTTGGCTTCAAAAAGTTGCATTTTTGGGTCACATAATCTCAAAAGAGGGGATATCTGTGGATCCAGCAAAAACAGAGGTTATCGAAAGATGGTCGAGACCAACAACAGTAACTAAGATCCGAAGTTTTCTTGGTTTGGATGGATATTATCGACGTTTTGTAAAAGATTTTTCACGATTATCTAATCCACTCACCAAGTTGACTCGGAAAGGAGTTAAGTTTGTCTGGACAGAGGAATATGAAGAGAATTTCAAGGAGTTGAAAAGAAGGTTATCCAGTGCACCTGTGCTCACACTGCCTTGTAGTAGAGAAAGGTTTGTGATCTACAGTGATGCATTCAAGAAGGTATTGGGGTGTGTTCTTATGCAAAATGATATGGTGATAGCTTATGCCTCAAGACAGTTGAAAATCCATGAGAAAAATTACCCAACACATGATTTGGAGTTGGCTGCGGTAATCTTTGCATTAAAGATTTGGAGGAATTACCTTTATGGTGAAAGGTGTGATATTTATACTGATCATAAAAGTTTAAAGTATATTTTCACACAAAAGGAGTTGAATATGCGTCAAAGAAGATGGTTGGAGCTGATTAAGGATTATGACTGCTCAATCCATTACCACCCTGGGAAAGCAAACAAGGTGGCAGATACATTAAGTCGACAAGACCATGCTAGTTTATCCATGATGAGGATCACAAAAGATCCAATATTTATGGATTTACAAAGGATGGATCTTGGAATTATAATGGAAGGGGAAAAATCTTATCTTTCTCAAATGAATGTTCAACCATCTATACATGTGAAGATTAAAGAGGCACAGAAAGAAGATGTCGAGTTACAAAAGAAGGTGAGAAATGTTCCTGAATTCAACCTTGATTGTGATGGGATAATAATGTTCAGGAATCGGGTTTGTGTTCCTCCCATCCCTGAATTAAAGAAGGAGCTGCTGGATGAGGCTCATAGTTCATCATTCTCTATTCATCCTGGAAGCACGAAGATGTATAGGGACCTGAAAGAGTACTTCTGGTGGGATGGCATGAAAAGAGATGTTGCTGAATATGTCTCTCGATGCTTGGTTTGTCAACAAGTTAAAGCTGAGAGACAGAAGTCTAAGGGGATGTTACAACCATTACCCATACCCGAATGGAAATGGGAAAACATCACTATGGACTTTGTAACAGGACTTCCTAAAACATCCAAAGGCAATAATGCTATTTGGGTCATAGTTGATCGTCTTACAAAGTCTACACACTTCATTCCTATTAGAGAGGATTTCTCTCTAGATCAGCTTGCCAGGATATATGTAAAGGAAGTGGTAAGATTGCATGGAGTACCACTTTCTATTATATCTGATCAGGATCCAAGATTTACCTCGAAGTTCTGGCGAAGTCTTCAGCATACTCTGGATACAGAGTTGAGTTTCAGCACTGCTTATCATCCTCAGACAGACGGTCAGTCTGAGAGAACAATTCGAACCCTAGAAGATATGTTGAGAGCTTGCTCTATGGATTTCAAAGGAGGTTGGGATCAACACCTACCTTTGGTGGAATTTTCTTATAATAATAGCTTTCACTCCAGTATTCAGATGGCTCCTTATGAAGCTCTCTATGTAAGGAAATGCAGGACTCCAACTTGCTGGGATGAAGTTGGGGAAAGAAAGCTATTAGGACCTGATCTCGTTGATGAAATGGCAGAAAAGGTCAGATCTATTCAACAACACATAAGAGCAGCTCAGAGTCGACAGAAAAGCTATTCCGACAACCGAAGAAAATACCTAGAGTTTGAAGTGGGCGATAAAGTGTTCTTACGAATATCTCCCTGGAATAGGGTTATGAGATTTGGAAAGAAGGGGAAGTTGAGCCCTAGATATATCGGTCCTTTCGAAATACTGGATCGTGTTGGGAAGGTACCTTACTGATTTGCGCTTCCACCGAATCTCTCTCAAGTTCACGATGTGTTCCATGTATCTCTCCTGAGAAAGTACATACCATATCCTTCACATGTACTCAGCTCAGAAGTTGTACCGCTGGAGCAAGATCTTTCTTATGAAGAACAGCCGATAGAGATTCTAGATCGTAGCGAAAAAGTCCTACGAAACAAGACCACTCGCTTGGTGAAAGTTTTATGGAGGAACCACCAACTTGAAGAAGCTACATGGGAGCTTGAGGATATGATGAGGGAGAAGTATCCTCATCTGTTTATTACAAAGTGACGAATTTCGAGGGCGAAATTCTTTTTAAGGGGGGTAGAATGTAACACCCGAGACTTTTATGTTATATAAATCATCAAAGGAATCTTTTTCTACACAACACTTGCTTGGCTTGCTTTACACGCAATCGCGACCTTCCTCGATAGCTTGCGTCGTACGCAATACCGAGTTTCACTAAACAACGATATGCTATTAAAATATTATTAAAACTAGCCGTTATGAATAGTAATAACCACTTTTTGAAATTTTATAAATTTTATTTTTCAAAATGGACTTCATTTTTGGATTCAGAATACCGAAATTAGCCTAGGGTGAAATTTTGGTATTTTTCTGAAAACTTTCAATTTTTGATGAATAGTGAAACCACTAAGTGGTAGGTTAAAAACTGAATTTTGCATAAAACGTAATTTTACCGCTTCTGTGAATGGAATTTCGAAAATCCGAGAGACACGGTTAATATCAAGGACTAAAATGTGGTTCAATGAGATGAAAATAATTTTTTGGTGAATAGTAACTTTTTACCTTTTTTACCGCGGTTAATAGTAAATAGGGTAACTAAGGGTAAATATGATATTACTATTACCCTAACACATGTACTAATTCTATTGGACAAGTGTAATTCGACCAAAAACAATCTTAGGAATAAAATATGACCATTTAGGCCCACTTGGATTAGATTAGGACATTTATTATTAATTTATTTAAAGAAGGGTTAAAATAGTTAAAATCAATGTTTAATAAGTAAGTCATTTTTAATATGGGGTTATACATAAGATAAATTCGACTATAAATATTCATTAGAAAGCTAACAATATTTCATACATAATGGTATTTTATTTGTAATTTTTAGACATTAAATAATTTAATTTATTTATGACACAATGATGATGCAGTAATTATCTTATTAATGAAATATTGACATAATTGATGTTATAAACACCAAAATAAATGTAATTTGAGACTTTTTATGAATTACAATAATTTTCTAGGTTACTATGATATATTAATGTTGATTTAATAAACTTTTTTTGAACATATAATTCTGTTATGACTTTCACAAAAATCATATATCAAATAGTGTCAAAATTGACACAAAATAGTTTTTAAATCAAATATTATATTATTAATTGTTATTTTATTCCTAAAAATCTAAGGTTCGGCCAAATAACTTAGATAAGGATATATATATTAATAATAAACAATTTGGGGTTCGTTTGGCATGTTATAGTAAGTGTATTAACCATATAGTGAAAGAAAACAAAAAGACACGGTAAAAGTTAAATTAATTAACTTAGAGTTAAATCTAATTGATAAGGTTAAAATAATACCCTAAACTTGTCTAAATCCTATTGGTTGATAGGAGTTCGACCCATCCCCACTTTAGCTTCGAAATAATACCCTTTGGAACCATTATAAACCGATTTTGACTTTAATATAAAATAATATTTTGAGATATTCCTAAGGTGCCCCTCTCCTCCCTTATAAAAGGGCACCTCCTCCCCCTCCTCCTCACACCAAATTGAGCACTCAAGCTCGGCCAAACCCTGCAATTTTCTCCTCTCCACTTCCCTATAATAATCCTAGATGTCCTGGTCTTCTTCAAAGACCAATCTTAGTTCCCTAAGTGGAGGATTCAATGAGGCGTTCCAAAGAAGAGGTAATATCCATTACCGATCTTTTCAATTTCTTTTTCTTCAACTTCTTCTTCTTTAGTTGTTTCATAATAAAGTAATAACATAATTATTACTTACATACTGATATGTTATTATAAATATGAAACAACCCTAATTCACCTTCTATCCATCCTACGGAAAAATGAAATCACCGCGCGTGCGTACGTACGAAATACCGTCTCCACGCCGTGGTGTAATCTATTTTCCACCATCACTTTACAAGGATGGGTATAATGGTGTAATGAGTAACTATTTATGATTATTATAATGTATCATTGATAAGGAAATAATATATATATATACTCCAATACAATTCCACAATCATAGGAACGATATCATCACTCGTGCGTACGTACGGAATACCGTCTCCACGATGTGAAGCGACTCGTTCTACATGATCATCATTACATAGTAATTATATAAATGAATTGAATGAAAAAATATGATATATGTTACACTAATACCATTCTGGATATAAGGTATCTATAACCTTAAAATAAGAATAAAAATTTATTCGGCAAAACACGCATAAGAACAAAAGGCAATAAAGACCCGAGTAACAAGTAACAATGAAATATTACTAATAAGAAGCTAAGAATATGACCATATATTATATCATATCAATATGTATGATTCTTGAATAAGTCAATAACATTATTTAAACCATTATACAGGAGCTTCGGATACGTACAAAACAAATCGGTCCTAAGGTAAGGGAAATATCACAATCTCATTTTTATCCGAGATTGTTTATTCGTAAGTATTTACTGGGGTGTATTTTATCATCCACATCCATGTTTCCTCAATATGTAATATTATTTCCATCCACTTACAGTAGTTTAAATCCAATTTTACCCTTCGGTGAGTTTTTAGTAAAGAATAAGAAAGGAATCTTTTGTTGTTTTTCGTACGAGGTACTTTTTGACTTTTCCGACAAAAGTACGAAGAATGTTTTTTTAACTTATACGGAATGAATGGATTTTTAAAAAATTATTCCCAAGAAGCTTCCTTTACAAGTTTTCAAGTTTATTTTTAATCAACTTCTTTTAGTTTATAATTGTATGACATGTTAAGAAAAGAAAAGTGTTTTTGAAGAAGAAAGGATATTTTCCTCAAGAATGGAGTTCAAGTGTTTTATCAAAATTATTTTCCATCTAAGATAATAAAGGGTTCTGTTTTTATCCCTATTATTACATTGATTTGATCATGTTGTGATGGAATTATTTTTATGAATTTCTTTATCTTATATGAATTTATTTATGATGTCATGATGTTTCAAGAATCCCATTTTTGTTACATGTGTTATGCGATGATGTATGTTTTATGATTATGTGGCACACATAAGAAAGGATTCATTATAAGATGGGTGGGACCTATATCTCCCTCCAATGCATTGGGTAAAGATTTTATATCTCATGAGATAGACATGGCTGGAACGGTAGGTTATACCGGTTCAGTGAAACAGGACTGGAACGAGGGTGACTCGGTTCAGAAAGGGACTTTGTCCACTAAGATAGTCTTGGCAATGAGTCATGACTAACAAGAAATGATTTTCCCTGATTATGTGTACATGACACAAAGTTTCAAGTTTTATGTTATGATTATGGGGATCTCATTTTCACTTCTATGATTTATTCCATGATAAGATATTATGATCTCTTTTGCAGGTTTTAATTTTCAAAAAGATATGATATGATTTTTATTTCCTTTATTTGCCCTTGCTGAGCATTTGAGCTCACCCTTTTATGTTTTCTTTTCCCCAGGTCAGGAAGACGGATATTAAGTAGAATATGCTAAAAGCGACCCTAGATATGATGAAATAAATGGGAGACACTGTAGAAGATTTATGAACCAGTTGTTTATGTTTCCCAGTTTCTAAAGACACTATACCTATACGGTCCTTTGTGGTTTTTTCATATGTTGTAATAAGTGTGCTTAAATTTTGAAGTATTAACAATGTATGTAAATTATGGGTCATTATAGTTGGTATCAGAGGAAAGGTATAGTCAACCTTTGGAAACTAGGATGTGAGAGCCTTAGTAAGAACCCTAAGGATAAGTCTAAGCATAGAACACAATCTTAGTGTTTTATAGATGTCCTTGAATAACCTAGGATAATACCTTAAGCATGAAAATTTTATTCTTGAATTATGTGGTTTTCCTATTATAATTAGTGTTGCTCACACTATTCTTCTTGGTTTTAGTCAATGGCTGGAACCCGAAGGAACCGTGTTAATGCGGAATGCGATGGGCAATGCAATGATTGTCCCCCTGAGCAACCAAACGATATGGGAGCTGGAATGCAAAATCTTGTAGCCATGCTCACACAACTTTCTCAAGCTATGAATCATGCAGGACTTCCAAACGAGCAAAGGAAGGAGCAACATTCTGTTGAATCCTTCATGAGGCAGCGTCCACCTTCTTTCAGCGGGTCTACTGATCCATTAGTTGCTGAACAATGGATTAGTACTACTGAAAAGATATGTTTAGTTCTTCGATGTTCTGAGCATCATAAAGTCATCCTAGCAGTGTATCGTTTGGAAGGAGATGCTGATCAATGGTGGAATCTTATTAAGAATACGAGGCAAAGGGATGAAATTGAGTCTATGGAATGGGACGAGTTCAAGAACTTATTTTTCAATAAATACTTCCCTCCTATTCTCCGAACAAAGATGGAGAAAGAGTTCCTTGAACTGAAGCAAAGGGATGATGAATCTGTTAGTACCTATGAAGCAAATTTTACAAGACTTGCAAGGTACGCTTCTGGTATTATTATCCAACATGAGAGTAATATCGATCGATTCTTTAGTGGCTTAAAACCAAGTCTTTGAAGGGCGTTATCCATAAGGGACTTCAATAGCTACGAGGAAATTGTTCGATGTGCTCTCAAATTCAAGATGGAGATTGGAGTAACCCATCAGTCACATGGGTTTGATAAGAAGAGGAAGATGGAATTCAAAGAAAAATCTAAAGAGCACACGGAAAAGAAGATGAGCTTTTCCTTATGATCAGAGTGTGGAAAGAAACATGGAGGGAGTTGTCTTAAAGGGACAAGTAAATGTTTTAAATGTGGAAAATAAGTTCATCGGGCATTTGAATGTCGTGATAATGGGAAGAAGATGTCTAATGACGCAAACAAAGGAAGGGATACACAGAATGAACCTACTACACTTCAATGTTTCAAGTGCAAGGAGATGGGGCATTATGCCAATCAATGCCCAAATCCAAGGGTTGATGATGATGGTCGACGACAAAAAAATCTTAAGGCTAAAGGCAAAGGAAAGTCACATGCAATTTCTATCAGCGATGTGGAGTACGATAACGAAGTGGTGAAAGGTACACTTACCGTCCACTCTAAAGTAGCAAATGTTTTATTTGATTCTGGATCCACCCACTCTTTTATTTCTAAAGAATTTTCTAAGGGTATCACCATATTACCTCAACAATTAGATGTTGAGTTAGCTGTGACAACACCTAATGGCACAACTGTCGCATCAAAAGTTTATAATTCTTCTCCGATCGAAGTTTGTGGGAAAGTGCTTCCTGCAAATCTTGTGATCCTTCCTTTAGTGTAATTTGATGTGATTCTTGGCATCGATTGGCTTTCTCTACATGGAGCTCATATCAATTTCCAAAGAAGGGAAGTCACATTTCATATTCCAGATCAATCTACGATCGTATACCAATGCAAGGATGAACATAACCTTCCAGTGGAAATTTCTTCCATATTATGGGTATTGATTCCACTAAATGAAGGTTATTTATCTCAAATGGTTGGTGAGAAACTCACGATTAAGAATATTCCCATTTTACGGGAGTTTGATGATGTCTTTCCGGAGGAATTACCAGGTCTTCCACCAAATTGTGAAGTTGAGTTTTCAATAGAACTCATACCGGGCGCTTTGCCAATTTCAAAGACACCTTATAGAATGGCCCCAATTGAGTGGCAGGAATTGAAGAAGCAACTACAAGAGAATATTGATAAGGGATTCATACGCCCTAGTGCGTCACCTTGGGGAGCACCTGTTCTATTTGTTAATAAGAAAGATGGATCAATGAGACTCTGCATTGATTATCGGGAACTTAACAAGATCACTATCAAGAACAAATATCCTCTCCCACGCATTGATGACTTATTTGACCAACTATGCGGAGCTCAATACTTTTCCAAGATTGATCTTCATTCAGGGTATCATCAATTAAGGGTCAAAAGGGAGGATATACCAAATACGGCTTTCCGTACAAGGTATGAACACTATGAATTTATAGTGATGCCATTTGGTCTTACTAATGCCCCTACTATCTTCATGGATCTAATGAATAGAGTCTTTAGAGACTATCTTGATCAATTTGTGGTAGTCTTTATAGATGATATTCTTGTCTATTCAAAGAGCAAGGAAGAGCATGAAGATCACTTGATAATTATATTGAAGACCCTGAGAAAGGAGAAGCTTTATGCCAAATTTACCAAGTGTGAATTTTGTCTTCAAAAAGTTGCATTTTTGGGTCACATAATCTCAAAAGAGGGGATATCTGTGGATCCAGCAAAAACAGAGTTTATCGAAAGATGGTCGAGACCAACAACAGTAACTGAGATCCGAAGTTTTCTTAGTTTGGATGGATATTATCGACGTTTTGTAAAAGATTTTTCATGATTATCTAATCCACTCACCATGTTGACTCGGAAAGGAGTTAAGTTTGTCTGGACAGAGGAATGTGAAGAGAATTTCAAGGAGTTGAAAAGAAGGTTATCCAGTGCACCTGTGCTCACACTGCCTTGTAGTGGAGAAAGGTTTGTGATCTACAGTGATGCATCCAAGAAGGGATTGGGGTGTGTTCTTATGCAAAATGATATGGTGATAGCTTATGCCTCAAGACAGTTGAAAATCCATGAGCAAAATTACCCAACACGTGATTTGGAGTTGGCTGCGGTAATCTTTGCATTAAAGATTTGGAGGCATTACCTTTATGGTGAAAGGTGTGATATTTATACTGATCATAAAAGTTTAAAGTATATTTTCACACAAAAGGAGTTGAATATGCGTCAAAGAAGATGGTTGGAGCTGATTAAGGATTATGACTGCTCAATCCATTACCACCCTGGGAAAGAAAACAAGGTGGCAGATGCATTAAGTCGACAAGACCATGCTAGTTTATCCATGATGAGGATCAAAAAAGATCCAATATTTATGGATTTACAAAGGATGGATCTTGGAATTATAATGGAAGGGGAAAAATCTTATCTTTCTCAAATGAATGTTCAACCATCTATACATGTGAAGATTAAAGAGGCACAGAAAGAAGATGTCGAGTTACAAAAGAAGGTGAGAAATGTTCCTGAATTCAACCTTGATTGTGATGGGATAATAATGTTCAGGAATCGGGTTTGTGTTCCTCCCATCCCCGAATTAAAGAAGGAGCTGCTGGATGAGGCTCATAGTTCATCATTCTCTATTCATCCTGGAAGCACGAAGATGTATAGGGACCTGAAAGAGTACTTCTGGTGGGATGGCATGAAAAGAGATGTTGCTGAATATGTCTCTTGATGCTTGGTTTGTCAACAAGTTAAAGCTGAGAGACAGAATTCTAAGGGGATGTTACAACCATTACCCATACCCGAATGGAAATGGGAAAACATCACTATGGACTTTGTCACAGGACTTCCTAAAACATCCAAAGGCAATAATGCTATTTGGGTCATAGTTGATCGTCTTACAATGTCTGCACACTTCATTCCTATTAGAGAGGATTTCTCTCTAGATCAGCTTGCCAGGATATATGTAAAGTAAGTGGTAAGATTGCATGGAGTACCACTTTCTATTATATCTGATCGGGATCCGAGATTTACCTCGAAGTTCTGGCGAAGTCTTCAGCATACTCTGGATACAGAGTTGAGTTTCATCACTGCTTATCATCCTTAGACAGACGGTCAGTCTGAGAGAAAAATTCAAACCCTAGAAGATATGTTGAGAGCTTGCTCTATGGATTTCAAAGGAGGTTGGGACCAACACCTACCTTTGGTGGAATTTTCTTATAATAATAGCTTTCACTCCAGTATTCAGATGGCTCCTTATGAAGCTCTCTATGGAAAGAAATGCAGGACTCCAACTTGCTGGGATGAAGTTGGGGAAAGAAAGCTATTAGGACCTGATCTCATTGATGAAATGGCAGAAAAGGTCAGATCTATTCAACAACACATAAGAGCAGCTCAGAGTCGACAGAAAAGCTATGCCGACAACCGAAGAAAAGACCTAGAGTTTGAAGTGGGCGATAAAGTGTTCTTACGAATATCTCCCTGGAAAAGGGTTATGAGATTTGGAAAGAAGGGGAAGTTGAGCCCTAGATATATCGGTCCTTTCGAAATACTGGATCGTGTTGGGAAGGTAGCTTACCGATTGGCGCTTCCACCGAATCTCTCTCAAGTTCACGATGTGTTCCATGTATCTCTCCTGAGAAAGTACATACCAGATCCTTCACATGTACTCAGCTCAGAAGTTGTACCGTTGGAGCAAGATCTTTCTTATGAAGAACAGCCGATAGAGATTCTGGATCGTAGCGAAAAAGTCCTACGAAACAAGACCACTCGCTTGGTGAATGTTTTATGGAGGAACCACCAACTTGAAGAAGCTACATGGGAGCTTGAGGATATGATGAGGGAGAAGTATCCTCATCTGTTTGTTACAAAGTGACGAATTTCGAGGGCGAAATTCTTTTTAAGGGGGGTAGAATGTAACACCCGAGACTTTTATGTTATATAAATCATCAAAGGAATCTTTTTCTACACAACACTTGCTTGGCTTGCTTTACACGCAATCGCAACCTTCCTCGATAGCTTGCGTCGTACGCAATACCGAGTTTCACTAAACAACGATATGCTATTAAAATATTATTAAAACTAGCCGTTATGAATAGTAATAACCACTTTTAGAAATTTTATAAATTTTATTTTTCAAAATGGACTTCATTTTTGGATTCGGAATACCGAAATTAGCCTAGGGTGAAATTTTGGTATTTTTCTGAAAACTTTCAATTTTTGATGAATAGTGAAACCACTAAGTGGTAGGTTAAAAACTGAATTTTGCATAAAACTTAATTTGACCGCTTCTGTGAATGGAATTTAGAAAACCCGAGAGACACGGTTAATATCAAGGACTAAAATGTGGTTCAATGAGATGAAAATAATTTTTTGGTGAATAGTAACTTTTTACCTTTTTTACCGCGGTTAATAGTAAATAGGGTAACTAAGGGTAAATATGATATTACTATTACCCTAACACATGTCCTAATTCTATTGGACAAGTGTAATTCGACCAAAAACAAACTTAGGAATAAAATATGACCATTTAGGCCCACTTGGATTAGATTAGGACATTTATTATTAATTTATTTAAAGAAGGGTTAAAATAGTTAAAATCAATGTTTAATAAGTAAATCATTTTTAATATGGGGTTATACATAAGATAAATTAGACTATAAATATTCATTAGAAAGCTAAAAAGATTTCCTACATAATGGTATTTTATTTGTAATTTTTAGACATTAAATAATTTAATTTATTTATGACACAATGATGATGCAGTAATTATCTTATTAATGAAATATTGACATAATTGATGTTATAAACACCAAAATAAATGTAATTTGAGACTTTTTATGAATTCCAATAATTTTCTAGGTTACTATGATCTATTAATGTTGATTTAATCAACTTTTTTCTAACATATAATTCTGTTATGACTTTCACAAAAATCATATATCAAATAGTGTCAAAATTGACACAAAATAGTTTTTAAATTAAATATTATATTATTAATTGTTATTTTATTCCTAAAAATCTAAGGATCGGAAAACTAACTTAGATAAGGATATATATATTAATAATAAACAATTTGGGGTTCGTTTGGCATGTTATAGTAAGTGTATTAACCATATAGTGAAATAAAACAAAAAGACACGGTAAAAGTTAAATTAATTAACTTAGAGTTAAATCTAATTGATAAGGTTAAAATAATACCCTAAACTTGTCCAAATCCTATTGGTTGATAGGATTTCGACCCATCCCCACTTTAGCTTCGAAATAATACCCTTTGGAACCATTATAAACCGATTTTGACTTTAATATAAAATAATATTTTGAGATATTCCTAAGGTGCCCCTCTCCTCCCTTATAAAAGGGCACATCCTCCCCCTCCTCCTCACACCAAATTGAGCACTCAAGCTCGGCCAACCCCTGACATTTTCTCCTCTCCACTTCCCTAGAATAATCCTAGAGGTCCTGGTCTTCTTCAAAGACCAATCTTAGTTCCCTAAGTGGAGGATTCAAAGAGGCGTTCCAAAGAAGAGGTAATATCCATTACCGATCTTTTCAATTTCTTTCTTCTTCAAATTCTTCTTCTTTAGTTGTTTCATAATAAAGTAATAACATCATTATTACTTAAATACTGATATGTTATTATAAATATGAAACAACCCTAATTCACCTTCTATCCACCCTACGGAAAAATGAAATCACCACGCGTGCGTACGTACGGAATACCGTCTCCACGCCGTGGTGTAATCTATTTTCCACCATCACTTTACAAGGATGGGTATAATGGTGTAATGAGTAACTATTTATGATTATTATAAAGTAATATTGATACTGAAATAATATATATATATATACTCCAATACAATTCCACGATCATAGGAACGATATCATCACTCGTGCGTACGTACGGAATACCGTCTCCACGATGTGAAGCGACTCGTTCTACATGATCATCATTACATAGTAATTATATAAATGAATTGAATGAATAAATATGATATATGTTACACTAATACCATTCTGGATATAAGGTATCTATAACCTTAAAATAAGAATAAGAATTTATTCGGCAAAACACGCATAAGAACAAAAGGCAATAAAGACCCGAGTAACAAGTAACAATGAAATATTACTAATAAGAAGCTTAGAATATGACCATATATGATATCATATCAATATGTATGATTCTGGAATAAGTCAATAACATTATTTAAACCATTATACAGGAGCTTCGGACACGTACAAAGCAAATCGGACCTAAGGTAAGGGAAATATCACAATCTCATTTTTATCCAAGATTGTTTATTCGTAAGTATTTACTGGGGTGTATTTTATCATCCACATCCATGTTTCCTCAATATGTAATATTATTTCCATCCACTTACAATAGTTTAAATCCAATTTTACCCTTCGGTGAGTTTTTAGTAAAGAATAAGAAAGGAATCTTTTGTTGTTTTTCGTACGAGGTACTTTTTGACTTTTCCGACAAAAGTACGAAAAATTTTTCTTTTAACTTATACAGCATGAATGGATTTTTAAAAAATTATTCCCAAGAAGCTTCCTTTACAAGTTTTCAAGTTTATTTTTAATCAAATTCTTTTAGTTTATAATTGTATGACATGTTAAGAAAAGAAAAGTGTTTTTGAAGAAGAAATGATATTTTCCTCAAGAATGGAGTTCAAGTGTTTTATCAAAATTATTTTCCATCTAAGATAATAAAGGGTTCTGTTTTTATCCCTATTATTACATTGATTTGATCTTGTTGTGATGGAATTATTTTTATGAATTTCTTTATCTTATATGAATTTATTTATGATGTCATGATGTTTCAAGAATCCCATTTTTGTTACATGTGTTATGCGATGATGTATGTTTTATGATTATGTGGCACACATAAGAAAGGATTCATTATAAGATGGGTGGGACCTATATCTCCCTCCAATGAATTGGGTAAAGATTTTATATCTCATGAGATAGACATGGCTGGAATGGTAGGTTATACCGGTTCAGTGAAACAGGACTGGAACGAGGGTGACTCGGTTCAGAAAGGGACTTTGTCCACTAAGATAGTCTTGGCAATGAGTCATGACTAACAAGAAATGATTTTCCATGATTATGTGTGCATGCCACAAAGTTTCAAGTTTTATGTTATGATTATGGGGATCTCATTTTCACTTCTATGATTTATTCCATGATAAGATATTATGATCTCTTTTGCAGAATTTAATTTTCAAAAAGATATGATATGATTTTTATTTCCTTTATTTGCCCTTGCTGAGCATTTGAGCTCACCCTTTTATGTTTTCTTTTCCCCAGGTCAGGAAGAAGGATATTAAGTAGAATATGCTAAAAGGGACCCTAGATATGATGAAATAAATGGGAGACACTGTAGAAGATTTATGAACCAGTTGTTTATGTTTCCCAGTTTCTAAAGACACTATACCTATACGGTCCTTTGTGGTTTTGTCATATGTTTTAATAAGTGTGCTTAAATTTTGATGTATTTACAATGTATGTAAAGTATGGGTCGTTATAGTTGGTATTAGAGGAAAGGTATAGTCAACCATTGGAAACTAGGATGTGAAAGCCTTAGTAAGAACCCTAAGGATAAGTCTAAGCATAGAACACAATCTTAGTGTTTTATAGATGTCCTTGAATAACCTAGGATAAGACCTTAAGAATGAAAATTTTATTCTTGAATTATGTGGTTTTCCTATTATAATTAGTGTTGCTCACACTATTCTTCTTGGTTTTAGTCAATGGCTGGAACCCGAAGGAACCGTGTTAATGCGGAATGCGATGAGCAATGCAATGATTGTCCCCCTGAGCAACCAAACGATATGGGAGCTGGAATGCAAAATCTTGTAGCCATGCTCACACAACTTTCTCAAGCTATGAATCATGCAGGACTTCCAAACGAGCAAAGGAAGGAGCAACATTCTGTTGAATCCTTCATGAGGCAGCGTCCACCTTCTTTCAGCGGGTCTACTGATCCATTAGTTGCTGAACAATGGATTAGTACTACTAAATAGATATTTTCAGTTCTTCAATGTTCTGAGCATGATAAAGTCATCCTAGCAGTGTATCGTTTGGAAGGAGATGCTGATCAATGGTGGAATCTTATTAAGAATACGAGGAAAAGGGATGAAATTGAGTCTATGGAATGGGACGAGGTCAAGAACTTATTTTTCAATAAATACTTCCCTAGTATTCTCCGAACAAAGATGGAGAAAGAGTTCCTTGAACTGAAGCAAAGGGATGATGAATCTGTTAGTACCTGTGAAGCAAATTTTACAAGACTTGCAAGGTACGCTTCTGGTATTATTATCCAACCTGAGAGTAAGATCGATCGATTCTTTAGTGGCTTAAAACCAAGTATTCGAAGGGCGTTAGCCATAAGAGACTTCAATAGATGCGAGGAAATCGTTCGATGTGCTCTCAAAGTCGAGATGGAGATTGGAGTAACCCATCAGTCACATGGGTTTGATAAGAAGAGGAAGATGGAATTCAAAGAAAAATCTAAAGAGCACACGGAAAAGAAGATGAGCTTTTCCTTATGCTCAAAGTGTGGAAAGAAACATGGAGGGATTTGTCTTAAAGGGACAAGTAAATGTTTTAAATGTGGAAAAGAAGGTCATCGGGCATTTGAATGCCGTGATAATGGGAAGAAGATGTCTAATGACGCAAACAAAGGAAGGGATACACAGAATGAACCTACTACACTTCAATGTTTCAAGTGCAAGGAGATGGGGCATTATGCCAATCAATGCCCAAATCCAAGGGTTGATGATGATGGCCGACGTCAACAAAATCTTAAGGCTAAATACAAAGGAAAGTCACATGCAATTTCTATCAGCGATGTGGAGTACGATAACGAAGTGGTGAAAGGTACACTTACCATCCACTCTAAAGTAGCAAATGTTTTATTTGATTCTGGATCCACCCACTCTTTTATTTCTAAAGAATTTTCTAAGGGTATCACCGTATTACCTCAACAATTAGATGTTGAGTTAGCTGTGACAACACCTAATGGCACAACAGTCGCATCAAAAGTTTATAATTCTTCTCCGATCGAAGTTTGTGGGAAAGTGCTTCCTGCAAATCTTGTGATCCTTCCTTTAGTGGAATTTGATGTGATTCTTGGCATGGATTGGATTTCTCTACATGGAGCTCATATCAATTGCCAAAGAAGGGAAGTCACATTTCATATTCCAGATCAATCTACGATCGTATACCAATGCAAGGATGAACATAACCTTCCAGTGGAAATTTCTTCCATCTTATGGGTATTGATTCCACTAAATGAAGGTTATTTATCTCAAATGGTTGGTGAGAAACTCACGATTAAGAATATGCCCATTGTACGGGAGTTTGATGATGTATTTCCGGAGGAATTACCGGGTCTTCCACCAAATCGTGAAGTTGAGTTTTCAATAGAACTCGTACCGGGCGCTTTGCCAATTTCAAAGACACCTTATAGAATGGCCCCAATTGAGTTGCAGGAATTGAAGAAGAAACTCCAAGAGAATCTTGATAAGGGATTCATACGCCCTAGTGCGTCACCTTGGGGAGCACCTGTTCTATTTGTTAAGAAGAAAGATGGATCAATGAGACTCTGCATTGATTATCGAGAACTTAACAAGATCACTATCAAGAACAAATATCCTCTCCCACGCATTGATGACTTATTTGACCAACTACACAGAGCTCAATACTTTTCCAAGATTGATCTTCGTTCAGGGTATCATCAATTAAGGGTCAAAAGGGAGGATATACCAAAGACGGCTTTCCGTACAAGGTATGGACTCTATGAATTTATAGTGATGCCATTTGGTCTTACTAATTCCCCTGCTATCTTCATGGATCTAATGAATAGAGTCTTTAGAGACTATCTTGATCAATTTGTGGTAGTCTTTATAGACGATATTCTTGTCTATTCAAAGAGCAAGGAAGAGCATGAAAATCACTTGAGAATTATATTGAAGACCCTGAGAAAGGAGAAGCTTTATGCCAAATTTACCAAGTGTGAATTTTGGCTTCAAAAAGTTGCATTTTTGGGTCACATAATCTCAAAAGAGGGGATATCTGTGGATCCATCAAAAACAGAGGTTATCGAAAGATGGTCGAGACCA
Organism: Viscum album; assembly: GCA_963277665.1. Classification (NCBI taxonomy): domain Eukaryota; kingdom Viridiplantae; phylum Streptophyta; class Magnoliopsida; order Santalales; family Viscaceae; genus Viscum; species Viscum album. The sequence goes on along the minus strand of OY728153.1, from coordinate 1,436,090,860 downwards.
ACAACAGTAACTAAGATCCGAAGTTTTCTTGGTTTGGCTGGATATTATCGACATTTTGTAAAAGATTTTTCACGATTATCTAATCCACTCACCAAGTTGACTCGGAAAGGAGTTAAGTTTGTCTGGACAGAGGAATATGAAGAGAATTTCAAGGAGTTGAAAAGAAGGTTATCCAGTGCACCTGTGCTCACACTGCCTTGTAGTAGAGAAAGGATTGTGATCTACAGTGATGCATTCAAGAAGGTATTGGGGTGTGTTCTTATGCAAAATGATATGGTGATAGCTTATGCCTCAAGACAGTTGAAAATCCATGAGAAAAATTACCCAACACATGATTTGGAGTTGGCTTCGGTAATCTTTCCATTAAAGATTTGGAGGAATTACCTTTATGGTGAAAGGTGTGATATTTATACTGATCATAAAAGTTTAAAGTATATTTTCACACAAAAGGAGTTGAATATGCGTCAAAGAAGATGGTTGGAGCTGATTAAGGATTATGACTGCTCAATCCATTACCACCCTGGGAAAGAAAACAAGGTGGCAGATACATTAAGTCGACAAGACCATGCTAGTTTATCCATGATGAGGATCACAAAAGATCCAATATTTATGGATTTACAAAGGATGGATCTTGGAATTATAATGGAAGGGGAAAAATCTTATCTTTCTCAAATGAATGTTCAACCATCTATACATGTGAAGATTAAAGAGGCACAGAAAGAAGATGTCGAGTTACAAAAGAAGGTGAGAAATGTTCCTGAATTCAACCTTGATTGTGATGGGATAATAATGTTCAGGAATCGGGTTTGTGTTCCTCCCATCCCTGAATTAAAGAAGGAGCTGCTGGATGAGGCTCATAGTTCATCATTCTCTATTCATCCTGGAAGCACGAAGATGTATAGGGACCTGAAAGAGTACTTCTGGTGGGATGGCATGAAAAGAGATGTTGCTGAATATGTCTCTCGATGCTTGGTTTGTCAACAAGTTAAAGCTGAGAGACAGAAGTCTAAGGGGATGTTACAACCATTACCCATACCCGAATGGAAATGGGAAAACATCACTATGGACTTTGTCACAGGACTTCCTAAAACATCCAAAGGAAATAATGCTATTTGGGTCATAGTTGATCGTCTTACAAAGTCTGCACACTTCATTCCTATTAGAGAGGATTTCTCTCTAGATCAGCTTGCCAGGATATATGTAAAGGAAGTGGTAAGATTGCATGGAGTACCACTTTCTATTATATCTGATCGGGATCCAAGATTTAACTCGAAGTTCTGGCAAAGTCTTCAGCATACTCTGGATACAGAGTTGAGTTTCAGCACTGCTTATCATCCTCAGACAGACGGTCAGTCTGAGAGAACAATTCGAACCCTAGAAGATATGTTGAGAGCTTGCTCTATGGATTTCAAAGGAGGTTGGGATCAACACCTACCTTTGGTGGAATTTTCTTATAATAATATCTTTCACTCCAGTATTCAGATGGCTCCTTATGAAGCTCTCTATGTAAGGAAATGCAGGACTCCAACTTGCTGGGATGAAGTTGGGGAAAGAAAGCTATTAGGACCTGATCTCGTTGATGAAATGGAAGAAAAGGTCAGATCTATTCAACAACACATAAGAGCAGCTCAGAGTCGACAGAAAAGCTATGCCGACAACCGAAGAAAATACCTAGAGTTTGAAGTGGGCGATAAAGTGTTCTTACGAATATCTCCCTGGAAGAGAGTTATGAGATTTGGAAAGAAGGGGAAGTTGAGCCCTAGATATATCGGTCCTTTTGAAATACTGGATCGTGTTGGGAAGGTACCTTACCGATTTGCGCTTCCACCGAATCTCTCTCAAGTTCACGATGTGTTCCATGTATCTCTCCTGAGAAAGTACATACCAGATCCTTCACATGTACTCAGCTCAGAAGTTGTACCGCTGGAGCAAGATCTTTCTTATGAAGAACAGCCGATAGAGATTCTAGATCGTAGCGAAAAAGTCCTACGAAACAAGACCACTCGCTTGGTGAAAGTTTTATGGAGGAACCACCAACTTGAAGAAGCTACATGGGATCTTGAGGATATGATGAGGGAGAAGTATCCTCATCTGTTTATTACAAAGTGATGAATTTCGAGGGCGAAATTCTTTTTAAGGGGGGTAGAATGTAACACCCGAGACTTTTATGTTATATAAATCATCAAAGGAATCTTTTTCTACACAACACTTGCTTGGCTTGCTTTACACGCAATCGCGACCTTCCTCGATAGCTTGTGTCGTACGCAATACCGAGTTTCACTAAACAACGATATGCTATTAAAATATTATTAAAACTAGCCGTTATGAATAGTAATAACCACTTTTTGAAATTTTATAAATTTTATTTTTCAAAATGGACTTCATTTTAGGATTCAGAATACCGAAATTAGTCTAGGGTGAAATTTTGGTATTTTTCTGAAAACTTTCAATTTTTGATGAATAGTGAAACCACTAAGTGGTAGGTTAAAAACTGAATTTTGCATAAAACGTAATTTTACCGCTTCTGTGAATGGAATTTCGAAAATCCGAGAGACACGGTTAATATCAAGGACTAAAATGTGGTTCAATGAGATGAAAATAATTTTTTGGTGAATAGTAACTTTTTACCTTTTTTACCGCGGTTAATAGTAAATAGGGTAACTAAGGGTAAATATGATATTACTATTACCCTAACACATGTACTAATTCTATTGGACAAGTTTAATTCGACCAAAAACAATCTTAGGAATAAAATATGACCATTTAGGCCCACTTGGATTAGATTAGGACATTTATTATTAATTTATTTAAAGAAGTGTTAAAATAGTTAAAATCAATGTTTAATAAGTAAGTCATTTTTAATATGGGGTTATACATAAGATAAATTCGACTATAAATATTCATTAGAAAGCTAACAATATTTCATACATAATGGTATTTTATTTGTAATTTTTAGACATTAAATAATTTAATTTATTTATGACACAATGATGATGCAGTAATTATCTTATTAATGAAATATTGACATAATTGATGTTATAAACACCAAAATAAATGTAATTTGAGACTTTTTATGAATTAAAATAATTTTCTAGGTTACTATGATATATTAATGTTGATTTAATAAACTTGTTTTGAACATATAATTCTGTTATGACTTTCACAAAAATCATATATCAAATAGTGTCAAAATTGACACAAAATAGTTTTTAAATCAAATATTATATTATTAATTGTTATTTTATTCCTAAAAATCTAAGGTTCGGCCAAATAACTTAGATAAGGATATATATATTAATAATAAACAATTTGGGGTTCGTTTGGCATGTTATAGTAAGTGTATTAACCATATAGTGAAAGAAAACAAAAAGACACGGTAAAAGTTAAATTAATTAACTTAGAGTTAAATCTAATTGATAAGGTTAAAATAATACCCTAAACTTGTCTAAATCCTATTGGTTGATAGGATTTCGACCCATCCCCACTTTAGCTTCGAAATAAGACCCTTTGGAACCATTATAAACCGATTTTGACTTCAATATAAAATAATATTTTGAGATATTCCTATGGTGCCCCTCTCCTCCCTTATAAAAGGGCACCTCCTCCCCCTCCTCCTCACACCAAATTGAGCACTCAAGCTCGGCCAAACCCTGCAATTTTCTCCTCTCCACTTCCCTATAATAATCCTAGAGGTCCTGGTCTTCTTCAAAGACCAATCTTAGTTCCCTAAGTGGAGGATTCAATGAGGCGTTCCAAAGAAGAGGTAATATCCATTACCGATCTTTTCAATTTCTTTTTCTTCAACTTCTTCTTCTTTAGTTGTTTCATAATAAAGTAATAACATAATTATTACTTACATACTGATATGTTATTATAAATATGAAACAACCCTAATTCACCTTCTATCCATCCTACGGAAAAATGAAATCACCGCGCGTGCGTACGTACGGAATACCGTCTCCACGCCGTGGTGTAATCTATTTTCCACCATCACTTTACAAGGATGGGTATAATGGTGTAATGAGTAACTATTTATGATTATTATAAAGTATCATTGATAAGGAAATAATATATATATATACTCCAATACAATTCCACAATCATAGGAACGATATCATCACTCGTGCGTACGTACGGAATACCGTCTCCACGATGTTAAGCGACTCGTTCTACATGATCATCATTACATAGTAATTATATAAATGAATTGAATGAAAAAATATGATATATGTTACACTAATACCATTCTGGATATAAGGTATCTATAACCTTAAAATAAGAATAAAAATTTATTCGGCAAAACACGCATAAGAACAAAAGGCAATAAAGACCCGAGTAACAAGTAACAATGAAATATTACTAATAAGAAGCTAAGAATATGACCATATATTATATCATATCAATATGTATGATTCTTGAATAAGTCAATAACATTATTTAAACCATTATACAGGAGCTTCGGATACGTACAAAACAAATCGGTCCTAAGGTAAGGGAAATATCACAATCTCATTTTTATCCGAGATTGTTTATTCGTAAGTATTTACTGGGGTGTATTTTATCATCCACATCCATGTTTCCTCAATATGTAATATTATTTCCATCCACTTACAGTAGTTTAAATCCAATTTTACCCTTCGGTGAGTTTTTAGTAAAGAATAAGAAAGGAATCTTTTGTCGTTTTTCGTACGAGGTACTTTTTGACTTTTCCGACAAAAGTACGAAGAATGTTTTTTTTAACTTATACGGCATGAATGGATTTTTAAAAAATTATTCCCAAGAAGCTTCCTTTACAAGTTTTCAAGTTTATTTTTAATCAACTTCTTTTAGTTTATAATTGTATGACATGTTAAGAAAAGAAAAGTGTTTTTGAAGAAGAAAGGATATTTTCCTCAAGAATGGAGTTCAAGTGTTTTATCAAAATTATTTTCCATCTAAGATAATAAAGGGTTCTGTTTTTATCCCTATTATTACATTGATTTGATCATGTTGTGATGGAATTATTTTTATGAATTTCTTTATCTTATATGAATTTATTTATGATGTCATGATGTTTCAAGAATCCCATTTTTGTTACATGTGTTATGCGATGATGTATGTTTTATGATTATGTGGCACACATAAGAAAGGATTCATTATAAGATGGGTGGGACCTATATCTCCCTCCAATTCATTGGGTAAAGATTTTATATCTCATGAGATAGACATGGCTGGAACGGTAGGTTATACCGGTTCAGTGAAACAGGACTGGAACGAGTGTGACTCGGTTCAGAAAGGGACTTTGTCCACTAAGATAGTCTTGGCAATGAGTCATGACTAACAAGAAATGATTTTCCATGATTATGTGTGCATGCCACAAAGTTTCAAGTTTTATGTTATGATTATGGGGATCTCATTTTCACTTCTATGATTTATTCCATGATAAGATATTATGATCTCTTTTGCAGGTTTTAATTTTCAAAAAGATATGATATGATTTTTATTTCCTTTATTTGCCCTTGCTGAGCATTTGAGCTCACCCTTTTATGTTTTCTTTTCCCCAGGTCAGGAAGACGGATATTAAGTAGAATATGCTAAAAGGGACCCTAGATATGATGAAATAAATGGGAGACACTGTAGAAGATTTATGAACCAGTTGTTTATGTTTCCCAGTTTCTAAAGACACTATACCTATAAGGTCCTTTGTGGTTTTGTCATATGTTGTAATAAGTGTGCTTAAATTTTGAAGTATTAACAATGTATGTAAAGTATGGGTCGTTATAGATAGTGTCAAATATGTTTCAAGAAAGAATCCATGTTTTATTTTAAATATGTTTTCGTTGATGGGAAGAATGAATACTGTCTTTTATGTAACCACTTTGTTTAAATGTGGAATGTAATGAAAGTTTCATGATCTAATTCTCTAAAACTCTAAACCTGAAAAGATCCTCAATGTGTAATCTTGTAATAACTCAAGATTATGTAAGGTTTAAGGCTGGGGCCTTATATTTGGTATCAAAGGTTGGTTTAGATAACTTTAGAGGTTAGGGTATTCTTTAAGCATAAGTGGCATTACCATAATGGTTAGGATTTCAGAAAGAGTCCTAGTATTAGATAAAGTGAATGAGTAAGTATATCTTAGTTTTTATCTTCCTCATTAGTACATGATGGTTTTTTTGATATATTCACATTGACCTTTTTGGTTTTAGTAAATGACTGGATCTAGAAGGCACCAAAGTAACAGTGGATGTGAAGGAGACAGTGACAGTTTTTTGAGAAAACAACTGAATGATATGGGAGCTGCAATGAGAACTCTTGTGATTATCCTCAACTTGCTATCTGGAGTCATGATTGACCACCTAAACCTTGGTGATTTCTCTAAGGCATCATATATGCGAGAAACAAATACCTATAGAAGTACAGGTAATAATCATAATGGTAAGTGTGTTCAAAAACCTATGTGTCAAAGATGTGGAAAGAAATACCTAGGAAAAAGTTTCAAAGGGACAGAAATATGCTATAGATGTGTAAATGAAAGTCATAAAGCAAGAACCTTCCATGGAAAAAGGAAGCATCCAGTTGACTCGAGGAAAGGGGAAGAAGTTCTTTCTGAGGGATCAATTGAATGTTTTAAATGTGGTATGCATGGTCATTATGCAAACACATGTCCTATGAAGATGTTTCGTGAATGGGATCACCAAGAGCATACAAATGTTCGTTTACCAATACCTAATTCCATTCCGATTGAGGATGGAGAAACTGACAATGACCAATCAAAGGTATGTATTATTTCATGACTATTGTTTTCCTATTTTGGAATCTTAGGATATGATTCATGATTCTGTTTGTAGGAAAGAGTTATTTCGAAATAAGTTGTAAAGGAATGGTTAATGGATCATGAAGAATGTTAAATGAGTAAGATGTCAACATATAAGGGATTCAAGAGTTATGGTGAAATTCTTAAGAGTATTAAGTGTCTTTTGATGATGGGGTTACATTAGAAGACTTTTTATATTATGTGTAACCCTGATGTTTAATATATGAAAATTTTATTCAAGGAATAGTTATCTTTTCTTTTGTGGACATAGTTATAAAGAACCATTTTGGTTTATATGATCCTTACTTTTGAGGTAATTATGGGTTACTATATGTTATGATTGAAGTGAAAGGCATGAGATAAAATTGAGGTTAAATTATTTTATGGTATTTTTTGATGATTTTATCCCTTTTTGGGGAATTATTAGAGAATTATATAGTTTTGGAAAAAGGACAACACGCAGACCATGTGACTACCCATCGCGTCGGAAAAAGCTGCGGGAATCGAACCCACAACCAAAGTGCGACTGGTATTTATCGCCTACCACTGGACTATGTGAATTCTCTGGTTAGTTTGACTGATTCTTTTTAGTTATATGATTTTATGAATTAAGAGTAAGTTGATTTTGGGTTATTTTTGAAAATGATTAACCTATCATGGAGGATATGTGATTAGGTTAATTACTTTTCAATAAGATACTTTAGAAGCAACTGATGTTGTTTGGAGATAAATATTACGATTTAACTTGGAATACTATGTAAGTAAATCCTTAAAATATTTGGGTTTCAATCTTAGATTGTTTTACATTGAAGAATTTTATGGACAAATTGTTTATCGGATGGTCCTCGTTGAACTTTGGGTTTTGTTGGACAAATTTTGGAGATTAAGCATAGATTTTCTTTTTAAAGGGTTATCCTTTTCTGGATTATCTTACCTTGTACTAACCTTTTTGGTTTTGGTTTTGGTTAAAGCCTAAAGACATGGGAAGTATATAGTTCTCTTTGGTGGATTAGGTGATTCTCTAGAAGTTGATTATCGTACTCTTAATGTGAAGAAGTCTCCCTAAATACTCGTCTTTTGAAAAAAAATATGAGTTTGATTAAGGAATCTAGTAAAAGTTGAAAGTCAACATGATAAGTGATTATGTTTCCTTATAAATAAATTCTTGAATAAAAAGTAACTTAAAACAAAAGTTTTACCTATTAACTTTTCCTACTGGGGAATCGAATACCATTTAACTCATCACAAGTTTGTGATTTTCTTATGGTTAACTTTCTCCTAGACATGTTTACTATCACTCTCCCTCAAGAACATGACCCTTTGATTTTTCTTCCATGTCCATGTTTTTCTACATGGAATACTAGTATGGGTTAACTCGGGTGACCTCTGTACATATATTCCTTTATTTTAAAGTGATTTTTTTTACCGACTCTTGTTCCGATGTGGGACATTCAAGGATGTTTCCAAGCTCAATTTTAAAAATTGTGAGGATGCAATTCCCAAAAGGGGGGAAGGATGTAACACCCCAGGTAAATAAATAATATGAAATTTTAATATTTATCCATATTTTTGAATAAAATATTAATATGACTTTAAAGGGGATGTTATGCTCGATGGCGTACCCAACACACAATAACGAGTTTCTTGGGAATCTTACGTTGCACTCAAATAATAAAATAATATTATTTTAAATGGTAGTTAACATGTAGTCGTTGTATTGGATGGAATGGATAGAAATAACTAAAATATGATTATATATGTTTTTAAATGTTTTTACATTTATCTAATAAAAGATAAAGGCTTAAAATATGGAAAGAATTCAATTTTAGGCGTATATGCCCTAGTTTTCACTAGAGGTTCACTTATCGCCTTTTGATGGAGAACCGTCATTAAATATATTTTTGTTCACTCTTATACATTCTATTGGACCAAATAAAACTCTTCTTAAGAATTGGGACATCAGAATTTACTTTGTCTAAAGTTTTGGTATCTTTCCGATAAAGTTCATTTTTTTAATGAATAGTGTAAAATGTTGTATTTTAATTCAAAACCTCTTTTTAATCTAATTTATTTATATGATTATATTATCTTTTGAATTGTTTTTAATGTGAAATTAGAATATATTTTTACCATTAAATCCAATATTGGTCATTGGAATTAATTTCACTTTGAAATCAGACTTAAACTAGTGTCAATCTTTTGATAATTATTGTTTCATAAAAACACGCTGTTTGCTCGGACAGCGGGAATTAATTATTAAATTAATTAATGTGACTTATATGTTTTGAATTTTTTAAAATAGAATTCATTTTTTAATTCGGAATATCAAATATAGCTTCGGGTGAATTTTTGGGATTTTTCTGAAAAACTTCAATTTTTGATGAATAGTGAAACCACTAAGTGGTACTTATAAAAACTGATTTTTCCGTTTAAATGAAATTTTTTCATCTTTGTGTTTTGAATTTCAAAAATCTGACATACATGGTTTTCATTAAGAAGTAAAATTTGGTTCAATGGGATAAAAATAATTATTTGGTGAATAGTAACTTATTAAGTTTTTAATCGCGATTAGAGGTAATTAGTGTAGTTTATGGTAAGAATAATGTTTTAATAAACTGAAATGACCTAGACACATGTCCTACCCTCATTGTATGTGTCATAGCCGACCAAGAAAATTCATGGGTCAACTTGGAGACCCCATGGAGCCACTTTTGTTGGGAAATGACATAAATATCTTTTTATTTAATGTTAAAGTAAAAATGACACAAACATGAGATGTTTTACTAAAACAATTTTTACATGGGGTTATACAAGTCATATTTTTGAATATAAATAGTCATTGGAAAGATAAAAATATTACCTACATCATAGTATTTTTTTATATAATATTTAGACATTAAAAAAATTAAATTATTTATGACATCATGATGATGCAGCGATGACCTCATTATTTAACGATTTAAATAAAATGGAAAGATAATGTAATATCTAAGAACTAAACATTTGAAAAACCTATTGGATGAGTGTATTTAGAACCCTTATCACCTTATCATTGAAATACATCAATGTGGGACCTTTAAAATCTGAAAATCGTTTGAAAATAAAGTAACATTTTGTAACTTTACAAGAGTGCCCCTCCTCTCCTCTTATAAAAGGCTCCCAACTCTACCTCCTTACCCACACTCCCATAGCCTTTGGCTCAGCCTACCCCTACCCATTTTGTCTCTCCACTTCCCTATATTACTCCTTGAAGCCTAACTTTGGGCAGAAGTCTTCCCAAGGAAGCCTTTGAGCTCAAACCAAAGGGAGTTACCCGATTTTGAGGTAATGTCTTCACTTGTGTCCTTTTGTTTTATTTTGATTCTCCAACCCCATAAACTCTTTTTATTCATTTATTTTGTAACATATCCAGTATATAAAATATACTAGGATGTTTTTATAAGAATTATTAGAGCTACACTTATACACACCTACATCTAATGGTTAAAGAACATACTGTTTCCGTGGATGGCGAATTTCTGCCTCCCGAAACGATGATTGTTCAACATTCTTCTAACACCTTCAAAGGTGGCCATTAAGAGGACACTATATTTATATATGATATATAATATTTTTATGTTTTACTTGAGCTTTTTTATTTTTCATTTATGGTGTACCTTTATGGTTTCCATTATGGGTAAACGTGATATCTTCATTTAAGGACGTGCAGACTACCGCCCCCTCAAAGTGATTTGATTCGTTAATACCATATGTGGTATGTATAAAGGATATATTTAATGATATTATATATGATAAAATACTGGAATTAAAATACTATTATGTATCATTATGTTTTAATTCCATTAAATATGAAATAGAAATGGAAGTTGCGTTCATGCGTACGTACGGCTTACCGTCTCCATGAACGGTACATTTCACTTCTTATCTCAAAATGTTATGTAATATTATAAGTAAATATATATAATGGATATATATGTAATACATTACATATAAATTATGGATATCATTCTGCAATTATAACATATATATATCTCTCTCATTATGTTTTAATTCCATTAATATGACAAAAAATGAAAGTAGCGTTCATGCGTACGTACGGCCTACCGTCTCCATGAACGGTGCTTTTCGTTTTGATATGGAATAGGATAAATGAATATTTACTGGATATATATTATATTTTAATCATTAATACTATTCTGTAAATTATTTACTTATAACTACATGGGCAATCGTTTTTTAAACAAGTTCATTTTTGAATCATGTACCAAACATCGGCAAAAACGTCTGATATGAACTAACATTATTAAACAATTATTATAACATTATAATATTTGATATGAACTGAATAATAATCTCTAAAGGAGGTACTTGGGCAATTAGTAATTGTCCAATGTTTATTATTCAGGAATATAAAGAAACAAACAAGACAAGTTGGACTTGAGGTAAGGGATCCTACTCCACTCTTTCTTTTTAAGTACACTCTTTTATGTCATTACTTTTAATGCTCAACTTTCTTGTTATTGGGATGTTATTTTATATTAATCTTACTGTAATTTTTATGTTCATGTGATGAGAGACCCTATTCTCTCTCATCATCCATTTTGGATGTTTTGAGTGGCGCCGTTAGGCTGCCGAATTTTCATAAGAGATCTAACCTCTCTCTTTCTCTTTAAGTACTTTTCTTTTATGTCACTTATTTTAAGATACTCTTTGTTATGATGGGGGATGTTATTTTATATTCCACTTGCTTTAAATTTTATTGTAATGTGGTGAGATACCCTATTTTATCTCATCAATCCATTTTTGGAAGTTTTAAGTGGCGTCGTTAGGCTGCCGAGTTTTTGTAGGGGATTTTTCATCTCACTTTTATTACCGTGAGATTTATTCTACATTTGCCACAATTCCCTTTCAGTGGTGTATGTACTGACCATTATTTTACTCATTGTGTAATATTATTTCATTTATGAGTATTTACATCAATGTTGTATTTTCCTTCTTTCACAGGGCGTATGTTTTGAAAGATACCCATGTCGGTAAGGGGACCTTTCACCCTCCTTTTTTTAAAAGACTTATTTTGTTATGTCTTTTAATTCACATAATATTATTTTGGTATATGTACTTATATATCCTTATTTATGTAAATTTTATGTCCAAGTGATGAGATACCCTTTTTACCTCTCATCAACTCTTTTTCGGAATTTTGAAGTGACGCCGTTAGGCTGTCTAACTTTTGCAAGGGAACTTCTTAACCCAATTTCGATTCTTTGGGATAAACTTGTACACCTTGAATATGTCATTCTATGATTATGTGTGAATGCCCTCTGATTGTTTTACACTTAATACCCACTTATATTTCGTGTATTCGTTTGTCACACATAGTTATGTAACTGATTTATCCTTAATTCAAGGATACCATCTTTTTATGGGACTTCGTCTCAATCTCCTTTCATTGAGGCATATTTTGTTTTATACACAACTTTCTTTTATACGGTGTATAAACCCCTTTTACTTTTACGTTTATCCAAAAGTAATATTTTTATACGAAGCATTTTACTAAACGATAAAAGGGAATGTTTTTGTCATACGTATGCGGCGACAACGACTTCTCCACCGCCGTGACTATTATTTGAGTTTCAACTTCCTCTACAAGCCATACCTTCTTTTTAAAAGAAAAACAAATACCATGTTTTACTTTTATTTAATTTTGGTAATGAAAATGGTTTTCATAATGTATTTATATCAATGTGTTGTATTGATATCTTGTTATTGAAAGGTGGAAATGTTATGTTTCTTTTATGCATGTTTTATGTGATAAGATTATGTTATGGTTCTTGGGAATTGTTAGGAAGACGGGTGGTTCCGTGATACAATAAGGGCGGGTGAGCCCGATATAGCTCTCCAATGCATTGGCTAACGCGAAGGAGTGAAACGTTAAGGTTTCTCCAAAGAGATTTAGGGAATATACTGTGGTGGGTATTCCAAACGTAACCAAGAGGGTTACTCCCTACGTAAGAATGTTGTGAATGCCTCCTGTTACCTTTTATGTCTTATGATTTCTATGATTTATTCATGATTTGATGAGGTATGTTAAAGTGCCTATGGTTTATGGGTAAAGTATGATTTCATTCTTATGTATATATGAACTCATGTTTCCTTTCCATATTTTTATAACCCTTACTGAGCTTTTTATGCTCATCCCAAGTTTTTGAAATGTTTTTCATAGGTCAAGGGAAAGTTACATGATGTGATGATAGTGTCAAGGATGTGTCAAGAAAGAATCCATGTTTTATTTTAAATATTCTTCCGTTGATGGGAAGAATGAATATTGTCTTTTATGTAACCATTGTGTTTAAATGTGGAATGTAATGCAAGTTTCATGATCTAATTCTCTAAAACTCTAAACCTGAAAAGATCCTCAATGTGTAATCTTGTAATAACTCAATATTAAGTAAGGTTTAAGGCTGGGGCTTTATAATTATTCATTTAGATCTATATATCATGATTAATAACTACAAAATAAATGAGAAAAATGTGTTTGTTATTTCTTTATTTGGAAAAGTGTTGATGTTTTTTGTTAGAAACTAATGTGATTGTTTTCAAAAACCCTGCTAAAATCATATCATTAATGAAGAAATATACTTAAAACCAACTATTTTAAGAGGTATTTTATTAAAAGAGTTTTATGTTTAAATATGAAATAATAATGGAATTAAAAATCTTATGTCCAGCCATTTGAGATGATTATTCTCTCTTGTTTGTGAAAAATTTAAGATTGGTCAACCCATCAAAGTGAATTTTTGTAATGAGGAATTTCATGATCCATATTTTTTGATACCATAGTTTACTAATAATTTTAATTGTTTACTTTCAAATGAAATTAATTATTTGTTTTCAAATTAGTGATTTGTTAATATTTTGAGTGATTTAACGAATTAAATTTGGGATGACCTTACTGTGTGGTATGTTTGTATTGATAAATTGATAAAAATATTCATTCCAAATTATAAATTACAATAAGTAATAAGTTTTGTTTTCATATAATAAATTTCAGAGTAAAATTTTTATCCCAAATAACTACTAGGACAATTATAAATTTTATATTATATTGTCCCACCATGTTTAGAAATTATTTTTTATTCTGTGTAACCTATAAAACATTCTACTATTAAGGAAGTATTTTTAATAGGATTGAAATGACATAAAAACTCCTCTTGATTTCTAATGTGTTTTTTATGGGGGTAATGGATTTAATGGGTAAATTTCCAATATTATTTTGAATAAAATTAAAAATATCATATTTTTAAGTATTTTTTAATGTGGGTGGAATACATTCCAACTAGAGCTAATACAGAAAAAGTCATTGCTATGTTTTTTAGAGGAAATATTTTATCCAGCTTTAGTTTACTGATGTTTCTAATAAATAATCAGTGTAACCACATTTTTAATAGAAATTTGAAATTTATATTTAATAAATATATAGTTCAACATAGGTTTTTTATACCCTACCACTCCAACAAAAATGAAATGGATGAATTATACAATAGTTAATTCAAAAAAATTTGGTAAAAATGTGTAGAAAAATAGGAATGATTAGAGTTTGATATTAGATTACTCACATTGGGATCATAGTATTTTCGTTATAACTAAAATTTTAATTATAACATTTATAAATTTTTAAGGAAATACTTTCCACATTTACATTGATCTTGAATAGAATTCTTTTTCAGTTGTTAACACCCGTAACAGAAATTTTCTTTCTGACTAAAATGAATTATAAATCTTATTTAGGGAGTGAAAAGAATTATGAAATTGTTCATATGAAAAATACAAGCTATATAAGGATGAAAATAAATATTTTATAATTAAATATTCCTTAATAATAAATTAAAATAGAGTGAAAACTGGTATTTTGTATTCTAGAATGAGTTGGTTCCTGGGAAATTTTATTTCAAATGGTCTGTACTTTTGATTATTACTAATACTTATGTAATTAGTGTTTGTTTTGTAAAAAATTCAGATAAATAAACACCATTTATAAATAATGTCAACATAATGTCGTTTTAAGATAAAATTCCCAAAATTATCTGATAGCGGTGGTCCAGGTTTAAGAAGCTGAGTACAACTGAATTCCAGGTATTGTCCTTTGTTTTCATTTGGTTTTTCATTGTTTATGAATTTTTCATTTTCATTTATCACATAAATTAATTCATAGTGACTATGATTGAAAAAATAAAAGTTTGGTGGTGGGGGGTAAACCATTTCTAAATTAGGATTTTATTTTATTTTATTTTTCTTTTTATTTTTCTTTTTCTGTAAGATATTTTAATTAAAAGAAGTTTAATATTCCTTTAAAATCTTGTGTTTTCTTGAAATTTTTTGTTCTTTTTAATCTTTTGATCTAAAAATAATATTACATTTCATAATTTTAAAACTCAATATAATTTTGTTAATTTGTTTAAAAAATGAAACTGAAGTTAAATGAATGTTCAAATAATGTTGTTCTAGACTAAAAACATTTTTTAATTCATGGAATGTCCTCTGAAATTTTTATTAACATGAATTAAATCAAAATTAGAATTTTGAAACTACCATCCAATGAGTTTTATTAACTATTTATTACATATTCATTTCATATTTCTCAGTTCTTGACTGAATTAAATACTGCATGTTGTAACTATAATTTGAATTGTTTGTTTTAACCTAACTGTTCAAGTTACCTTTATTGAAATGATTAAAGAACATTATTGGATTTTAAAACACTTTTTTATAAATATAATTTTTATTCTACCATAACCATTATATTTTATCCCTTTTACCCCTCAGTATGTACAAATAGTTAGGTAGCCACATTATATTGCAATTTTCTTTATCTAACTCAATCTAGTAGTCAGTCATATGATTTTTTAAAATTATGTGTCGGGAGATGTTTCCTTGTGGGTTTATATATTATTTGAACTAATTAATTAATAATAACTATGTATTAAAATATGTTTTGGTTTTGTTTTGATATGAAAATATGGAAGAATATTTTAAGCAGAATTAAAGAACCAAAATGACGAAAACACATTTTGTTGTATTGGAGCATATCGAAAGAAAAATAGCAAACATTTTTGAATTATTGAAAAGAAGTAAAATCATTATATTTTAGGTATAGAAGTCGCACTATCAATTTTATATTCAAATAAATCTCACATCCTTAAATAATAATTTATAGACATATTTTAAATAGAATAGAATAAAATAAAATCTATAAGTAAATTTATTTTGTATAATGTTTATATTAAAAAAAAGAAATTGTACACTATTACTGAATAATTTTTATGATATTAGAGATAATTTATTAATTTTAGTTGTTAAGAAGATACCATTCTTGATAATAAAATGAGTTATCTGGTGTTTTCTTCATAAAGAGTCCATCACACATAATTATTCTTTTTAAACATTCACATCTAAAACCTGAAAACTCTTTCCAAATAAAAATAATTGAAAATTCATTATTATTAACACAATTTCATGACTTATTTATTTGTATATAGAAGAATTTATCATGACTATGGTGTCCCTTTATGGTTTCTAGATGAGAAAATCAGTGTTGAAAATCAATATTTGTGCGATTAGAGAATAGTTTATTGAGATATTTTTTTTGTGCATGATCAGATTAATTAAGTTAGAATGGATTGAATATGAAATATGTAAAATTTATAGTAAGTGTTGACCTCACCTGTTTTGATAATCTCAATCATGTATTCATATGTGTTGAAAATCCCAATTATGTTTTCATTCTCTATGATATTTTTAAGTATCATTGATCTATACTTTAATTCTTTCAAATCTGTGATCAAACCAATAATAATTTTTAAAATAGTCTTTGGAATATGTTTATCCTCATTTATCCATGTTCATACAAGTTATAAATTAATTATAACACAATCGGATGTGTTCTGCATAAAACAGATAAGTAATCTGCCTATAGCTACTGATAAAGAGCTACCGGTACCCAGTCTACCGATAGACTTAGTCTACCGACAGACAAAGTCACCGATATACTTAACACAGAGCTACCGATGTGCTTATAAATGTAAGCTGCTGACTTACAGACAGATACCGATACAAACATAGAGCTACCGGTGTAAGTATAAATAGCTACCGATGGAATAAGAGTCACTGATGCATGAAGCTACCGACGCATGGAGCTACCGACGCATGGAGCTACCGACGCATGGAGCTACCGACACATGGAGCTACCGACGCATGGAGCTACCGACGCATGGAGCTACCGACGCATGGAGCTACCGACGCATGGAGCTACCAATAAACAAAGTCACCGATACAAGCATATACCAACCGATGCATAGAGTCACCGATAGAGTCAAAGCAACTAATGAAATTGAGCTACCGATGTCCAAGCTACCGATGTTGATTACCTACCGATCACTCGACTCACTGTTTGAATTTCTTTATTTCCTATATTTAATCTATCTAACGGTCATATCATGTACATTTTAATGATTTGTCAAATATCTGATAAAGGTTGTCGGATGTCAGGAACCCATACCTCGTACCTGCAAAAAGGAAATCTTTTCTGTCCCCTGTTGCCAGTGAGATAAATACGAGAAGACTATGCTGCCCAACAAAAGAGAAGAGTGTGGTGGATGAAATATACCAGAAACACAAGAACAAGAAGAATCAAGAGCAAAACCAGTTCCATCAAGAACACAGAGAAGCTAATAGACAATCAAGCATACTCGAGAAGTGTTCTGTGCCTATAAGAAGAACACTGAAGAACTTCAACCACTACATTTTCACTGTCTGTGAACCTGGAGAATACGACACTCTGTTTCTCAAACAGAAATAAGAAGAGGACTCAAACTCTCTTCCGATCGAATCCAAAGGAGTTCAGAGCTACACTGAAATCACCAGAACCATCTCTAAACTCTACATCTCGTGTTCTGTGATTTATTATTATTCTTTTCGAGCAGTGTGTGTTATCTGCTGTATCTAACACATACACTATCTCCTGTACTCAAACTGGAGGATTTTTAAATCCTTACCAAATTCTTGCATTCTATTCTTTCCCACGAATAACAGTGGTAGAGGTCGTGTGTGACCTGGACAGCTGGTTGCTGTTGTACTGTTTCCCACGAATAACAGTGGTAGAGGTCTTGGACCTGGACAGTTGTAAACTGTTGAACCCCGATCCAGGGTGTGGATCATTTTTATATAAACTTTTGAGAGGACTAAGTCTCGGCTTGAGACTGAACCTCTTGGTTACATTTGTTGTGCCATCTCTTTCAATGTTTCATTCCGCTGCTAATCACTTTAAAACCAATACTGTTTTTAAAGTTACATTGATAATTAAATTAGTAAGTGTTTATGTTAAGTGTAGATTAGTAAGTTAGTTTCAAAAGATAATCACACACTCCTGTGTTGATTAACTGGGAATTAATCAATCCCTTGAGAATCTAACAGAACCTCTACTTTAATATAAATTCACTACAGTTTAATTTATTATTTTATTTGGGGGTCTTTAAGACATTGTTTTTAAATACAGAAATTTTAATTGGTGCTCAATTCACCCCCCCTCTTGAGTAAACCACTCCGACCAACACTTGGTATCAGAGGATTGAAAATACATTCTAAAAGTACTCTGCTTTTGAACTGTGATTTTAGTTGTATTCTAAAGTTCTTAAAATTTTTCTTATATCTAAATTTTTATCTCTTTAAAATTTTCTCAACATGGACAATAGACTTGAGGGTGCTGCTACTAACCGACCACCTTTCTTCAATGGAACTAATTATGCTCAGTGGAAACTGAAAATGAAAATTCATCTAGAAAGCATAGGTTTTGATATTTGGACTGCTATTGAATCAGAATACAAAATTCCCACTACTGCTAGATCTACTTGGGATGAACCTATAAAGACTGCTTACAATAACAACTGTAAATATATGAATGACTTGTACTGTGCTCTAAGAGATGAAGAGTTTAATAGAATTTCTTCTTGTAAAACTGCATATGAAATTTGGGATACCTTAGCTGTTTCTCATGAAGGAACAACGAATGTTAAAGAAATGAGATTGAACACTTATACTATCAAGTATGATAATTTTAAAATGAAGCCTGACGAACCCATTTCTGACATGTATCTCAGGTTCAATGAAATTTTCAATACAATGATCTCGCTGGGAAAGGATGTCTCATCGAAGGAACAAATTATGAGAATTTTGAGATGTCTACCTGATAGATGGAGAGGCACATCTGTCTCAATCAGAGAATCATGTGACATTGCTGCTCTACCTGTCAAGGAACTAATTGGCAAGCTGATGATGTATGAAGAAGAGCTTAAAGTGAATAAAGAGGAAGAACATGAACCTCCAAGAAAGTCTGTCGCTTTCAAATCTTCAACTTCAAAGAATAAGGACAAAGAAAAGCTTCAAGCTGTAGTTGAAAGTTCAAGATGTGAAGACAGTGAAAGTGATTCTGACAGTGATGCTGAGATGGCTCACATTGCTAGAAGATTTAAGAAATTTTATAGGAAAAAGAAGTTCTTTAGAAAAACAAATTATAAGGGTAAGTATGATCACCAAGGTAAATGGAAAAAGGATTGGAAGAAGAATGACAAATCAGATGATGTTGTCTGTTATGAGTGCAAGAGAAAAGGACACATTAAAGACGACTGTCCAAAGCTGAAGTATAAAAAGAAATATGAATATAAGGACAATAAGTTTAAGAAAGCCATGAAGTCTACTTGGAGTGCTTCTGAGGATAGATCTACAGAATATGAAAGCTCTGAAACTGAACACAAAAATAAGGCAAATATGTGCTTTATGACAAACACTTCTCAGGTAACTGCTGAAACTCCTGCTTTAAATTATTACTCTGGAGATAATGCAGAATCTGATTCTGATTCTAGAACAATGTCTAAAAATGAATTGTTTGAGTAATGTGATATGCTGGAAGAGACATGTAATGAACTTAAGGATAAATACAAGTCATTAAAGAAACAGCATGCTCTCACCACTACAGTTAAAACCGAACTCACTATTGAAAAAGAGAAAAATGCTCAACTGTTAAAAGAAAACACTGAACTGAAACTATCTAATGAGAAACTCAAGAAAGACTTAGAGAAGTTCACCAATGGCAAAAATACACTAACACAGATGCTAGGAAAGAAAATAGAACCTAAATATACTACTGGTATAGGATACCAACCTGGACAAAGGAAAATTGCCAAAACTAGATTCATTTCTAAATCTGGACAGAATGAAGGTAATTCTGGAACATCATATGCTTCAACCAGTTATATACATAGCTATGGATATAATAAAGTTTATCTTTCAAAGCATGTCAATTCTACAAATTATATGAGACCCATTAGACAAATATGGGTACCTAAAGGGTTATTGGCTAACCTATCTGGACCCAAGAAAATCTAGGTACCAAAATCATCTCCCATCTGAATCTATTTTGTAGGGAACTTGCTTAAAGAGCTCCTGTAAAGAGACCTGGTATTTAGACAGTGGGTACTCAAGGCACATGACTGGAGATTATTCTTGTTTCAAGAGTTTAATAAAAGTTGATGGAGGCTTTGTCACCTTTGGTGATAATTCAAGAGGAAAAATCATCGGCCTAGGCCATATTGGTAACACTGATTCAATTTTGATTTCTAAAGTTTTATTTGTTGATGGCCTTAAATACAATTTATTAAGTATTTCTCAGTTATGTGATGATGGTTTTCATGTTAAATTTGAAAATGATTCCTGCAAAGTTTTTAATTCTAAGAAGGTTTTGGTATTTTCTGCCTTAAGAAATGAAAATGTTTATGCTATTAATCTGAATTCTTTAGCTAAGCAGAATATTAATTGTTTGAATACTTTTCATAAAGAATCTTGGCTATGGCACAGAAGATTGGGACATTGCAACATTCACTCACTTAGAAAACTCTCTAGAAAAAACCTAGTTAGAGACCTACCTAAATTAGAATTCCCAAATGATAGAGTGTGTAACCCCTGTCAAAAGGGAAAACAACACAAAGTTTCTTTTAAATCAGAGAAATAAGTTTCGACTTCTCAACCACTTGAATTGGTTCACATGGATTTGTTTGGACCATCAAGAGTTTCTAGTTTAAATGGGAAGCACTATGTTTATGTTCTTGTAGATGATTTTTCTAGATATACTTGGGTATATTTTCTAGCTCACAAAAGTGAAGCCTGTTCTTCTTTTGTTAAATACTCTAAATCTGTAGAAAACCTTAGTGGAATTAAGATTAAAACTTTGAGAAGTGATCATGGTCGTGAGTTTGAAAATCAAGATTTTGAATCTTATTGCTCACACAATGGCTATACTCATAACTTTTCTGCCCCTAGAACACCCCAACAGAATGGTGTAGTAGAAAGAAGAAACCGAACCCTTCAAGAGATTGCTAGAACCATGCTCAATGAATATGACCTGCCTATTTATTTTTGGGCTGAAGCTGTAAATACAGCTTGTTATGTCATTAATAGAGTCTTAATCAGACCTATTCTTAAGAAAACCCCTTATGAATTGTGGAACAATAGAAAGCCTAAGGTTAATTACTTTAAAGTTTTTGGTTGCAAAGTATTTATTCTGAATACTAAAGATAATCTGGATAAGTTTGCTTCCAAAAGTGATGAAGGAATTTTTCTGGGTTACTCTATTTCAAGTAAAGCCTATAGAGTATTCAATAAGAAAACCAAATGTGTGGAAGAATCTGTTCACATTAAATTCGATGAAACTGATCCACATGAGCCTAAAACCTCTCTTGAGAATCTTGAAGAAGATTTGTCTATTCTGGACATTAGTGATAAATCTAAAGAACCTGTTATAAAAGCATCCAGTTCTGGACTTTTTCCAGAATCTGCTTCTGTTGAACCCGAACCTATAGATGAACCTGAAATTTCTAGTCCAACCTTTACCAGATCAACAAGGATTCTAAAGAATCATCCTTTAGAAGCTGTTGTTGGTAATCTTGATAGAGGAACACAAACTAGAGCTTATCTAAGAAACCAGGTTGAACATCAAGCTTTTCTTTCACAGCTAGAACCCAAAAATATCAATGATGCTATCAATGATGAATTCTGGGTAATGGCTATGCAGGAAGAATTAAATCAGTTTGAAAGAAACAAAGTCTGGGAATTAGTTGACAGACCTAAGGACACCTTGACAATAGGCACAAAATGGGTTTTTAGAAATAAAGTAGATGAATCTGGAAATATAGTTAGAAACAAAGCTAGACTAGTTGCACAAGGATATAGTCAAGAAGAAGGTATAGACTATGAGGAAAATTTTGCACCTGTAGCTAGACTAGAAGCCATTAGGATCTTACTTGCATATGCTGCACATCTGGATTTCAAGTTATATCAAATGTATGTGAAAAGTGCATTTCTAAATGGTTTTATAATTGAAGATGTTTTTGTAGAACAACCACCTGGATTTACTAACCCCCATTTTCCAAATCAAGTTTTTAAACTTTCTAAAGCTTTGTATGGTTTAAAACAAGCTCCAAGAGCTTGGTATGATAGACTTAGCAATTTCCTTATTTCAAAAGGTTTTACTAAAGGGATTGTTGATCCAACTATTTTCATTAAAATAATTTCTAAAGATGTTTTAGTTGTACAAATATATGTTGATGATATTATTTTTGGATCTTCTAAACACTCTTTATGTACTGATTTTTCAAAAAGTATGCAAAATGAATTTGAAATGAGCTTAATGGGAGAGCTTAAGTAATTTCTTGGATTTCAAGTATTTAAAAATGAAAATGGTATTATTTTGAATCAAAGTAAATATACCAAGGATCTTTTAAAACGTTTTGGTCTGGATAGTCTAAAGGAAAGTGAAACTCCTATGAGTACTACCTGTAAATTGGATGAAGATGAAACTGTGAATCCAATTGATCAAACAAATTACAGAGGTATGATTGGTAGTTTACTTTATCTTACTCCTAGTCAACCTGATATTATGTTTAGTGTGTGTATGTGTGCTAGATTTCAAGCTAATCCAAAAGAATCTCATTTGCTTTCTGTTAAAAGAATTTTTAAATATCTCAAACACACGGTTAACTTAGGTTTTTTTACCCAAAAGGAAAATCCTTTGAGTTAATGAGTTATTCAGATGCTGACTTTGCTGGTTGTAAGTTAGATAGAAAAAGCACATCAGGAACATGTCATTTTCTTGGAAAATCCTTAGTTTCTTGGTGTAGTAAGAAACAGAACTCAATTGCATTATCTACTACCGAAGCAGAATATATAGCTGCTGGTAGTTGTTGTGCACAAATTCTGTGGATGAAACACACTCTTTTGGACTATGGATATGTTTTTAAACATGTTTCAATCAACTGTGATAACACCAGTGCAATAAACATCTCTAAGAATCCTGTATCTCACTCTAGAACCAAACACATAGATGTAAGACACCATTTCCTAAGAGATCACTATCAAAAAGGTGATATTTCTCTTGAATTTATTGGCACTGAACATCAATTGGATGATGTTTTCACTATCCTTTAAGTTCGGATAGGCTAAGTTACATAAGACACGAATTGGGAATGTTTAATCACTGATGTGAAATTCTCAATGATGTGAAATTCTCACCGATGTGAAATTCTCACTGATGTGAAATTCTCACCGATGTGAAAATTCTCACCGATGTGAAAATTCTCACCGATGTGAAAATTCTCACCGATGTGAAAATTCTCATCGATGTGAAAATTCTCACCGATGTGAAAATTATCACCGATGTGAAAATTCTCACCGATGTGAAATCCTCACCGATGTGAAAATCCACACCGATGTTGAAATTCTCACTGATGCTATATTTTAAAACTTATGTCTGCCGCCAAGAATACGAATCATTTTATTTTATTTTATCTTACTCTATTTTAGTCGTTTATTTGGAATTCCTAAATGATAAAACTAGGTCTAAGCCACTTCCTACCTCACCGAGCTTAAAATCTCTCACCTTCGAACCTTTGCTCCCAAATCGGCCAAGAACCCTAAACCCGCGATGGCAAAAACTAAGCTTCCTATCGTCAGAGATGAAAGTGTAGAACCAAAAGCTAAGAAGCAGAAGACACAGCATAAAGCCAGTGTTAGTGAAGTCAGAACTAGATCGGGAAGGCGACCAGTGAATCCTCACTTGCAGAATAGAGACATAGTAATCGAGAAGGAACTGTGTGTGGAATGGCTACTGCCTAGCAAATCGTTAGTACTCGAGATTCTGGAGGACCAGAAATGGGTGGATTGTTTCTCGAATAACAATGGCCCATACTACCCGAAGTTGGTAAAATAGTTCTACGAGTTTGTAACCTTCGAGAAGTCTGAAAATGAGAATCGGGTAAGCTCTTTTTTAAATGGAAAAGAGATGTCTTTTTCTTCAGTAGAGTGGGCTGAGTGTTTAAAAGTACCACATGAAGGTGTCTCTGGGTACGTATCAAGAGCAGTTCCACCTAGCAGTGACATCTTTGATTATGGAACCGCCTTAAAAGAACTGACTGGTAATGGGAATCAAAGGCAAGTGGTTGCTACTGAAATGGATGGAGAGAATCGACTTCTCTTCAAGTTTGTTCAGCATGTGTTGATACCGAGGCGAGGAGATTTTGCAAATCTAAGATATCAAGATATCTATCTTCTTCATCTGCTAAGACATGGTGTGAAAATCAATCTGTGCATATTGTTAATGCTTCAAATGGAAGACATTATTAGACCAAAGTCAAAGACTAATGCTTTGTTCTTTGCCAAGATAATTTCAGTAATGATAAAAGTGAAAGGAATAGCTGAGTCTCAGGATGAGACAGTTGTAGTCAGGAACAATTTCTGCATCACCTCGACTGTTTGTAAGTACATGAAAATTAACTGGAACCCATGGAAGGGAGAATGGGTCAGTGATGATCAGAAGATATATGATAGGTTTAATCATGTGGATCATCCCTCAAGACCAAAGGATATGAGAGATCCGAGTCTGAGACCTGATGAAGAGGAACCTGTTTATAGTAATGAAACAGAAGATGAAATAGAAGAAGAAGAAGAAGAAACTCCCATGGATGTTGGAGGAGATCCAGACTTTCCCCCAAGTCCTGTTGTAGAATTGGTTTATTCTAGGAAAGGAAAGGTAGAGGAAATTTTGTCTACTTATGAGGAAGACCAGTCTGTGCCTCACCAAGAAGAAGAGGAAAAGGAGAATGTATCTGAATCGCATGCTTCTGGTAGTTTAAGTATGAGTCCTTTGATTGGAAGCTCAGTTATGCCTGCTGCTGAAGTTGAAAGAGATACAGAAGAAGTTGTACCTGTATCAGAAGATCTTCTAGATGCTGCACCGATGGAACTTGTAGTAGAAGATTCTGATGAAGAGAATCCAGCACTGAATGCTGTTGTGACACATGGGAATGCACCCATTGAGGGGGAGAATCAATATGTTCTTGGAAATGTTACAGTAGCTGTTGAGTTTGGAGACTGGGTAGAAGACCCAGGGTTTATAGTCTGTGGATTGGATTATCCGGATTCTGATAATGAGATGTCTGTGAATAGACCGAAGACCAATTATGATCTTGATTCTGAGTTATTGCCCGATAATGTGGTTAGATTTCATGATCTGAATAAGCTGAAAGAGGACCTCAAAACCAGTTTTGTTGAAGAAGTGAAGATAATGGAAACCTCCCTTTCATCCTCAATTCAATCAATAATGACTGATTCTGTAGTTAGTTTGGCCTCAGTAAAGGGATCGGCTGCAGTTGTCCCTAATGAGTTTGTCTCAAAATCTGATCTTGAATCCATGAAGAATGAGCTGAAAGAATCATTCAGTGTATCAGTTGCTGAGATGAAGTAAAGATTTAATGAAGAAATGAAAATGTTAGAGAGATCCTTCGAGCTATCTCTGGCTTGTAATTTATCTTCTTTTGTGTCTGAGCTTATGGAAAAAGTGAAAGAGTTCCAGACTCAGTCTTCTAGAATCGAAGCAGATCTTGAAGCTCTCAAGACATCAGTTGTTGCTTTGGATTCTTATATGAGCTCCAAGTCTCAAGCTGACAAGGACCTAGCTTATGTGAAGAGTGTAGTAAGCCAGTTTGTCTCGGTGTTTGAAAGTTTCAAAACCTCAGTGAAGGATCATGTTCAATTACAAGACTCTCAAGTTCAAAGCCTAATCAGTGGTTTGTCTAAGAGTTTCAAAGAAACTGTTTCCTTCTCTCTTGGCCCTCTCACATCCAAACTATTAGTTGATCTGAATTTAGTTCGAGCAATGTTGAAGGAGGAGATTGGTTCTATTTCAACTAGTGGCTCTATGGACTCATCAGAGTTGAGCCGAGTGGTGCTTTCTACAAGAGATTCTGCTAGAGAAATAATGAATATTGTTCAAGATTATAAGAGAGAAGCCTCTGCCTCTCAGGAAGCCATAAAGAGCAAAGTGGACTACTACTTCACCAGAATTTTCACCAAGCATCAACTCGAACACCACTTCAAGCTGATGTTGGAAAACATGAAGCTCCCTCCAGTAACTCAAGCTTTTAGAGAACAAGTGAGCCAACTAAGACGATTGACTCCTGACTTGGAGAAATTCATGGAGAACAAAGATGATTTCATCTCTGCTATGGAAAGAGGAGGAGGAATTATTATGGATTTTAGAAATCTGTTGCTGCCATTCTTGCATGTTGATGCCCGACCAGTCATAGTACCTCCTGCTTTGCCTACTTCTGCCTCAGCTGCTTCCACAGTCCAGCTGACTCCTGCTCAAGCTATTAGAAGCCTCACACCAATGATCACCCAAAGATCTTCAACCTCCAGGCCTAACTCTGTGTCAGTGGCCCAGCCTCCTTTGATCATTTCTGGCATTCCAAAACCTCGACCTGCATCCTCACCACCCGAACCTTCTTCTGATCCCAAAGGAAAATCTCACGTTGAAGATGTGGATTGATCCAGTGGCCATGATTTTTGATAGGAATTCATTTGTATTCTGTTTCTGTACTTTCTGACTGCTCTAATGCAAAGGAACTCTTTTTCCTTCTCATGTTTTATTTGTCTCCTATATCTGCTTCCCCACATTTTGATTATCACAAAGGGGGAGAACAAAATGAGAGAATGAGGGGGAGAACAAAATGAGAGAATGAAAAATATTTTCAATGGAGAAAAATAACCTTCTTTTCAATTTTATCTCTGATATTATTATGTTTATTTTTACCTTCGGTACCTTATGATTGTTACCTCTGATAACTTATGTCTATATCATAGTATTTCTATTATCCCTGATGCTGTTTTCTCTGAGAAAATTGACTTCAATATTATACTCTTTACTATTATATTTTCACTATGTTAAATGCCCATATCATAAATTATGATTATCAAAAAGGGGGAGATTGTTGACTTCACCTGTTTTGATAATCTCAATCATGTATTCATATGTGTTGAAAATCCCAATTATGTTTTCATTCTCTATGATATTTTTAAGTATCATTGATCTATACTTTAATTCTTTCAAATCTGTGATCAAACCAATAATAATTTTTAAAATAGTCTTTGGAATATGTTAATCCTCATTTATCCATGTTCATACAAGTTATAAATTAATTCTAACACAATCGGATGTGTTCTGCATAAAACAGATAAGTAATCTGCCTATAGCTACTGATAAAGAGCTACCGGTACCCAGTCTACCGATAGACTTAGTCTACCGACAGACAGAGTCACCGATATACTTAACACAGAGCTACCGATGTGCTTATAAATGTAAGCTACTGACTTACAGATAGCTACCGATACAAACATAGAGCTACCGGTGTAAGTATAAATAGCTACCGATGGAAAAAGAGTCACCGATGCATGAAGCTACCGAAGCATGGAGCTACCGACGCATGGAGCTACCGACGCATGGAGCTACCGACGCATGGAGCTACCGACGCATGGAGCTACCGACGCATGGAGCTACCGACGCATGGAGCTACCGACGCATGGAGCTACCGATAAACAAAGTCACCGATACAAGCATATACCAACCGACGTATAGAGTCACCGATAGAGTCAAAGCAACTAATGAAATTGAGCTACCGATGTCCAAGCTACCGATGCTGATTACCTACCGATCACTCGACTCACTGTTTGAATTTCTTTATTTCCTATATTTAATCTATCTAACGGTCATATCATGTACATTTTAATGATTTGTCAAATATCTGATAAAGGTTGTCGGATGTCAGGAACCCGTACCTCGTACCTGCAGAAAGGAAATCTTTTATGTCCCCTGTTGCCAGTGAGATAAATACGAGAAGACTACGCTGCCCAAAAAAAGAGAAGAGTGTGGTGGATGAAATATACCAGAAACACAAGAACAAGAAGAATCAAGAGCAAAACCAGTTCCATCAAGAACACAGAGAAGCTCATAGACAATCAAGCATACTCGAGAAGTGTTCTGTGCATATAAGAAGAACACTGAAGAACTTCAACCACTACATTTTCACTGTCTATGAACCTGGAGCATACGACACTCTGTTTCTCAGACAAAAACGAGAAGAGGACTCAGACTCTCTTCTGATCGAATCCAAAGGAGTTCAGAGCTACACTGAAATCACCAGAACCATCTCTAAACTCTACATCTCGTGTTCTGTGATTTATTATTATTCTTTTCGAGCAGTGTGTGTTATCTGCTGTATCTAACACATACACTGTCTCCTGTACTCAAACTGGAGGATTTGTAAATCCTTACCAAATTCTTGCATTCTATTCTTTCCCACGAATAACAGTGGTAGAGGTCATGTGTGACCTGGACAGCTGGTTGCTGTTGTACTGTTTCCCACGAATAACAGTGGTAGAGGTCTTAGACCTGGACAGTTGTAAACTGTTGAACCCCGATCCAGGGTGTGGATCATTTTTATATAAACTTTTGAGAGGACTAAGTCTCGGCTTGAGACTGAACCTCTTGGTTACATTTGTTGTTCCATCTCTTTCAAAGTTTCATTCCGCTGCTAATCACTTTAAAACCAATACTGTTTTTAAAGATACTTTGATAATTAAATTAGAAAGTGTTTATGTTAAGTGTAGATTAGTAAGTTAGTTTCAAAAGATAATCACACACTCCTGTGTTGATTAACTGGGAATTAATCAATCCCTTGAGAATCTAACAGAACCTCTACTTTAATATAAATTCACTACAGTTTAATTTATTATTTTATTTGGCGGTCTTTAAGACATTGTTTTTAAATACAGAAATTTTAATTAGTGCTCAATTCACCCCCCCTCTTGAGTAAACCACTCCTACCAACAGTAAGTGTCATTGATGAGTAATGATAATTTTTCGCTTATTAGTGTAATATTAGTGGATCTCATGAACATGTGTTTTGAATTTTCAAGGGTATCTTTTTTAAGTCTAGTTCTTTTAGTGTAAGTATAATGTGTGGGGGAAGTAATATATATGTTATTATCAAAACTTTTCATGTTTATTTCTAAGAATAAATCTCTAAATATTAATATTTTATATGGAATTTTATAATTTTTTTTATTTAGGGCTATTGTGTAAATTGTTTACTAAAAATGGGTAAATTCAATGTTTTTAGGTGTTTTTAATAATCTGTTTAATTTCCTAATCGATATATTTTTTAATTATGATTCAATGGTGTTTTTGAAAAATATTAATTTGATATTGAAATAGGTAGTTTTGGATAATTCTTGAAGCCCATAAAATAATTCCTTATGTCTTGTAGAATATTTTTTATCTCGTAAAATAGTTTCATCTATAAAAACTCAAGTCCCATATGACATTATAATTTCTAAAATATCAATTTTGATCCATGTAGGAGATTTTATAGTTACTATATTATAAATTCCATTACCAAAACTCTGATCTCTAATGATTTCTCTCATTCAGTATGACATTTTTTGTTCTAATAAGTGATTTATTCACTCTCGTAATACATTTTTGACATGCATATGACATTTTTATATCCTTTTAGCTATTTTTTATCCTGGTAATATATTTTTTATCCCAAATGAATTTTGTACGTTTGTAAAAAAAATTATGCTATTTCTCTATGTATATATTTTCTTTTCCTAAAAAATTATTGGATTTTGTTTGTATTTATTTATATGCTTCTCTAGTATGATATTTTAATTTGATAAATTTTTAGTAACTAAGAATGTTTTATTCCAATTGAAGGAGGAAAATGATAGCTAATATTCCATAGGGATTCAGACATGGATCATGGAGAAATTATCCATTCAATGTAGGGATTAATTCAATTTGGTTATGAGTGTAGTGCTATATAAAAATGAAGAACATAAAGTCTACAATAAAACAAAAATTGAAATTCTTATGATAGAAGTCATTTTATATGGTGTCAAGAGTTAGAGAAAATTGAAAAAATATTTTATGGCATTCCACACTAATTTTGGAAATGTTGCATAGTATTTATAAATAAGTTATTGTGAAATTTTAAGTAGGTCGTACAATTACATTAAAAAAATATCAAGATTTGACGTTCATGGGAGTATTTAAAGTCGAATTAAATGCTTTTGTACATTGGAAATAACATCTAAAATATATAAGGGAAAAATTATTATTACATAAACCTGTAATGTGAACATGGATGATCTTATCCATGTGATTGGAGGTTCTCAATGAGATATTAGAGGATGTAAATAATTTCAATTATCTTACTTTTTTTCATTGATATATAAGGAGGAAGGGCCAAGCTATGCATGGTTAACACACATAGTGCAAGGTCCTAAGTGCTTCAATAGGATTCATGAAAATATTTTTTATCAAATGGAAAATAAAGGATTTGGAAGTTGATTTATCCATCCTCAGCTAAAATCCCAAGTGAAAGTTACAATAGAGATTTGAAAATTCCTTCCTTTTGAATTTTTGTTCTTTCACTAAATAGTTTTGTTTCTATATGGAAACTATGTATCATAGTTGAAGAAGTTATTTTTCCTTCTTGATGTTTTTTTATAAACTATTCTAGAATATTAATAAATTTATTATTTTTCATTTTCTCATAATATTAATTTATTCAGAATGTTCTCACTCTTGAGAATATAAAATTTGGTCAAGTTCAATTACATGGATTACTTTCAGATTTTTATTCACTTTTATGAGAGTATTAACACACATTATTTGTCCTTGGTAAGCTGTATAGGAATATTTAGGTGTTCACTCCAATATATTTAAGTGAGAATTGAAAAATTAACAAAGATAATAACATTAAACAAGGTATATGTGAGTTTCCAAAGTTTAATACTTGTCTTCTACTACTATTTTCTAATATTGATTTAATACTTATTTTTAATAAAAGATTCTTTTAATATCAAATAATCCATTATCATATATTGTAGTTAAATATTTTTTGTTTTATAAAAAAATTCAAACAATATGAACCACTAATTTTGTTCTTATTTGAAAAAAATAGAAAACAAATTGATGGATTGTTTACTTAGATTTCGTCTACCTCTTGAGAAAAACCTGGATATTGGTATACTATATCATTTAGTTCATTCAAATATTTGTTTAGGAATAAAACATGCTAGAAAAATATAATATTTTAGATAAGGGGGATAATATGATATCATAAATAGACTATTCATATATTATAAAATGGAAGCATAGCATAAAGAGAATGATATCGTAACATCATACGATTATAATAATGTGAATAAAAATAATAAAAAATGACATTATAAGCCTAATTTATTACTAACTACAAATTGATCATGATATAATGTTCTAGGATGACAACTCATGAATAACCCTAGTAAATAAAGGGTGAAAAGATAGGTAAATATCTAGGGGACATATTTAAATAAGATATATAATTTTATTATAATAATATTGGGAATAAGTGAATTAGGGTGAAATCATACCCCAAATAAAAGAGGGTGGTTGGGATATATCTCATGCCTCAGGTATAGATTCTCTCGGTGCATCCATCTATCTTTTGAATAAAAAAACTTTTTCAGATACTTACTTATGATTATTTTTCATATATATATGATATATTATTTATAATTTTATATATTTTTATAAGTATTTTATTTAGATATCATTCCAATTTTCACTATTCCAATGTTGTTGGTTTCATGGTTCCAAGGTCTCACTAGTTTATATATAATTTTGTAAATTCTTATGTAATGGGACCATAACTCCAGGGGTGTAATGATATAGAGTTAATGCAATTATATAATTTTAAAATTATATTCATATACAATGTTATTTCCAATAATCAATATTCATATAATATAAATAATATTTTTTTATATTTTCTTCTTTTAGGTTAATTTTCATGCCATAGTTAACTTATTTGGATTTATTTAAATTTTTGAATAATTAACAATTATTGAATATGAAAAAAATAATAATATTCCTAATTAGATCAATTTCAACAATTATAGGTGTGTATTATAAACATCCATGAAGGATGTGATGAAAACATTAATACACCATCAATGGAGGTTGTGAACCAACCAAAACATAGAAAATGATTTTATTTCAGAATTAAATATGAGGTAGTAATATAATTAATATCTAATTAATATAATATAATTTTAGAATATTAATTATATGAATATAATTATTTTATTAGTTTTAGAATAAATTTTTTGGATGAAAAGGAAGAAATGAAATTTCTGGAGTTTGTTTGAGAATGTTATATCTTCCTTTGGATTTCCTCTATTAAACAACACCTTAAGGCTTCTTAAAATGGCCTTTTAGTGAAACCAGAACTCTGAGAAAAATAAAAATAAGGAATGGGGGATATTTTTTTATATTATTCAAAGAAATTATTTAAAATTGAAAATAAATTGCTGGACGGTGGTGGTATTTATAAAGGGAAGATATGATTTTTTTAATATAATATTAATTAGTGTATTGTTTCTCATCTAGACTACCAAAAATGATGATCCCTATAAATATATAAATCAATTATTTATTTTTAGTTTGAACTAATGATTACATAAATATTCCCATATTAAATTAACCTTCTATTTAACGTATAATGTAAAATATTATATTTTAACTTTTTTTATCATTCCTTAAAAAATTAAAAAAAATCAAAAAAATGTGGAAAATTTACATTAGGATAATTTTAAAAAAGATACGGTAAAAATGAATATGATTTTATAAAAATAAATTTATAAATATGAGAAATTTCATGTTTTTAATAAAAAAAAATTTTTTTGAAAAATAATAGTTTTTATGACATAACCGAATTTTCAACCTGTGGGAAAAACATACAATTTCATAAAAATTTATTATTTTTATATTAAAAAAACTATTTTTGTGTTTAGAATTTATATGAGAATAATATTTATTAAAAAATTTAAATTTATAATAACTTATATTTTTATAAAAATAATACAAATTTGTTTTACCAAAATCTTAGTTATGCTTTGTTTATCAAATATGTATTTTATCATTTTTTTCTATTTTATATAATTTTATTATAGTATATGTGAGGAAAAAAGAGAATAAAATGTATAAATATTAAATCATTTTAGATGAATATACTATACATATTACTAATATACAATTCTCTTATCTGTAATGTTTTAGTGTCATAGAGACTAGATACCTAATAAAATTATTTATAAGCAATCATGAACATATCTCATAAAACTTATTCATATTATCATATATTTCTAGATATAACATACTTAAAACCTCTCATAAAAATAATGGAATGGAAAAAATAAGATAGACTGAGATAAGATGCTCATTAAGGGTAAACAAGGGAGATATCAATCATAAGTGAGCTTAAGATGCTATTGCCAGAAGTCTATTTAGCATCATTTTAAACTGCTGCTTAATCATTTCATAATGGTTTTCCAAAACTTCCACATAATGCGGTGTCATAAAAGAATTTCATGCGGTTTCCAAAATAGTTGTTGCTCATTTAACGATGAGTTTTTTTGTAGATGTTTGTTAATTTATTTAAGTTTTTATTTTTTTATTTCTATAATTTTTATTTAAGTAATAATATATTTATTTATGTATTTATCTATTAATTTTTTTTTGTATATATTTATTTTTAATATATTTATTGAGTATTATTTATTTACATATTTATTTATTTCATTATTTATCCTTCTATAATAGAATATGTCATGCAAAGAGAAAATAAATGTATTGAGTGAGATTTGAACCAATTAACTCTTATTTATTCCACTAATACATTACCACTCATGTAATATCTTCATTTGGTGAGTAAATAAAATTTAATAAACTAATATATAACAATATAAAGATAAATACATATAAGTACATGTACATAAATAATTATTTTAAAGTATTATAAAAAATAAGTAAATAAATAGTTCATATTGGATAACAAATAAGTATGAAAAAAATAATATCTAATTCATAAATTATAAATAATAGAAAAATTATTAATAACTAATAAATAATCATTAATCAATGATCAATAATAAATAAAAAATAATTTTGTAATAATTAATAAACACTATTAATATATATATATATATATAATAATAAATATATAATAAACAAATAATGAGTAAATAAGAGAATTAATGACACTTTAACAATAAATTAATAATATTTAATATTTAATATTTAATATTTAATAATATTAAATAATTATTAAAGAAATAATAATTTAATAATAAATAATAAATCCATATATATATATTTAAGGATCTGGGTATTGGAGAATATTTGTGAAGGTGAAAATGGTTTCTAGGGAAAACCATCGATCATGGTTATTCTGCACTGTTTACGTTCTAAGATTATTATTGAAAATTCACCTCAAGTAGAACCCATGGAATCAATCATTGATCTGAGGTCTACTAAAGACCCTTCAATCCTGAATAGTAGATAAGATGGCCCACTTGATTTTAAATAGAATGTTTGATGGGTGTTCTTTGGAATCATTTAATTACTATCCCACTAGAATAATACCCATGAAGGGATTGTTATACCATGTTGAAGATAATTTGGAATCCTTTTTAGAAAGGTTGTTTATAAGAAAAAATCCCTAATTGTGAGGCTCTTCCTTTATACAGGGGAGAAGCCATATAAGATTTAATACCTAGATCTTATGGATATATTCAAATAGGTATTCGTAGATTGAAGGTGTGCCACTTTAGGTCTGGTATTTTTTACACTATTTTTTTTCTTTGGACAAGACTAATCTATGATTATAGAGAACAAGTTACTTTTTATAAAATCCAGTATCACTCCAACTTCATGAAATCTTTCTAGATTTTAATGTCTCATAGGTGATTAATGTGTTTTCCATGGATTGGGTTTAATTACATGGCCTCAATTAGATTCTTCGGCATATAAATATCTTTCATGATATTATCATATAATTTGAATCACCTATCCACCTTGACTGAGAGAATGAGAAATTTTATATTGTCACTATTCCAAAATATACTTTTATGTTTATCTCAATATGAATTGCATAAAAAATTTAATTATATCATCTCCCACTGATGATATTTATATTCTCATTGAGTGTGATAAGGGACCAATTTTCATTTTTGTCTTTATGTTTATTGTAAACTTATTGGAGGACTGTCATGGGAACATATCATATGAGTCTTGTGGCTTGAAGGGACATATAGACAAGGTTTTTCATATGAGACCATGGGGAAAGGCTAAAGTTGTTCCAAACCACCCATTTATAATTCTTGAATATGGGAATATTCTTCGATGTTTTATGGAATTTTATTGTGTGGTTATATGGTCTACAATTATTCAAGACACTTAGTAGAATGGATTGGGGGACAAGGGTTTGATTTATATGGGAAATTATTTAGTTTCTATAGTTGAAATTGTACTGTCCAAGAGACATCATCCTAGTGATACCTCCTAGTCCTAGGAATATCTCGCAAAGTATATGGTTGATTGGTAGAAAAATAATTAATGGCTTCACACATTCTCATTATCATTGGTATTGGGAAAATGAAGGAGTAGAAGAGTAGCACTATCTATCATTTAGATATATAACTTGGAGGTATTAGAGGATGAAAGAAGGTTGATTACATAGGTAGTCAACTAGATGGTGAACTTGAAGAACAATCCATGAAAGATCATAATTTATGGATAATTCATAATCTAATCATCTATAAGTATCAAAGTGGTAAGAATAAAGTGTATTTTTTTCATAAAAGGGGCTTTACATCATGAGAAACTAGACCTCGCCTTCACAAACTAGATGGATGAACACCTTAGCATTTCCCTCTATTACTCCTATATAGATGGTGATGGAAAAGGGATATTACCCAATTTGGTTTTCTATAGGAACGTATGGTCTTCAGTTCAGGGAGGCAGGAATTATTCCTTCTGATCTGTTGGGTGCATCAAAATACCTCCTGGCTGATAAATATTCTAACCTAGATTCCCCCTGAAGATCACTAAAAATAATACTGTTGGGATAGATATTTCTCAATATTTTATAACCTATGATATGGCTTCCAAAGTAGGTGGAGCTCGCTTGGACCTTCATCCATCATAGAAAGTTGATACTTTTGGATATGTAATATATAAATCCAAGAAAGTTTTTTATGCTTTAGTAGGAAAGAATGAGACATTGGTCATGTCTAGTGGTCAGGCTTCCACACATGTACACATTAACAAGGCATGGGTGTCTACAACCAATCTATTTAGAGTATTTGAATTAGTTAATAATCGTGAAGACATATCAATGGAATATGGGTTCTAGAATGACTCTCATAATATCCCGACTCAATTACAGATGGACAAAGATAGTGATACCCCATTGCGAAAGGGTAGTGGCGGTGATTATGCTTCACTTAATGAAATCTCTAAGTGAAATGAGGTCTATGCTGAGGTTGTGAAGAGTGAATAGAAGATCTCAAGAGACCCTGATGGAATATAGCAACATAAAAATACTTCAAGAAGAGATCGACATCAAAGAGGTTGAGGCTATGGGTGTGGTTGAAAAAACAAGGGTGCTTTGTATAATGAGTGTCCGAATTCTCACGATGTGATTATAAAAAACATGGTCTACAAATAGTCTATTTTTGATGAAGACAGTTTAACTCTATACAATCCAATCTTATTTACTTTGTTTATCTTTCTAATAAAGGGGAACTAACATCTTATTTTATAAATAAAATTAATATATAATATAAAACTAATAATTTATTAATAATATATTAATTATTTACTCATAAGTAATAAATCAATAAATAATCTATAACAAATAATACGTAATAAAAAATAAAGACAAAATAATAAATAATAAATAATTTATAATGAAAAAGCAATTAATCGATGAAATAAATAATAAGACTTTAAAAAATTAATTAATAATTAATAAATAAATAGTAAAATAATAAATAATATGTAATATGTAATAATATATTATTGATATGAAATAAATTTTAAATAAATAAATTATTATTAAATATTTATTTTATTAAAATAATAATAATAAATAATTAATCAATATATAATAAATGAGTAATAAATGAATTATTAATTAACAATGAATTACTAATAAATAATAATTGGGTAAATAATAAATACTATATATTACACACTAAATAATAAATAGTGATTATCGATATAATTACACATAATTTTATTTAAATATACTTATATACATCTTGTAATAATATATACATATAAATAAATGTATATAAATGTATAGAAATAAAAGAACAAAGACACACGCACACCAAAAAATAGATTACATATAAATATATATATTTTTTAAAAAAAACCCAAAGCACCATTTATTAAAAGTCAAAAAGGATTAAAAGAGGCGAAAGGAAGGGATTTTTTTACAATCTCTATCAAAGAGGTAAAATAAGTCAGAAGGAATAGAGTCCATCCAAGTCATGGTCTGATTAAGACCTTTTTTGGCAAGAGAGTCAGCAACTGCATTTGCTTCACGGTAGGCATGAGTCGTTATATAATCAATCCCATGGAGCAAGTTTAGGCAGTTCATCCAATGAGCTGTAAGAGACCAGGCTAGATGGATGTTGCCATTCCAGATGGCATGGTTGATAGTGGTTGAATCACTTTCAATCCATAGCTTTCTCCAACCTCTTTGAAGCGCGATATCAACAGCATGAATGACCCCAAGCATTATATATATACATAAATATACATAAATATGAATAAATGACTATAAATATCTATATATATATATAACTTTTACATAAATATATATAACCATAGACATATATATAATTGTGTATTAATAGAATTGTATATATAAACATAAGTATATATATATATACCAACATAATATATAATAAAATATAAACATAAATATGTATAAATATTGACAAATACATATAAATATATGTCCCTAAATAGAATTATAGGTAATTTTAAATAAATATTGACCAATATATACAAATTATAAATTAATACACATAAATTTATATATATATATAAACATTTATATATATATAGAAATAAATCATTGAAATAGGGAAAAATAAAACAACTAAAACACCATTAAATTAGTAAGATCGTAAATCAATTAAATAAAATTCCAGGTGATCCAAAAAACATATAAAGATGCTCTTAAATGAAGCTAAAATCAAATCAAATTTTCTAAAATCATCTTTTTCAA
The DNA here is from genome assembly GCA_963277665.1 of Viscum album. Lineage (NCBI taxonomy): Eukaryota > Viridiplantae > Streptophyta > Magnoliopsida > Santalales > Viscaceae > Viscum > Viscum album. Next base: position 1,436,052,493 of record OY728153.1, on the reverse strand, counting down.
AACAAAACAAAAATTAATTTTAAGAGACTGTATTATTCATTTTTAAATTAGAAAAATAGTTTTGATGGTTTCTCTAATATTCCTGACATAAATCATTTAATATGATTTTATTTGACATCTTGTGGAGCCCCAACGGACATATGAATCAACATTTACTTTTGTTTGAAGCTGAGGTTTGATTTTTGACTACTCTTAAGATATTAATGAATTTTATTCAATTGATATTTACCAAATTATTTTATAATTACACTATAGTTCAATCCATCATCATAGATTTGAATGATTGTTGAGAAAAAACGACCATCTTGATCAAAATTTATGGTCATTTGATTCAAATGACAAATTTTCTACTTAACCAATATTTAATTTTAGTTCCAAATAATCAGTTGCTAATAATTATAAATAATAAATTATTTAAAAAATTATTTATTTATTTATATAATTAATAAAATAAAAAATTTAGAAATAATAAATAATAATTTTTTATTTTTTATTTTTTATTTTTTATTATTTTTCCATTGATTATGTATTTGTTTAAAAACCTATGCTTAATATGTAATTAAAACAATAATAAAAAATAAAGAAATTAGATTTAGGAGTGGATTTTAAAAAATAATTGCTAAAAATGTTTAGGATGTATTTAGAGGTAATTTTTAAAACCATTAAGAAATTAAACTTTTCATCTAGTGAGACAATCATAATGGTGTTATAACAAAATTTATGTCATTTTATCCCCATAAATGATTTATACCTATAAATTAATAGATCAAAACCTCTAAAATATTATCATATCTAGAAAAATGATTATTAACTGTTTAAAATAATGAATCATAATTCATTTTTCATCAAATAAGCATTTGAGCATAGATATATTAATCTTAATAATTTGTATTAATAAGCAAAGGAAATCAAAATATTATGAACATATCTATTCTCAATCATGTCCACACATAATCTTGTGAGCAAAGCTTGAAGAGATCACACTTACACACCAAAATGTGAACACAATGATTCAAAATCATGTCAATTCTTATCATCATCAACTCATGAGATATATATATATATCACATTACCCAATGAATAGGGGGGATTTAAGGGACCCAACAATCACAAAATGAAAATCATATATATGTGTACCACAAGATCATTAATCATTCATCATTTCATCATAGCATAACCCTTAGAAAGAATGGTTTTCATAAACATTCATCATTAAATAATCATATTCCATCTAGAGAAAAAACATGGAAAATATCACTATATCGTATCCTCAATGAATCATAATACACATCAATGGATTTTGATGTAGATGAAAAATTAATTTAAAAGAGTATTTGAACATTTCATTGAAAATAGACCAAAATTTCATTCTCCTTATATATCTTTAAAAATAAATGATTCTAGAATAATGAGAAACATATTTTTATTAAAAATAACCATAATTTAATATTTAAATAAAATTATTTTCATTATAGTGGTAAAAATATATATATGCGTTAAACATTAAAAAAAGATTCCTTTCACACTTTTGGTAATAAGTCCAAAGTTCATCATTCATAAAATAACAATAATATTATATTTAAAACATTGAATTCAAAGTAAAATATGGTTTTATAAGACTTTAAATAATCATCTTATCATAACTAATGACATTTTTTGAAATCATTTTAAAGAACATGGACATTGAAATAAAATTTCATTGACCAAAGAGGAAGTGAAGATGACATTTAATGAAAACATTATCCTAATAATTTTATGTTCCATAGAGGGGTGAATGAAAGGAAAAATTTAAACCCCAAAAATAAAAAGGTAATAAGAAAATATATTTGGTTGAAAGGTTAATTATCATACAATTTTCCTTAGCAGAAATTTAAAATACACAACCTCGAAAAGAAATGAGATTGTATCATAATACCCTTAAATAAAGTCACATCCTTCATTATAAGAATTAAAACTTCTCATAAATAAAATATAAATTAATTACTATTTAATAACATAGTTATATATGTATATACTATGATATATAATTCCGTAATAATTTTTTTAACCTTTTTTGTTAACAATTCATCATCAAAATCATTTTTCAGGAGAAAACTAGTTCATTTTCCATGCATATTTCTGTTCAACAATTCTAGTACTTATACCATGGTCATGGATTAATCATATCCAAAATATACAACATGTTATAAATATATTATTTAATCATTTTATATACTTTTATTACAATTCCAAAAAAAATCATGGTAAAAAATGAATTGCATCCCATCTTCGAGACAATTGTTTGTACATATGCACAAGTGATGCTTCAACTTTCCAATATATGGAATTAAGGTAATGTAAATAATAATTGAACCTCAAATTGAAATTTTTGTATCCTTAATATCATATAAATTCATTAAATCTATCTTTATTACAATCAATATAAAATTGAAATGAAAAATAATTGCATCACTTCATGAAGTTGGTAGTCCACACATACACATAGGGGCGTTATCATTTTCCAATATGGGAAAGCAGGAAGGTATAAAAGAAAATTAAAGTTATAAAATTATAATTTTGTCATTAATATAATATATAAATTTTAAATCCATCATAATAACCAACCATGAAAGATGGTGATGGAAACTTAAATGAATCGCTTCAGGGAGATGGTAGTCCATACATACACACTAGCAATGATTTAATTTCACATTAGATGATAAACAAGATAAAAAATGGTTTTCACATAATCATAATAACATATCAGTATATTTAATAAACTTGATTTTTTTATTTTATGATAAATATAATAGATTTATAGAAAGTATGATAAGAGATAATCTTTCGAATATTTAGGTAAGACAACTTACCTCTTCTTTGAGAGACCTATTTTGTATTACACATTAATCATTAATTAGATTGTATTAAGATAAGAAAAAATCTCAAGAATAAAGGAAATGAATATAGAAAGGTATTTAGGAAGGGCTTGGCTGAGGTAGAGTGTATAGTCTTAATGAATGAGGCAGCAGATGCAGTTCCCTTTTATACTTGAGGAAAGGGACACGCATAGAATTACATAAAATATTTAAATATTATAAAGTCAATTTCTTATCAAAATAGAACCAAATTTCCAAGATTTAATTGATAAGATAATATAAGGTCTAAATACTTTCATCATATAATATTTATACAAGTTTAAGAGTCATGTTTAAACTTATTTCATAGTTTAACATCACCCCCACCCCATTATTGGGAAACCCATTTTAACATTAACTGTGGTAACAAAAAAATTATTACAATTATTTATAAAGAAAAATAAGAATGGATTATTTAAAAAGTTAAGATATTATAATTATTAACATGGTAACCATTTTATCAAAATAATTTTTTTAATTGCCAATAATTAATTTTAAAAATAATCTTGTAAAACCCAATAAAATATTTTTTTGAAAAAAATTCAATTTTAAGAATAAAATAAAATTTATTATCATTAATTATCTATTAAAAACATATGTGAATGTTAAAAAATATTATTCACTATATTATCTAAAATTTCATTAAAATCATTCACTAATATTGATTAATTTAATTTAATAAAATAAAACCACATCGCATGAGTAAAATATGTTTTTCATTAAAACATATATTTTTACCTTTGAATGATTTTATTTTCAGTAATAACTGATAGAAAATTTGAAACATATTTCAAAAATAAAATATAATGGGAATGTGGGAACCCTAAAAAAATTCAAGACAAAATTAAAATTAAATCTATATAATATAACCAAAAACTATTATGGAAATATTAAAGGGTATCGAAATCATTCAACATATATAAACACAGTTAAATTGATGTTACCATCATTTCCAGATAATCTTTGATGATATACTAAAAATTTATAGGCCGTATTTTTTCATATTTTAATATACTCATCAATATATATTTCCCCTTCATTGAATTCATTTATCGAAATTTGATCTTTTCCATTAATCTATTAATCGTTTTCTTCATTAAGGATAACATTAATCACTCTCTCATACATTATGTTGACATCCTTGTATGAATAATTTATATGGATGAAATCCTCTAGAATATCATTATTAGAATATAGAATTAGTTCTAAAAAAATTTCATTATCATCTTCCTCCTTTAACACACCATTTATTAGTTTTGATACTTTTTTTCAAAAACAAAAACTTTTTCTTCTCTTAGTGATTTTATTCATTTACATGAATATCACATGACCCAATGATAGGTAATAATGAATTATACTTTCAATTCCATATACCCTTTGTTGTATTGGTAAATGAAAAATTATCCACCACTAATTTCATTCCTTTTTTGGAAGCATATTGAAGATATTCATCAGCTTGAACCTCATTCATTCACTCCAAAGAGAAAGTATGATATCAATTTCCTTCTCAAAATCAACGCATTCCATGATTTCACACTGAATTCCCCCTTCTTTGAATGAATCTACATTTTTAGACACATCAATTTAGTTCATAAATTTATCTTCCACTGCTGTAAAATAGTTCGTATTTTCAATGCAAGATGGATTCTTCTAAACAAATTTGCAGTTCAGTCCATTATTAAGATTTTTAGAACCACCTAATCCCTTGGATAGACAGTTACTAATAAAAGATAAAATAAAAATATCAAAATTAGGATTATAATCATACCTTGGTGCACGCTCAGTGGTAGGATATTTGTCTCTTACTACAGTTATATAATTATAATTCTTCTTCACTACAACCGTATAAGAAGTCTTGATTCCCTCATATTGGGTTTTTTTGGCATGATATAAATGATCAAATTTCAAACATTCCTATATTCATTTTTAATCAGATCTACTACCAACATTCTAGCCTAAATATCTTCATTCTATAATTAAATGGTGGGAACCATATTAATATTTTTTCATAAATCCTTAAACTAAACACATTAAGAGGTTTTTTTCCATAACTTATAGTGGTGTCTTCTCTTGGACCTAAAAAGGCCTCAAGAAAAATTTTATCCCCACTTCCTATCCAAGGAACATTTACACACGTATAGAATTCCTGGGATTAATTTCCCTATCATTGATATAGATGACCAAACTCAGTCCATGATTCTAGTACAACCTATGGCTTATACCTATTCTAACCTTAATTTTAAATAAATATAACATCAATAGGGTTCTTAGAGTCATAAATATCTACATATAGTCAAGGGGTGATACTATGAATTATTATTTGGGTCCTCTAATATGATAAAAGATATCATACAATCGAATCACTAATAATCATGAGGATTTTTATATTTTTAAATGGGAGGGGAATACAATAAATTCTATAAAAATAACTTATGAAGGAATGTCACATTTCATACATTTATCAAAATATCATCAAAATAGATAGAAACTAGAAAAATGTAACAATCTCCAAAACATTTACTAATTATGTCATCATAATTGTCAATGAAAATGAGTAATTTAGAAGGTTCAAAGAAACCTACCACCAAATGATTATGAAGGACCCAACCTTCATTGATGAATATATTAAAGGCATAAATGGAGGGATAATGATAACGGAAGCATTTTATCAAAGATATGAAAAGAATAATTCTTTCATAAACTCTAATGAGGTGATCAAATGTGAAGGGTCGCTACTGTATAGGTAAATCCCTTTATGGAACCAAATGATTGATGTGAATAGTGGAAGAGAGTGGGCGTTAGTAAAAGGGGGAGATGCAAACAGTGGAAAATAATGAGGTGTGAGATCCCTCCCACCCACCCCCATAAGTGGTGGGGATAGAACCAGTGACCTTCAAAACCCTATCTCGAGAGAAAGGTAATATGTGAGTAGCGTTTCCAATATAAAAATATTTATTTTTCATTTTAAACCTTTAATGACCAGTGAATTCATTTTCTACATGTGTTGACAATATTTTTTTTAAGTTCAATGTTATTAAAATATTATTATATAAAGTAAAATATCTTTTAAATAAGACATACATGATAAAACAATTATCATAAATAAAATATTTCTAAAAAGTTCTTTAGGATCATTTTTATTTCTTAACAAAATTAGAAATTATTTTTGATAATTATATTTCATTAAAATTCTATATATTTTGTATTTTATTTATAATGTATAAAATTTATTCATATAAGTTGAGTGCTTCATGTAAAGAAACATAATAAAGACTTGATATTTAATAAATATAAATATATCATAAAATCATTGAATGATTCATTCTACCCCATTATATGAATTTTCACATAAATATTTCATCACCCTAACAAAAAAATGTGGATACTTCTACCACATCACATAGTTGATTTCTTATGTATCCTTTTAAAATTTATGGTTCTTCCACAAAAAATGACTAGTTGAATAGTATTTTTTTCACAATACTTCCTTTATGTGATCCATAATATCTACCTATTGTTCCTCTTCCAAAAGATCATGCTAAAACATTAAAACCTATGAGTTAAGTACACATGATGATTTAGAATTTACATAATCAGGTTAGATACATATAACACATAGTGTATATGAGATATATTTGATGGATGATCCATGTGATAAGAAACTATCCGAATAGAATTAATAATCTCAAGAGGGACATCATATATAGATGTCATCTTTCCCTTCATTCTAAATATCATAACCATATTCAATAGATATATCTATATAAACACCAAATTGCAAACATTAAACTATAAGACTCATCTAAAATTTTTAGCATAAATTTTTTATTGACTCTGATATTCCATGATGTAATATTGAATAGATCTAAAATTCTCTTCCATTTCATCAGCTACCTCATGTCCCCGAATAATTATTTCTCCATATTAATCCAAGTATGTAGGAGTTCTTCACTTCCTTTCATATAAGTCTTTTTGATGATTCACCTGAATGATTTTGTGAAACTATTATTGTATGAAAATTAAAAAATAAGTAATGATTTCGGAACAAACCACCCTTTAAATCCATATAATTGGATATCAACATGACTTTTAGGGTTTCATTGGTCCTCTGAAACTGACCATTTTTTATAAGGATGATATATAGTACTAAAGTTCTACTCAATATTCAATTATTGGTGAATATGTCTCCAAAATTTTGAGTTAACCTATAGTTCATCATCAAATACAATTTATAATGGTACTACATCAAACCTTACCACTTCATTGATGTGTATCCTAACAATCTAGTCATGAGATAATTCCTCTTTGATAGTAATAAAATGTGCTGATTTCTTAATATGATAAACTAAATCACAAGTAACCTTATTTCATTTATATGTTTTGTGGAGTATAATGATGAAATGATAGGAAATGTTTTCCCATTTGAATTACGGTATTTGTTATGTTTATAAAATCCAGTAAGAATTCTATCACTTTTCCTTAACTTTATGTCATATCAGGCATCAATACCCATACTCTACAATTTCCATTTATATGTTATCCCATCTGAAATAATCAGTTATATATCTATACATATTCATAATTTGATTATTTATATATAATGATGAACTATGATCTTCATCCAACAACTCCTTCTTAAATTATAGTATTGATATGTCACATACTCAGTTCCTAGACCACATCATTCTTTCATATACATGGTTGAGATCAGGTACATTTATCAACTCTTTCTTTAGTTTCATATCCTCCTTATACACCACCTTAATTATCACATGGATGTATGGTTGAACATTTTACTGATAAAGATATGATATTTACTCATCATAGAAAAACTAGCATGATATTTCTGTCTCAGAGCATCAACCACACTATTAACCTTCCCAGGGTGGTAATGTAGTGAGTAGTAAAAATAAATTCCAAAAATATCCTTTAGTGTATATTAAAATATTTCAATATAAATATATATATAATGTTTTTATGATACATATATATATATATATATCACACATATCACCATAATGAGAATAAATCCATATTTTCAATGAAAATATTACTAATTCCAGCTCTAAATCATGAGTTAGGTAATCTGGCCCATGAATTTTCAATTATTTTAAGGCATGATATGTCATCATATCATTTTTCATGAGAATGAATCCTCTCACATTATTTGATACATCACTATAGATCACAAAATATTCTCTAATATGGGGTATTGTGAGAATTTTTTTCACTGAACAAACATTGTTTTAACTCATTGAAAATTTCCTCACATTCATCTTACTAATGGATCATGACACTCTTCTATGTCAGCATGGTTATTAGATCTTATATCCATGAAGAATATCTCACAAAGCATCATTAGTATCCATCCAACCTAGGAAAACTATAAATCTCCCTCAATTTGGTTGGTCTGGGTCATTTCTCTATAACATCTATCTTTAAAGGATCCACCAAGATGCTCTCACATTAGATTATATGACCCAACAATGAGTCACTTTATAACAAAAATTCAAAAAATGGAAAATTTTCATACAGGTTCTACTTATTTAGGTTATTCAATATAATATTCCATTGATCTCTATGCCCTTACTTTATTTGTGAACATAAATAAGAATAAAATCAATAAATACTTATACAAACCAATAAATATCATCTTAGAATACTCTATTTATTTGATATATGAATATAAAAAGGGAATTGGTAATCCATAAGGGTGTTACTATATATCCATTATTACAATACCCCTTATGGAAGGTTACCTTCAGTATATCCTTCTTTTTTACCCTCAAATGAGGATATCCAGAATCATGGTTCAACATTAAAAAACATTTATCTTCATATAGATGATCCAATAAGTCATAAATATTTGGAAAATTATAATTTTCTTGATAGTAATCTTATTTTCTTCCCAATAATTAATGAAAAGATAAATTTACCCATCATTATTCATATTAAAAACAATACATTCACCCCATTATGATGTAATCAATAATATAAATACCTTTTTAGATTTAATTGACATTATTATTTAATTCATTCAACTCAATCATGGCCATTATATAAGGATTTTTAAATTTGGTGTAACAATTATAATAGAAACAAATATATAATATTTGAGGGAATACTAGGAAAATATTTAGTAAATATATCAACATATCCCCAAATAATAGGAATATCTTCAATGTTTAGTTTCTCCCCAGCAACTGGAGATAAATATCCTTCATGAATAGGTAGTAATACCCATACAAAAAAATTAATGTCCATTTGAAGTTCACATTCATCCTTGAACGATAATATTATTATTAGTTTATTCATGATATCAATTGTGATTTTTCATATTCATATAATATCAATGGGTTATCTATAAAGATATATTATCAATGATAAAAAACACATCAAGTTACACTAATGGAATAATCATAATAATTTGACATTGAAAATTTATCAAACATCAATACAGAATTCCCCACTCTGAAGTAGAGTATTAGTGTACCTTAACCATCATCAAAAACTTTAACAATTAACAGACTATAGAATCTTTTTTTGTCTAAATAATAGCCTTTGTATTAGGTATTTGACTTTGATAATGTTTATGTTCCCCATACACAATACATTGAACTATTTGTGATACCATTGAATGAAAATAATTTCCCTCAATCAGAATTTTCATTTTTCATCAATAATAAATTACATTATACACTTATTTTCAATATATAAAACATATTCCAAATAATTTGATATATTCCCCTCTGTAATTATTTCAATATTCTTGATATGTAAAAATATGAATCATTTTTACTCCATTGCCTTTATCACCTTTTCTTTCAAAAAATTATATTATTCTCTTGTTTGTTGGATTCAAAAAAATAACCAATGTTCAGTTTTTTAGTACTAAATATAGATTCCTAATCAAGAATAATCACAAGGATTCAAATTCTAGCTCCTAATTCATATGGTCTCTCATGGGGATGATTAATACATTGCATGTCACGTTCATTGTTAGAATGATTCCTTGAGGTTCAATACATTACCTAAAACAAAAATATAAATATAATTATTGAGAATTAATAAATTTAGTAGGAAATAATAATAAAACAATATTGATATTTCATAATTTATTGCACATTCTTGTAAACCTATGACACTTTAGGTTCATCATGGTTTTTCTTAGGTTCTGTCCTCAAATTCTTCATTACAGAACCTCCAAATATAACTAAACCACAATTTTATTAAAATTTAGGCAACCATAGAATAGAATAGATAAATATTATATCATTTTTAAGAATATTCAGTACATATCCCAAATATACACATCCCAGATACACAATGTTTTATTTTCTTTGAGACTAGATACCAAATTGAAATATTTATTAATAATCATTAACATATCCCATTAACATTCCTTAAATAAATTCCTCATTTATACATATCAAATATAAAAACCATCAAAAAATAAAGAAGTGAAAATAATAAATGGTTAGATAATATCCTCAATAAAGTTGAAAATAAAAGATATTGATCATGAGTGAACTTAAATTGGTCATAAGAGTATGATAATGTAATCATGTTCATTTTCTCAATGTAAAAGATTTATACCAAGAGAATATTATATCTAAAGCTGAAAAATATTTCGAAATAAAAAATATTGATTACTATTCCCAAGAATAAATAATAATTCATGATTCATAACATAATAATGAGCCAGCAATATCATGGAAAATCATAACTAGAATCAATAATAATGCATCAAAATCTAAAACAAATATGAAATCACATCCACAATTATCATCCTCATCTTATGAGATATCAATATAACATTTCCCAATGCATTGGAGAGATTTAATGGACCCACCAATCATATATTTAAAACTATACATATGTGTTCCATGATATCATAAAACATTCATCATTTCCTTATAACATAACCTTAAAAAAGAAACATATTTCAAACAAATTTCTTCATTACATAATCATAATTCATATGTAAAGAGAAAATGGATAATATCATTAAATAATATCCCTAGTTAATAATAAGAAACCAAAAAGGATGTTGACATATCATAAAAATACCATTAATAGTGTTTTTAAACATTTCTTTGAAACTAGGTGGAATTACCCTTATCCTTCAATATCATTAACACATAAAATTTCCAGAATATTTAGAAAATATTTTCATTAAATAATGCTTTAAACTTTTAAAATAGTATTTAAGTAAATTAATGGTCATGATTTTAGGAAAATCTATTCCTATAGTAAATGATAAAACAAAGTTTCTATTCAAAATTTCTGTAAAAATTCCAAATGAATCTACATAAGAAAAATATTAGAAGATTCCTTTTAAAAAATTGATAATAAAGTTATATATGGTTGAAAATGAATTTAAATAATCAGTTAATAATATAAAATAACTTTTGGAATACATTTTAAAGAACATGGAGATGGAAGGAAATGTTTATCAACCAATGAGGATATAAACACGATTTTTCTTACAAACATTTTCTTTATCGTTTTATATACCAAAAAGAGGAGATAAAATTGACACATTTAAAAAAAATTATACAATGAATAGGAATATTTATGGGTTTTAAATAATAATGATCATATAATTTTCCTCAATGTAAATTTAACTTAGTCAATCTCAATGGAAAATGAGATTGTATCATAATTCCCTAAATTCAAATCTCATCCTACTTCATAAGAATTGAAAAAAACATTTTTAAAAAATATAAATTTATTATAAGTATATAATATAAGTATATTAATATATATGTGTGTGTGTGTGTTTCCATTATAATTTCCAAATACCTGTTTTATTAACAATTATTCATCAAAATCATTATTCGGCTGAAAAATTTCCCTCTTTCCATGCATGTTTCGGTTCGACAGTTCTGGTCCATAAATAGGGGTCATGGTTTCATCATCTCTATAATACCTATAAATTCATAAATATAATATTTATTTATTTTATAAAATTATATAACTATTCCTATAGTTTTTTGTTATACAATAATTTATATCACTTTGTTGAGACGGTAGTGAATACGTTTGCACAAGTATTGATTCCACTATTCAACGGATGGAACAAAAACTGGTAAAAAATAATTAAAATTTCCATAATAATTAATTTAAAATAAATATCATATATATTAATTAAATATATCTTTATTATAATCCATATAAATCTTAAATGAAAAATGAATCACATCGCTTTGTGGAGGTGGTGGTCCACACATATACACGAGCGTCGTTATCTTTTTCCAATGAATCAGAAGACTATATAGTAGATAAGATATTGTAATTTAAGAATAATAATTATGTCATAATATCATATATTAACATTAAATCCATAATAATAACCAAGTATTAAAAGGAGTGTTTTAAAACGAAATACACCTCTTCGTGGAGACTATAGCTCGTACATATTCACTATCGATACTTCCATTTCCCATTGAATGTGGAAGGAGATTAAAAATACATATCCCACAATCATAATAATATTTCATTATATTGATGATACTAAATTAATTATGTTAGTATGGATATAATAAATTTGAATGATGTGTGAGAAGAAATAAACTCTGAATGATTCGGGCAAGATGATTACCTATTCTTTGAGATAACTTAATTGTCTTAAACCATAGGACATCATAGGATGGTATTAGGGTATAAAAAAGATCAACAATGAATATAAAGAATCTAGGAACGTTTTTTCGTTGACATTTTATGATTTTTAGTAATAAATTTTTATTAATAATGGAGGAGAAGAGGTTCCCTTTTATAAGTGAGGGGAGGGACACATAGGGAATCACGTAAAATATTAAAATGATAGAAATTCACATTATTTTTAATATAAAATAAAACAAACAATTAAAAATAATTTAAGATAAGATAAGTTATAAATATCTTTAAAAAATAATATTTATAAAATTCTATGTGGTATTTTTTCCCTTATCTCTCCATTTAACGCACCCCCCAGTAAACCTATTTGATCCATAAAAGTCATAATAATTTTTTTTATTTAATATAGTTTTAATTATAACCAATTTCATGAAACCACATGACTACCCAGGTAACCTGATAATCGAGCTGGCCTATACATATCCTGAATGGAATTATTGATCCCCACAGGTCGGTGACTGGCACCTGGCATTATACAAAAGATAAAAGTGGGAATGATGTTATCACTACTAATGAGGAAACAAACAAAACAAATCAATGTGTATAAAAATGAAACTCTGCTAGGAGTAAAGTACCCAAAGTGAAATAGGTATAACAACACAAAGTTATAAAACTAAAAGTACTATAAAATAGTAAAAAATTCCCAATTCCCAACAAATGAAACTCAACAAGTGCATGGATAAAAAGCTAGAACCACCTCAAATTTTTGCATTACCCCTACTCGAAACTGGAAAAAGATAATCCACAAACACCCGAAGGCATGGGTAGGGTGTGAGATAAAAATCCTATTTGGATCTCACAAAGGATTTCATAATAGATTCCAATATTAAATTAACCAAATATAGATTTTAATTTAAAAAAACATGTTTGGAATTTCATAAGCATAATTAAAACATCAAAATCATCACATTTTAAAAGATATAAATACATTAAGAAAATTCATTACTTCTCAATTGATGGAACATTTCAAAAAAATGGATCTTTTGAAAAATGGATTAAAGAAACACTTTTATATAAAATAGTTATAAAAAATAGAAGTCATATTAAACAATTTTAAAAATGAAGTTTATTCATTTTAAATAAAAACAACCAAGAAACATGTTTATATTCATAAGAAGGTATCATCGTTCTAGGAAATAGGGACTCCACACTAGGGGTGATTGGGAAATATGTTAATACATTTCTTTAAAATCATGCCAAAGATGACTCATCATATTAATTAGTGGATGTTATGTGCTACATTTATGTTTTGAAATATTTTAAATCATAAATTTTCATCCAAATAACTCACTAATAACAAAATTCTTGGTTAACACCCGGAGATTTTATGGAACTTTTTTTCACAAATAAATTAAATTTTCATTTATGTCTTTGAATTCACTAATTCAAACATTCCTTTAACACATCACCGACTCAACGTACGGAACACCAAATTGGAATATGTTACATGAAACACTAATTTGGATTATATTACACACAACACATATTTGATGAATGTTACATGAAACACTGACTTGGCGTATGTTATACACAACACTAATGTTTCTACGAAACATCATTTTATTATTATAATTATATTAAAAAGATAATTATAAACTAGAAATTAAACATTGTAATATGAATAGTAATAAAAAATTATTAGTTTTTTTTATAATGGTTTTATATAAATAATACAAAATGATAATGAAAGATATAATTTTTGGTAAATATCTAATATGTTTACAAATACTACATTCTCAAAAAAACTACTTTTCATTTTCTTCTATGAAAAATAATAAAATAAATTTTAAAATCATTTATAAATTGATTTTAAGAAAAATTAATTTCATTTTTTCATTTTGCATGGAAAAAATTATATTAGGGTGAATTTAGGGGATTTTTTTGAGAAACATAATTTTTGGATAAATAGTGAAAAACACTGAATTTTAATTCAAAACTAGTTTTTCATATAATTTATTTATAAGGATAAATTATATTTTAATATGGTTTAAAATTTTAATTAGATCATATTTTTTTCCATAAACTGAATGTTGGTCATTGGGAAAATTTTCACATTGAGATTGGATATAAAAACATAGCAAACGTTTTAATATTTTTACATTAAAATCCTGGATTGTCGACTTGATTGCATAATTAATTTTAAATTAAATTTTACCAATTATGTGATTGGTATTTGAAAAGATGGATTACATATTTATAAATAGAATAATTTATAATTTATAATAAGTTCTATAGTGTTTTTTTCCAAAAAAATTAGTAAGTGTAATTAAAATTAATTACACCGATTAAGGTAAAACTAAGCTTAACTACGGAAAAAACCATAAATTTAAGACACAAAACGATTTATAAACATGTCCAAAAACCATTTTATGTAAATTATTCTACCATTAACCTTACTTTATTGAGTATGGTTGGTTTTTTATGTCTTTTTTAGGTAAAAACGTGGGTACACCTAACTTTTTTTCAAAAATGTCAAGTCTGTCATTTCCCTTCCGTATAAATGGCCATCAACTCTACTGCTTCTTCACACCTCTCAAACCACTTATTTTTTTCCAATATCTACCGAATCCAATTCCCAATATCCCTCCATTCCTATTTTAATCTTCCGTTTTTGGAATAATATCTACCAAAGAATTCCATTGGTGTACACTAAAAGGATTTACCTAATTAAGATGTAATGCCTTCTCTCAAGCTCCTTTAATTTATTTTCTTCCTCCAACCCTTCAAGCTATTTATTCAAAAATTTTATTAAAACAAAAATATCCTAAGTATACTTGGATTTTCTTATGATAATTATTCTACCTAAACTAAAAAACAAATCCATCTAATCGGTAACAAACATTCTGTTTACATGTACGGAGAACTACCACCCCACTAAATGATGAATGTTCATTTTTCCTTTACAGCCTCTCATGGGGGATATTAAGATGGACACACTATTTATATATATCATATATACTATTTATTTTTTTAGGCTTATTTATTCCTTTTAAAACATATATCTTTTTAAATTTCCATTTGGTGTAAATATGATGATTTATTTTGAGGATATGTGGACTACCACCCCCTCAAAGCGATGAGATTCTTTCACAGACAACATGGAATATATTAAGAACGATTTTAGTGAATATATATGATATATATTATATAATAAATCTAATTTAATAATTATATATATATACATATATATATATATATCTTTTACTCTCTTCCTTTCCACATGACAATTATATTGATATTGTGTTCATGCATACGTACGGCCTATAATCTCCATGAATGGTGTATTCTATTTCATACTTATATATTATATGGATTTTACTAAACCTGAATTATATTTGAATAAATTTTTACATTATAGTAATCGTGATATAATTATAAAGACCAAAGGTTTAACAAATTAAGACACAAGTGAAAAACATAGTGTTTATTACCCGAAGTGAAACCTTAACATAGACTTATTAACAAGAGGGTGATATAAGGCCATAATAAAACCATATATGGTTTTATTGGTAAGAATATTGTTATTTAATATATTTATAATAAATTTATATTTATTATAAAAGATTTTTTTATGATTACTAAGATATTCAAGACACAAGGTAATGATATTTCATCTCACATTTTGGTTTCCATGAGATACATTCCTTAAAAACCACCAGTTTCTTTTGTGTAGTGTGTATAAATTCCATGTATGTATTTTTAGGATTCTTATAATTAAATTTATAGGTATTTACATATATATTATATGATATTTATTTCATGGGGTAAATTTTTCAAAAGCTAACCAATTTTTAAAATAGTTTGGCCTCAATTTTCCTTCTTTGGGACTCCTGTTTGGTTATGCACCTAAATTATTTTTTGAGGTGTATATAATTCCTTTTTAAATTTTATATCTTGATTTTAATTATTTTAATAATATTTTGAGCTTAATTTAATTTTCTTTTTTATAAGGATATTATGATCCCATGTTACTAAGTAATAAGATTTTATTGATACAATCTCATCAAGTTTTGAGATTGTTTATGATTATGCTTCAATTGATGAAATATAATGATCCATATCTCAAGAACACTCATTATTTTTCTCAACTTCTATTTATTCATGGTATATCCATTTATTAGTACCATTTTCCACTCTTTTGTAGTCAAGATAATTAAGAAATTGTTTTTAATAAAATCTGACTGTATTTCTCTCTTTGATCGGAAATCTATTTTATTAGAAAACCATGATTTTAAAAATGTTTTCAAATGATAACTGAAGATAATTTTCAAGTAAAAAAGTATTTTAATTTTTTTATTGTTTTAAAGGCTTCATTTAAAAAAATTAAATTTATTTTCAACGAAAATGGTTTTCAAAAGTTTTTATGTTTTAAAAATCATTTTTCAAAGAAGAAAGAATAATTTCCTCAAAAATGTTTTTAAAAGATATTTCAAAATTATTTTCTAAATAATATAACATCATTTGTTGTTACTTATTCCTTTTTTTGAGAAATTATTCAATGTTACCATTCACATTCATTCTATGAATGGATTATATTTTTATTTCATGATGTTTATAAAAATAATTTTTTCCTAGGTTATATGATTTTCAAACCCTCCTCTTTTATGGGTGATGTTTATGATGAAATGGTTATGAAACTTTTATTTTTCACATGTTATGATATGATTACATGTTTATAATACTCATTTCATTTCATAGGTTATGATATGATTTTTTATGATCTTGTGAACATGTATGTATGATTTCATTATGAGATGGGTGTCACCTATATCTCCCTCCAATGCATTGGGTAATGATTAATATCTCATTAAATAGACTATGTTAGTCTTGGTTGTGAACCGTGACTACTAAGATGGATATGGGAGTAAACCATGAATACTAAGATGGTATGAGGAGTGAACTCATTCAACTAAGATGACCATAGTAGTGATCCATGTCTACCAAGATGGTATGGGGAGTGAACTCAAACTAATGAGTAGGTCTTGGTAGTGATATCTTGTCTACTATAGAAATAATATTGTCTACTTATGTGTTTTCCAAAATTTCATGTCTTATTCATATTTTATTTATTCATGGAATATTTTTTTTATTTCCTTATGATTCACGTCTTATGAACTACCGTGATTTATACCTTGATTTTCATTTATGAATATTAATGTATAGGTTATGATCATCTATTTTTATGATCATGTTATCATACCCTTATGCTCATGATTATTCTTAGGTATCTCTATTGTTTACCCTTACTGAGTATATGAGATCACCCCTTTTTATGTTTCTTTCCCTAGGGTTATGAATATTCACACTATGTTTGATGTTTCTAGTAACGATATTGGGCAAGAAAACCCTAGTGGGAGATAATGTAGCTCACTTATGTTCCAGTGTTTATGTTTCAATGTTTACAGGGGCACTAGACTAATATAGTCATTGTGATTTTTATTTGGTGATGTTATAAGTATTCTACAAAAGTTATGCGATGTTAATATATGTCAATACTAGTTTTCCTTAGTTGGTATTAGAGAAAATGTTTAGTTAACCTTCTGAAGTTATGCTGATAAAATACTATTGAGAACCCTAAAGAAAATTATAAGGATGAGTTTAAGGATAATTAAAAGTTTAAGAAAATATCCAAGAATTATAGTAAAGGATGGAGTATGTGGTTTCCAAGAAATACATCCATGTCTGGATACTACAAGTGTATGTGGCTCTAGAATATATTTACCTAGGGATAACAACTCCGAAAAAATGTTTCGGGCCAGAATTAGGGTAATCTGGTACCTGAAAATGGGCCTTGTAGCACACCTGGGAGGTGGTAAAGGGGGATATCATCAACTATATCCAGGATTTCATCAGAGTGGGTAGCCTCTTGTAGATAGTGTATGCCAAGAATCTTGTCCTATTACCAAATATCATGTAACCATCATCCCTTATTCACTATCCACATGTGAGTATGTCAAACATTACATATAAAATTCTAGAAAGTATCATTAATAGAAGGTTTTTTGGGAATCTCTATCAATGGATCTCCAATGAAAAACATGGTTTTGTAAAATATAGCTCTATATAAGGAGAAATATCATTCACATAAGAGATGCTAAAAGATATTAATATCAAGGATCATGGTTAGAATTTGGCCACCAAACTTGACATGAATAAGGAAGATGACAGGATTGAGAGGGGTTTTATTAATAGGGTCCTGAACAAGATGGGTTTCTCAAGATGGTCTTGTGATATCATGTTCAGGTGTTTCAGTTCAGCCTAGATGGTTGTGACATTTAATGGGAGAACTCACGATTTCTTCATGACATTTCGAGGACTTCGTAATGGTGACCCTTTATCCCTGAGTATCTTTATTCTTATGTGGGATACATTAAGCATACTGATTAACAGAGGTATCTAGGATGGGAATGATCTTTGTTACCGAAGGAGGTTGAGCCTCCAATACATATATCACTCCATTTCTCTGGATGATAATCTTATCTTCATCAATCCTAGAAGGAAGTATGTGTATGGTATTATCAAGATCCTTGAGGAGTAATTCCACTGTAGTGTTCAAAAAATCAACATGGATAAGATTGGATTTTATATGGCACAAGTGTGTACCTTGAGTAGGGTGGCAGATATGGGTAATATCTTGGGTATGTGGGGTGGTTTGTTTCCCATGGAATATCTCATTACCCCCATCTCTCCAAGAATAATGTGCATCAGTGACTCTGAACATGTGGTGAGAAATATTATGGGGTGCATTTTCAATTGGAAGAACCATTCTTTATCCTTTGGTGGTCATAACAATCTTGTGAATAGTGTCCTTTTATCCATACCAGTGCATGCTCTTTCGTTTACCAACATACTGAAGGGTGTTATCAGAGCTATTGATAGAATTTTGGCCTGTTTCATTTGGGATGATTCTTTGAAGGGGAAGATACAATGGGTCTCTTGGGGGGAGATGTCCCGACCCATTTTGGAGGGAGGGATCAATGTAAAAAGCCTCACGAATACCATTCATTACATGCACATGAAGTTGGCATGGGAGGTCATTTGAGAACAAACTTTGGGGGGGAAGATGATGTCTCGAAGGTATGGGGTCAATGTTGAATCTTTACCAGGGAGTGGGTCTCCACTATAGTCCTCCTTTTTTAGTATTATTCTGAACATCCTACAAAACTCGCAGTGGATTATTGGGGAGGGGAACATTCTGTTTTGGTATCAAAATTGGTTGGAAAGATTCCTCACTTATCCAAGCTTCCCAACCCCTTCGATCACTTTCAGGGAGGCAATCCAGTTCCCTCAATTTTTCAGAGAAATCCTTGATGTAAACCAATAGATGGATTTCAACTCTATTATCATGAGCATGAAACTGGACCGGTACGTTTTCACTCCCTCTACCTCAGGGAAGTTCAATGCAAAGGATTTCCATAGAATACTCCCTCCACATTGTCAACAAGGGGGTCGGTATGGTCTGGTGTGTTGTAAGATAATCCCTACTAAATTTAATTTCCTAACAAGGAAGATCTAGAATCATGCCCTGTCAACTGACTATAACATCAAAAATCTCATAATCAGCATGGTATCCTACTACCATTGTTATGTGAACAAACATAAATAGATTATGACTCATATATTCTTCAAAGGTTACTGGGCCCATCAGGTTTGGAATTTCTTTGGGGAGTTTATAGGATAATCCTCCACTGCGTCGAGTTTCGACTCCTTCATGGACTATTAGTTCCAGGGGTCGGATAGTTTGGAGAGGGAATGAATATCATTATCCATCATCAATGTGTTTTATTGGTTTTTATGTTATTCAAGGAAACATGCCAAGTTTGAGGGGATCTCTTCTACGGGGAGATACATAATCATTAGGGTAAGGTGCATCCTAGTTGATTTGTGTGGCATAGATTTCAATTGGTTTCAAACTCCCTCTCTATGAAAGATGTATGCACCTAAAGTTGTGACCTAGCAGTTAGGTATCAGGAAACAGAGGCAATGGGATTGATGGATCCCTCCTGAAGTTGGGATCAAACTTAATAAAGATGGTTCCTTCTTAATGGGTAAAATGTGTGGTGGCGGCGTGGTCTGTGATTCCATGGGTAGTTTGGTTTTGGAATTCACAAAGTATTATGGAAATGGAAATTATTTGCAAGCGGAGGAAAAGGTATTTCATTCTCGTATTCCCATCTGTAGACAAAGTGAGCATTACATCTCCTAAGTGGAGACTGATTCCATGATTTTTCAAGGTGCCTTGCATGGGAAAGGTACCATACCCTATTCAATTATTTACATAATCAGGAAATGTAAATATATCATTGATTGTAACACTAGAGTCACCCATATGTGGGGATAGGGAAACAAAGTGTTATATTACTTGTTCTCTACAGAAACCCCTAGTACCCTAGTCAATTTCCTTCTGATGTTTCTAATATTAAACCTGATGGGGTGAACTTGATTCGGGGCGATGCTCTTGTCTTTCATTATTTCTTCCACCTATTTAGTGGTTTTTTCTTTTTTATATATTCTTTGTATTTGTTTTTTTAATAAAAATGGTAACATTTATGATGATTCACAAATCTCACATCAATTGTAGAAGAAGGCATGTTGCATTAGATATTTCAAACCCTCCAATGATCTCCCATCAATTTAACGATAAGAATGAACCTCCTATAGATATTACATCCTATGTATGGGTTTTAATTATTATTTAGAAGGGTTTTTAATCTCAAATGGTTGAGGAGAAAATCAATATAAATGATATGACCATTATTTGATAATTTGTGGATTTATTTCTCTAAGTGATTACTAGCCTTCCACCAAAACATGAATTTGAGTTCTCAATAGTACTCATTCCTTATTCCACACCAATTTTGAAGACTCGGTATAGAATGGACCTGATTGAGCTATAAGAATTGAAGAAGGAACTCCAATAAAACCTTTACAAGGGATTTAATCATCCAAGTGTCTCACCTTAGGCTTCCCCCATTCTTTTTTTTGAAAAAGAAAGATAGATAAATGCATCTATGAATTTATTATCATGAGTTGAACAAGATCACAATAAAGAAAAATTATCCTCTTCCCCATATTTATGACTTGTTAGATCATCTATGTGGTTCTCAATACATTTACAAGATTGTCCTTCATTTTGGATATCATCAATTGAGGGTCAAGAAGGAGGATATACGCAAGATGAAATTATGTACAAGGTATAGACACTGTAACAGCCTGAAATTTTATGAAAAATATTCTTTTTAATTTCATTAATATCTTGTGTTGTACGCTACACTAAAAGGAGATTTCTCAACACGCATCCTTGACTTGCCTTGTATTACACGCAATTGCGACCTTCCTCGATAGGGTGTGTAGTACGCAATACCGAGTTTCACTAAACAACGATATGCTAATAAAATATTATTAAAACAAGCCGTTATGAATATTAATAACCACGTTTTGAAATTTTATGAATTTTATTTTTCAAAATGGACTTCATTTTTTGATTCGGAGTATCGAATTTAGCCTAAGGTGAAATTTTGGTACTTTTTGGATAACTTTCATATTCTGATGAATAGTAAAAATTACTAAATTATAATTAAAAACAACTTTTTAATCGAAATAATTAATAGTGGTAAATTATTAATTGGATTGGTTTTAAATTATATTTAGAATATATTTTTACAATTTAAAACAATGTTGGTCATTGGATATAATTTCACAGTTAAACCAGTCATAAACAAGTGTCAATCTTTTGATAGTTATTGTCTCTTAAGAACACGCTATTTGTTTTGACGACGGGAATTAATTTTTAAATTAATTAATGCAACTAATATGTTCTGAATTTGATAAAATAGACATCATTTTTGAATTCATAATATCAAATATAGCTTAGATCTAATTTTTGGTATTTTTCTGGAAACATTCATTTTTTGATGAATAGTGAAACCACTAAGTGGTTAAAAAACTGAATTTTTCATAAAACTTAATTTTACCGCTTCAGTGAGTGGAATTTCGAAAATCCGAGAGACATGGTTAATATCAAGGACTAAAATGTGGTTCAATGAGATGAAAATAATTTTTGGTGAATAGTAACTTTTTACTTTTTGTACCACGGTTAAAAGTAAGTAGGGTAATTAAGGGTACAAATGATATTATTATTACCCTAAAACATGTCCTAATTCTATTGTACAAGTGTAATTCGACCAAAAACAACCTTAGGAATCAAATATGACCATTTAAGCCCACTTGGATTAGATTAGGACATTTATTATTAATTTATTTAAAGAAGGGTTAAAATAGTTAAAATCAAAGTTTAATAAGTAAATAATTTTTAATATGGGGTTATGCATAAGATAAATAAGACTATAAATATTCATTAGAAAGCTAAACATATTTCCTACATAATGGTATCTTATTTGTAATTTTTAGACATTAAATAATTTAATTTATTTATAACACAAAGATGATGCCGTAATTATCTTAGTAATGAAATACTGACATAATTGATATTATAAATACCTAAATAAGTATAATTTGAGACTTTTTATGAATTAAACTAATTTTATAGGTTAATATGACATGTTAGGATTATTTTAATTAACTTTGGTCTAAGTAATAATTCTGTTATGAGTTTCAAAAAAATGAACTTTTGAATAGTGTCAAAATTGACATAAAATAGTTTTTAAAAAAAATATTATATTATTAATTTTTATTTTATTCCTAAAAATCTAAGGTTCGGCCAAATGACTTAGATAAGGTTATATATATTAATAAAACACAACTTGGGGGTCGCTTGGATGTGTATGTTATGTTTATTAACTATATAATATATAAATAAAAAGTGACATGGTAAATGTCAATCTAATTAACTAAGAGTTAAAACTAAAAGATAAGGTTAATATAATGACCTAAACTTGTCTAAATTCTATTGTATGATAGGATTTATACCCATACCCACCTTATCTTCGAAATAACTCAATTTGGATCTATTTAAAACCGAATTTTACTTTATAATAAAATAATAGTTTTAGTTATTCCAAAGGTACCCCTCTCCTCCCTTATAAAAGGGCACCTCCTCCCTCTCTTCCTCACACAACTTTGAGCCTTCAAGCTCGGCCAACCCCTGCCAAATTCTCTTATCCACTTCTCTAAAAATATCCTAGAGGTTATGGTCTTCCTCAAAGTCCAATTTTAGTGCCCTAAAGGGAGATCACAAAGAGGCACTTCAAAGAAGAGGAGGTCCGGACACGTACAAAGCATATCGGACCTAAGGTAAGGGAAATATCACAATCTCTTTTTTTATCCGAGATTATTTATACGTTGGTATTTAATGGGGTGTATTTTATCATCCACATCCATGTTTTCTCAATATGTAACATTATTTCCATCCACCTACAGTTGTTTAAATCCAATTTTACCCTTCGGTGAGTTTTTAGTAAAGGATATGAAAGGAATCTTTTGTCGTTTTTCATACGAGGTACTTTTTGACTTTTCCGACAAAAGTACGAAGAATGTTTTTTTTAAATTATACAGCATGAATGGATTTTTAAAAAATTATTTCCAAGAATCTTCCTTTACAAGTTCTCATGTTTAATTTTAATCAACTTCTTTTGGTTTAGAATTGTATGACATTTTATGAAAGGAAAAGTGTTTTTGAAGTAGAAAGGATATTTTCCTCAAGAATGAAGTTCAAGTGTTTTATCAAAATTATTTTCCATATAAGATAACAAAGGGTTCTGTTTTTATCTCTATTATTACATTAATTTGATTATTTTGTGATGGAATTATTTTTATGAAATCCTTTATCTTATATGAATTGTTTTATGATGTCATGATGTTTAAGATTCCCATTTTTATTACATGGGTTATGCTATGATGTATGGTTTATGATTTTGTGGCACACATAAGAATGGTATCATTATAAGATGAGTGGGACCTATATATCTCTCTAATTAATTGGGTAAAGATTTTATATCTCATGAGATAGACATGGCTGGAATGGTAGGTTATACCGGTTCAGTGAAATAGGACTGAAACGAGGGTGACTCGGTTCAGAAATGGACTTTGTCCACTAAGATAGTCTTGGAAATGAGTCTTGACTAATAAGATATGATTCTCTATGATTATGTGTGTATGCCACAAAGTTTCATGATTTATGTTATGATTATTGAGATTACATTTCACTACTATGATTTACCCCATGTTATGAATTTATGATCTCTTTTGCAGGTTAAGATTTCCAAAAGTTATGTTCTTATGTATATGATGTGATTGATATTTCTTTTGTTTACCCATACTGAGCATTTGATCTCACCCTTTTATGTTTTCTTTTCCCCAGGATATAAAGAAAGGTTTTAGGTAAGAAAAATAAGGGGAAGATCTTTATGGGAGATGTTGAAGATCTTTCACCATGACTAGAAGATTACGTTCTGAGTTTCCAAAGACACTAAACTGTTACGATTCTTGTGTGTGTGTTTTTGTTATGTACTAAGTATTCCGCAAAAGTAATGTAATGTCCATGTACGTCAAGATTTGGGTCTCTACAGTTGGTATCAGAGGAAAAGTTTAGTCAACCTTTGGAAACTAGGATGCGAAAACGTTAGTGGGATCCCTAGAGATATTTCTAAGATATGTCTAGGGATGTCCCTAAGGATAAGTACACGTATAGGATATAGTCCTAGAACTATGGTAATGATATTATATTAAACCAAAGATGTTAGATATTGAAGTTACTCCCCCTTTATTATGATTTTTTCCTCTCATACTATTCTTTTTGTGTTTTAGAAAATGGATAGAAACAAGATGATTCACGATAATGGAGGATATAATGGACAATGGAATAATATTCTTCATGAGCAACCAAATGAAATGGGATTTGGAAGTCCAAAAATCATTATTATGCCGAATCAGAAATCTCATAATATGATCAATAAAGTAAAATTTGGTAAGTTTCCTGACTCGGCTAATAAGAGAAAGATGGAGTTTCATGATGATCATAGAGGAAAGAAAGTTCAATTTCCCCTATGTAAATCATGTGGGAAGAGGCATCAAGGAGAATGTTTCAAAGGAACTGGAAGATGCTTTGATTGTGGAAAAGAATGACACAAATCCAGTAAGTGCAAAGGAAAAGGTTTAGTTAACACCAGGGATGAGGATAATGGTATTGCTACGACATCAACAATGGTTAAATTTTTTAAATGTGGAATGTACGGGCATTATGAAAACCAATGCCCTAAGGGAAAGTCTCATGAAGAGAATCAGTATGGTCGTATGGGTAGTATATATGTGGATGATGATGAAGAGACTACAAATGATATGTGAGATGAAAGAATTATTGAAGCTTGGTCAATGGTTTAAGAATGTAGTGGAATGATTACATGTTTTTCAAGTGTAATGTTGTATAAGTAATATCATGGTACTATGGAATAAAGAGACATCTAAGGATTGTTACACTGTTGTCTTTCCTTGAGTTTTGAAATTGTATGATTAATGTTACCAGTATCCATGAAAGGTTATTCAGATATTTTTGGAATGTAGATGATATGCGCATAATGAAGGGATAAGGAGAAAATTAAATGTTTGATAGTATTCATGAGCTCATGACTGAAATAAGGAGAAGGTTATATCATGGTTTGAGTATATAGAATTTTTGGATTTTGTTATGTGGAAAGAGTTAACTTTTGACAGCATTCATGTTTTCACTAAGGTTTATGGGTATTCATTTTTCAAGAGAATACATCATTAAGGTATTCACATGATTGGAATGTGACCAACAAGATATGTGGGGAATAAATTATGGTATTCACATGCTTGGTTGACGAAATTTCAAGTTATCATTTTCTTTATACTATGAGCTTGGACCGAAGTATTTTAGATAAGCCTAAAGATTGTAATGGATTATGCTAACCATAAGTTAGTATTTTTTAAGGATAGAACATTTTTTGATATTATTTATGTGATGTTATAGTAATGTAGTTTTAGAAAAAAGACAACCTGTAGGACGGGTGACAGCCCATCACGTCGGACAAGGCTGTGGGAATCGAACCCACAACCGAAGTGCGACTGTCCTTTATCGCCTACCATTGGACTACAGGAAGTCCTTGTTTAGTAGAAACTAGTTTTATTATATAAAGCAGTATGATATATGAAGTATAAGTCCATTTTAGGAACTACATATGATTAATCTCACTATAGATGGACTTATGTATTTTTTGTTAACTTTTCTAACCTTTTGTTTGAGACAGATGGAATGACCCATCATTCTATCACATGATCTGCTAACACATCACCAATGACAAATTCAACTTCATTTCTTTAAGAGATGAAGTGGAAATTGTCCAAAGAATGAAAAATGGTGAGACTATACCAAAATCACGAAAGTATTTCTTCTAATTCCAATTTCATCAACTTTAGGGAAATTATCTTGAAAACCAAAAATGTTGTCCTAGTGCTCTTATATCTGATGAATCAGATGGTACCTTAGATCATCACAAATTTATGGCTTTGTGATTGCTGTCTTTTCCATAGACATGTTCTCTACCACTCTCCATCAGAACATGATGGTTAGATTTCTCTTCCATATCCATATTTTCACCTATGTGGAAACCCAGTGATTAGTTTATTTGGGTTACCATTACGTTTCATAATTTTGTTTTTAAATATTGGTTTTGGTATTCCATTTTACAATGTGGGTTTCTATTAAAGAAACTTTCCAATAGTAAACCATTTATAACCCCGAAGAATTTCGAGGGGGAAATTCATTTTAAGGGGGGTAGAATGTAACAGCCCGAGATTTTATGAAAAATATTCTTTTTAATTTCATTAATGTCTTGTTTTGTGCGCTACACCAAAAGGAGCTTGCTCAACACGCATCCTTGACTTGCCTTGCATTACAGGCAATTGCGACCTTCCTCGATAGCGTGTGTAGTACGCAATACCGAGTTTCACTAAACAACGATATGCTAATAAAATATTATTAAAACGAGCCGTTATGAATAGTAATAACCACTTTTTGAAATTTTATAAATTTTATTTTTCAAAATGGACTTCATTTTTGGATTCGGGGTATCGAATTTAGCCTAAGGTGAAATTTTGGTACTTTTTGGATAACTTTCATATTCTGATGAATAGTAAAAATTACTAAATTATAATTAAAAACAACTTTTTAATCGAAATAATTAATAGTGATAAATTATTAATTTGAGTGGTTTTAAAGTATATTTAGAATATATTTTTACAATTTAATAAAATTTTGTTCATTGGATATAATTTCAAATTTTAACCAGTCATAAACAAGTGTCAATCTTTTGATAGTTATTATCTCTTAAGAACACGCTATTTGTTTTGACGATGGGAATTAATTTTTAAATTAATTAATGAAACTGATATGTTTTGAATTTGATAAAATAGACATCATGTTTGAATTCATAATATAAAATATAGCTTAGATCTAATTTTTGGTATTTTTCTGGAAACATTCATTTTTTTGATGAATAGTGAAACCACTAAGTGGCTAAAAAACTGAATTTTTCATAAAAATTAATTTTACTGCTTCAGTGAGTGGAATTTCAAAAATCTGAGAGACACGGTTAATATCAAAGACTAAAATTTGGTTCAATGAGATGAAAATAATTTTTGGTGAATAGTAACTTTTTACTTTTTTTTACCACGGTTAAAAGTAAATAGCGTAATTAAGGGTAAAAATGATATTATTATTACCCTAACACATGTCCTAATTCTATTGGACAAGTTTAATTCGACCCAAAACAACCTTAGGAATAAAATATTACCAGTTAGGCCCACTTGGATTATATTAGGACATTTATTATTAATTTATTTAAAGAAGGGTTAAAATAGTTAAAATCAAAGTTTAAGAAGTAAATCATTTTTAATATGGGGTTATACATAAGATAAATTCAAATATAAATATTCATTAGAAATATAAAACGATTTCCTACATAATGGTATTTTATTTGTAATTTTTAGACATTAAATAATTTAATTTATTTATAACAAAAAGATGATGCCGTAATTATCTTAGTAATGAAATACTGACATAATTGATATTATAAATACCTAAATAAGTATAATTTGAGACTTTTTATGAATTAAACTAATTTTCTAGGTTAATATGACATGTTAGGATTAAGTTAATTAACTTTGGTCGAAGTAATCATTCTGTTATGAGTTTCAAAAAAATCAACTTTTGAATAGTGTCAAAATTGACATAAAATAGTTTTTAAAACAAATATTACATTATTAATTATTATTTTATTCCTAAAAATCTAAGGTTCATCCAAATGACTTAGATAAGGTTATATATATTAATAAAACACAACTTGGGGGTCGCTTGGATGTATATGGTAAGTTTATTAACTATATAATATAGAAATACAAAGTGACATGGTAAATGTAAATATAATTAACTAAGAGTTAAAACTAAAAGATAAGGTTAATATAATGACCTAAACTTGTCTAAATTCTATTGGATGGGAGGATTTCGACCCATCCCCACCTTATCTTCGAAATAACTCAATTTGGAGCTATTTTAAACCGAATTTGACTTTATAATAAAATAATAGTTTTAGTTATTCCAAAGGTACCCCTCTCCTCCCTTATAAAAGGGCACATCCTCCCTCTCTTCCTCACACAACTTTGAGCCTTAAAGCTCGGCCAACCCCTGCCAAATTCTCTTCTCCACTTCCCTAGAAATATCCTAGAGGTTCTGGTCTTCCTCAAATACAAATTTTAGTGCCCTAAAGGGAGATCTCAAAGAGGCTCTTCAAAGAAGAGGAGGTTCGGACACGTACAAAGCATATCGGACCTAAGGTAAGGGAAATATCACAATCTCATTTTTTATCCGAGAATGTTTATACGTTGGTATTTACTGGGGTGTATTTTATCATCCACATCCATGTTTCCTCAATATGTAATATTATTTCCATCCACCTACAGTTGTTTATATCTAATTTTACCCTTCGGTGAGTTTTTAGTAAAGGATATGAAAGGAATCTTTTGTCGTTTTTCATACGAGGTACTTTTTGACTTTTCCGAAAAAAGTAAGAAGAATGTTTTTTTAACATATACGGCATGAATGGATTTTTAAAACATTATTTCCAAGAATATTCCTTTACAAGTTCTCAAGTTTATTTCTAATCAACTTCTTTTGATTTAGAACTGTATAACATGTTAAGAAAAGAAAAGTGTTTTTGAAGTAGAAAGGATATTTTCCTCAAGAATGGAGTTCAAGTGTTTTATCAAAATTATTTTCCATATAAGATAATAAAGGGTTCTGTTTTTATCTTTATTATTACATTGATTTTATTATGTTGTGATGGAATTATTTTTATGAAATCCTTTATCTTATATGAATTGTTTTATGATGTCATGATGTTTAAGATTCCCATTTTTATTACATGGGTTATGCTGTGATGTATGGTTTATGATTTTGTGGAACACATAAGAATGGTATCATTATGAGATGGGTGGGACCTATATATCCCTCCAATACATTGGGTAAAGATTTTATATCTCATGAGATAAACATGGCTGGAATGGTAGGTTATACCGGTTCAGTGAAATGGGACTGAAACGAGGGTGACTCGGTTCAGAAATGGACTTTGTCCACTAAGATAGTCTTGGAAATGAGTCTTGACTAATAAGATATTATTCTTTATGATTATGTGTGTATGCCACAAAGTTTCATGATTTATGTTATGATTATTAGGATTACATTTCACTACTATGATTTACCCCATGTTATGAATTTATGATCTCTTTTGCAGGTTAAGATTTCTAAAAGTTATGTTCTTATGTATATGATGTGATTGATATTTCTTTTGTTTACCCTTACTGAGCATTTTAGCTCACCCTTTTATGTTTTCTTTTCCCCAGGATATAAATAAAGGTTTTAGGTAATAAAAAAAGGGGAAGATATTTATTGGATATGTTGAAGATCTTTCACCATGATTAGAAGATTACATTCTGAGATTCCAAAGACACTAAACTATTACGATCCTTGTGTGTGTGTTTTTGTTATGTACTAAGTATTCTGCAAAAGTAATGCAATTTCCATGTACTTCAAGATTCGGGTCTCTATAGACACTATGAATATATAGTGATTCCTTTTGGCCTTACTAATTCCCCTATTATCTTTATGGATTGATTGAATAGAGTCTTTATAGATTACCTCGATCAGTTTTTGGTAGTCTGGAATATGATATTATTATTTATTCAATGGGAAATTAAGAGTGTGAATACCAAATGATAATTATAATAAAGTCCCTATGAATGGATAAACTATATTAAAATTTTAAAAAGTGGAATATATGATAGGAAAAGGATTCATTGATTGGGTCACATAATCTCAATAGATGGTATAGCAATAGATCCATCAGAGAATAAGGCTATTGAATGTTGGCCTAGACCATCTACAGTGATTGAAATTGATAAGGTTCTTAATTTATCAAGATATTATCATTATTTTTTGGTGTATTTTTCACTACTATATAATCCTCTAAGTAAACTTAGAAGTGTGTCATGTTCCTATGGATAGATGAATGTGAGGAAAATTTCAAGGAACAGAAGAGAAGGTTAGACAGTGCACATATGCTTATATCTCCCTATAGTGGAGAAGGTTTTGTAATATATAATGATGCATCCAAGAAGGAATTGGGATGTGTTCTTATGTAAAATAACATCGTTATATCCTATGCCTCACAAAAGTTGATGATTCATGATAAAAATTACCCAACAGATGATTTGGAGTTAGAAGTGGTGATTTTTTCATTAAAGATATGGAGAAATTATCTTTATTGAGAATGGTGTGACATATCTACTGATCATAAAAGTTATAAATATATTCACACAGAAGGAGTTGAACATTAATTATAGAATATTATTGGAGATAATAAAATATTTTGACTGGTCAATACGTTATCACCGTGGTAAATTGAACAAGGTGGTATATGATTTATGTATAAAGGATCATGATATATTTTCCATGATTATGATCACAAAATATCTTATATTCCTGGATTTTAAAAGGATGGATCCTAAAATCTTAAAGGAAAGGAAAAACGTATCTTCCTCAAATGAATGTTCAACCCTCTATCTAAGTGATGATTAAGGAGGTGTGGAAGGAATATATAGAGCTAAAAATAATGTTATAAATTTTTATGAGTTTAACCTTGATTGAGATGGAATGATGAGGTTCAGGAATTGTGTATGGGTTCCTTCCATACCATATTTGAGGAAGGATATGTTAGAGGAATCTCATAGTTCTTAATTCTCTATTCGTCCAAGAAGTACGAAGATGTATAGGGACTTGAAAGTATACATCTAGTGGGATGGAATGAAGAGATATATCAGAGATTTTGTATGTTGATTCTTGGTATGACAAAAATTTAAACCTAAAAGACTAAATTCAAAGGGAATGTTTCATCCATTACCCATACCTAAATAGAAATGGGAGAACATAACCATGGATTTTGTTATTAGACTACACAAAACCTTTAAATGGTTTGATGCTATATGGAAGGTAGTCAATTTCCATACTAATTTATCACACTTCATTGCTATTATAGAAGACTTCTATATAGATCTACTTGCTAGGATATATATTAAATAAGTGTTAAGGTTGCATAGAGTAAAAAATTCTATTTTACAAGATCAGGATTCAAGGATTACTTCAAATTTCTAAAAAAGTATTCATCAAGAACATGATACAAAATTGAGTTTCAACACTACTTATCATCCTCATACATTTGGTCCATCTGAAAGAACAATTCAAAACCTAGATGATTTTTTTAAGATCTTGTTCTCTGGATTTCAATGGTTGTTAGGATCAACACCTTTCTCTTGTTGATTATTATTATAATAATATACTTTACTCAAGCATTCAGATGGAATATTATGAAGCCCTATATGGGAAGAAATATAGATCTTCAACATGTTGGGATGAGGTTGGAGAAAGAAGAATATTGGGACCTGATATCTCTGAAGAAATAATTGAGAAGGTTAGTACCATTTAGCAACATATCAAGGCATCTCAAGGTCGGAAAAAAAATTATGATGATAACCATCAGCATGATCTAGAATTTGATATTGGTGGAAATTTGTTTCTACGAATCTCACCCTAGAATAAAGTTATGATATTGAAGAAGAAATGGAAACTAATCCCTAGTTATATTGTTCACTTTGATATTCTAGATCGTATCAGGATTATAGCCTATCACTTGGAAAAATTTCATAATCTCTCTTAAGTTCATGATGTGTTCCATGTATCTCCCATGAGGAATTAAATACCTAAACCTTCACATGTACTGAAAATGTAGGTCATATAATTGGAGTAGGATCCTTCTTATGAGGAGGAACCAATTGAAATTCTATATCATATAGAGAAATTTCTATGAAATAAAACAACTCACCTGGTCAGTATTTTGCGGGGAAATCACAAGTTAGAGTAAGACATCTCAGAACATGGGGATATGATGAAGCATAATTATCCTCATTTATTTCCCTGAATAATTTATTTCGATGGAGAAATTAATTTTAGGGGGTAGAATGTAACACCATGAGTTGTTATGGTCCATTTTTTCACAAATAAATTTATTTTTCATGTTTGTATTACAATGCATTAAGTCAAGCATTCATGTCACATAGCACTAACTAGAAATAGAAAAAAACGAATTTGAATGTGTTACATGAAACACCAATTTTGGAATATATTATATGCAATGCCTATTTGACGTATATTATATGCAACATTGACATGGAGTACATTACATGCAACACCGATGTTTCTAAAAAACATCATTTTATTATTATAATTATTTTAAATAGATAGTTATAACCTAGTTGTTAAACATATTAATATGAATAATAATAAATATTTTTCAAATATTGATTATAATGGTTTCATATAAAAAAATATTGACAATGAAAGATATAATTTTTGGTAAAGTTCTTATATGTTTACAAATACTAATTTCTCAAACCAACTACTTTTCTTGTCCTTCTATAAAAAATAATAAAAGAAATTTTAGAAACATTTAGAAATTTAATTTTATAAATTAAAATTTAATTTTGAATTTACAATGTAAAAACTATCTTAGGGTGAATTTATGGGATTTTTTTTTTGGAAACACCATTTTTGGATGAATAGAGGGAAAATGAGATTTTAATTCAAAAATGATTCATCTAATTTATTTATACAGTTAAATTATATTTTAATTTGGTTTAAAAGTTTAATTAGATCCTATATTTATTAATAAAACCAATTTTTTCCATTGAAATCAATTTTACCGTGGAATTGGATATAAAAACTTAACAAATATTTAAAAATTTTTACTTTAAAAACCTACATTGTTTCCCAACTTTGGGATTATTTTAAAATTAACTTCTGAAAAAAAAATTATTTTAATTTAGAAAAATATATTCATATTTAGAATTCGGAAAATTTTTAATTTTTAATAAGTTAAACTTAGTTTTCTACCAAAGATATTTGTGAAAGTAATTAAAATCAATTACATTGATTAAGGTAAAATTAATCTTAACTAAGGACTAAAACCTAAATATAATACACAAAAATACATATAATCATTCCCAAAACCCTTGTTTTGGACATTATTAGTAAATTAACCTTCTATTATTTATTATAGTTGGTTTTTATGACATTAGTTTGGTAAAAACATGGTTACAACTAACTTGTTTTTAAAAATTCCATGTGTCTCCTTTTCATTCCTTATAAAAGGACACCAACTTTCCATATTATTAAAACCTCTAAAACAACTTAGATTTAGCCAATATCCTCCCAATAAACATCCCAACATCATTTAATTTCTTTCTTTCAACACAAAAACTAAATGTAAATAGCGTTCAAGTCTACGTAAGGCCTACCATATCCACGAACGGTGTATTCTATTTTATAATTCTATATTATATAGATTATAATAAAAATGAATTATATTTAAATAGTTTTTAAAATTCTTGAAATAATTATTTATGTATATGGACCATATATATAAAAAATTAATACACATGTGAAAAACAAAGTGGATATTACCTGAAGTGAAACCTTAACATTTAATTGTAGACAACTAGGTAATATAAATCCCTAATAAACCCACATATGGTATTAGAAGTAAAAATATTTTTATTTGATAGATTTATAGTAAGTTTATATTTATTATGAATGATTTTTATATGAGTACAAAGTGATTAAAGACACAAGGTATAGGGATTTCATCTCACCTTTTTATTTCTGTGAGATACATGCCTTAATCACAAATAA
The DNA here is from genome assembly GCA_963277665.1 of Viscum album. Classification (NCBI taxonomy): domain Eukaryota; kingdom Viridiplantae; phylum Streptophyta; class Magnoliopsida; order Santalales; family Viscaceae; genus Viscum; species Viscum album. The sequence goes on along the minus strand of OY728153.1, from coordinate 1,436,017,648 downwards.
TTTCTTTTTTCTGGTGTGTATACATCCCACATATGTATTATTTTATTATTATAAATAAATTTAAATTTATTTAAATATACATTATATTATATTTATTTCATAGGTTTAATTTTTCAAAATCAACCATGTTAGTAAAATAGTTTTGTCTTAATTTTTCTTCTTTGAGAATCATGTTTGGTTATGCACCTAAATTATTTTTAGAGGTGTATAAACTTCCATTTTACATATTATATCATCAATTTACATATTTTAATGATATTTTGAAATTCATTTATTTTTATTTTTTTACATGGATAGTATGATCCCAAGTTACCAAGTGATATGATTCTATTCAAACAATCTCGTCAATTTTGGATATTGTTTATGATCATGCTTCCAATTAATGAAATATCCTAATCCATAACTCAAGAAACCAGATTAGATTCCTTATAAACTATTTATCCAAGATATTTTCATGTATTATTAAAAAAATTTACTCTATGGAACATTATATAATTAAGAAAATGGTTTTTAGAAAAAATAGTCATATTTCACTCTTCGATTAAAAATCTGTTATATTATAAAAAACATGTTTTGAAAAAAAAATCAATAATATTTTTAAATTATCCTTGAAGATAATTTTCAAGGAATAATAAATTTAGAAATTTTTGTTTTCAAATCTTCTTTTATATGTTTTCCAGGTTTTTTTAATGAAAAACTGTCAAACCATTTTATGTTTTAAAAACAAATTTTCAAAGAAGAAATTATATTTTTCTCAAGAAATGTTTTTAAAATATCTTTAAAAATTATTTTCCATATAATATAACAGCTTCTGTTTTTACTCATTCCTTTCTAAGGAAATTACACAATGTTTCTATTCATATTCTTTATCAAAATATATTATTTGTTTATTTCATGATTATTTTGAAACCCATTTTTCTTCCCCAGGTTTTATGATTTTGAAAAACGATTCATTTCACAGGTTATATATATGATGAAATAATTAAAAAACATATATTTTTTTCACAGGTTGTGATATGATTATAGTATTATAATACCAATTTAATTTGATGGGTTATGATTTGTTTAATTATGATCTTTTGATACATGTAAGTATGATTTCATTATGAGATTTGTGGGACCTATATCTCCCTCAAATGAATTGGGTAATGATTTATATCTCATGAGATACACTAATATACTCTTAAAAGTGATCCTTAACTAATAAAATTTCCATTTGAGTGAACCATTACTACCAAGATGGTATCAGAAGTGAACTCATGCTACTAAGATGACTATGGGGGTGAACCATGACTACCAACATGGTATGGGGAGTGAACCTATACTTCTAAGATGGTCTTAGAAATGATTACATTTCTAATATGGAAATCATATTATATACTTATGTGTTCGGAATATATTATTGTTTTTACCTTTGTTATTATTTAAGGGATTAAGTTCTTTATTTCCTTATGATTAATGTCTTATGACCTGTGAAGATTTATTCCATGATTCATGTTTATGAATATTGATATACATTGTATAATATTATATTTTCATAATCATGTTATCATACCCTTATTATCTTGATTATGCTTATGTATCTTCTTTTTTTACCCTCACTGAGCATCTGAGATGACACCTTTTTTGTTTTTTACCCCATGTTATGAGATACAATCTATGTTTTATATATCTAATAAGGGTGTCATTAAAATGAACTTAGGGGGAGATAATGTAGCTCACATATGTACCGGTGTTTATGTTTCTATGTTTCCATAGAAGCTTGACTAATATGTTCTTTGGGTGTCTGTTTTTGTAATGTTTTAAGTATTATGAAAAATTAATGTACTGTTAATGTATGTGAAGACTAGGTCACTATAGCTTTTATATTCTCTAATAGAAAATAGATGACAATAAATTTATTTTACGAATTATTAAAATACAATTAATCTCATTTTCCATTCCAAATAAGCCAATTTTCCATTTAAAACCCAAAATGTGTTATCAAAATATTCCTTTCACCAAGATAAAACCATGTGGTTTCTATTCAATACATTTTAATCCATTTTCAAAAAAATAATTTAAAATCAATTCCAAATTTAATTTCACTATCCACTTTCAAAAATTAAATTCAACCATTTATTTTTTTCACAAGATTCCATCAATTTCACAATGATCCCCTAAATCAAGGGAATTAAGGATTTTCACACTTTTTACATCAATTCCATTTTTATAATTAAATTTTGAATTTTAATAAAAATAAATTCCATCAAATAAACAATTTTAATTAAAAATATTAAATTTAAAAAAAATCCATAAACACACCCAAATTCAATGGAATATGGGGTTTTCTAATTTCATGGAAAACCCCAATTTTAAAACCCCAATTCAATAGAATTGGGTTTTTACAAAAAACATCTGAAATAAGTTTAATAAAAATCATGAAATTTTGTTTAATTAAGACAATTGAAAATAAGTAATGAAATTTAGGGTTAACATAAATTAGGCATAATGACAGGACGACCCACCTCCGGATCACGAGATCCCGAATCACAAATCTGTACATTGAAAACTAAAACACAAAATGATGGAAATAAGGATCTATGAATAATACCAAGGTTTATATCCAAAACAATGGGTATTAGATCCAAAAAACTACATAGCGAGTCAAAAAATCCAAGGTAGGAGAAGATGGATCATAGGAGAAGAATAAATGGGAAGAGGAAACTAACCAAGAGAAGATAAAAGGTCATTCCTAAAGATTCAAATTGATTCCAAGATGGATATAAGGGTCCAAGAACTCTTCTTGGGAGATCTAAGGAAGGTATAAATCGATTATGGGTCATTCTATTCCATTATGGATTTACAAGGAGGACCATACAAGGCCTCAAAAGTATCCATTCTGATTGGGGACTGGTAACTATTATTATAAGAAAACTTAACCATCCCCAGGTGATCATCACAAGCTCCACCAAAACCAATAACACAAGCGTGAAGAATATCCTCAAGAATCTATATAACTCTTTAGGTCTAGGTATCTAACTTTATATATTATTCCATACTCAAATTGATGTAATCTCCTGGTGCCTCATGAATCACTCTCTAAAATTTAGAAGTGAACATAAGATGCCTATCATAAACTTTAACATATGGAACTCCATAAAAATGAATAATCTCATTCACATAGATATTTCCAAACTCCTCAACATTGGTTGAATCTATAATGGGTATAAAGTGTGTCGATTTGGTTAGCATGTCGATCAAAACACATATCACATTCTTTTTTATCTTGGTACACAACAACCAAACCAAAAAGTCTATTGAGAACTTATCCCACATACATGTATAGAGTGTAAGTGGATTATGAAAACATTAAGGCTTTTGGGGATCAACTGTAACTTATTCTTATATATAACAATGAGAAACAAGCTCAAAAATTACTCCTATAGTGCTTGCCCACTAGAATTTCCATCTCATTTCATAGAACATCTTCGTGGATCTTGGTTGTACTGCCCATTGGGAAGTAAATAAATTCCCTATTACAACCTTCTTTACTAAAGAAGTTATTTCAATATTTTTCTAAAGGAATATAATTCCCTCTTTAGAGAAAGGAAAATTAAGAATGTCCTCCCCGCCATTAAGAGAGTCTCTAATTCTATAGAACTCATCATCAAGATGATGTTTCTAAAGAATCAATTAGTTAAGAGACTATGTGAATTGAACACTAACTAAGGAAATATCAACCCCTAATTCTTTCACTACCTGGGTCAGATGTTTCAAGATCAAAGAATCTGTAATGACATTCCCTTTCTTCAGGGTATAGTTGATGTTAAAATTGAATGACTAAATGTATTCCACCCAGTTCCACTAGCAGATTTTTAAATCATCTTGAGAGAAGAAATAACTCAATCTCTTTTGGTTTAAATATATAGTCAACCATTCTCCTAAAATATAATGCTTCCAACTATTAAATTCTTTTATCACAACTTCTTTTTCAAGGTCATGGGTTGGATAATACATTTCATGTGGCCTATGCCGATGGTTTCTATAAGCAATATCATTATTAACATACATGAGGCCACAACCCAAGCCTGAACTCAATAAATCATAAAAATACACATAGCCCTACCGGACCTCTAGAAGTGTGAACATCAATACTGTGGAAAAACGACATTTCAGATCAATAAAATAGATCTAAAATTTTTCATTCCAAAAAAACATTACTCCATTCCAAGTTAGTATAGTCATCCAAGATTCCAACATTGTGAATTCCTTTACAAACAAGTGATAATATCTGGATAAGCCCATGAAGCTCCAAATATCAAATGCATTTCATGGTTTATAGTAAGTCATAATAGCCTCTACCTTTTCAGGATCAAATTACATTACTAGTTCTGACACCTCGTGCCCCATGAACATCAATTCCCTAATTTGAAAATCATATTTCGAAATTTTGGCATAAAGTTGGTGATTTATTAACAAAGATTGAAATATACTCAGATGATACACATGGTCCTCCTCAGACATAGAGTTAACAATGAGGTCATTCATAAAGACTAAGATGAATTTATCATGATACTCATGGGAAATAATGTTCATAAAATCCATGAAAACTATAAGAGAATTTTTTATATGAAACTAAATAAAATGGACCACATATTGCACATACCAGCTTTGAAAGATAGTTTTGGGAAATTCATGTTGTTTTATCCCCAGTTGATGGTATCCAGAAAGAAGATGAATATTTTAGAATCACCTCAACCATTTCAAATGATCAAATAGTTCATAAAATTGTGTTAATAAATATTTATTCATTACCATGACTCTATAGATATTTCGGTAAACAACAAATAGAAGAATTGAACCGTCATCCTTCTTAGAAAGGATAACTAACACCACTTAAGGTGACACACAATGGTGTATGAATCCTTTCTCAAGAATATCATTCAACTAGTACTTTAGCTCTTTCATTTTATCTAGTAACATATGTTAAGAGGGAATATATAATATTTACGCACAAGGGATTAAATCAATATAAAACTAAACATCCCTTACTGGAAAAAAAACTAGATATGTCTAAAGAAAACACATCAGGAAACTCAGTGATGAATAGAGGGAGATAACCACTTAAATATTACCTCTATAGATAAAAGAAAAACACCAATATAAATTTCCCATACTTTGAATAAGAAGGTCTGGCTCTTCTTGACCTTGATTCCAATTTTAAATGAAAGACACAACACACACCATCGGGTGTAGTAAAGAAGACCTATCAAATATAACAATCGATATTGGATTTATTTTCAATTAACCAATCTATCTCGAAAATTATTTCGAGAGTTTTCATGTTGAGAATCATAAAAATCTAATAAAACTCAAAATAGGATACGGATAAAATAGAAGAGTGTCTACGAAGTCCCTACTCTCTATTTATACCAAGGGGTGCAGTAATATCAATTTCACAAGTTAAAATATCTATAAAAATAATTAGAAGATTAAAAATACATGTTCAAAAAAATGAATGAGATGCACCGGTATCAAATAGATCAATCACTAATGATAAAGCTATAATATTTTTACCTCTCATGGTCTCTATACTTGTATCTACTTCCTCTAGAGACTCTTTTACTGCATGAAGAATCTTTATTTCAGATGTCTATGGATGGAACCCTTTTTTACGTGAAGCGTTTGATTTCACCATAGTTTTGAAATATTTAAATGATCATGTTCTCCTATATGGAGTGGAATGAACATGGATCAAATCTCTGCAGGTGACCCAAGTGTCCATTGGAGCCATAGTTCGTGGGTCCTTAGTGAAATCCCTCTTTGAATGTCCAATATTTCCACACTATTAACAAACTAAAGGACCTATTCTAGGAACTATAGGAGGTCTAGAATGAACATTTAATCAAAAACCACTACATGAATCAGCATACTTCCTCTTTCCCTTGGAAGATTTCACACTACCATTAGGAGTGAATGAAACTCTTGATAACACTAACTTGCCCTCCATGTCCATCTCGACCATCAACACTCTATATAGTACATCAGTATAAAAATGAAACTTCAGTAATAAAACCTGAAAATAAATATCTTTTCAAAGTACCAACTCAAACTTTTGATCCTTTATCATCTCATTTGATACAATATTAGGTGAAAAATACACAAGATTACTATAACATTTTCCATAATCTCTCATAGTCTTTCCAGCCTGGTCATGTTTGAAAAAATATGTAGCCTTATCCAATAACATAGACTCTAGAAAGAACTGGTTATTAAAAATAATCTTGATGTCTTTCAACTCTAATACCTCATGTTTCTTTTATGTCACTATCTCCTACTTTGTCCATCCATCATAAAGGTGGCACACTTTACCTGTATTTCATCATGTGTTTCCCGGAACCCAAAACATTAATCCATTCTTCTCAACCACTCCTCAGCATCATGAAGATCATTTTGGAAAAAAATCATGAGAACATCCCTCTGGGGGTTCATAGATGGAGCCTGAATGGAAAATAGAGGTGTGTCTGTCCTATGGATAGGATAGTGTGCACAATTACCTCAACCAGATTTAGATCCATGAGAGGATTCACTCACTGAGGTTCAGTACAATCTTCCTCCTGAATCTGATTCAAAACAATTCTCAATACAATGATTCCATACAACCCCAACCGACAACAATGAATACATCATATTAAAAACCAAATATCACAACAAGGAAATTAATCCCAATAGATAGACAAAATAGATCTATATTTCAATATACCCAAATAAAAATCAAGGAAAATGCTAGAACTAATACTCAATACATATTCCCCTAACCATCCCTACTATCTTAATGTCTATTATGATCAAATATGGCTAGGAATTTGATCACAACTACCTCTTAATTCTTGAAAATATTACACAAATTCATACTGACTTTAAGAAAAATCTCAAATTGGACCTCTTATAACACTTTTCTAGGAACCAGCATGGGTACCCTGGTAACTCAATAACCAAGCTAGTCTCCAAATGGACCAAAGGGCATTCTAAATACCTACAGGTTGGAGACTAGTACCTGGAATCATATAAAAAAGGAATTTGGTAATGATTTTCCCACTACCAATCCAAAAATGAACAAAAAATAAGTATTCATACAAAATAAACCCCACTGGGAGTAATGTACCAGATGATAAATAGGTATAACAACCCAAACTACTATAATGAAAGGTACTAGAAAAAAACCTTCCTATGTCCCAATACATGAAACTCAACAAGTCCACATATCAATAGTTAAAACCACCTCTAAGTGGTGCTTTATGCCTGCTCTAACCTAGAAGGAAATAATTTACAAACACCTAGAGGCACTTGTAGGGTGTGAGATAAAAAACCTATTAGGGTATCAAAATGTATTCCATAAAAAATTATAATATTAAATTAACCCAAGAATGATTTAAATTTAAAATAAACAAGTTTTGTATTTCAAAAGTATAATTAAAAAACTCATTCCTTACTTTTAAAAATATGGAACTACTTTAAGTAAAGTATTTTCATTTTAATTGATAGAACATTTCTAAAAAAAGGAAATTTTCATAAATGGATTAAATAAACCCTTTTAAATAAAATAGTTTATACAAATAATAAGGCATGTAAAATAGTTTTCAACAATGGTATATATTAATTTGAAATATAAACAAGTGAGTAACATGCTCATATACTTAAGAAGGTATGATAGTTCTAGGATATAGGGACTCCACAATCAATTTGAAACAACAATATGTATATACGTACCTTTGAACTTAGGACAAAGAGGACTCATCCCCATCACCTAAGGGATGTGACTTGCTTCATTTAGGTTTTGGATTGTTTTAAATCATAAAGTGCCATCCAAATAACTCACTAAATACCTAAGGTTATCATGTGTTCTAATAACAAATCAATGATGAGAAATTAATTTTTAGAATGCTTAAAGTACAATTAATATCATTCTCCATGTCAAATATTACAATTTTATATTTGAAAACAAAAATCGGTTTTTAATCAAAATATTTATTTTTATAAAAATAAAACCCAATAGTTTTTATCAAAAGCATTTAAATCCATTTTTTATTAATAATTTCAAATTGATTCCCTATTAAATTTTACAATCCAATTTCACAAATTATATTCAACAATTTAATTTTTCATACGATTCCTTCTATTTCACAATAGAACCCCAATTCAGTGGAATTGGGGTTTTTTACACATTTTCCATCTAATCCATTTCAAAAATTAAATTTAAAATTTAAATTGAAACAATTTATATCAAATCCAAAATTTAAATTTCACAAATTTCCATAAACACACCCCAATTAAATAAAATTGGGTGTTTTCTAATTTCATTCCAAAACCCCATTTTAAAACCCCAATTCAGTGGAATTATATTTATTCCAAAAAAACAATTGAAATATATTTAATTAAAATCATTAAATTTAATTTAATTTAAACAGTAAAATTAAATAAATTAGTTTCTGGTTGACATAAATTTGGCATCATGATGAAACCACCAACATCATGATCATGAGACCTTGAGTCACAAATATGTACATGGAAAACTCCAGTGGGGGAAAATGAAAACAATGATCTATGAGTTAAACCTAGCTTTACATTGAAGATATTGGGTATTATATCCAAAAAGAATTAGAGCCTCAGCTCAGTTGTTGAGGACTTGAAAAATGTATCCAAGAGACCCAAGATCAAATAGGTCGAGAGATATATTTCTGGTTTACTGTAGTAGTACTATAGTATGTATTGTAGTAGGAACTGTAGTAGGAATTGTACAAAGTACTATAAAAAGTATTATTCAATACTGCAGTAGAAATAACTATTCATCTGTAAGGTATTTTGGTCCCTAGCTTGGCCCTTGAGTCCTTAAAGTCCTTTGGTCCACCCATGGCCTTTGGGCTAGTAAGGATTTCAAGCAACCTCAATCCATTTAGACCACATCAAGTCCTTTGGGACACCACAAGGCCTTCACTCCAAATGAGATTGTGCCTAAATAGACCAGAGAGACTCTACAAAGGAGAAGGCTCCATATTTGGATTCAAGGGAAAGGATCATTCACCAGAGAAGAGCTAATGGATTTGAAAGAATGATAGGGTATATAAATTTTCATTGGGACAAGCCTCTGTATAAACAGGAATCCTAGTTGAACAGCCATGATAAGGTGGACTTCTAAAATTATGATTTTAATTCTTGGGAGGAGTAGTTACAAGTAGTTATAGTCACAATGATTTCCACATATATCTTCAGGTCATGTAATATCACAAATCCTATAATCCATGTAAGGGTTCCCCTTTAACCTTTAAAATGGGAATTATCAAAAATGAATAAAAATATAAGGCCATTGGGCCATTCAGAGGATCATATAGAAATAAACATAGGGATTCATGGAAACCTTGGGATGAGAAAAGAAATCATTGTATAATGAGAAAAATAAGAGAATACTAACATGGATAATATTTAAGGTCATTCATCATGCTTCAAATAACTTTTGAGAGGGACTGTAGGGGCCAATAACTCTTCTTGGGAGCTCCAAGGAAGGAAGAATTCAATTATGCATCATTTTATTCCATCAAAGACCTAAAAGGGGGGTTTGGGAATTTTTAGTCATAATTAAGATTAACAAAAACCCTATACACACCATTTCTAGGGAAGAGAGGAATGGTTTGACAAACCGTGTGGACTAACCATGTACCTGTTTTAAATAGGCCATACTATTTATCCTAATAGTCTACACAAATATACAAATCGTGGGCCATCTAGGAAAAATATCACTACCTTGGGTTGCATGATTTACTATGAGAGAATGTATAGTTTGGACTAACCATGAACCAATCATGCACTATCCCAGAAACATTGTAGACTTTCCAAATTTCTCCCAAAGAAACCCCAAACGAAACACAACCAAACTAAGATAAAAAAATTTGGGATTAGGAATACTTGAAAATAGTATCAGGATATTACAATGAAATTTAAATTGACATATTCAATACATTATGTAATTATGCTTCCAAAATATGGGAAAAAGTTTTACCAGACTCAATTTCAATAATTGAAAACAATATATTTTACAAATAATGTTGTAAAATGTAATGATAACATTTTTTGAAGAATAAAAGTACTTTTTTAAACCCAAAACCAAATTTTTTCCCATTTCATATCTAGTAAAAACCCTCAAATAATGGCTAAAACATTTTATTGAATTTATAATAAATAAATTACAATAAAATTATTGATAAATAGTGATTAATTTATATTATTAAGATCAAAACACATTGGGCGTATACAAGTTATTCTTAGAAGGAAAAACCCATTTGTTTTTACCATGGAATTATTTTATTTTCATTTCTATCCAATTGATGAATAATTAATTCTTTTTTATAAATGTGTAAACCATATATTTTTAGATGTTTAATATTCTAAATTAATTGAAAAATAGAATAAAACATCTTTTAAATAAAACATACCTGATAAAATGATGCTCATAAACAAATAAGTTTCAAAATAAATCTTTAGGATCAGTAATATTTCCTAAGTGAATTAGATATTATTATTTAATAATTATATTTAATTTATATACCATATAACATGATTTATTTTATAATTTATAAACATTATTCTTATAATTTTAGTGTTGTGTATAATGAAATAAATCAAGCACTTAAAATTTATTAAAGAAATTTTTATCTTAAAAAATGCACGGTGGTAAAATAATATTCTTATATTTTTTATTTCAAAGTATTCTCAAATATTTTTATCCTATTCAACTACTCTATTTATATTTATAATTGTTAGATTAAAATTCCTAATGCCCAACTTTTTATTCCAATTATTATAATATTATTTCTAATAGTTATAACACTATTCTGTTCTCCATAATTGTTTTCTAAATCCTATAAGTACCTCTAATTTACATCATTAATCATTCACCCAAATACCTCCTAATATTTAGTATTCCTTATATTCCAAATTTTGAACTGAATAACTAACTTTTTTTGTATATTTTTTACATTGTTTTTTGTGAGTTTGATTATTCATAGAGACCAAAAGCATCCCAATTTCCATTTATAGTTATTTAATTTTTCTATGATTTCTATACCATGGAACACCTTAAATTTTTTATACCTATATTTATTCTCTAATTATAATGTTCAAATTAATTTTATAATTTTTTTATTATGTGGTTCATGTGTTTTTTATTTTAATATTTTATCAAATTTTTCACATATATATATTTAAATGAAAAAATATATTTCATAAAATTATCGATCGTTGAATTCAACCAACATATAGAAATTTTCCCATTAAAATTTCATTATACATACTAAGCTAAAAATATATGATGTTACTTTTGTTTCATTAGTTTCCTAGTTTCCCATGTTGCTTAATTATATGTATGGTTCCACCAATAAACATTGACTATGTGACTTATCATGTTTAATAGAACATTGTCTCTATAGTCTAAGAACTTTATTGGTTTCTATTTAAATGAGATATCATACTCTAGCTATACCACCTTTGTGTTTCTTACATGTGATGAATATGGAACATAATTATTCAAGAGACATACGAAGAACACTTCATGCACTTTATACTTCTTTGGGGGAGTGCTAGTAGATCATCCACCAATTTTATTTGATCAAGAATCTAAATGGGGTCAATATATATGGGAAATGGAATTATATTATTCCCATACCTCATGAATCTATTCCATATAGATATATGAATGAACACATTATATCCAATCATAAAATCTTGGTCTCTTCAATGATGTTCCTTATATATCTTCTATCGATTTTATAATTATCTGATATATTGCGGAATAGATTGGATTTTTTTCATTTCATTAACCAGTTTAGCTCCAACTAGAATAATTTTAGAAAATTCACCACATCTTGTTGTTATATAATATATATTTTCATTTAAGGATTTATAAGGAGTCATTTTTATGCTCAAGTTGACTTTTTTTTCATATGAGCACTCAAACAAATTAATATGTTTATCATATCATTCGATTAATTACATAGAGTTATCTCTCAACATATCCTCATGTTTCTTGATAGTTTGATCGTATTTTTTATCACTATGAGGTTGATGTGTTGTATTGAAGTTTAACTCTACGGTCATGGAATGTGGAAAAAATTCCAAAATATTGATATAAACATTTGATGTTGATCAGATATAGTTAATATTCATGATACATGTAGCTTCACCCATTCTATCATGTATATCCTTGCAAGATGATTGGGTGATAAGTCATATCGAATGGAAATTAAGTGAGTTTTATTTTTATGATAGTCCAATAAAATCCATATGACTAACTTAAAACAATTTTTTTTATTTTAAAATAAATTTTACAAAAAAGCGGTAAACCTCACAAAATCTATTTTTATGTTTTTCTATTTCCATGATGGTTTGGGAAATTCTTGTATCATTACCTTATACTTTTACCTTTCCTTTATCACTTGTTAACATAAACTCACTTTTATATATATTTATAAATCTCCATGTTCATATTTCCCAATAAATGTTGCTCTTATTGATCTATATACATCAACATTATCCCTATTTCGATAGATAAGTTGATTTATGTACATAATTAGATAGATATATTTTTGTATTAGTCTTTGGTGGTACATAAATTCTTCACTAAAATCTCAAAAATCATTCCACATAAATGTATATCACTAAGGCTTACCCCTTTCTTATAGTATCGACCTTAATTTGTATCTCTGCAACATCTCTTTGAGCTTCCTCCATCCTCTATAGAATTAATTTTTTGAGAATTGTTTTAGTAAGCTATAATATGGTTTCTTTCATTATGATTACTATGTCCCCAATTTTTATGTCTTATAAAATAGGATCCCTCTCAATACTTATAATGGATAGGGTTAAAAGATATTTAATATATAGATAATATTCTAATTTACTTTTCCTCCCATTATGGAAATGGATTGAGTAGTCATAGCCTTGGATCCCCTTTAACCATGTTTATCATCTTAAATTGATCTCCTTATATTTGAATATATACATAATGCATAATATTCTATATATTAATATTTCAAACATCTCTCCATAATATAATTTCTCCAAATATTCAATAAAAATATTACTAACCATAATTATAAATCATATAATAGATTTTTCTTATAGATCATCAATTATAGATAGACATATGCCATCATTTTATTATTTGTGTGAGCTCACAACACAATCCCCTCAATAAAAAATCACTATATATCAAAATTATTTCCCCACTTGGGGTATTTTGTGTGAAATTATAGTGATAATATAGTTATTCTATTACATGAATCCCAATTTAGATTCATTAATCCACATAAACATTACTCCCTTTTTAGTTAGCTTGGTAAGAGGGTTAAACAGTCTTGAGATGTTCCTCAAACATTTTCGATAGTACTAAGCTAATCCAAGGAATCAATATATCTCAATTATAGATGTTATTCTGGTAAATTCATAAATAAACCTTTTCTTGAAAGATATATATATATTCCCTTTATAGTGATAACAAACCCCAATTAAGTTAACCTATTTGTACCAACAAAAATTATTACTATTTATGTTTTTAATAGAAAGTTTGAACATTACATATGGTGGAAAACTCATTATAAGAACTAGGTAGAACCAAGATGATCTCTATTTGAACATCAATTTTGGACCCCTTCCTTTTCATGTGGTGGTTGATAATCATGTCATTTGTAATGGATTATTCTCTTGGCATGCCTTAGAATTTTAGATTCTATGATGTCACAGTATTCCTTGAATTATCTCTATTCTTTGTCACCTTAATCATATTTTGATTCTTGGTGTGATCTTTGTAACACCCTGACCCTAGTTACCTATATTTTTTGAATTATTACATAACATTGGCCTGATCACAAAAGATCAAGTCTCAAAAGACCGATTATTTTAGTATCCTTGGAAATACTAGATACATTCATAAGTTTTACGTTACATTATAAAATGAAAAACTAAAACAAAATAGTCTCCATAGGCCACACTCATATCCCATAGACTATCCTTGTAGGTCAGTCATAATATTCTCATTCGCATCCTAGGAAAAATAAAACATAGAAAGGGGTGAGCTCAGATGCTCAGTGAGGATAACAATATAGAGGAAACATTCATAAATAAGCATAAAAATTTAAGACAATGTAAGAATAGAATAAAATCCTTTTAAACTTCAAATTCAAAATAATATGTATATGATAAAATCAAATAATTTCATTTACTTATTCACATGGATATTCTACTAGTCAAATAATCACATGAAATATCAATATCCAATTTCATAATTAGGAAATGAATAATTCCAGAATTCATAACCACATAGTCAAGGGATTGTGCCAAGACTAAAAATAAGATTTTGTTCAATCCCTTGTTCCAAGACACTATTTTGTATCATGAAACATACTAATACATCGAGGAGCTATAGCGGGATCCACCCGTCTCTTACTAAGTCCAATGCATTCCTCATATGAAATGGTTTAAACATAACATAAACATTAATATTAAAACTAGAATAAAAAATGTCAATACTTTGTCCATAAACCATGAATGGTGTGAAAATAACACATCCATAGTCAAACATATCACAAAACCTTCAATGCAATATGGAAATTTTGTATCATAATAAATAAACTTCAATTATTCTTAAAATCCATCAAAGGATGTTAACATAGATGAAATCAAAACATTTTTTTAGAGAAATATCTCATTCTGTTTTGCAATTATTTTAAAATTCATATAATTATAAAAGAAAAAATTTATTTTGATAATATTCTAATAAGCTTTTATTGTAAGCTTTGACGATGTTATAATGCTAGAAAATAGCTGCACCCACCGTATAAGTTAAAAAAACATTCTTACCTTAATTTTGTCAAAAAGGTCATAAGGTACCTTGTTTGGAAAAAAAAGGAAATATTCTTTTCAAACCATTTTATAAAAATTCAAACAAGGGTATAAATTACTTTAACCCATAGTATATTAAATAGAAAAAAATTATTTGGAATACATTTTTAAGAAACATGTATGTGGATGATAAAGAAGTCCTAGTAGATACTTATGTAAAAAAAACTTGGATAATAAAGAGATTGTAAAATTAACCCTTACCTTGTACATTTACTTGGTTGAGGGTATGTTAAACTCCTGTATAATAGTTAAATAATTGTTATTAAATTATACAAGAATAATATTCATAAATATTATATCATATATGATCTTTAAATATTTCTTTGTTTATGATATTTTAGTAGTATCATCTTTTCAGGTGTTAACATATTCATTTTCCTTTTTATGATTTGTTATGTAAGTAATGATTGTTATGGATAGGATGTATCTTATTCATATTCATAATGATATTAAGTCTTTAAACATTATTTTTAATCATCAAATGAAAATTAGTCTTGAATGGATACAATGGGGAATGAATCTCATCGCGTTCGGGGAGACGGTAATCGGTACGTACGCACGAGTGACAATATCATTCTTTTGATATTAAAATAATATATAATTGGATAGTATATCACATATTCAGAATAATTATCATATTATATTTATTAATTAAATCATTTATACTCATTATTACACCCATCCAAATGATGAAGTGTTTGAATAACAAACTACACCACGACATGGAGACGGTAATCTGTACGTACGCGCGTATGGTGAATTTGTCATTTATAGGATGGATAGAACAATAAATATGGTTGTAAAATTTTTATAATAACATCACAGTGTATAGAATATACTGTAGTTATTATTTTAGAATGGAAACAATAATGAAATAGTAAGTGGAAGAAGAAAATAACTTGAAAGAGGGGATGAAATATTTACCTCTTCTTCAGGTTCTTCCTTCTGATTTGATCAAAAGGGCTCCATAGGTTGGATTTTTTACTAAATTAAGGCCTCTAGGATTAAGGGAGGATAGTTGGGAGGATATTTTGGAAGGGTTTGTATGAGAAAAATGGATTTGAAGTTGTGAATTTGAGAGAAGGGGAAGTGCTCTTTTATAAGAGCGGTGAGGGGCACCTTAGGAAAAGATTGAAATATTATTTTAAAATAAAATCATTTTCGGTTTCTAATGGCTCTAAAATTAATTATTTAAAGGATAAGGTGGTTATGGGTCTAAAAAATCTCAACAAATAGTTTTTAGATAGGTTTTTATCACTATATTGACATTATCTTTTAGATTTAACTCTTAGTTAAATAGATTGACATTTACCATGTCTCTTTGTATTTTTATATTATATGGTAAATAAACTTACTATAAACTTCCATGAAAACCCCAACTAGTTCATTAATGATACACCTATCATTATATAAGTATTTGGCCAAAACATATATTTTTTGGATTGTTATATCCACCAATAATATTTTATTTGTGTTAAAAACTCATTTATGTTAGTTTTGACATTATTTAATAATTTATTTTTTCTAAAGTCCTTGAAACATTATTACTTATAACTAAATACATTAAATCAACCTTAACACGTCATATTAACTTATAAAATTATTTTAATTCATTAAAATTTTCAAATTAGTTTTATTTGGATATTTATAATATTAATTAGTTTAATCATTCATTAATATGGTAATTACTTTATCATCATTGTGTCATAAATAAATTCAATTATTTAATGTATAATAATTATAAATAAACTAAAATTATGTATTAAATATTTTTATATTTCTAATGAATATTTATAGTCTAATTTATATTGTGTGTAACCATATATTAAAAATGGTTAATTATTAAACATTGAATTTAACTCTTTTAACTCTTCTTTAAATAAATTAATAATAAATGTACTAATCTAATACAAGTGGACCAAATATGTTCATATTTTATTCATAAGGTTGTTTTTGGTTGAATTATACTAATCTAATAGAATTAAGACATGTGTTATGGTAATAATAATATCATTTTTACCCTTAATTACCCTATTTACTTTTAAATGTGGTAAATAAAAGTAAAAAATTACTATTCACCAAAAATTATTTTCGGGTTATTGAATCACATTTTACTTACTAATATAAATCGTGTATCTTGGATTTTTTAAATTCAACTCACAGAATTGGTAAAGTAAAGTTTTATACAAATTTGGAAATGCTCTTAAGAGGTGGGTAAAAGATGGTAAAAAGTTCGATAAAATTTTTAATATCTAAACTTATTATAAAATGACTCCAATGAATTACATTGAACATATAGAGGTATTATGTATCTATTTTGACCTAAAATAAATTTAAATAAAATAAATAATTATTTAAATAAAAAGTCGGTTTTAAACAATAACTCAGTGTTTTTTACTATTCATAAAAAATTGAAAGTTTTCAGAAAAATACCAAAAAATCACCATAAGATAATTTTCATATTCCGAATCCAAAAATGAAGTACATTTTGGATGATAAAATTTATAAAATTTGAAACATTTTGTGTTACTATTCATAATGACTAATTTGATTGGTCGTGATTTGTTAGAATCTTAAAGTTGCATACAATGGAAGCTATTGCATTATTCAAAGGGGAAACGTACCGATGAAGCTTGGGGTGTTACATTTTTACCTCCTCAAAATAATTTAGTCCTCTAAATTTCTAGAATATTAGTGCATAAAAAGAATAGGGTGGTTCTTCATCATAAGTTCCTCAGGTTCCCACGTTGCCTCTTCCATCTTATGGTTTCTCCATAGAACTTTTACCAGACGAGTCATCTGGTTTCTTAGCAATTGTTCTCTAGTATCAAGAATTTTGATAGGCTATTCACAATAAGACAGATCAGGTTCCAGTTCAATTTCCTCATAGGTGAGTACATGCGTTGTGTCAGGAATGTATTTTCTCATCAGTGATACATGGAACACATCGTGAACTTTGTAGAGACTTGGCGGTATTTCTAACTAGTAAGCTACAACCCCAATTTGTTAAAGAATTTCAAAAGGTCTGATGTACTTGGAACTTAGTTTACCATTCTTACCAAATCATGTAACTTTATTCCATTAAGATACCTTCAAGAAAACATGATCTCCTACCTGAAATTCCAAATCCTTCCTTTGGTTATCGGCATAGCTCTTCTGCCTACTTTGTACTGTTTTGATGTGGGTTTGGATAACCTTCACCTTTTCCATCGTTTCCTCAACAAGTTCTGGGCCTATGAGTTTTCATTCACCAACATCATCCCAACAAGTTGGTGTGTGACATCTCTTTCTATATAACACTTCATATGGTGTAATATAAATACTTGAATGGAAGCTATAGTTATAGTAAAATTCTACCAGAGGTAAATATTGATCCCATATACCTTCAAAGTCAAGTGAGCAAGATCTCAACATGTATTCTAAGGTTTGAAGAGTCTGTTCTGATTGTCCATCATTTTAAGGGTGGTAGGCAGTGCTCAAATGAAGTTCAGTATCCATGGCTTTCTGAAGACTTTTCCAAAATCTTGATGTAAAATGGGGATCACGATTAGAAACAATCAATAGGGGTACACCATGGAGTCTTACAACTTCATTAATATATAGTCTTACTAAATGTTCAAGTGGTAAATCTTCTCTTATAGCAAGAAAATGTGCTGACATGGTAAGACGATCAACAATGACCCATAATGCATCATTACTTCTAGGTGTCCTTGGTAGCCCCATGACAAAGTCTATCGTAATATTATCTCATTTCCACTCAGGTATAGGAAGGGGTTGCAAGACTCCTCTATGTTATTGCCTTCCAGCTTTCACTTGTTGACAAACCATACATCTTGAAACAAAATCAGCAATCTCCCTCTTCATTTTGTCCCACCAAAAATGTTCCTTCAAAATTACATCTTCATATATGAAGTCACTCAATCTCCCATCATTCACAACATTAATTTTCTTTTGAAACTCCTAATATTAATCCTGAGAACCTTTTATCCTTTCTAGTAAATAAGGTTTGGAAACCATTTGAAAAAGTATTGATGTTTCACCTTCCATGATTATTCTCATATCCCTGTTCACTAGATCCATGAAAATAGGATCCCTTTCAACTCTCATCTTTTAAAAACTCCATGATTCTTTCTACTCAAAGAATCTTCCACCATAGTTTCCTTCCCTGGGTGGTAGTGTATTGTGCAATCATAATCCTTGAGTGGTTCAATCCATCTCCTTTTCCTCGTATTGAGTTCTTTCTATGAGAAAATATACTTCAAACTACTATGATCGGTATATATCTCACATTTTTACCATAGAGATAATGTATCCATATCCTCAAAGAAAATATTCTAGCGGCTAACTCAATATCATGAGTAGGATAGTTTTACTCGTGATCTTTTAGCTATTGTGATGCATAGGCAATAACTCTATCATTCTGCATAAGGACACAACCAAGTCCTTTCTTTAATGCATAACTATAAATAACAAATCAATCATTCCCTGATGGTAGAGTAAAGATAGGATCATTGACTAATCTTCTCTTCAGTTCTTCAA
Source organism: Viscum album (assembly GCA_963277665.1). Lineage (NCBI taxonomy): Eukaryota > Viridiplantae > Streptophyta > Magnoliopsida > Santalales > Viscaceae > Viscum > Viscum album. The sequence continues at coordinate 1,435,998,178 of OY728153.1, read as the reverse complement.
AAAAAAATTCATGCTCGTTTGTCCAAACAAATATTACCCCTTTACGCATGAGCTTTTTTAATGGGTTATCCAACTAGGAAAAATTCTAGATGAAACGTCAATAATAACCTGCTAAACTAGTAAAACTGTGTACCTCAGTTATACTCGTCGGTGCTAGCCAGTCTTGGATTTCTTTGGTCTTTGAAGGATCAACAAAGATTCTATCCTTAGAGACAATATGTCCAAGAAAAGAAATCTCTAGAAGCCAGAATTAACACTTGTTAAATTTCCCATATAATTCATTTCATTTAAGAGCCTTTAGAATAATGCACAAGTGATTTTCATGATCTTAGTATCTTTTGGATTATACCAAGATATCATCAATAAATACTACTACAAATTCATAAATATATTCCTTGAAAACTCTATTCATTAGTTCCATGAAGATATAGGGTGCATTAGTCAATCCAAAAGGCATTACTGTAAACTCAGAATGCCTGTACCTAGTTCGAAATTCTATTTTCAGAATGTCTTATTTTTTCACACACAACTGATGATATCCAAATCAAAGTTCAATCTTTGAAAAATATTGAACTCCATGAATTTGGTTGAATAAATCATCAATGTGAGGTAGGGTATACTTGTTCTTTATTGTTATGGCATTGATCTCCCTATAGTCAATCCACAACCTCAGAGATCCATCTTTCTTCTTAAAAAAAGAACAGGGGCTCCCCATGTAGAAACACTAGGGAGAATAAATCCCTTATTACTCAATTCCTCTAGTTGTTTATTTAGTTACACTAATTCCATGGTGTCCATTCTATAATGGGTCTTCAATATGGGCCTTGTACTAAGAATTACATCGATGGAAAACTCAATTTCTCGTTCTGGAGGATTTCAAGGTAAAGCTTCTAGAAACACATCAATATATTCTTGCACAATAGGTACATCCTCTATTTGAACATTACTTTCCTCATCCATAATTATTTCATTATCTTCCTCCCTAATAATTGAATTTAGTTGATCTATTGGGGGTGTATCTAGATAAGAAATAGGTGGTGACATTTATTCTCTAAAGATAAGGTACTATTTATCATCATCGATAATTGTAACCTCCTTCTTCATATAATAATTTTTCACATCATGTTTTGAAAGACAATCCATACCAAGGATTATATCTAATTCAATAACGGGTATGATGATGAGATCAGATGATAAAAAACATTTATATTCCCTAAAAGGAACTAATTCACAAAACTTTTTTTCAATGATACTTCCCTTAGGTGTTTAAACTGACAACTCCCTTGTTAATTCAAATTAAAAAAATCTAATTTTCTTAGAAAATTGTGAAGATATGAAACAATGCGATGATCCAGAATCAAATAAATCATTTTCTAAACTTGAGGAAACCATTAAATTACCTACCACCACATCTTTCGGAGCTTCAACTTCACTTGTAGTGATAGCATAAGCTTGTAATTGACCCCTTAGCCTTTTCTGAGGTAATTTTCCTTGGCACTTACAAAATTAATTTTCATAATTCCCCCTTTCTCTATAATTGTAGCAGTCAACATTGACAGCCTCTTTCTTCCTCTTGAAATCACGAGCTTGGTGGCCTTTTTCACCACACTTGTAATAGACTCCCATTCCCTTCAGGAAATTACCATGGTGTTTCATCCCACATTTACTACAAGATGGATTTTAAAATTTTCCCTTTTTCACATTATTTCCATTTCCAGGGTTTTCAACAGATCTCTTCTTCTCTTCCTTTGCTTTAAAGTTGTAATACATAGAGAATTACTTTTTGTCTTTATAGCACATGAGACAATATCTTCATATGACAAGAAGGATTGGGATACTCATGATCGCTGGATAAATGGTTTTAACCCATCAAAGAGTAAATCAATCTTACTCCTTGGGTTACTTATATAATCTGAAGCATGCCTCGCTAACCTTGTAAAGTTATCCTCATACTTTATGACATTCTCATCCTCCTTTTCCTCAGACTCAGAAATTGCCTTTACATATCCGCTTGATGGTCATAAGGAAAATATTTTTCTAAGAAAATCTCTTTAAACTCCCTCAATTCCATACTTGAAACATCATTATCTTCCTTTGTGTTTTGAATCCATGACCACCATTTATTTTCATCTCCCATGAGGCGATAAACTGCCATGACAACTTTTTCCGTTTCGCTACTCCCCAAAACGTGAAATATTTTATCTAAGGAATTTATCCATTTCTCAGCTACTAATGGATTTTTACTCCCATTTAATGTTGGTGGTTGTTTCCTCATGAAGCAGTATAACATTGATCCTCCACATTGTGGATCAGGGTACTCCATACGGGTAAGGTTAATATTCATAACCTGAGTGAGTTGTCTCAGTATGGTGATAAGATGATCAACACCAGTTGCTTCACCAGCTCTACTATAATTATCTTGAGTAGGAGTGAAATCCCTACGTGGATAATGTTTATTAATATAGTTTCTATTCCTTCCACTAGGTGCCATTTCTAAACAATGGCATACACGAGATTAGTTTATAAATCGCAATACATAATTCCAAACTTGTAAAACAGTTAACATAAATTGAACAGTTTATGGATATAATCTATAATCATAAAAATGTTTTCTTTCGGGAATTATATACTCATAAAACCTTTATAATGGTGTATAAAGAAAATGAGAATTATCTTAAGCATATCCCCTGTGAGTGTCTTAACCTAGAGTGCAGAAAGGCCCGTTTTCTTGCACCAGTTCTTGTTCGAGTCTAGCTCAAAGCGGTGTTTTTGGGTTTTACCCCTAGGTACATATGTGTGAGATCCACCTCTACCTACTCATATCTAGGTAGGGGTGTATTTCTTGGAAAACTCACAAAATATCTACATTACCAAAATTCTAGAAAGTTCTTATATACTTTTACAATAATGTTCTCTAATAATAGTTTATCTAAATATAGTTTCTAAGGTTTTTACTAAACTTACTCTGATACCAACTGTAATTCCCTAACCCTAGTTACCCAGAGTTAGTGTATTATTACATAAAATTGGCATGATTACAAAAGATCAAGTCTCAAAATACTGATTAGTTTAGTAGCCTTGGAAATACTAGATACATTCATAAGTTTTACATTACATTATAAAATGAAAAACTACAACAACATAGTCTCTATAGGCTTCACTCATATCCCATATATATCCCTACAGGCCATTCATAATATACTTCTTCACATCCTAAGAAAAATAAATCATATAAAGGGGTGAGCTCAGATGCTCAGTAAAGATAACAATATAGCGGAAAATTTCATAAATAAGCATAAACATTTAAGGCAATGTAAGACTAGAACAAAAGCCACTTAAACTTGAACTTCAGAATAATATGGCAAAGATAAAATCAAATAATTCCATTTACTTATTCACGTGAATATTCTACTAGGTGAATAATCACATGCAATATCAATAACCAATTTCATAATGATAGAATGCATAATGCTATACTCCATAACCACATAGTCAAAGCATTATGCCAAGACTACAAATAATATTTTTTCAAGGCCTTTTTCCAAGACACTAGTTTGTCTCATGAGACCTACTGATGCATCGTGGAGCTATAGCGGGCTCCACCCGTCACTTACTAAGTCCAATGCATTCCTCATATGAAAAGGTTTACACATAACATAAACATTCGTATTAAAACTAGCATACGAAATGTCAATATATTCTCCATAAACCGTGATTGGTGTGAAAATAACACATCCACTGTCAAACATATCACAAAACCTTCAATAAAATATATAAGTTTTTTATCATAATAAATAAACTTCAATTAAGCTTAAAATCCATCAAAGGATGTTGACAAAGATGAGATCAAAACATTTTTTAGAGAAATATCTCTTTCTATTTTGAAATAATTTTAAAAGTCATATAATTATAAAATAAAACATTTTTTTTGAAAATATTCTTATAAGGTAATAAGGGAAGCTTTGAATTTGTTATAATGACTGAAAATAGCTGCAACCGCTGTATAAGTTAAAAAAACATTCTTACCTTAATTTTGTCGAAAAGGTCATAAGGTACCTTGTTTGGAAAATGATGGGAAGATACCTTTCAAACCATTTTATTAAAATTCAAAAAATGGTATAAATGAATTTGAACCATATTCTAGTAAATAGTAAAAATGTTTTGGAATACATTTTTAAGAAACATGGATGTGGATGATAAAGAGGTCCAGTAGATACATATGTAAAAATAACTTCGGATAATTAATAGATTGTGAAATTGACCCTTACCTTGTATATTTCCTTGGTCGAGGGTACTTCAACATCCAATATAATAGTTAAATCATTTTTATTAAATTATAAAAGAACTATATACATAAATATGATATCATATATGATCTTCTAATATTTATTTGTTAATGATATTTCAGTAGTATCGTCGTTTCGGGTGTTAACTAATTCGTTTTACTTTATATGTTCTTTTACATAAGTAATGTTTTTTATGGATAGGTTGTATATTATTCATATTCAGAATTATATTAAGTCTTTAAACATTATTTTTAATCATGAAATTAAAATTAGTCTTGAATGGTTATGATGGGGAATGAATCTCATCACATTCGTGGAGACCGTAATCCGTACGTACGCACGAGTGACAATATCATTCTTTTGATATTAAAATCATATATAATTGGATAGTATATCATATATACAGAATCATTATCATATTATATTTATTATTTACATCATTTGTACTCAATATTATACCCATCTAAATGGTGAAGTGTTTGAATAACAAACTACACCACGACGCCAACGAGCCTGTACCCGAGTGGTAAGGGTTCCTGCTTGGCATCCAAGAGACCCAGGTTCAAAACTGAGTGGAGGAAATTTTTTGGGTTGCTATAGTAGCATGGTAGCATTCACTGTAGAATTACTATAGCAATCACTATAGCAGTTACTGTTCAGTACTATAGCAGCTGAAAATATCCACCTGATTTGGGCCTTCGGGCCACCAGTTTAGGCCTATGGGTCTCAAGGGACTTCGGGTTATCAAAGGCCTTTGGGAAATAGGGCCTTAAGCCCATGTATACCATGGAGTTTCCTAGTTCACACAAAACAGGCCCCAGAAGAGGATCAGAGCAATAAGAGTAGTAGCCACCATAAGAAAAGCTAACCGGATTAGAAGAATTATAGGGTATGGCAGCCGCCATCGGGACCAGGCACTGTGCAGCACGGGGCAATGCTAACCGATCATAAATTCATGGTGGGTAACTATGTTATCAATGACGCATAATCTAGGGAGGGGTAGTTCAATTGGGCTGGGCCTACGGGTCATGTATTGGGCATGGTATGCCTCTAGGCCTTCGGGTCATGTATTGTAGGTCAGTCGGGACTTGGGCCTTGGGCCTATGGGTCATGTACGGATTCCCCTTAAACCCTTAAAAGGGGGATTATCCATAATAAAATTAAAAAATAAGGCCTTTAAGCCATTCGGGCTAACTACACCACGACGTGGAGACAGTAATCCGTACGTACGCACGTATGACGACTTAGTCATTTATAGGATGGATAAAATAATGAATATGGTTTTACCATTTTTATAATAACATCATAGTATATAGAAGATACTAGAGTTATTATTTTATAATGGAAACAACAAGGAAAGAGGAAGTTGAAGAAGAAACGAACTTGAAAGAAGTGATGAAATATTTACCTCTTCTTCGGGTTTTTTTTTTGATTTGATAAAAAGGGCACCATAGGTTTGATTTCTGACTAAAGGAACGCCTCTAGGATGAATCTAGGACAGTTGGGAGGATATTTGGGTGGGTTTCGACCAAGAAAAATTTCATTGAAGGTGTGAATTTGAGAGAATGGGAAGTTCCCTTTTATAAGAGGGGTGAGGGGAACCTTAGGAAAAGATTGAAATATTATTTTATAATAAAATAATTTTCGGTTTCTAATGTCTCCAAAATAAATTATTTAAAGGATAATGTGGGTATGGGTCTAAAACCTCTCAAGAAATATGTTTTTGATAGGTTTGGGTCACTATATTAACATTATCTTTTAGATTTAACTCTTAGTTAAATAGATTGACATTTACCATGTCTCTTTTTATTTTTATATTATATGGTAAATAAACTAACGATAAACTTCTAAGAAAACCCCAAATTGTTCATTAATGATACACATGTCATTATATAAGTATTTTGGCCAAAACGTATATTTTTAGGATTGTTATATCAACCAATAATATTTTATTTGTGTTAAAAACTCATTTATGTCAATTTTGACATTATTTAATAATTTATTTTTGTTAAAGTCTTAAAAACATTATTAATTCTAAATAGATACGTTTAATCAACCCTAACATTTCATATTAATCTATGAAATTATTTTAATTCATTAAAAGTCACAAATTATATTTATTTGGATATTTATAATATCAATTATTTTAATCTTTCATTAATATGGTAATTACTACATCATCATTGTGTCATAAATAAATTTAATTATTTAATGTCAAAAAATTATAAATAAAATATCATTATGTAGGAAATATTTTTTTATTTCTAATGAATATTTATAGTCTAATTTATATTGTGTGTAATCCTATAATAAAAATTTTTATTTATTATACTTTGAATTTAAATCTTTTAACTCTTCTTTAAATAAAATATTAATAAATGTCCTAATCTAATCCAAGTGGACCAAAGAGGTTAATATTTTATTCCTAAGGTTTTTTGGTCGAATTATACTTATTAAATAGAATTATGACATGTGTTAGGGTAATAATAATATCATTTTTACCCTTAATTACCCTATTTACTTTTAACCGTGGTAAATAAAAGTAAAAAGTTACTATTCCCCCAAAATTACTTTCATCTTATTAAACCACATTTTACTTACTAATATCAACCATGTCTCTCAAATATTTGAAATTCAACCCACAGAAGTTGGAAAAATAAGTTTTATAAAAAATTTGAAATGCTCCTAGGAGGTGGGTAAAAGTTGGTAAAAAGTTTGATAAAATTTTATATATCTAAACTCATTATAAAATGGCTCCAATTAATTACATTGAACTTATATAGGTATTATGTATCTATTTATACCTAAAAAATTAAAAAAATAATAAACTATTTAAATAAAAAGTTGGTTTTAAACAATAACTCAATGTTTTTCACTATTCATCAAAAATTGAATTTTTCAAAAAAATTCCAAAAATTAATTGTAAGATAATTTCATTATTCAAAATCCAAAAATGAAGTCCATTTTGAATGATAAAATTTATAAAATTTCAAAAAGTGGCTATTAATATTCGTAACGGCTAGTTTGGTTGGTCGCGGTGTGTTAAAATCTCGAAGTTGCGTACAATGCAAGCTATTTCATTATTCATTGGGGAAACGTACCGTGGAAGCTTAGGGTGTTACATCGTTATTAGAGAATTTTATGACAATTCCTTTTAATCTTGATAGAATTTTTTGATAATGAAGAATCTATGGATCAACTTGGCTAGAGGATGCCCCACAAAATTGAATGCATTTTTTTTAACATGTTGCATTGAATTTATCTCTCTTGTTGATACCTTATATGGTTTTAATTTGAATTGAGAAAATAATCCATCATATCATAGAATTTATTTGGGGATTTTTAATACCTTAAGACTGAGTTATATGGTGTTGTAACTATGGTACATCACTTCAAATAATTATTATAAAGGTTTTATTTTAATTATTTTAAATTATCCTTCATTTTTTCAAATAATTCTTATTTATCCATGAATATTGTTGAAAGTGTGAGATGGAACCTACTTTTGTGGTTGTTCATGGCCTTGTCTGGGTGGTGATCTCTGGTGAGTCTTTCAACAAGTATCCCTTTGACCTTTGGTTATTAATTTTTTTGGAATCATTTAATTTATTATATTTTAGTTATAATTATTTATTTGTGAATTCTTGGTCCTGAGTTTAAACCTCATGGTGAGCCATGGAGGTAAAAAGGACTTGGTTGGACTTAGACAATAATGGTAAGATTTTATTGGTTTGTATTTGACTCCATTTTAGGTAATTAACATTGGTCACTATACCTTATAGTATTATAAATGATTATTGGCATGTGATATGTGGTTATATACTCTATGATAATGACCATTAATTAAAAATGAGTTATAAATAGCCTGAAATTATTAATTATTTTAATGTGATATATATCTTAATTAATTAAATAAACCATGCTTCATATAACTGAAAAAGGGAAAAGTGCCATAATGAAACATTGTGCAATGTCTTGATGATGGTTGGTGATGACTGAAGTTTCTTCACATGTGTGTGCATGTGTTTCCATGAGACCAACTTTGATATTTGATGACATGTGTGTTTGTGTGTTTCCCATGAGACCGTGTTTGGTATTTTAACCACATGTTTTTATGTGTATATTATGATACCCATATATGATTACTAATTCCATAAGCGTTTTCATATATAATTTATACTATGTTTTATTATGATCATGTGTATTTTTATTTTGAATCAATATACTCAGGATGTCATGATTTTCTCTTCCCTTCTTATGCTCTTCCCTATTATGTGTATCCACCATGCCTTTGGAGGTTTCTTCTTGGGTACTCGAAATAAATTGTAAGTCAATGTATTTTTATCTATTTGATGGGGAAGTGTGATGATAGGTGTCAATGGTGATGTTGGACCTATACATAGGGTAGGGCATGGAAGCCTTGTTTCACAAATGATGATAGTGACATGTTAACTCGATTCGTTGGGGATCTCAACTAACATGTACACTAGTCAACCTAGTTCCAAGAAAAAAAATCAATTCCTTAAGGATTATCAACAACATGTCCATGAGGTGGCCATGTTTCTTGACCAAAAACTTAATAACTTGTGGATTCCATGTATAATTCATTAGTCTTGTGGTGAAAAGTCAATTACTTATGACTATGTTCTAGTATAGAACTAAAGAAAGTACAGTGAGGGGTTCATAGCAGATTGGTATGCATACAGTCACTTAACATATAGTTGTTTGTTTGTTTCTTGTGCATTGATGATAATTTGACACACATTCACATTTTATGTTTTTTATATTTATTTTTTCTAAGCTTATCACATGCATGTACAGTTGATTTACCAATTAGGAAAAAGACCATATTTGAGGTGCACTACATAGTTGTTCTCACACCCTACTAGGTAAGCCATCAAACATTGTTACTCGACCATCAGTCACTTTTTTTTACAGGTTGGGTTTATCCAAAAGTTTGATCATCTTGTAGGATAGAATGCTACAAGTCTGGCGACCAGGTGGAGGTGTGGCTTTGATTTGTGTGTAGATACTCTTTATACAATGTCCCTTTCTATTTGTATATGTGATTGGTCTAGTGGGTGATCATTTTTCTATATTTTTGTATGAACATTTAATCCTATTGATTCTATATACATTCATTATAAATGGTATTTTATTGGTTATTCATAGTCTAATTTTATGTTGTTACTTGTTTGGTAAATTATCTATTATTGTGTAATGTATTTTAGGGTATAGTCTCTTCATTGTTCCACTTTAGACCCTCGTTTCATGTTACCCACATCTAGTGAATAGGGAGGCATTCCATAGGTCATGAAGAACTATGTATTTTCCCCAAATAATTTGACATGATATGATACAAAAATGGTTCCAAAGCACTATCTTATTTCCCTAATTTAGGTATTTCTTATATAGGTGAATAGTAATGTATCAGATCCTGTGATGATACATGGCCAGGTGCATCATTAATACCATTATTGAGGAGACCTAGTTACTAGGGTATGTGATTTATGTTATTGGATTGCAATGCTTTTATTATATTATTTCACCTCATATGACACACATGGATTTTAAGGTTTGTGATTTTATATAGATTTGACTCTTAATCATATCAACAAGAGGCATCACGTGCATCAAATTCAAGACATAGGTTTTACATGATTTATATGTTATTTTTGTGTGATTCTAATGATAATGGGAGACTCATCTAATTTAGTTTCGACAACTTGTACTTTGTTTTCACGAATTAGTTATAAATGAATTTCTATTCAACAAGACCCTAGCCTATTTCTACATATGATAGAAGATTAAGTGAGACTACGGTGTAGTGATCCTAGGTGATGAAGATAATGAAAATGATGACAAGGAAAATTATGTAATCCATCTATACAAATTTAGTGTTGTTTAATTGGTTAGGTCATCATCAGGTCTTAATGTACTTAGTAAAAATCATGTGAAGTATCTATTGTATAGTTCCAATTAATTAAGGTGCGAAGTATAGCCTATATTAATTTAACCTTATAGTAACTAGAGGATTTTTTTTAGCTAAACTATGAATCTATGGTCCCATTATTTTTTAGATTTATGAATGAAACCATCATGTATTATCAGTTGAGATGTTCATATATGACCTTACATGAGTTGTGACCCTTCATGAGACCTTGGTGTGGGTTATGTGTAAGACCTTATGATTATAGTAGAGTGACTCTAGATACTACTGAGTTAGTGTCTCATGTTTCATGAAGGTAACTTGAGTGAAGATATTCCTTTTTAGGGTATATGCAAGGTTAATTCCTTATGGGGAATTTTCATTGGTGAAAATTTACAAGGCATGTGACTAGACCCCAAAAGATTTGAAGGTGGCCATGAAAATTACGTAGAAATCATAGGGTATGGATAATCATTAGTTATAGTACACATTATAAATGGTTAGGTTTGAGATATATTTGATTATTTTTTAATCAAGGGTAGAGCCTAGGTTTTTCTAGCTTATTAGTTTAGAATGAGACTCTCATTTATTGTCAAGTGAACACCCTAAGTAGTTAGAATTTGGATGTTTGGAGCACGGATAAAAGCTCAGTGGATCCAAAAACACCCATGTTAAGGGTGGTTCTTGATAAATAATTGTAGTTTAGTGATTAATTTTATAAAGATATTATTTTATAGTTCTCGAGTTCAGTGGAGTTTGCAACCCATTGTTTGGAAAGCTGAAGAGTTATGTGAGTCTAGACTTGGGGGTCCATGAATTATTGTGAAATTACTCTATTTTGAGTAACGGGTAGTGATAGCATGTCTTTATGTGTAATAATTAATTTTTATGTTTTCATGTTGGGGTTATGTGTGTTTTCAGTTGAACTAGTTAATGTGGGGTGGTGATAAGTTCATTAAAAATGATTATGGTTCTTCAAATGAACTGGAATTGGTAGTGGAAAAAGGTCAATAATGAATTTCATTTATGGTCACCCTTGATGTTAGGAACTAGTGTGCTGCTGTGAATATCAAAGGTATTAGTATCCCAAAGGTATATATGTGTGAATTTGTCTATATGGATAGTGAAGACTTCTGAAATGGATCAGGGTACCATTATATGTTCAACATGATATTTACATTGGTGGATATGTCATAGTTAGGTGTTGTTACTTACATCGGGGGATGGGATGCATCTTGGGTGGAAGTAATAACCCATTACTAGTCTACATTGGAATATTATACACATCAATAATATATCATTTGTTGTAATAAAATGTTTTCTAAAGATCCAATTGTATGATATACTTGGTGTCCTTCTTGGAAATTAGGTATGAATAGATAGCCATGTTTAATCATTATATTTGATAATGAACTATAAAAAAATTCAAATAGCCCAATTTTATCATGAATAGAAAACTATAAATACAATCCTATAGTGGGGAGCATTGAACTGGTCATAAGTGAAATATCCTCCTTTTGGAAGGGTTGTGGTTTTGTTTAAGAGTGACCATTGGATAATTATAGTAACTCTAGAAGACCGCTATGTGGTGGACCAGAGAGTATCTTTTTCCACGATGAATGCCCATTTTTTTAGATGTGGCATAATATAGAGACCATGTATGGGATTTGGATTTGGTTGAAATTGGTTTTAACCAAGATGGATTCATATCATTATAGTATTGGTGAATGGTTAGGAGCATTGGGGCTGGTGAAAGTGGTTGGTGAACCAACTTTGGAGCTTCCACTAAAATTCTTTTAGACTTTTCAAGGATGTTAACTCAATTTAGTGATTCCTTTTAGGATTAATGAATAATTATATGTTGGTTCATAGAGCATTAGTTCTTGAGGTCAAGTACTTTTATCAGATTTTAGTCGAGAGGGAACCGACTGGTGTTTCTTGTGAATCTCAATGTGGTAGGATGAAACCACATCAAGATCATTGTATCATGTATGAATGAGGTTTAAAGAATTAAACAACTCCTTTTTTGAAATTTTGGTGTGTGTAGGTATAATTGGGTTGATAAAGACTCATTCATTTATATCAGAACATGGAATGAGGTTTGGGTATCAATATATAACTCATTATTGAAATTTGATTGAGCTCGATGAAACTAAACCACACCAAGAGTGCCTTTACACTAATGGAAACTTATTCCATATGAAAATTCTTATAGTGGATATACCCTTTATTCTTCAAGAGGAATTATTCGAGGGCACTTTTTTGTGTCATGTTTAATTGTTATAGTGATTTTGGTCTTGATGTTTCAATAACTGAGAGCTTTTATCTTGGTGTCTAGTGTTTTTTCTTAGTGTCTTTTTAGAGGAACATGATAGGTGTTTAGGAATGATCATGTCCATGAGGTGGTGAGGTGGAATTCGAGGATGGAATGTAGGGAACTCATTGTGAATGATGATCTTATTATATTGGTAGATTTTATTTATATTTTACCACAACTTCTCAAGGATGATAAGATCTATAGTGGGGAGACTGTAATGGCCATAATTTTTATATATTATGGTTCTAAAAGGATCATTGAAATTTTCATCTAGTAGGTCCTATTCAAATAACTTAGTGTGGATCCAATATAATACCTACTTGAACATAATAATGAGGGTTTTTTTACTTGGAACGAATATTAGTGGGTGACTCCAATCTTGAGTTTTCAGTGGAGGAAGCCCAGTGTAGACGAGGGTGTTTATGTAGCTAAGGGATAGTTGGTAGCCCCTAATAGTTATTCTATGCGGTGGGTATTATCCTTGGTACCTAGAAAAACTCACCGAATTGTCAATAATATTTCAATGGGTGGTTGGTGGCCCTTTGTCTAGCTGGTGGGGTACACTATGAACACTTTAAATGAGGTACATTTAGTCATTTTATCCACTAAGTCCCCCTTAGTAGAAAGATTATTAACTCAATTTTTTTAGGTTTATTGAGTTTTTCACCTCTCCTATCTTCCCTCCATGATTTCCTCTTAATCTAGAGTGGGTCTAGGTGAGACTTGTTGGATAATCTGAGAAATATACTTCGTTCTTCATTAATCTTCACCCCTTTATTCCTCACGTGGTGGTGGATCATCATGTCATTCATTGTGGATAGTACTCTTGGTATGTCATATGATTTATGATTCCATGATATCTTAATTCTCATTGATTTATCTCCCTTAATTTTCATCTTAATCATTTATTGATTCTTCATGTGATCACAATTAAATAATTGGATGTAAATTACATTAAATCTTAATTAAATCATATAAGAATGATGTTGCATTGGATAAGAAAGGGTAGAGGCTATCTTGGGACAGTGAATTTATCTCGATGATGACTAATTTATTGATGTAATGTCCCTTGGTTACCTATTCTACGGCTTCAGTTTAATTGAGTTGAATCGACCATCGTATCATTGAATGGATTTAAGGATTTTCCATCCCGTAGGATCAAGAGTGTGTCAGGATTGACCAAACTCCATTGAACTACATTGCATCTAAGGTATGTCCAATTTTACTATTATTATGATGGTTATAATTTAATAATATTGAATTATCCTTTGTTGTTTTTTGTGTGGAAGTTATTTTTCAATGAATAATGTTAGAAGTGTGAGAAGGACCCCTCTTTATGGTTGGTCAAGGTTTTTTCTAGGAGGTGATATCTAGTGAGTCTTTTGGAAATTAGGCCTTTCTATTTTTGTTACTAATTTTCCTTAATCATTAAATTAATTAAAATTTATTTATGATTATTTATTTTGTAATTATTTGGCATGAGTTAAAACCTCATGGAAATTGATGGATGTTGAATATACTTGGATGGACCTAAAAAACCTTCTGGTTTTTTTAGTTTGGAGTTGACTTCGTTTGAGTTAGGTAGTTGTGTGTACTATGTCCGATGGTATTATTCATGGTAATTGGAATGGGATATGAGAGTCACTAATCTTTGAAAATGGCCCTTAATTCACAACAATTCTATGAATTAAAAATATTGCTTAATTAGTTTAATGGGATATAAGTATAAGCTTATTAAAGGAACCACACAAAATGTAACTAAAAAAATTGTAAAGGGCCATGATGGAAACTTGTATAATAGCTTGATTATTCCAAATAATGGTCGATATTTTATCTCAAGTGTGTGTGTGTTTATCCATGAGGCCATGTTTGATTTTTTATTCACATTTTTGTTCATGTCTAGCCCATTGAGACCATGTTTGATGTTTGATCACATGTGGGTGAATGTGTTTCCTATGAGACCCATATATGATTCTTGATTACATGAGTTTTATTATATTTATTTTATAATATATTTGATGATGATCACATATATTTGTATGTTTTCACTATATACTCATGAAGACATGTTTTTTTATACCCTTATTATGCTATTCCTAATTGTGTGTATTCATCATACCATTGGAGGTTTTGTATTTGGTACTATAAATTGGTGTACCATCATGGTATGGTTAACCCTTAAAGGGGGAATAATTCATGTTAGGAAGCGATAGTGGAATTGAAAATACACACAAGGTTGGGGTATAGAGGCCTTACATCCTGACCCATGATAGTGACATGTTAACTTGATGTCTTGATGATAATGAGAAACATGATCACCCACCAGCCATATTATAGAACTCAAAACCTGATTCTATGGGGATTTTGATTAACATTTCCACTAGTTGTCCTTGTGGACTAACTCAAAACATGATTCTTTATAGATACATAGAAACATGTTCATTACCTTGGTGACTATACCATGATTACTAATAAATATTTTCCAAGTTATGTTCCAAAATGTATCTAATAAAGGTATGTTGGAGGGTCCATGGAGGATTATTTAGAACATAAATACTCAAAACATGTGTTTTTTATGATTTCATTACATTAGTGATTATAGGATATGCTTTAAAAGTTTTTCTTTTCCCCATTTTAATTTATTCTAATTGTATCACATTCATGTACATTGTATTTACTGATTTGGTAAAGGACCACATTGGTGGTAACCTACTGAGTTTTTAGTCACACCCTTCTTGGGAATTCATCTTACTTTAGTGGATAATATTTCCTCTCTTATTTCTACTACATGTTTTTTAGGCCTAGATTTGATCTTTAAGTGGGATAACACTTTTTTGGCTAGAGATTCAGGGGATTTACAACTTGCATTTGGGGGCAGAGCCTCTATTTAAATTATTCCTTTATGTTTTAATTTGTGATAATTTTATTGGGTGATCAATTTATTGTATTATGGTATGATTGTTATGGCTTGTAGATACTATATTCATTCTTCAAAAATGTTATGTTTTTATTTTTTTACTCTGACTGTATATTGTAACTTGTTTAGTTATTTATCTTTTATTTTTTACTTTGATTGAGGCTATAGTCTCCCAATAGTTCCACATGAGACCATTGTTGTTAGTTGTTATCCACATGAATATGGGGATGTGCACCTGAGGTCATGTGGAACTCTAACTTAGACCCAGTGATATGGCTTCTAATATTTTAGCTTTATCCAAGACTCGCATTTACTGTACATTGCATATAACTTATCCCATATCAAATTGTTTAACATAATACCCAAATAATCATTATATAACTCTTTCATTTTGTATTATATGAGAATATCATCAATTAATACTACATAAAATATGTCAATGCAATCTCTAAAGACTCAATTCACCACGTCCAAGAAAGTTTCTAGAGGATTGGTGAGTTAAAAGGGAATTACTATGAACACATAGTGTATATAACTTAAATGAAAATGATTTTTGGAATATCCTCCTTCTTCACATTCAATTGATGATATCCTACCTGAATATAAACTTTAGAGAAGTGTTAAGACCCATGTATATGATCTAATAAGTCATCAATCCTTATATGGGGATATTTGTTCTTTATCATGATTTTTTTGAGTTCAAGATAATCAATGTAAAGGATCATTGACCAATTTTTCTACTTGAAAAAATAGGTCAAGCATACCCCATGGTAAGGCATGTTGGAATACGAAATCTTTTCTAGATTATATTATAGTTTCATTATAATGGACTAGACATGTTATCAATCTAAATCATCACCTAAAATGATGTTACACTAGCCCAAAGTGCATTTCTGATCCCCATGGGCAGGCGGTTAGTATCTTAGAAGAAAGAAACAAACATTGGGAATGGTTTCACCCAATAAAGGAGAACATAAATCAAGATCACAATGGAAACATAAAACAAATCATTGAAATGAAACCTAGATATAAAAAACATTCAAAATCACGTAAAACTATGACATATAAATAAAAATAATATATAAAATATATACTTTCCCTTGGATATAAAATAACAAAACTTGAAAAATAAACCCCACCTCTGAGTGATCATTGACCATTCACCTTGTCAAACGTCATCTTGCCCAGTTAACCATGCATGAACCCAAAAAATAAAGACAAATAGAACTCAATCGCCAGTTATAGAAACATGAAGACAACATACACAAACTGGTATGTGGAGATTTTGAGAACAATAAAGCCTAATAGGATCCCAAAAAATAGTCTACACAAATCCTCTATCAAGAAATTCCGATATTCTAGTCTGAAATATATTAAATTAAAAACATGGATTTTCTGTTACAATAAAAGCGGTTAATCAAGTGATATATTTAAAAGTGATAAAAATAGATCTATGTTATGATAAAATAAATATGAGAAGAAACCACATATAAAAAAACTATAAAGATAAATAAGTCCCCTTAATGAAATAAGAGAATATAGTATAGATTCCAAATGTAGAAACTCAAGTATTGAGAAATTACCAAGAAAACAGTGTCATATTTCAAGCAACTAATGTCATGTGTTGAGTTAAAATGTCATCAATAAATTCTGGATTCATTAGCAATACCTCCAAATATAATAAAATAAATCTCATGAATGGATACATGAAGTTGTTGAATATATCATGCACACAAGATTACCAACTCAACACACACTCGCTTCCTTGAAATATGTCCCTAGAATAAATCCACATTCCCTGTGGAGACTCTAGCTAAGGTGTGTCTAAAAAAGTGTAGAAAAATTGTTGGGGATCTCATTTAGCTACCCATATTTCCCATGAGCAAACAATAGAGATGTGTGAGATAAAAATACAAAAATATCTCAACAAGATCCCATATTAGAATCAACATTTCTGATCAGCAATACATAGTATAAAAGGTCCATATATGACCCTCACCCCTATGATTCCTCACAGAGTATAACCCTATTTTCAAAACCCTACATCATTTTCACCAAGTAGAATTCATCAAGTAAAATAATACAGAAGGGGTTCATCAAGGATTTTCACCCTAAGATCATTTATATCATAAGGTGAAAAATAATCATTTATGCAAAATGAAATTAGAAAACCATCCCATTATAAATTAAATAAAACATCACTAGGAACCATCGATTAAAAACGTCAATATATACCCATTTCATTTAAAACCATTTTAATGCGTCCAATAGTCCTTTCAAAAAAATAAAAAAAATCCAATGAATTTATTTAATTTATTAAAATATATTTTCGTAGTAAATTATTATTAATTTTTAGTAACTTAATAATTACCTTAAACACTTCTCCAACATCGATATAGTATTTATTAAATTAGTTGAAAAATAAAATAAATTATTTCAAAATTATTAAAAGTAACTCAATTTGGTTAATTATATTTTTAAAGAATTTATCAAATACATATGAAATATTATAGACATGTTAAATTATTATTTTATAATTCCATTTTTCTCTTGGTGTCTTTAGTTTCAAGTTAATTGAATAGTGTCCAAAACAACATATATGACATTTTTGAAATATTTATATTATTAAATTATTTTAAAAAATAAAAATATTTAAATATGGAAATGTGGATAATATAAGGTATAAAAATTCATTCATTTTCCATTTATTTTTAATTTTCCTCCTTATATTTAAAATTATAACCCATTAATATTGAAAATTTGTTAGTGCAGTTAAGGTTAAAATTGGATAACCAAGGGGCTAATCAAAATTATAAGGTTTAAAATTAAATTGAAACCTATATAAATTTCATTATTAGATGATATTTAGACCATATAATATTTTTATTCAAATATATATCTATTTTTACGCATTTTCTATAATTACATAGTTATATATTAATATTTTTTGTAATACCAAATGTGTCATTTACATTTCTTTTAAAAGGACACCCCTCATTTCTATTTTTAACCCACATTGAACTTTATATCATGAGAAAACCATTCAAAAATACCTTATAAAATTCCATATAAATTATTTTGAGGTTTTCCTTCTTCTTAAAAGTCTATTCAAAGGGTCCTTAAGAAATGATCTAAAGGAGGTCTCTCGAATAAGAGGTAATCACATTACACAACCTCTTTTAATTTATTTATTATTCAACTTCATATAATTATATGTAATTCATTATGAAAAAATATATTAATTATCATAAATATAATTAAAATTTATTATGATTATTTTATTAAAATTATCCACCCTAAATTCCATCATATAAAAAGTGAAAGTATTGCTTATGCATACGTGTGGACTAACACCACCACGCAGTGATGCAATTCATTTTCCATCACCATATTTAGTGGATTGTTATTATGATGGGGCTTAAAGTTTACATATGACTTTTATAACATAATTATGATTAATTAATTATGATATCACATGTAGCTTCTAATATTTTAACTCTTTGGAAAAATGATAATGTCACTCGTACGTTTGTGTGGACTACAAGCTCTATAAAGCAACGTGATTTATTTTTCTTTTCTTAAATATATGTTAATAAAGATATATTTAATTAATATAAATGATATATATGATATAATAATGTTTCCTTAAAGATTAATTATTAATTAACTTTCTTTTTTTCCATTCATTAAAATGTGAAAACATTGTTCATGCTTATGTATAGTCTACCATCTCCATGATCTGTGCAATTAATTTTTTTCTCTATAACTATTATAGATGACTATTAATATATATAAAATGATTATATATGATATTTATATGATAATTAATTTTATATATATAATGAATACATTATCAATTTATAATGATTGAGATTACAAAACCACAATTTAGATGAATGAATGAAATAGTTAACACCCAAAACGATGATTTTGAAAAGGAATTATTGATAAATGGGTGTTCAAATGTTATAAGGGGATCAAATATGATATTTTAAGTATTTAAATTATTCCAGTATAAAATTATATTACATTTTTCTTTATTATATAGGAGGATAGATCACTTCTAAAGAAAGTGGAACTCAAGGTAAGGGTTTATCATTTCAAATTGTATTTTTTAGGACATAAATTATGTTATTCACTGATATTATTTTATGAGGTGTTCATAAAACCCCTTTTTCATGTAATATAATGAATATAATTATTATGATGACACATAATGTTTAATTAAATTTTATTAGTTCGTTAATATTACTATTTTAAAGCTACCAAAGTTGTAGGGTTATTATGTTTTAATCTAATTGTTTATTAAGGTTATTTATAATTAAGTTTTAGATGATAAAATATTATGATTTACCAGTCAAAAAATGCATGAATTTTATTTTAATCTATTATTTACTAATAATACATATTTCTTTTCATTTTTCTCTCATTAATAACTCAATTGACATGAAGAATATATTTTTAAGTATATCTAATTTTATTTCTTTATTCATTAGAAAATCATTTTTCTTCCATATCCTATTTTTTTAAGAATGTTAGAAAGAATGTTTTAAATATTTAATTTTATTTTTTAAAAGTAAATTTAAACCATGATCTAATTTTTACAAAAAAATTAAATGGAATATTCTTGTCATTTACCAAATGAGGTACCTTTTCACTTGTTTAAAAGGTATCAATAGAATTTTTTCACTTAACATATATAGAATGAAATAAATTTACCATCACCATGAAAAATCAGTACTTTGAAATTTACTTCAAACATTTCTGAGTTTATTTTAAGAGAAAATATTTTCCACTATGTTTTTGAACTTTTTAGATTTTAATGAATTGATTTCAATATAAAAAGGATATTTTCATTAAGAAATATTTAAAGTGATATTTTGAGTTAATTTTCATATAAGAAGACATCATTTGATGTTAATTATGATTTATAAAAGATTTTATCTAATGATACCTTCCTTATACCTCCTCTTATTGGTTTATGACTCTTAAAAATTGTTCCATTTCCAAAGGTTATGTCTTAATGAATTTATGAAATGTTTGTGAAACTCGTTTATTTTTCATAGTTTATGATACGATGAATGTAAAGTGATATTTTGACACACATATATATGATTTTATTTATGTGATGGGTGGTATAGAGATTATGTATCCCTCTAATGAATTTGGTAAAGATGTATATATCATTAGATAAATAGGATAGGAATATAGAGTGAACCAAGTTATGTAAGGAACTCTATTGACTATGACAGTATTTGTAGTTAACCTTGAATAATAAATTGGAATGGGGAGTGAACCCTGTCCACTATGATAGTATTGGTAGTGGGTCTTGACTACTAAGTAAAAAAATTATCTTCATATGTTTATTCCATTGATATATTTCTTATTTCAATATTATGCTATCACGGATTATGTTCTTCGATAATTTTATGATTCTTATTTTATAAACTACCAGAAATTATTCCATGACTCAATAATATGATTAATGATATATAGGGTATGGTTTTCAAATCATAATCTCAAGTTCTCCTACAATTATGGTCATTTTATTCTTATGTGATCATTTATATATCCCTTTTTAACCTTACTATGAATCTGATATCTCCCCTTATTATGTAACCTTTTCCCTAGGTTATGAAAAATTATATCAAGTATGATATCTCTAAGAAGGGAACTAATTATGAAGAACATAGTGGGAGATTATATAGATATCATATGAAGAATTTTTTTATGTATCCATATTTATAAATGATCTAGACCTATACAAGTATATTATTGATCATTATGTTATGTACTGAATATTCATCTATTAAGATGTATTGTCTATGTATATAAAGTATGGGTCTCTATAGTTGATATCAAATAAGGTTTTAGTTACCTTTAGAAATAGGGATGAAAAAACAATAGTGAGAACCTTGTGGATAATTCTAATTATATGATAACATCCTAATGTATTTTCAATGATCATAGATGACCTAGGACAAACCTAAAATGTCATTGATTGAAAGGAAAGTGTCATGATTTAGACATAAAATATGTTATTTTTCATGATCATGTGGTTTCCCTCTATGATTATTGTTTCTCACACTATGATTATTTGTTTCACTCAATTTAGGAAACCAAAGAAATCATATTAATATTGAATGTGATAGAAAATTAAATGATTTCTATCATAAGAAAATAGTTTTTATAGATTATGGAATGAAAACCCCAATTTCTATTCTTACAAAACATACTCAATTCTTGAGTCATGTTGAACTTACAAATGGTAAATAGGGGGGAAAATGTTTTTTTAGTCCTTTATAAGGAACCACCCACCTTTTATTCATGGTTTTCCTGGTCCATAAGTTTTTGAGAAGTGGATCAGTACCACAAAAATGATATTTTCTATTCACCCATGTTTAATACATGAAAAGGGTCTTTTTTCATCATTTGGAAGGTAAAGAAAATAAATGGTGTAATTTTATCAAGAACACAAGGAAATGGTATAAATTAACTCCATGGTATGGGATGATTTTATGATCTTATATTACATTAATTAATTCTTTCGTATTATTCACGTGAAAATAGATAAATAATTCTTTAAGATAAAAAATTAAAATGAATCCATTAGTACCTATGATGTAAATTTTATAGGACATGTGTTTTATAACATCAGTATTATCATCCAACCCAAAATTAAGGTTCATTTATTATTTATTGGCTTTAAAAAAATCTCCAATGTGGGTTATCTATAATAGACTTTAATAACTATAAATAAATAATTTTATGTATTTTCAAAGTTGAAATTATTATTGGAGTTACTTATACCTAATATATTTTATATAATAAAATATAATTCGAAGTAAATTATAAATATCATTGAGAGAAGAATATGATATTTCATTTATTCTTGAAGTGTGGAAGGAAACATGGTGGAAATTTTCTTAAGGTGACTGGTAAATGTTTAAATTGAGGAAAGAAATATCATCAAAAAATAACATTTTAAAGTTATGGGTATAAATTATCCAATGATGGAAGAAAATAATCAAAGAATGCACCACCTAGAATTCAGTGTTTCAAATGTAAGGACTATAAGAATTATGCTATGCAATAATTAAATATGTAGGGTAATGCTAATGATTGACATCAATAACTAATCTATCACAAAGACCGAGGGGAATCCCATGTGATCACTACTATCTTTATGGAGTGTGATAATTATGTGGTAAAAAGAATATATATTATTCACACTAGAAATTAAAAAGTCTTATTTGATTCGGTATCTACCCACTCTTATGTATCTAAATAAATTTTTAAGGGTATCATAGTTCCAAGTCAACAATTATATGTTTAATTGGAAGTGAAAAGCCCTGATGGCATGATGATCGCATCACAAGTCTGTGATTCTTATTCTAGTAAGGTATATAGTAATTTACTTCAGTTAAATATACTTATTCTCTATTTAGTTAAATTAGATGTTATTTTGGGAATGGATTTTATTTTTTTAAATAAATATCACATCAATTTCTAAGGAAGTGATGTACCATTTAAATTCTAGACCAACATATGATCATCAATCAGTATGATGATAAATATGAACTTCTAATGGGAATTGAATCCATTTTATGGGTCTTGATTCTTATACAAAAGTTTTATTTATCTCATATGTTTGGGGAGAAACTCAAAATAAAATATATTCCAATTATACAATAATTATTTGATGTTTTTCTTAATTATTTTATCAGTCTTACTACAATAATAAAATTGAGTTTTCAATAGAACTCATACCTAATGTAGTACCCAATTTAAGGAATCAAAATATAATGGACAAGATTGAGTTGTAGGAATTGAAGATGAAACTTATGAAAAATATTGAAAATCGATTCATTCATCCAAGCTTCGAACACCTTGTGACTTATAATTTATTTTATTTTAAATAAATTAAATTTCTTTGAACCCTTGTGATGCATGCAACACTGGGTTTAAAAAAAGATAATCTATTAAAATACTATTTAAACATAACTATTATAACCTAGTCATTAAAATGGTAGGTAAAAATATAACTAAATAAATTATGAAAAATATATAGTTTACAAACTCTAATTGGTTATTTATTGATTATAAATAAAAATAAGAGTCAATTGAATTTTAAAAAATGTTTTTTGAAAAACTATATTCTTTTAAAAGGTATGGTTTTGTCGCTTCTAGTGTGATTTTTTAAAAAAAATGATTTTAAAAATTACAGAAAATTTATTTTATGAAAGTAAATTAATTTTTTAAATCAAATTATCTAAATTATCTTTGGGTTAATCTATATTATTTTTCTAAAAAGTTTCATTTTTTTATGAATACTGAAAAATACTGGTTTTTATTGAAAACTGTCTTTTCATTTGATTTTTTTGCAGAGTTAAAATATATTTTAATCTTTTAAATGTAATATTAGTTAAATAATATTATATTAAACACAATTTAGTTCATTGGAATCAATTTCAAAATAACATTGTATATTAAAACTTTATATAATTTTGAGAATTTTTTTTGGAAACCATCTTTTTCATCACAGTTGCATATATACTTTTAAATTGGATTATGGAATTTAGGTGAATTTTAATTATTTAAAATATATATATATATTTAATAATCATTATTTATATTATCTAATATGTTCAGATTAATTTTTTAGCATTATTAATAGTAATATTATTAAAATTAATTATCGTAGTTATGATAAAAATTAATTTTGGGGGGTTATACTATGAAGAAAATGGTTAGAAATAGATAAAAGTTATCCATACCAAATTTTATTGAGATTTTTCAACACTATAATATATAAGGGTTGAAAAGGATCTATTTTGGAGTCATTTGGAATGATAAAAGCATGGGTGTAACTGATTCTTTTCAAAAATACTAAGTGTGTCCTCTCTCTAACTTATAAAAGGCCACCCCCTATCGTACCATATTCATAGTTACAAGGCCATTTAGTTTTTCCAAGATCTACCCAAATAAATTTTTTAGTCCCTAAAAAACATCATATATCACTTTTATTGATAATAAATCCATCCTAGGAAGGCTTTTGGTGAGAATCTAATGAAGTTACCCAATGAAGAGGTAGCATTCATAAATGAGCATTTTCATTTTTTGTCTTATTACACCTCCTTAAAATATTAATAAATCATACTAATATAATAAAACTAGTATTTTAAATATACTAATATATTATTATTTTAATGGTATAACCATATCCATATCCTCTTCTATTAATTGGGAAATAAAAACAGCGATCGTGTATACGACGGACTACCACCCCGTGAACCGATGTAACTCATTTTCCGTAAACACCTCTCACGGTTTGATATAATGATAAATTAAATGTTTATATATAATATTTATTATATAATAATAGTTATATAATTATTATATCCTATATTGCTCATTACATTCAATGATATTTAAAATATGATAACATCACTTATGTGTACATTGGGTTTCCACCTCACGAAGTGATGTGATTAATTTTTCAATTATTTTTTAAAAAGAATCTAATATTGATAAATTGAAACAATATTTGTGATTAATATAATATGTTATAAATTCTATAAAATTAATACATCATACGATCCATTACCCTTTCCCCCATTATGGGAATGAAACCGTCCCATGTGCGTATGTTCGGCCTACCATCACCATGAAGTGATGCGATTCATTTTCCATAACCATCTTTTAAGAATCGTTATAATAATTATATAATAATTAATTAATATATTTATAAAATTATTATTATTTTGGAGATTATTTATTTACAACATATGCATAAGAACTATAACTTTCATGATAAGACATGAAAGATAAAACAAGGAAATTAACACCCAAAACAATGAAAATAATGACATTTTATTAACAAACGGGTGGTAAAATGATATAGTAAGATAATTTTTTATATAATAAATTTTATTATGGTTTTGGTATAAATTAATAACATGATTAAACCCATTATAAATTATATTAAATCATTCTCAACTAAAGTAAATCTGAATATAAGGGACTTAATCTCAATTTCCATTTATTTAGGCATATTTTATTCTAGTCCACCTAATTTCGTTTATATGGTGTACATAATGCCCCATTTACATGTAATATAATTAATACATAAAAATTAATGGAATTTTATTTTTAAATTTTAATTATTTCTTCTATGGGGGTTTTAATTTAAAATTACTATGTGTAAATAATTTAATGACCCAATTTATTTTCATTTGGTTGTATTACTTCTCCATATTATTTGATATTCTAAGATTATGTGTGTAATGAATTTTTTATATAATATTTTTTATATAAACTTATTTTATGGGTAAAACATTTTATACACGTGATCTTTTCATTTTTTAATTATCACTTCAACGTTATGATCATTATAAGGGACTTTGTTTCTATTTCCCTTTATTAAGGAATATTTTATTATTATGAACATAATTTTTTCTAGATTGTGTAAATACTACCCATTTTACATTTAATATAATTAATCATTGAAAAATAATTTTATTTTTAGTTTCAATTTAAAATATTTAATCCAAGGCTATTTGACTTGAAAGTTACCAATTTGTTAAGAGTTTCATAACTCGTTTTTTTCATTGGTTTATATTACTTCTTCCTCATCTTTTACATTATTAGAATATGTCTATACTGGATTATTAATACATTGTTTTTTATCTCAAATTTTTTTATTTGTACTTAAATTTTAAACATATAATATATTCATTGATAAATTCTCAGTTTAACATTATGATCATTGTAAGGGAGATTGAATGAATTTCACTTCGCTGAGGAATTTTTTATTATTATGAACCTAATTTTTTTATATAGTTTACATACATCCCATTTTACATTTTATATCACCAATCCATTAGGATTAATGTTATTTTATGTCTAAATTTAAATTATTTCATCTAAGTAGATTTTACTTTAATGTTACCAAGTAGTAAGGGATTTCGTCTCAATTTCAATTTCATCGAGACATATTTTTCAATATGAACCTATTCAATTTTATGTGTTGTAAATACAAATAATTTAATCATTTAACATGAATACATATTTATTCATAATTATTAGTGTTTTGTTTTAAATTTATTCTTTAAGGAGTTAAAGTTTTAAATTTACCAAAGAGGTAAAAAACATTATACATCCTCACTTTCTTTTTTGATTGTTAACTTTATCTTTATAAAATATCTTTATTATGATCTTTTTCCTTAGGAATTACATTTATATTTAATATCCATATTATTTGTATCATGGATATGATTATTTCCAAAACTATATGTCTTTTTTGTAGAAGGTGTTTACTGTGAATGTTATTTCATTAATAGGGAAAATATATACAAATTTGTGTCCTTTACTAAATATAAATATTTGATGATAAGGAATATTGATTAAGTAATAAATATATTATTTTATATATGAGGAATTATTTGTACATTTAGTTATAGGTGGGAGCGGTAGTAGATATCCCCTCGATTCATCGATATGTATCATGAGTCAAATCTGTTGGGTTTTTATCTAGTAGTTTTAAACTGTCATGAGAACGATGTTTAAAGTAGTGGTATTCATGATTTCAAAGATAATGATTTATAATAATAAAGAATTTAATTCATTAACAATTAATTTATTATTATTATACATCAATGTTTTTCAATTATATTATCTTTATATGCATTTTGTTCTTAGTTTATTGATTAAATGGAAAGTGTGTTCAGTTATTTATCTTTCCCTATTTAGTATTCCTTACCCAATAATGATATTCATGTTATTGATTAAATTTAATTTTTGTTCAATTATCTACATTTTAAAATTGATTAAACATTATTAATTCATGATAGATTATATTGTATTTAACTCTTATTAAGTATTTGATATCACCCTGATTTTGTTTCCTTTCCCCATGCTATAAAGAATAATTCTTTGAATGAGTTTAAGGATGAAAAATTATTTCCATTACCATGATTTGAATTTTATTTTCCTATGTAAAATGGGTATCATGTGTGTATTTGGTTCTCTAAAACTTATAAACTGACCAATATTTTTGGATTTGACAACTTATATCTACGCCAATGTAATAATGTAGGCACCGACTCTGTGTAACTAGAGTAGGTGATGTTATATTTATATTAGAGGAAGTTTGGTAGAAACATTGGGAACTATATTATGGAAACATATATTAGGGAACATAACCCTATGGTATACATTGAGAAAAAGCCTAGATGAATATAATAATGTTTTGTTAAAGAAGATATTGTGTGTTTTTTCCTAGAAATACATCTTTTTTTGGATACTACAAGTGGAATTGGTTCTGGAACAAATGTACCTAGAGGTAATAACTTTGAAAAGGGAACATTGGCATTGACCTAAACATCACATGGTTCATGGAAATGGGCCTTACTAGACACCATAATTTATACTCCTAGTGAATATGCTTATGATAATTCAGATTTTATTTTCAAGCCATTATGAATTATTTGAAAATAAAGATATGTCTAAAGAAACCAAGTTTATTATTCTCATATTAACAATGAATAAATTTTAAAATTTATGATTACAATTATAAATTATGATATAAAATTCATAATTTAATAATATAATCAAGTATATACCATTTTTTAGAAATGGTTACTATAATGAAGAATGGTATAAATACTCATTGACAATGTACATATTTCCTTAGAGATTAAGCCAATAAATTTGGTATTTGAACTTAATTGATCATTTTTGTATTAGAGAATCTTAATTAGGTTATAAAAAATAAACATTCCATGATGTTTCAATGAGTTACTCCATGATTTGATTCACCTATGTTGGATCGCTTCATGCAATAGAAGCCCCCATAAATTGTTTGGACTGTTAATCAAATGGTAGTTAATCAATGAATTAAGTATTTAAAGAAGATATTTATGGCCTTGTGATTTCATGAAATGGAAAATGTTATACTTACATTTTATTTTATCAAAAGCGATGCTGATCATTAGTGTTCGTTGATCCGAAATACTGGGGGGGAAGAAGAAATATAAATCATAGAGTAGAAATCTTTTATGAATACATCCTTCAACAAATATTTCACTCTTGATAAATAAAATAAAATAAGGATAAAATTCATCATCTTAAAGAAAAAATAAGAAGATTATTTTATTGAGTATGAGGCTACCTTTTCTAGGTAATATAGGTATTCCATGGATCAAATATGGAAGATTAAGTGAAATATTGTCCCTTTCTTTGAAGGGATTAAGACAGGTATCCGAAGAGCACTAGTATATCAAAATTATTCATCATATGATTTAATAGTTTTATATGCCATCAAAATAGATATGGAATTATATAGATACTATATGTTCAAAGGGAATTAAGAAAATACTAGGATGAGTTAACTCTATGAAAAAAATGTGTCATGGAATAAGAAGAGAATGAATAAATTTCACATCGTGTGAGAACTATGGAACGAATCATCATGGGGAATAATTAATAGGATTGGGAGTTTTTTATAAATTTTTAGATAAGGTTTATTAATCTATATAATTCAAAGGGAATTAAGAAAACACTGATATTAAATGTTTTAATAGTAGGGATATGGGGTACTATACAAACTAATACCCCAAGTGTTATGTGAATCGACCATAAAAGAGACCAAGGGGAGAAAGATAATATTATGTGATCATTATAGATGAGGTAGAAATACCCAGTGATATGGTGGAAGGTACATTAATTGTAGCTTTAAATTTAACTAATTATTTTATTTGATGTTGGATACTTATACTCTTTTATATCATCCAATTTTTCTAAGAATATTATATATTTCCGTATAACTTTAGGAATGTATTTATAAATCAAAACCCTTAGTGTACATATCACTGCAAAAATGTTATGTCACTATGTCCCCATTATAACACATATAAAATCTTTATTTGATAACCTCATTTTTATACCTATGTTATAATTGGATGTAATCCTTTGTAAGGATTTTATTTAAAAATAATATGTGAAAATTTATCAAAAGAAGAAGGAAATAAGGATTCATGATGTAGATGGTACTCAAATTGAAGATAACTCTATTATATAGGAATAAATTAATGTATTTCCTACATAATTATTTATATGTACCCCATTTCATGAAGTTGAGTTTTCCATTGATTTAATCCCTAATTTAATACCAAAATCAATGAATCCTTGTGGAGTGGATACTATGTATTTGTAGAGTTGATGAAAATAATTGAGGAGTTTTGTGATAAGGGATTTATTTTTCCTAGTGTTTCACTATGGGGAGCCTCCATTCTATTCCTAAAGAAGAAATATGGATCCATGACGATATTCATTGATTATATGGAAATCAATTATATTATGGAAAATTACAAGTATCCTCCACATCACATTTATGACCTTTTAGATCAAATTCATGTAGCTTACTATTTGTCAAAAATTGACCTTTAATCATGGTATCATGAATTACGGGTAAAAAAGAAATACATTCCAAAGATATCATTTTCAAATGAGGTATGGGAATTACAAGTTTTCTATAATTCCATTTGGAATGACAAATAATCGCAATATTTTTATGGATCTAATGAACAAAGTATTCTAGGAATATATCATTGAATTTTATGTGGTATTAATTTATGATTCATTAGTAAATTTGAAAATATTTGAGGACTATGAGAATAGATTTAATATTATTCTTGAGTCTCTTATAAGGAAAGAGTTACATGGGATATTTAGTAAATGTGATTTTTTCCTTCAAGAAGTATCCTTTCTTGGCCAAATAGTCTCCAAGGATGGAATATTAGTTGATCTTAAAAATAAAATCGTATTTAGATTATGGCCAGTACTAGTGAACATAACTTTGGTATGTATTTTCATTGGTTTTTGATGTTACTATCAAAGATTAATTTAGAATATTTCTTGATTAGATAACCCATTAACCAATATTATACATAAAGGGGATTATATCATTGGTAAAAAGGAATGTGAAGTATGTTTTGATGTATTAAATATAAGATTTTTTTATTCTCCAATTATGAATCTATAATCAAGAACTGACGGGTCATTGAAATATATTGATGATTCAAAAAAGGACTTGGTCAAGTCCTAATGAAAAATGATAAAGTTATTTCATATTCGTCCAGATAATTGACAGCTCATGAATATAACTATACAACCTAGGTTTTTGAGTTGGTAGTTATAATATTTTCTTTTATTTTATTGATATATTATCTCTATGGTGAAATACATGTGATATAAAAATACCATAAAATCCTAAAATACATCTTTTCACATAAAGAACTTAATATGAGGCGAAGGCGATGGATCTATCTAATCATAGATTATGATTTATTGATACACTACCACATTGGAAAAAAATAAGGCGGTAGATGATTTGAGTCAAAATGATCATGGAGTTCTAACCCAAATGATGATTGAGATGGATCCTTTATTCATGGATATAGTAAACATGGATATGGGAATTATTAAGGAAGGAGAGACATCATTCCTTTTTCAAATGATTTTGAATATACATTTATTATAAAAGATAAAAATTTATCAACCTAATGATGAAAACTTTTATAAGATAATTAAAGGTATGAATGATGGGTAATTAGCAGACATCATTTGTAAAGATGATGCTTTAAGATTTAGAAAGATATTATGTGTTATTTATATACCTAATCTAAAAAGGTACTTTTTAGATGACTCTCTAATCTCAAATTTCAATATACAATCTCATAGAACCAAGTTGTATTGGGATTTGAGGGAAACTTTTTATGGGAATACATGAAGTGGGAAATTATTGATTATGTCTCCAGAAGTCTGGTTTTTCGATCAGTGAATGTTATGAGAAAAAATCCTAGAGGATTCATGTAGCCTCTTCATATTAATTTTTTGTAAATGGGATGAAATTACTTTGGACTTTTTCATTGGACTACCAAAGACTCATTAGAAGAATGATGCTATATGGGTTATCATTGATCACATAAAAAATCTGTTCATTTCTTTATTATAAGAGAATATTTACCTCTTGATCACCATTAAAGAATATATATTAATTAATTTTTAATAATTCATGGTTCAATTCATTCATTTTTATTGGATTTTGATCCCCATTTTATATCAAAATTATGGAAGAGTCTTTAGAAGGGTCTTGATACAGAGATTTTTTTGAGCACTGCCTTCAATCCCCAACCTAATGGATAATATCAAAGTAATGTTAAATTATGAATGAAATTTTTAGGTCATTCTCACTTTATTTTTAAAGTATGTGTAATTATTTTTTACCATGGTATCTTTACTTATAATAATAGTTACCATTCAAGTTGGAAAATGGTTTCATATAAGGAATTATATAGTAGGAGATATCGTACTCTAAATTTTTAGGATAAAGTTGGTGAAAAGAAACCTTTAGTACCAAAACATGTTTAAGAGAAAACAAAAATGATAAATATTAATAAGGTTTATATTAAATAATATCTAAGTAAAAAAAGAGTCATGACAACAATTAGAGGAATGATTTGGAATTACATGTGGGATATAATGTTTTCATGAAAGTAGGTACATGGATGGGTATTATAAGGTTTGGTAATAAATGAAATATTATCCCTTGGTGTATTATATAATTTTAAATCCTTGAATAGATCAGAGATTTTGATGATCATTTTGAGATAACACTAAGTCTCTCAAAAGTAAATGTTGTGTTCCGTGTATCATTGTTAAAGAAGTACATTCCAAAACTAATGCATGTGCCCACCTTTGATGACATATAATTAAAAAATGATCTATCTTAATATTAAGATCCCATCCATATTCTTGATATTAGAGGCCAATTATTGTGGAATTGGGTGACTCAACTAGTAAAGGTGGTTTGGAGAAATCACAAAATTTAGGAAGAAACATGTGAACCAGGTGATGTTGTAAAGAAGAACTAAACTATTTTGTTTATAAGGTAATACCCAAAAACATTAATGGATGAAATTTTTTTTGATGGAAGAATGTAACACCCATATAATATTATTTATTTCCTTTTAAATAAATTTAATCTCATTAATAGCTTTTGATGCACACAACACTGTGTTTAAATGAAATTACCACATTAAAATATTATTTAAACATGACCATTATAACCTATATATAAAATTTGTGAGTGTGAATAGGAATAAATAAATTATAAAAATATATATTTTTTAAATAGGTTCATTTGTAATATATTATAAGGACTCTGCCTTAAACATTACATAATCTTGAATTATGTTTTTAATTCACATTGTGGATCTTTTCAAGTATAGAGATTTAGAGAATTAGGTCAAAAATTATGCACAACAACTTGAATATTACAAGTAGACACTTCAACACACTATCCTTTTTTCATAAAACAAAAACTCTTTAAAAAGAGACCAGTTTGGTTCCGTGATTTAAACAACATGAATTTTATTTAATTCCATCCTTGACCATATTCATCTTTAGGTCCTATGAAAAACATTTCAAAACATGGAATGATCATAAAAAGCTCAGTAAGGGATAGATAAAGAAGGAAAACTATTAGTTTTTCAAAACAACATGTAAACCATAAATACTTTATCATTAAGTAATTATTTTTACCTTAAAGAAGTAGAAAAACACTTCACTAAATATAATATCATTTCTTACCCTTTTTGTAACCAAATGATTACCATAAATCCCATTGAAAACAAAGTATTACATATAAAGGTAACTTGGGATATAAACATACCGAAATGGAATAACCATACGGTTAAATTCCTCACATATCACTAAATAGAATAGCCATACAGACAACTTCCATACCCAATGCATTAGAGGTTATAACGTAACCACCCATATTTGGTTTCTCACTGAACCACTCGTCATTTGTTTTATTACATAACCACCTGTCAAATGTCCAAGTACCATTATATATTCATCACACATAAAAGATTGAAAATGTCAACATTTTAGTCATAAAATTTAATTTTCAATCACAAGAAATAATTTCAATATATTGAAATAGTAAATCCACTTTCAAAACCATTTTAAATACCAAAACACCCAAAAATAGAATAAGGGGTTTCTTTTTTTTCTTTTAAAGACATTAAAAATTATAGAGGAATCCAAATAACGATTATGGTGCCAGTGAGGTCATTATCTCCACATATGTTAAAAAATTTCATTTTTCATTTAGTATAATGCTTCGTAGAAAAAATATTCCCTATGAATTAAAGTAAAATTCAAACGGTTTTATTATACACTATATAAAAGAAATAGTTGTATATTATCGAAATATCCTTCAGTGAAAGGATATTGAGATGAAGTCCCTTACCTTGGGTCCGAATTGACTCGTTCATTCCTTAATTTTTTGAATTATAAACTTAAGTTAATTTATACTTGCTTCAGAACATTTTTAAAGTTTATTATTATTTTTATATCTCTTATTACCTTTCTATAACAATCATATAATTATTCAATTTCATATCATTCATTTTTTGATGTTCAATACATGAGTCAAAAATGAACTTATTTTAATTAAAAATTGTTCATGTAGTCAAAATTTCATTATCTCTAAAATTATATTCATTATTTAGATATCATATATATCATACATATCCAGTTTATATGTATTTATAATAGTTCATGTCATTTGGAGATAATAAATGAAATACACCGTTCATGGAGATGGTAAGCCGTTTGTACGTAAGAATGTCACTTCCATTTCTATTTCATATTTAAAGGAATGAAAACTTAATGATACATAGGTATATTATAATTACATTAAAATAACATATTTTATATAATGTACATAATCTCATTAGATTCATCCTTTATACGTCTCATGTGTGTCAGGAATGAGTAATCTCACTTTGAGGGGGCAATAGTCTACACTTCCTCAAATGAAATTATCTTATTTTAACAACATAAAAATAAAAAAGGTATATTATAAAAGATAATTACATAAAAATAGAGATAAAATAAATATCATATATATCATATATATTTTTAGCTCCATCATGCTAGCTTCCATGAGAGGAGGTACGAGATAATTGAACAATCATCATTTCGTGAGGTAGTAGTTCGTCGTCCACAGAAACTGTATACTCTAAATCAATTAGATTATAGTGTGTGTAAGTGTATTTTGAATACTTCTCATATCAACAAACATTTATATTGAGGATAATGGAGTTTTTATGTAAAAAAATAAGAAGAAAAGGATAGGGATTGGAGAAGGAAAATAAAAGAAAAGAACCTGATAGAAGGTGTTTCCTCAAATCGGGTAACTTCTTTTGATTTGATCCAAATGGATTTATTGAATTTCCTTCTTCCTAGGATAAGGATTCTAAGATGAATAGAGGTATATTTTGAGCTTATTGGAGTAGAGTCTGAATGATCCAAGGTGCTTGGGAGATGTGTTGTAATGGTTTGGACCTCTCTGGTCCATTCCATGGTGAAAATCGGGTGTGTGAGGTGTTTTGGGAGGTCAAGGTGACATATCCCCAACACGTTGCCAAATTTTCCATTTCGGTGAACAGTTCCAACGGTAGACTGTTGTGAACAGTTCCTCGGTGGGCTTCTATAAACAGTGTCATTGGTGACCTTATGTGAACAGTGTAATTGGTAACCTTATGTGAACAGTGCAATGGTGACCTTGTGTGAACAGTGCATTGGTGACCTTCTGTAAACAGTGTCATCGGTGACCTTATGTGAATAGTTTCATCAATAACCTTATGTGAATAGGGAAACTGTGACTTTCTATGAATAGTGACATCGATGACCTTATATGAATAGTGTAGTCAGTGACCATTTGTGAATAGTGCATCGGTAACCTTATGTTAACCGTGTTTCTAGAATGGTAGGTGTGAAATGTTTCTAGAATGGTAGGTGTATAGTGTTTCTAGAATGGTAGGGTGTACAGTGTTTCCAGCTTCCTATAGTTTCACCCCATTATGTTTCCTTTGACATAAAATGAATTTAAAGCCTCATTTTAAGGAATATAAGTCTGATTCAAAGGCCATAACTCTTATATTATTTATTAATGAGGCTCAGGATGTTTTTACTTGGTCAAACCATGTTGTTTAATATGAAATTCTTTTAATGGGAAACCAAGTTTATCTTAAACCGTCTCTCTGTTAAATCTTCAAAAGGGACAATATATCTTCCTCCCTTGTTCTTCCTCCATGTTATCTGGTGAGAGACGCTTGAACATTTCCTTCTTGTAGGAATCGTGAGATTAAACTTTTCCTTGTGGATTATTTTCCCTCGACGTCCTTCTTGCTGCAAGTGCATCCCCTAATTCGGTGCTACCAAGAAGTATCCATCAATCTTAGATATAAGGTATGTTTTATCATCATTATTTTGGGTTTTATATTCCCATGTTTCTCCTTTACGTATTATGGAATGTGATCTCCATGCTTCTAATAGAGTTTTGTTGGGTTTTGTTTGGTGTGATTGTACCGTGGCATCCTCAGGTGGATGTAGTTGGCACGAGAGGAGGCGATTGTGATCTGTTGTGTGGACTATTCTCATATAAAGAACGTCAAGAACCATTTGAGGTAGGGGATTTATTTATTATATCTTCTTTTATATGCAACTGTATCATTATCAGGTTTTATCCCACTGGATGACAATTGAATTAACATAATAAATATTTGAACCAGATAAGTAAATTGATATGGATCATATTTTTTTTCCTCTTGTTTTTCTAGATAGTGTGATATCTATGCATTATTTTCTTAATTGTTCTTTCTTCATGTAAATTAGTAAAGAACATAAACTGGGATTAATTGATAATTGTTTGGCTAAAGATAAAGAGGCATGTAAATGAATCTGGTTCTTGTTGTAATTTGATGTTAATCAAATTGGTGCAGTAAGCATGTTTAATTATTTGTGATAACTTACTGATTAGGTTTCCAAAATTTGGAACCTATGAATAATAATCGGTTAATCCAATATAGATTAAAGAACTGATTATATGATAAAATATAATTCCTTGTAGGGTTCTGTTGACGCTCCTTTCGTCACAGAATCTAAAGATCGGAAAAGGGAATATCTGGGCTCAAAGTGATTCAGCCTTTGAAGAAAACATCAAAAATAGACAAAGGCAGGAAGAAAGGATCAACAGAAACTGCACCGCGCAAGTTATATCACTGTCGCGCAAGTGTACTTGCACGACACTCTTGGTCGCGCAAGTGACTTGCGCGACCTAAGTGATAACCGCCCGGTAACCGCCAGGGGTCTTCTCCTGCCTATAAATAGACCCTGTGGGCCCCCCATTCGAGAGGATATTTTTCCAGAAACTCGGATTGAAGATCCCGACACCCAAGTCTCTTCTCAAAGCTTCTGGAACACTTCTAAGGTAATTTCTTACCTAGAACGGAAGATCTAAAGAAAGGGAGGAAGGCCTAAGTGTTGAAACTCATCAACACTTGCGCGCCTGAATGGCCAGCCCTTAAGGGAACTGATCATACTTGCACGCCGCCTTATTCCTTCAATAGAATTTGCGCGTCCCTTTTCTGGAAGAACCTCAAGAGGATTCTAAAGGGTTTAATAAAGAGTCGCTCAAGCATTTCAATGCTGGTTGAAAATCGTGCAAGTACACCATGTGTCGCGCAGGTATACCTGCGCGACCAATACTTGCGCGCCCACACAAGACTTGCGCGCCTTTCAAGACTTGCGCGCCCCTACCTTTTTGGGTGCCCATCTTTCCCATTTTACCCCTCTTATTACATTTCACCTTTCCTATTCAAGATTTAGTCTTCAAGATACTCTTCAAAGCCATTTATGGCATGATTTCTTGATTTGACTTCTTTATTTGAAAGAAATTCTGTGGAATATCTCTCAAAACCTAGTGATTTATACATCTTTATGTCACCAAATATTGAGAGTTGGTTCATTCAACCTCATCCTTTAAGATGAGAGAATCCTTAACCTGGGTCTCCTTTTCAGGAATAATCCCCAGTTATAAATCCTTTAATCTGGGAATCTTCCTCAGGAGTAAGCCCCAAATTCTTAAAGTTCCTAAATTTGGGCATCCTCTTCAGGAGTAAGCCCCAATCTCAAATACCAGGCATCCTTCTCAGGACTATGCCCCAAACCTTAATCCCTAACCTGGGTCTCTTTTTCAGGAATAAGACTCATTCATAATCTTGGGCTTCCTTTTCAGGAGTAAGCCCTAAGTCCCCTAACCTGGGCCTCCTTTTCAGAAATAAGTCCCAGTCATAATTTTGGGCATCCTTCTTAGGAGTAAAACCCAATCATAAGTCCCCTCCTAATTTGGGAATCCTCCTTAGGAGTAAGCCCCAAGATTAGAGTATTCAAATCTCCATAAAGCACATATACCTTTATGGACCCTGTTACTGGATTTTCTCCCTAAAAGTAAATCCTAAACCTTCATCTATTTGGGCAGTCATACATACATAATCCCCAAACAATTTCTTATGATTGCATATTTCATGGCACAATTGTCTAATTTTTACCAATACCTCTTGTTTCTCACACCGAGCATGACTCACGTGAGCTTAGAGTGTAAAAGTAATTATGACATTCTTCTTTGAGCCATCAATCATAAACATCATACTCCATTACTCGAACTACGTGGGTTCTGATTCCTTTTCCAAAACAAAGGATACGTAGGTAGCCCATTTATGGGTTCGATCCCAACTTTGAAATAATCCTTGTCCTTCTGAATGACAATAAACTTCAAGTGCCCCACTGAGTGGCTTTAAAACCAGCCTGGTCATCATAATGACCAAGAGACTTTTATATAAATGTTTTGAAGGATACCATTGACCAAGAATCTCTAAACAGATATATATGATTCTCTATTGATGAAGAACCTCGAATACATATAAAAGATTCTCTAAATTTCTTGCATATTTAATCATTGATTCTTAAAACTAAAGGAAAGCTCATTTTTTACTTGGTAATGTAATAAGGATTCACGAACATAACTTAAATATATAAAGAGAGTCCCGGAGTAGACAATAATTCCCCTCAAAAAGGTGTGATGAGTCCGACCTCCCATCCTCTCGACCAATGCAAATTCCTAAGCCTCATTAGAACTAATGAGCGCCTACCTTTGGAAAGTAGGTCCAAACGGATGTGGAATCATTGGATGTTTCCGATTCTACGAACAAACCCGCTAAAAACCGATCGGAACGTTTGAATCTCCCGTCCAGGAGGTCATCCCCGAAATCCGTGCGAAACAAAAAAATGGTGAACCCGACGTGAATCCTTAACCAAGTTAAAGTGATGTTATTCTTATTTGTTAGGCCCCTTGGGCCAACAAATCAATCATTGACATGTGCTCATCCAAAAGATGCAGTGGTCGGATTCATCTTGATTTTGTCTGTTATATGGAATAGCCACTCTTTTCTCAAGATCTTCTGCAAAATGGCTTTCCTTAAATTCACCCCTGTGAATACTGCTGCTGTGAACACCTCTACTGTGAGGTCTGCTGCTGTGAAAACCAATGCTGCTACTCCTGCTAGAACGTCGTCCGCTCTGAGGATGACATCACCAACTCAGCGTCTTCAACGCTGGGTTTCTAATGCACTGGTTAAGGAGTATCGTCGCAACGGTACTATCCCAACTCTGGAGGCCGCTCGTCAATCCCTCAAAGTTAACAACTCTACCTAGTCGTCCGGACAACGGCAGCCAGCGATCAAGAAGCAGGCGGTGCTGACTACCGTCTCCAACCGTTTCGGGTCGTTATCCCCGGAATGCAATTTCCATTCATTCCCTTACTCTGAGGAAGTGAATGAGCAGGTCCCGCAGGGCCTTAATTCAAAAAGACAGGAGTCCTTCTCGAAGGCTCCCATCAATAATCGCCGCCAGACTCGTGCGGTAGTGCGCCCTCAACATGATGACGGTACCGACTCCAAGCGTTCAACTCAGGTTCCTCGAACCCAAGCAGGCAAGATGAACCGCCAGAGACGGAATCCAGTTAACAATAGGCAGGTTGTCATCCCTGCCATCTCCGGAGAAGTCCACAAACCTAACTTGGTGGCAAACAATGAGCAGGCATACACACCTGTCCGTTTTAATTCCGCTGTCCAGCAGACTCGTCTGGCAGCATCACGCCAATCCCGCCAGGCAATTCCGGCGGAGTACCATAAGCAGGAACATGCACCTTCTTATACATCACCAGTTAGTCAGCAGGCTCATCTGACTACATATGATGGATCTCGTCAACCGCGTTTGGCGAAGTGTAATCAGCAGGCACATACACCTGCTAATTCCAATCAAGCCTACCAACAGTCTCGCTTGGTAGCGCACGGAGAAGTCAGTCGGAAAGCCCTGACGACAAACAGGAGGCAGACTCAACTCTCTGCCTCCACACTTGAGTACTGTCAGGATTCACTGACAGGAACAGGCGGACAGGAGCAGGCACATACACCTACTCCAAGCCCGAAATGGACGTATATCCCCGTTCCGGCAGCTGAAGTCACCAAACATATTTTGTCAATGGTGAAAGAGCAGAAGCAAATTCCTGCTCATATTCTGGATGCTTGCCAGGATATCATAACAGCTTCAGCATTATCACAGGGATAGACACATAAATCTATCCCTAGCAGTGGAGTGACACATCAACGATTCACTCCGGAACAGACACAGACATCTGTTCCAGTCCAAGAGGGTTGTGGGGCATACTCCCCCATATCATACGGACAACCAATTCAGGCACAAA
Source organism: Viscum album (assembly GCA_963277665.1). Lineage (NCBI taxonomy): Eukaryota > Viridiplantae > Streptophyta > Magnoliopsida > Santalales > Viscaceae > Viscum > Viscum album. Next base: position 1,435,958,050 of record OY728153.1, on the reverse strand, counting down.
CACCTGATTTGAGTGGAGATTGTCAGCCTAACCTGACCATCTTTCCTGATCAGGCACATACACCTGCTCAGAGTAACCACTTTCGTCAACAAGTGGTTTCTAAAGTGAGTAAGAAGGCATCTAAGAAAAAGATCCGCCCAGCACAGTCAGGAGATCAATGGCCAATCTGCAACAAGGCCTTGCTCGATGCTGGAGTTCTTGAAGCCCTCGGACATTTATCTATCGGAATTCAAGATTCTACTCCCTCCGTTCCCAATAACGGGAACATTAATTTTGAAGGTCTTCAACAGACACTTCCTCATGAAGGCTTGCTTCATGAAAGTTCGGTCAATCTTGAAGTTTCTTCTTCAGATGAGAGCCACAGGAACCCTCTGTGTGGTCAGAAGACCAAGGAGCAAGAGATTTCATCTTTTACTGTAACCCATCATGGCGGTCCTCCTCATAGTGATGAACTTCGCTGCAAAAGTCCTCTCCGCAGTAGTGATTCACATTGCCTGGAAAATACTCCAGTGGGTAATGTAGTGACAAGAAAGCCCTCTTATCTTGAGGCACTTGAAAACGTGAAGCCAGTCATGTCTGATGCTTTACTATCGGCAGGTGAAACTCTTTCTCCATTAGAGGATAGCCTAGGGTTCAGGTTATTCTCCGAACCATCCCCAGGTCATTCATCTTCCAGCATGAATAGCGGACTCTCTACCAGTCTTGTTGAATCCGATGAAGCAACAAGGAAACACCAACTCTGGTCAAAACAGGTAGAAGAATCTTCATTTAATGATAAAGAGGAAATGCTGAACATGACGAAAAAACTGACAAAAGGTGATGTACTAGTCATGTTTTGGCTTTTGGATGACTCCCAGTATGACATTCCAAAGATGTTGACGGATGATGGAATCCATGATATTCGTCTCAACATATGGAAAACTCTTTGTCAATTGAAGAAGAAGGTATTATCTTACTGTGATTATGAAAATCATATTAAGATAATAGAAGGGTTACAATGCCAGATTGATTTGGAATCTCTATCAGTCTCTCGGTATCCGAAGGCTGAAAAGCAATAGAGAACCCTTCAACGTTCATGCCTTGGCGCACTAAGAAAATTGCGTCAGTTAATTTTCAATGCTCCATCTGATGTTCATATCAGAGGATGGGGTGTTCACGGAGCACTACATTTCACAGTGCTTTCCAGTCAGCAAAGCCCGCCGAAAATGGTCTCATGTAATGTTATTTCCCATGGCCGGCCACAGTCAATGGGCTTTGTTCATAATCAAAAGCTTGCTCAAGAACAGGCTTCAACTAGTTCCTCTCAAAATCAAGTATATAGAGAACAAGTTGTTGAATTGATCCTACATCAAGCAGGTGAGAATATTGCACAAGCCTCTCGTCTGGAGCAAACACGTCATCAAATGACAGAAGTTTCGGAAATCATCCAACGGTCTGTTGAACCAGGTGATAAAAGTGCATACAGGTTAATGCATCCAGCTAATTTCCGAACTAAGATTCGCAAGATCAAGAGAGATTTTAAGAAGATCTCAGACATAGCATGTCAAGAGACACCCCAGCTTGTCAGACTGGGGACTTCTCTAACCCAACCCTCAGAGTCAACAAATGGGATTCGAGGAGTTGAGCGAAAGCAGCAGGAACATCCCCAGTCCACCGGACTGGGGACTTTTTCAAATCCTCAATCCCTCCCTCAGAGAAAGTCAGTATTCTCTCGATTAGGGAATAAGCCTCAAGAGGAACGAAGAGCCAAGCTATCAGGAGATTCTCTCCAAGTGACGGTTCTCCAAGAAGTTCCTGAGGGATCAAGTCAACGGAATTCCATGTCTCATCATGGACATGGAAGAAGAAAATATCACAGAAATGCTAATAGAAAGGATTCCATGCAATATGCATCCATTAATGTCATCAATTTCATTGCTGCTGATTCACCAGATGAGGCTCAATCAGAGGGATCAGATGAAGAGGTTCCTGCTCAAGAAGTTGCGCACACAGACCTAAATGAAGAAGGTGTGCGCACACGTAATCAAAAGCTTACCCAAAATCTGGGTATTCCTTCAAGTAACCCACTTCCCCCTCTACGAAAAGGATCCAATAAGGGGAAAGGAAAGAATCAGGTTACTTCTCACCCTTCCTCTGAAGGAGGTCAATCGCTCTCATTAGATCAAAGGTTTACACAACAGGAGGAAGAAATGAAAGAATTAAGAAGGTTGAATGAAGAACTACTTCAGAGTAGTCTTCTTCTTAAGAATGCTGAAGTACGACAGCCAAAGGAATTTGTTGTAACTACTGAGATGGATCAGGAATATCCTCCTTTATCAGTACACCCTCAGAGGTCTAATCCTATGGGTCAAACGCAACAATGGTTAGCAGCACTACCATCAGTTGCAGCACCAACCACCACGTCTGTCCAAGCTCCATTCATTGCACCTACCCAAAACCAAGTTTAACCTGATGTTTCTCAAAAGTTAATAACTACTATTGAGTCATTAACAGCTCGGTTAGAAACTATGGAAGGGAAACGGGTGCAAGTTCAACCTGAAAAGAAAGTTTACCCTGAATGGGTAGATTCAATTTCTCCTCCATCCAGTTTTGGAAACCCTGTTTTTCCTACTTTCAATGGATCAGGCGACCCTGAACAACATTTGACGCATTACATGTCTTGTTGTGATCCTATGATGGGAACTCCAGAGCAGCAAGAAGCAGTGAAACTCAGATGCTTCGTGCGAACCTTGCAAGGACCAGCTTTTGTCTGGTATACAAGCTTGCAATCCCGGTCAGTCATCGGATGGGAGGATCTTCGTCAAAAAATCCTTCTTCAGTTTAGCTCAACTTTGCCAAAAACGACAGTTTTTGATCTTACAAACTGCAAGAAAAGGGAGAATGAAAGAGTCTCTGATTTCATTGCTCGTTGGAAGGGATTAACGTATTCCCTGAGCTTAGCACTCCCTCAGGAGGAATTGTTTCCAATCTGTATGGAAAATTTGCGTGACGAATTATGCACGCCATTGATCCCTATGAAATACACAGGAGGGTTTCGAGACCTTACTTCAATCGCTCAACAGATTGAATATTCCCTTATACAGGCTAAGATTAAATCTCGTATAATTCCATCAGCTCCGGGAAGGAGAATGGGTAAAGCAGAAACTGCTACAGTTATGCTTAAACAAGCACCTGTACCTATTTCTCCTTTAAAACCTTCATCTTCTCGAAGGGCTCCACCTCCTGAATGCCAACAACAAAGGCTGTTTAGTCCAAATGATCAAAGAGATCAACGACGAAAACAATTTGAGGATTTGAAGAGTAAAACATACTCTTTCCGAAGTGAGCAAGTTCCTGGTTACTTCATTTCAACTCTGGAAAATAATTTGGTTCAATTACCAGTGCCAAAGAGGCCAAACAAGGAAGGAGATGAAGACCATCCCAATTATTGTCCCTTTCATCAAATGTTGGGGCATCCCATCCAGGAGTGTTTTGTCTTTAAAGAACTCCTGCAAAAGATGGTCGACTTGGGACAAGTCAAATTGAAGAGTTCTTCAACTCATGTAGTGTGTATTACCGCTACAGATCCAGAGGAAGGAGGCGAGTGGCAGGAAGTCAAAAGCAAAACTGCGAAAAAATATGATGATTGGATGGTCAGAAAGACAATCAATCGGACCCATTCCATTTTGCGAACACAATTGAAGAAGCCAATTGTGTCTCCTACAAAAGCTGCAGTAAAGGCTCCATCAAAAGACAAATCCTCAAAAGGGCAGCGCAATTCAAAGAAGAAAGAGGAATCAGGAGAAGATGAGTATGTATCAAAGCCTAAATTGTCTTTGAATCTGGGAGATTTCATGCCATCTACTTCAAAGCCACGGGCACCGTCCCACCAAACGGCACAGCCTAAACAGGCTAATCAGGCATAGTATTTATCAGACGAAGAGTTAATCTTTGGTTCTGTTAATATGATTCAATTAACAGATCCATATTCCAGTCTTGATGAGCCTGAATTCCCTATATCAAATAAGGGAATCCGAGGAAGTTATATAGGTTCAGGATACAGGGGAAGATGTGGATCTTTCCGAAGCCACTACTCTAATTCTACCCCTGCTAGCACTGTATATGCAGCAGAAACTCGTGGTAGAGCCCTTCAGCGAGCTCAAAAAGAACAAGAAAGTTCTTCTGCCAATGGCCAACTCAGTTTTGGCACAGTTATTTTGGAAGACCAATTAAATGTTCCATCTTCTTTATCTCAGCAAGTAAATGGATCTAATTAGTCTAATCTTCCAAAACCAAGGATGTTGCCAACTTCAATACAAGATGCATCAGCTTCCAAAGAATCTGCTTCCAAGGTACCTGCTAAACCGCATATTCATATTGGGAAACGCAGACCTCTAGATCAAAAGTATGATATATTGAAACACTTGGCCCAAGTACCAGCCAAGTTATCAATTTTGGATGCTTTGAATCTGTCAAAAGATCTTCGGGAAGCACTCATCGAAGCTTTGTCAAGTCCTCAGGAGTTTGAAGCTGAAATTGCTGCAGCTGAAATCTATCACATAGAGAATAATCCTGTAGAATGTCATGCAGTGATATCTTTTACTGATAAAGATGAAGATGATTTTGTGCATGGGCACATAAAACCTTTGTACTTCTCTGGAAAAGTCAATGGTGTAGATGTTCGAAGAGCTTTCATTGACAATGGTTCAGGAGTCAACCTCATGCCCATTCGTACACTTCGTCGATTGGGCCTCACGGAATCTGATTTATCTCCTTCTACCATGATGTTACAAGGATATGATAAAAATGAACAAGAACCACTGGGAGAAGTTACACTCAGAACTCGGTTTGGAGATCTTGTATCCAATTCGCATTTCATGATTGTTGATCAAGACTTAGCTTTCAATATATTGCTTGGAAGACCCTGGCTACATCAGCATGCAGCTATTCCTTCATCATACCATCAATGTCTCAAATACTATTTCGATGGTCAAGTTGGAACATTGTATGGTGATAAGGCCCCATTCAAGACATGTGAGTCTCAATACATTGAGGCGGAATTTTATCACATGAAGGGAAGAGAAAAGTCTACAATTAAGGAAATTACCAAAGTTAATGCTCTATATGGTTTGGAGAAAATTCCAATAAATCCATTTTCACATGTGAGTACAGATTATGTGTTACCTATCAGTCAAATTGACAAAATAGTCCCAAATCAAAATACTCTTATGGAAAGATCCATAATGTCAATTACGGTGATCGAGCCAGACAACATGGGAGAAATTGGTAACCTACCAAGCAGTGATGAAAGCATAAGTGGTGACGTTTTCATTTCATCTGCTGAAGTCCAACAAGTCTATACTTTGCTAATCTGGCCAGAAGAAGTTATAGCAACACCAGAGGTGAATAATGATGTCGATTCTCAATCCATCATCTCCTCTTTATTTCCCAAAGAAGACCCTTTATCATCAATAGGGTCGGAAATGGAAGCTTCTTCTTCAAAATGTGAAAATTTTGATATCTCTTATGATCATGAGAATTTCATTTTTTCATCTACTTTGCAAGTAGAAATGGAAGAAATAACACATGATGAATAGGAAGAGGAAGATCTTAGAGATGCTCCTCCAGCATTGGAAGAGGGTATCTCTACCACTGTGGATGAACTCGGAGAAGTAAATTTGGGTACAGAGAAAGATCCACGCCCCACTTTAATTAGTGCGGCCATGACCCTTGAAGAGCAAGAGATGTATATTTATTTTCTAAAGAAAAATAAAGATATTTTTTCTTGGAATTATACAAAGATGCCTGGCCTTGACCCTGATGTTTCCACCCATCATTTGGGTTTGCCAAAAGAACATCGAGGATTCAAGCAAGCCGCGAGAAGAACACACCCAACCTATGCTTCCAAAATTGAGGCTGAAGTGGATAAGATTATCAAATCTAACTTCATCAGAGAAGTTCAATATCCCAATTGGTTGGCTATTATTGTCCCTGTAAAGAAGAAGAACGGACAAATTAGGGTTTGCATCGATTTCAGAGATCTTAATCGGTATTGTCCTAAAGATGATTTCCCAGTTCCAATTACAGAACTCTTAATTGATGCGACGGCTGTCTATGAAGTACTTTCTTTCATGGATGGATATTCTGGATATAATCATATCCGAATGGCCCCAGAAGATGAGGAATATAAAGCCTTCAGATCTCCTCAAGGTGTGTTTTGTTACCGGGTGATTCCCTTTGGTTTAAAAAATGCAGGTGCAACATATCAACGCGCCATGCATTGTATCTTCAAACCTCTTTTAGGGAAGTTTGTTGAATGCTATGAAGATGATTTGGTGGTTAAATCCAATCAACGTTCTAATCACTTGGCTGATTTGGAAGTCATATTCCACAAGCTTCAACAACATAATTTGAAGATGAACCCCTTAAAATGTGCTTTTCGGGTAACCTCAAGAAAATTCCTCGGCTTTTTTGTACGCCATTGTGGTATTGAAGTCGATCCTGAGAAGAAAAAATCAATCCTTGGTATGTCACCTCCTCGGAATTTGAAAGAATTAAGAGGACTTCAAGGAAACTTAGCCTATATTCGGCGTTTCATCGCCAATTTGGCAGGAAAAAGTTTACCCTTTACCAAATTATTGAAGAAAGGAGTCACTTGCCAGTGGAATAAAGAATGTCAAGAAGCATTTGATGTTCTCAAGAAATACCTCTTGAGTCCACCAGTACTCATGCCACCTGTTGAGGGTAGACCTCTTATCCTCTATGTGACAGCTTTAGATCGATCATTGGGTGCCTTTCTCGCTCAAAAGAATGATGCTGGGAATGAAAATAGTCTCTACTATCTCAGTAGAACTATGCTTGAAGCAGAAACCCGGTATTCAAGTATTGAAAAGTGCTTCCTAGCATTAATCTTTGCAGTTCAGAAACTGAGACACTACCTGCAACATCATGAGGTCCAATTGGTATCTCTTAATAATCCGCTCAAATTCATCCTTAGTCGTCCAATGCTTACAGGACGTCTGGCAAGGTGGGCAGTTATTCTACAGCAGTTCAACATTCAGTATGTGTCTCAAAAGGCAATTAAGGGCCAAGCTCTGGCTGATTTCCTGGCTGAACATCCTTCAGTGGAAGACACGTATTCAGATATCGAACTCCCTGATGAGGAAGTTTTCTCTATTCAAGAGAGTCCTCAAACATGGGAAATGTATTTTGATGGTTCTTCTAGAAGTCCAACGGGGAAGAAAATGGAAAATCCTAAATTCAACAAGGTTGGTTTAGGAATTGTGCTCATTTCTCCAGATAAGGCATTGTTACCTTATTCCTTTCTATTGTGGGAAGGTGGTACCAATAATGAAGTTGAATACCAAGCTCTCATTACTGGCTTGGAGTTAGCGCTTCAAGCATAAGTGAATCACTTAAAGGTGAAAGGTGATTCAGACCTGGTAATCAAACAAGTCAATGGGGATTATGCCATCAGAAAAGAAGAATTAATCCCTTTGTATGATTACGTCAGAGAGTTAATGTCGGAATTCCCTTCAGAACCGACATTTTCTTATGTCCCAAGATCACAAAATGCTCAAGCTGATGCACTGGCTAATATAGCCACAGCTTTAGCAGATCCAAATCGGGATGAGACAACCATCTGTATTGCCCACCGTCGTGCAATTTCACCTTATGTTCAAGTCAGAACAGAGGAAATTAATGAAATTAGTCACATTCCTGAACCGTATGGTCATACTATAGGATGGATGTCACCTATCAGGGAATACCTTCAAAATGGAACACTTCCACCTGATAGAGCCAAGAAAGAACAAATTTGGCGACGTGTGGTCAATTTTACTCTTTATGATAGCCCAAACCACCTCGAGAAAATTCTCTACAAACGTGGTTTTGATGGAGTTCTCTTCAGATGTATTGATGGTGAAGAGACAATGGCTGTCATAAAATAAGTGCATACAGGAGTCTGTGGTGCCCACCAGTCTGAACATAGACTGTCTGATCAAATTCGAAGGCTTGGATACTTTTGGCCTTTAATGATACAAGATTGTGTTAATTTCACGAAGAAGTGTCATTCATGCCAAGTATATGCCAACTTCATTCAGAAACCTTCAGAGTTGCTTCATACAGCTAAATACTCGTGGCCATTTTCCACATGGGGAATGGATGTGGTGGGACCTTACCCTTCAGCTAAGGCCAAGTAGTTTAAGTACATTCTTACTGCTACTGATTTCTTTTCCAAATGGGCAGAGGCAGTACCTCTCAAAGAAGTCAGTTCTAAATGCATTGTTAGCTTCATCAAGTCTAACATCATTACTAGATTTGGTGTCCCTCATACCATATTGACGGACAACGGCACCAACTTCTGTTCTTCTGAGGTAAAGAAATTGTATCAAGAATACAACATTAAGTCCAACCATTCATCTCGATATCATGCGGCGGCTAATGGACAGATAGAAGCCTTCAACAAGACTCTTTCAAATATACTGCAAAAGATGGTGGTTAAAGATAAGAGGTCATGGCCTGATAAAATCATTCATGCTTTATGGGCTTATAGGACTACCACTCGCAATGCAACGCGGTCAACTCCATATTCATTGGTATATGGAACAGAAGCAGTCTTTCCAATTGAAGTTCAATTGCCCTCACTCAGAATAGCCATTTGTGATCAGTTTTCTACAGATGAGCAATCCCAAAAGCGGTTGAATGAATTGGAACAGTTAGATTAGAAAAGATTGTGCACTTTGCACCACTTGGAAATCTATCAGAATCGAATAGCACGAGCTTTTAACAAAAATGTTTGTCTTCATTCATTCATTCAGGGAGAATTGGTATTGGTTCTCAGAGCACCAATGATACCAGGAAAGAAGCCTCCCAATCTTGAACCAAAATGGGAAGGACCTTATTCAATGCATAAGGTCTACTCCAATGGAGCATATTCTCTAATCTCAATGGATGGATAACACATCACGACTCCAACTAATGCTATATTTCTGAAGAAGTATTTTGTATAAACACAAAATATTGTTCCTAGAGCCAAAACAGTCACATTGGTTCATGATATGTCCTACATGACACTAAACTGTATTATGTCCTATCTACATGACATTAAACTGTACAGAAGTTCCATATTTTGTCCGAGATGACATTAAACTATATTTTGTCCGAGATGACATTAAACTATATTTTGTCCGAGATGACATTAAACTATATTTTGTCCGAGATGACATTAAACTATATTGTTTCCTAGCAACATGACATTAAACTGTGTGGCACTTTCATCGTCCAGCATGACGATAAACTGTAAAAAGTCCCCAGAACTGATATTATCATATTGGTTCACCTTAGTCCTAGCTACATGACTTTAAACTGTACAGCAATTTTCTATCGTCCAACATGACGTTAAACTGTAACAGTTACTTGATTTGTCCTACATGACATTAAACTGTTAAAAAGTTTCCTTTTTTTCGTCCAACATGACATTAAACTGTAGAAAAGAAGATGTCCCTGCAACATGACACCAAACTGTGCAGCACCAGTTCGTCCTTGCTATATGACGTTAAACTATACAGCAATGGTCTAGTATGACTTTAATCTGCAACTTTGTCCCACACGACATTAAACTGTGAAAAGGTTCCCTAAACCGTCCAGCATGACCTTAAACTGCATCATCCCTGGTCCATGTATATGACCATAAACTATTTACAAATCCCTTACGTCTAGCAAGACGTTAAACTGTGACGTCCTAACTACATAACGCTAAACTGTATAAAAGTCCCTTACGTCCGGAAAGACGTTAAACTATATAATCTCAAAGGTCCAGTATGACATTAAACTGCACCATTCACGGTCTATGCATATGACCTTAAACTATTCGCACTTTTTTCCGACATGACGTTAAAATGGTACACTCTTTTCTCCTTACTGCATGACAATAAACTGCACAATCCCCCTTTCGTCCAATATGACGTTAAACTGTATTGTCCCCATCGTCCTAACTACATGACGCTAAACTGTACAGAAAGTCCTTGATATGTCCTACATAACATTAAACTATGCATCGTTAAGGTTGTTATTACCTCTTGTTTCTCACACCGAGTATGACTCACATGATCTTAGAGCAAACCTCAACCATAACACTCTCTTTGGGCCCCTAACCATGTGTAAGTCCCAACAACATTTTAATTAGATCGTTGTCCCCAAGAACAACTTGATCATTAATTCATTATTTAATTGAACTACACGGACTTTGATCCTTTCCCTCCAGGCTGGGTATGTAGGCAGCCTCCCAAGGTTCAAGCCCAAAAACGATCTCTTCACATCGTTTCACCACCATCTCAAATGATGTTGATTCGTGAAACCGCCCCTGGAATCAATATCTTTACATTGATTCACTTTCGTCCTTGTCATATGACGTTAAACTATACAACACTTTTGTCTGGTACGACAATAAACTACAATATTCTTTGATTTCCTCATTTGAGAAGAAACCATTATTGACATTGATTTTTTAAATCATGTTTCATTTTCAAAAGACTACGTGCATACATGGTAATGCCTGAACTTTTTATCTTAGGTTAAACCATCATTGCACTAAAGTCCCCTTTCACCCTTCACATGTACGAACCAAATTTGTACAAAGGGTAATTATAGAACTACGTGGACTTGATTTCCATCCTTATGGGATACGTAGGAACATTTGAGTATCCCTCGAATCCAGTCCCAAGTCTTTTGGGCCTAACCCCAAATTTCACTTTCAGTCCCTTGGCTGAAAAGTCCTCATGAAAACACACACTGTGTATTCATTATTATGGTCCGAATTCTATGACCCTAAACTAAGATCACTCATACTTTTGTCCTGCATGACGTTAAACTGCATTTAAAGAACTTCGTATGGCTTGATTCTCATTCTTATGAGATACTTAGTGAAGTCCAAAATTTCAATTTAGGACCCATCCACAACATGATTATGGTTATCATTGACCTATGTATCTCTATATACATTAGACAATACCCATCTTTATGTGTTATAATCCTAACCTTAAATATTTTCAGATCTTCATAACCCTTTTCATGACTTATAGTCACAAAAATGTCAAACTTCTGAGAATTCTTTTGCCTGACTATGCAGCATGTGCCCATAGGTGGCCTTGCATAAACAGTCCACATAACAGACTTGTCAGCCGGAAGATGCTATTTATTTGACCATGCAGCCAATGCCCTTAGGTGGCCCTGCATATTTCAACCCCTTAATGGGTTTTGTTAAATAATAGTAACTTCATTCTTGGGAAGAATGCCTCTTTTGTCCTTATTTGTCTTAAACGACAGTATGTAGGGATCCGCAAAAAATAGTCATCCTTAACAGATTTGTCCCATATCCTTTTTCATGATCTGAAAGTATTCAAGTCTATGGTTTATTCTTCTTCCCTACGTTTGGGTCAGACCTTCGTAGGAGTGATATTCATCCAGTTCTTTGATATTCTTGTTCGGAAATATCTTCTCCATATTCAAGTACCTCTTTCCATACAAAAAACTCTATACTTTAGAAAATTTGAATCTCCATAAACTTTCACTGGCTTTTAGCACTAGGAAAGTAAATTTCTAAGAGTTCTTTCGCCTGACTATGCAGCACGTGCCCATAGGTGGCCTTGCATAAACAGTCCACATACCAGACTTGTCAGCCAAAAGATGCTATTTATTTGACCATGCAGCCAATGCCCTTAGGTGGCCCTGCATATTTCAACCCCCTAACGGGTTTTTGTCAAATAATAGTAACTTCATTCTTGGAAACTACTTCTTCTAATTCCTTTTATCTCTTTTTCATATCATTCCTCAGATTCAAATATTCTTAAGCCATAGTTTACATATTTTCCCTCATACTTGAGTATGGTAGTATGTTTTCAGATGAACTTTCAAGGAATTGTGTCAATTCTAATCCATTTTGGTCAAAGATATTTCGACCTTAAACATTATCCCCTTTATGTCCGGTGTGCATGACTTTAAACTGCCCACAAAAGAAAAAGGAACTCTGAATAAAAGTCAAGTTCCAGCTCACTAATCATACATTCTGTATGATTTAGGTAATATTGAGCAATTAAAAGATTCAAAGTTTGTAGGGTTATTTGTAATAATCCTAGTAAAAATCAAACTATGCTTACTAGGCCCATTGTCTTAAGTAAATTTGAAGCAGGTAGTGAAAGAATGAAGGTACAAATGATTGAAGACGAAAGTGTTTTTCATTAATACAGAAGAGTTAGAAGGACATCCACAGACTGGAGTCTCTTCTCTTTTTCAAGAATTACAAGAGGTTCAACATAACACTTCATTTGATTTACGACATCCCGAGCTTCATCAGCAACCACCTGGAATTCATTCATTCAACTGGATACAATAAGAGATGCAGTGATACCATATTTTCTTGGAACAATTGTAAAAAGATGATTCTTGAGTGCAGTTTGAGAAAATTTTCTGCTGATCAAACAGTAACTTTGTTTCTGTCCAAGAGACTTGGAAGATGGATACATGGATTTTGAGAATGAAGCATTGGAAGTAAAGAGACATTTGGAGAGAGTACTCTTTTCAGATATTGCTCTAATACCATGTTTGTCTTCTCTCCACTAACCATTAGTGGAAAACATTTTGCCATTTTCATATCTGCAAGGAAATGAAATGGAGGAAGAATTTGAAAGTTCACACCATTGTTGTTGCTCTTAATACACAGCATAACCGAAATAGAGGAGTAGTAGTGCAGCTGCATCTCAGGTGTATAATTATTTGCATTTGGAACATTGACTCCTTGAAGATGACCATGACCATACAAATGCATATGGATGCTCTGTGGAAAATTAGGATGATATTTCTTCAAGTACTTAGCCAAATCTGGGAGAGTGTTGTTGCAGATATCATAGTAATCATGGCCAATAATGTTCATCATGTCATCAATCCGCTTGCTATACAGTTCATCAGCCATTCCAATTCCCTTGGGAACCCCTGAATCTGCAAAAAAGATGAATAAACTAACTCTTAAATGGAAAAAATGGCTAAGGCATTAAGGCGCGCAAGTCTAAAACATGGCGTGCAAGTATTCATGTGTCGCGCTAGTTTTTGATGCGCAAGTGTAAACCGCGCAAGTACAAATACCTTTACAATAGCGCGACATCAAGGAAAACATTGGAAAACAGAGCACCTTGCGCGGCTAAGATAACCTGCGCGACGAGAGCTCGAGAAGGTATGAAGTCCGGAAATCCGGATGCTTGTACGGAGGTGAGGCCATGTATTTATAGGCCAGCAGGCCTATCTGCGTGTTGTACCCAGAGCGCTTAAGGCCTGCGCGACGCAAACTTGTGCGACGCCCTCTGTGCACTGAAGACTTGCGCGCCCCCCTTTTTCCTTTGGATGGATTCTATTTCCTCATAGTCAAATCCTCACTTCTCTCCGGATCCAACTCTGAGGGGGGACTTTTGTTGACGCTCCTTTCGTCACAGAATCTAAAGATCGGAAAAGGGAATATCTGGGCTCAAAGTGATTCAGCCTTTGAAGAAAACATCAAAAATCGACAAAGGCAGGAAGAAAGGATCAACAGAAACTGCACCGCGCAAGTTATATCACTGTCGCGCAAGTGTACTTGCGCGACACTCTTGGTCGCGCAAGTGACTTGCGCGACCTAAGTGATAACCGCCCGGTAACCGCCCGGGGTCTTCTCCTGCCTATAAATAGACCCTGTGGGCCCCCCATTCGAGAGGATCTTTTTCCAGAAACTCGGATTGAAGCTCCCGACGCCCAAGTCTCTTCTCAAAGCTTCCGGAAAACTTCTAAGGTAATTTCTTACCTAGAATGGAAGATCTAAAGAGAGGGAGGAAGGCCTAAGTGTTGAAACTCAACAACACTTGCGTGCCTGAATGGCCAGCCCTTAAGGGAACTGATCATACTTGTGCGCCGCCTTATTCCTTCAATAGAATTTGCACGTCCCTTTTCTGGAAGAACCTCAAGAGGATTCTAAAGGGTTTAATAAAGAGTCGCTCAAGCATTTCAATGCTGGTTGAAAATCGCGCAAGTACACCATGTGTCGCGCAGGTATACCTGCGCGACCAATACTTGCGCGCCCATGCAAGACTTGCGCGCCTTTCAAGACGTGCGTGCCCCTACCTTTTTGGGTGCCCATCTTTCCCATTTTACCCCTCTTAAGCCATTTCACCTTTCTTATTCAAGATTTAGTCTTCAAGATACTCTTCAAAGCCATTAATGGCATGATTTCTTCATTTGAATTCCTTATTTTAAAGGAATTCTGTGGAATATCTCTCAAAACCTAGTGATTTATACATCTTTATGTCACCAAAGATTGAGAGTTCGTTCATTCAACCTCATCCTTTAAGATGAGAGAATACTTAACCTGGGTCTCCTTTTCAGGAATAATCCCCAGTTATAAATCCTTTAATCTGGGCATCTTCCACAGAAGTAAGCCCCAAATTCTTAAAGTTCCTAAATTTGGGCATCCTCTTCAGGAGTAAGCCCCAATCTCAAATACCAGGCATCCTTCTCAGGAGTAAGCCCCAAACCTTAATCCCTAACCTGGGTCTCTTTTTCAGGAATAAGACTCAGTCATAATCTTGGGCTTCCTTTTCAGGAGTAAGCCCCAAGTCCCCTAACCTGGGCCTCCTTTTCAGGAATAAGTCCCAGTCATAATTTTTGGCATCCTTCTTAGGAGTAAAACCCAATCATAAGTCCCCTCCTAATTTGGGCATCCTCCTTAGGAGTAAGCCCCAAGATTAGAGTATTCAAATCTCAATAAAGCACATATACCTTTATGGACCATGTTCCTGGATTTTCTCCCTAAAAGTAAATCCTAAACCTTCATCTATTTGGGCATTCATACATACATAAGCCCCAAACAATTTCTTATGATTGCATCTTTCATGGCACAATTGTCTAATTTTTACCAATACCTCTTGTTTCTCACACCAAGCATGACTCACGTGAGCTTAGAGTGTAAAAGTAATTATGAAATTCTTCTTTGAGCCATCAATCATAAACATCATACTCCATTACTCGAACTACGTGGGTTCTGATTCCTTTTCCAAAACAAAGGATACGTAGGTAGCCCATTTATGGGTTCGATCCCAACTTTGAAATAATCCATGTACTTCTGAATGACAATAAACTTCAAGTCCCCACTGAGTGGCTTTAAAACCATCCTGGTCATCATAATGACCAAGAGACTTTTATATAAATGTTTTGAAGGATACCATTGACCAAGAATCTCTAAACAGATATAGATGATTCTCTATTGGTGAAGAACCTCAAATACATATAAAAGATTCTCTAAATTTCTTTCATATTTAATCACTGATTGTTAAAACTAAAGGAAAGCTCATTTTTTACTTGGTAATGTAATAAGGATTCATGAACATAACTTAAATCTATAAAGAGAGTCCCGGAGTAGACAATAATTCCCCTCAAAAAGGTGTGATGAGTCCGACCTCCCATCCTCTCGACCAACGCAAATTCCTAAGCCTCATTAGTCCTCAAACTAATGAGCGCCTACCTTTGGAAAGTAGGTCCAAACGGATGGCCTCATTAGTCCTCAAACTAATGAGCACCTACCTTTGGAAAGTAGGTCCAAACGGATGTGGAATCATTGGATGTTTCCGGTTCTACGAACAAACCCTCTAGAAACCGATCGGAACGTTTGAATCTCCCGTCCAGGAGGTCATCCCCGAAATCCGTGCGAAACAGGTTCTAAGTTACCATCTTAATTGTTAAAGGGTTAAGAGCCAAATTGTTAAGATTTTTGTATTCCTACTACTTGTGTTGTGATGTGAGCCTGGATGGATGTTGTGATATGTGGGGGCATGGAGGCCTTTTAGTTATGGTATAAAATGATGCCTAGGGTGGAGATATACATCGTTTTATGCATGTGGGTGTCGGGGAGGACACCAGGGATGATGGAACGGGATGGATGTGATTATTGGATTCTTGCTGTTTCTTTTTGGTTGATTATCTATTTTACATTTCCCCACTAACTAAGGCAGTTGTTCTTGCTTACCATTCTTTCAAAAGAGGTGAAGACACATGAGATATGACAGGTGATTTTCGTGTTTAACTTCTCAAGAAAGTATGGGTCTACAATCTTTCTATAGGCATCAAAGACTCAACGGGTAGTACATCCACTCACTGTGTTGATCCCCCTTGTGTTTAGTAGCATAGCATGTTTTTGAATAATTCATGGTAATGTGGGAAAGTAATTCTGTGATGAATAAT
The DNA here is from genome assembly GCA_963277665.1 of Viscum album. NCBI lineage: Eukaryota > Viridiplantae > Streptophyta > Magnoliopsida > Santalales > Viscaceae > Viscum > Viscum album. The sequence continues at coordinate 1,435,941,817 of OY728153.1, read as the reverse complement.
TTAATAAATGGTGTTATCCCATGGGGTTGGAGTTTTTTGGAACATAATGATGAGGTTGTAATTTTAAAGGGGCAGTGGACATTGGGTGCGATGCTAATGAAATTTAATGTTGAATTTTAAATGGTTAATTAATGTTGAAAGAATTAATTAACATAAAGTGGAACTAATAAAAAGGGAATTAATTAAGGCAATAAATATTTTTAAATGGTTTTGTGCTTATAGGATACCTAGTCTTAGAAATGGCAGTCAGAAGTCTGAGGGACATTAGCTGCAATTGAGTCTAAGAATAGGTTATTCCCATAGTGTGGTTGTGAGGTATAGAATATTCTGTAATTTTTGTGTTTATATATGATACTCCACTCAGTTATTAAGGGAAACTGACACCCCAGGTATTTTGATCCCTAGGGGGTGTTTTCCCAAACATTCTGATGGGAGGATAGATGGCTAACTACCCCATTTTGCCCCACCCTATTCTCTTGGTAGTTACTTGTGCTGGTAGGCAAAGTTGTTTGTTTTCCCTATATATGTGTGTAGAGGGTTGTAATGGCTTGTGGTTATTCACACACATATATTCTGGATATAGTATCCTATGGACTACTATAGGTGTAACTTGCATAGTTTTTTTATGGCTTGAGGATCCTTACTCGGTGTATGGGCTATAATGGCTTGAGGTATAATACCTGACCTATGATACATGTTATGCAAGCTGTGGTGGATCCCGAAAACTACCTTGTTACTTTCTTTCATGGACGTGGTGGTTTTGTTGCACGATGTTCATATTGTAGTGCTTTTCCTAGGTGTCTATAGGTACGAATTTTTGTAGAGAGATGCTTAGGACTTGATAATTTGGGGAAAAGCGGAAAACTAGTGGGGAAGTAGTAGCTGGGTACCCTTGATATTATTTATTATATTATATTCTCTTGTATGTGTTACTTGGTGAGAGTATCCATGGTAAAGTTGGGAACTTAGTATATCTATTTAGATGACGAGTTAGTTTCACTTGTTGTTCACTGTGCCTTAGCATTCTTTCTTTACTTTTGCACGAGAGGCTTCGGGGAGGATCTTACTGAGTATATTGTTCTACTCACCCTATGTATATATAAACTATTTTTTTAGGACACTTGGATTAGGTTGGAGATCAAGCAATTTTTTACTATATTGGGGTTGCAGGAGCTGTTCGGGCTTGTGGTTTCTATTGTTTTTACTTTCTTTTGGGTACTTTTAGTTTTCCCCTTCTAGTTGTAGTACTTTTTCCTAACATTACATATGTTCACTTCGGTTTTCTTTTATATTTCAGTTCTGAGTTGGATTTGGTTGGTGTCTATCTTATCTCTCTCTTCCGCATGTGTTCTCTTAGAGGGTAATGTCTCCCATTTGTGTGTTTACTATACAATCAGTGCTAGTTTCCAACCCGAGGCCTACTAAAGGTAGGAATCTGGGGTCATTATCTCCCATCACACATTGTCAGCCTAGGAGGGGTACACTTTGTGGGGAGGGGGTCATGATAGAGTGGTGTAAGAGGTCTGGTTGAGGGATAAGATGGAGTTTGGATTTAGGCATAGGTGAAGTTGCATGGGTTGGTAGGGAAACAGTGTTATTCATGTTTACCAAGTGATGTAAAAACTGGAGACTGAATGAGACATATATGTTTAGGGCCCCCTATGATATGATGTACATACCTTTAAGTTTACAATGGCTACTAAACGAGGAGATACTAGTTATAGGGTAGAGACCTAGGAAAGGATCATGCATCATTCTTCTTTGTTCCTATGTTTGAATGGGTATACCTTGGGATAAGTTAATCTAAAATGAATAAAGGAAAATAATTAATTAATTAATGTTGAGTTTTCCATATTCCAGGTCTATGAGCCCTAACAGTTTGTTATTTTATAGGTAAGGCTCGAGGTCGAATTCCTCTTCAGGATCACATAGAAGATGTACATCAGGTTGTTCCAGCAGATTGCCATAGGGTAGAGGTTGACGATGATGACACTTGGAGGAAGACACTATGAGGGTTTTAGCACCAGAATCTGTATAAGTATGAGGGATCCATTTCAGATGAAATCACAGAAGAATGGTTAGAGGAGGTCAAGATCAGATTCAGTTCGATCCGTTCTCAGAAGGAGCAATGGGTGTCCTTGGTTGTTACGATGCTGCATGGAGCAGCGAGGCATTGGTTGTTCTTGTTCCTTGAAGACCGTGAGGAGTCAGTGATCTCATGGGAGGAGTTCTGAGTCGAGTTTAGAGTCGATTTTATTTCTTCGACCATGAAGGCGTCCAGTCGCCAGGAGATTCTTACCCTTCGGCAGGGGAGCTCCAGTGTGAGAGATATTGGAATCTCTTTTAGGAACCTTTTATGATATGTTTCGGATCTATTGCCAGCAGAGGAGGCCAGGGTGAGGCATTTTGAGGAGGCTTTGCATCTAGAGATCCAGTGCCATGTCCAGCCATTTATGATGAAGACATACTTGAGGTGATGGAGAGGGAAGAGGTTGTCGATAAGACTTTGTCCAGAACCATATCATCACGAGAGGGTAGTCATCGTGATTCTTCATGAAGAAGATATGTGGTCCGGGTTCCTGATTTTCAGGGCAGAAGAGTTTCCGTTCAGCTGAGGGTAGGTCCCAGCCCTTCACATCTCGTTTCTCTAGAGGCAGAAACTCTCAAGCCTATGTCAAGGGATCAGGCACTAGTTTTTCTTGTGGTGGTCAAGTTAATCAACAGCGGGAGTGCCCAACCTTTCAGAGCAGTCATCGTGCACCAGGTGCTCCTCTTTAGGTTCCTCCGTTGAGGCAGTTCCATCTGAGGCCATAGTAGCAGGTTTCACCATCTTTAGATCTGCAGAGGGTAGATAGGGAAGGCTGAGGACAGCCCTGCGATGCTCCCCATCCTCAGAGAGTAGAGTGTGGTCATGGTGGTGGTCATCATCAGGCTCAGAGAGGCTGTGGAGGAGGTCATGGTCAGCTTCATGCTCTAGTGTTGCTAGCTACAGTCAAGCCAGATGTCATTTTAGGTACCCTTTTCTTGTTTTCTACCTTGTTGTATGCCTTGTTTGATTCAGGAGTGACAGACTCCTTCATATCCCCAACCCTTGTCTATGCTTTGGGACTTGAGGTAGATAGGCTTCCAGTTCCCTTAGTGTTGACTACTCTAGTTGGAGTTCGAGATGACTTATTTGAAGTATGTAGAAACTGTGAGCTACTGTTGGGGAAACACCTCTCTTGGGTAGATTTCTTATGTTTACGAATACAACCATGTAATGTCATCCTCGGCATGGATTGGGTGTATTCAGTGCAGGCTGTCGTGGAGTTTTTCAGGAAAATGGTCATTTTCATTGGTGCGGATAGAGATCCGGTGGTGTTTGTTGGCGAGCAAGATCCTCATATGGGTCATAGGTATGTTCCATCCTTATCGTCCATGATGGACGAGATGATGTTTATTTCATCAGAGGTTTAGTAGTTGGCATTTCCTAGGTTCGTAGAAGAGTAGCCTGATGTATTTCTAGAAGAGGTTGTGGAATTACCCCCTTATTGATAGATTGAGTTTGGGATTGAACTACAACCAGGAACATCTCTTATCTCTATGTATCCATATAGGATGGACCATTCCAAGTTACTAGAGCTACGTATACATCTTGATGGTCTATTATAGTGTGGTTTCATTCGGCCAAGTGCGTCACCGTGGGGTGCACCAGTTTTGTTCAAGAAGAAGGCGGACGGTAGTTTGCGGTTGTGTGTCAATTATCATCACTTAAACAAAGTGAAAATAAATAATCACTATCCTCTTTTGAAGATTGATAATTTATTCAATAAACTGAAGGGTGAAAGTTGGTTCTCAAAGATTGACTTGCGGTCAGGATAACATCAGATGCTTGTGAAGGATGAGGATATCCTGAAGACTACTTTCTATTGTCGTCATGGGAATTATGAGTTTGTTGTAATGTTGTTTATCATAATGAATACTCTAGATGTGTTCATGGGATTCATGAAGGTTGTGTTCCATTATTTCTTGGACAAGTTCATGGTAGTTTTCCTCGACAACATCCTTTTGTAATCTAAGTCTTAGGAGGAGCATGCAGAGCATTTACACGCTATTTTGGGACCCTTCGTCAACATCATCTATTTAGGAAGTTGTCAAAGTGTGAGTTTTGTGTTCGAGAAGTTTGTTTCATGGGGAATTTTGTGTCCTAAAAGGGAGTATCAGTGGATCCATAAAAGTATAAGCAGTTGTGTCTTGGGAAGCCCCTAAGATAGTTTTGTATGTGTGAAGTTTCCTTAATCTCGTAGGCTACCACAAGAGGTTCGTAGCCGATTTCTCACGAGTTGTGACTCCTCTGAAATCTTTGAATAGGAAGGATAATGCATTCATATGGACTAATCAGTGTTAGGAATATTTTGAGTATCTAAAGTAGAAGTTAGTAAGTGCTCCACTTCTTTGTCTTCTATCTGAGGGAGTTCATTTTGATGTTTTCGGCGATGCTTCGCATCTGGGGTTGACCTGTGTTCTGATGCTAAAAATATAAATTGTTTCTTATGGGTCATGGCAGTTTCATCCCCATGAACGTAACTATGCCACTCACAATTTTGAGTTGGAATCCGTGGTGTTTGCCCTGAATTTGTGGAGACATTACCTCATTGGTGACCACTTTGTGGTTTTCACTGATCATAAGAGTTTGAGGTATGTTTTCTCCTAGCATGACTTGAACTTACGACAATGTCAGTGGATATAGTTCTTATAGGGATAAAAATTCGAATTGTCATATTCACCTGGAAAGGGGAATAATTTAGCTGATGAACAGAGTCGGAAGTCACGTAGTGAGGTAGTGTGTGAATCGAGTGACTCCTAGACATAAATGGAAGAACTGTAAGAATTATATATTGATATGGGAGAAGTTGGGGGTAGAGTTTGTATTTTTCAGATGATGGTGTAGTAATATCTCGTGAAGCAAGTGGAAGATTTCTAGTTGGGATATCTTGAGGTGGAGGTGTGGAGAGACTGAGTTATTTGTGGTGAGACTCTTGATGGTTGGTCATAGGATGAACAACACCAATTGTTGTATCACGAAAGGCTTTTCATTCCATTGATGATGCACGATATGGTTCTCATAGAGTTTCATAGTTTACCTTTAGAGATGCATCCTGGTGTGACAAAGATGTACCGAGCCTTGAGGAGCCAATTTTGGTGGCCTAGGATGAAGCATGCAGTTGCGGAGTTTGTGTCTCGATGTTTAGTCTGCTAGAAGGTGAAGGTCGAACACCATGTTCCTGGTGGTCTACTCTATCCATTAGAGATTCCTCAGAGGAATTGGGAGGACATCTCAATGGACTTTGTTACTATTTTACCTCGAGCTCCGGGAGGACAGGATGCTATTTGGGTGGTAGTGGATCTCTTAACAAAATCATACCACTTTATAGCAATCAAAGAGTCGAGCTCAGTGGACGTTTTTTCGAGGAAGTATCCAGAGGAGGTGGTGAGACTTCATGAAGTCCCAAGGATGATCATTTCTGATCAATATCCTCTATTTACTTCTACAGTGTGGAGAGGTCTCCAGCATGCTTTTGGTTCTCAGCTATACCTTAACATTTCTTTTCATCCTCAAACAGATGGTAAGACAGAGCAAACCATCCAGACTCTTGAAGACATGTTATGCTCTTGTTTTCTTGATTTTGGAGGTTTGTGGATGAGGCACTTACCCTTAATGGAGTTCTCTTACAATAATATTTTTCACTCCACCATCGGTAAGGTTCCATTTGAATCCTTTTATGTACGACCTTTCCATTCTCTGTTGTGCTAGACTGGGGTCATAGAGTCAGCAATTCTCAAATCGGAACTAGTGCAGAATACAACAGAGATGGTTCTGGTGATTCGTGAGAGGATGAAGAGAGCACAAGATCATCATAAATCATATATTGGTCAAAGAAGGAGACCCTTAGAGTTTAATGTTGGGGATCATGGCTTTCTGAAGGTGACTCCCCATTGTGGGTCGTGAAGGTTTAGTCATGGGAGTAAGGTTTCTCCCCAGTTTTTTGGGATTTTTGACGTGTTATCTCATGTTGGAGTTGTGGCGTATTGAGTAGCACTTCCCCCACATATGAGTCGGATACATAATGTTTTCTATGTATCACTGCTCCATCATTATCTTCCTGATTACTCTCACATCATCGATTTGGGAGAGATTTATGTTGATGATGATACAAACTTTGAGGTGCGACCTATGGAGATCCAAGACCACAAGGAGAAGGTGTTGTGTGTGAATTATATTCCTCTGTTTTGTGTCTTGTGGCGACACGGTGGTATGGAGGAGAGTACCTGGGAACGTGAGTCATAGATACATGCTCAGTACCCAGAGTTGTTTGATGTTTAAATCTTTTCATGTAACGATGTCCCCTTGTGGTTAGACCTTTCATGTTTATAATATGGATTTCTTTTGTTGCTTCCTGTGGCTTGCTCTATTTTGAGAGGTATCTCAATGGGTGGTCGTTCGGACCCCATTTTATTTTTCCCTTTAGGTGGGTTTTGAAATCTTGAGCATGAGAATGTTTTGAGAGGTATCTGATGTAATGGTATGGACTTATCTAGTCCATTCCTTTGAAAAAATCAGGTTTATGAGGTGTTTCGGGAGGTCTAAGTGACATATCCCCAACACTTTTCCAAATTTTCCATTTCGGTGAATAGTTCCAATGGTAGACTATTGTGAATAGTGCAATGGAAACCTTCTATGAACAGTTTTATCAGTGACCTTCTATGAACAGTGTCATCGGTGACCTTCTGTAAATAGTTTCATCAGTGACCTTATGTGAACAGCGTCATCAGTAACCTTATGTAAATTGTACAATGGTGACCTTGTGTGAACAGTGCCTCAGTGACCTTCTGTGAACAGTGTCATCGGTGACCTTATGTGAACAGTGTCATTGGTAACCTTATGTGAATAGTGAAATGGTGACCTTATGTGAACAGTTACATCAGTGACCTTATGTGAATAGTGTCATCGATGAACTTCTGTGAACAATGTCATCGGTAACCTTTTGTGAACAGTGCATCGGTAACCTTATGTGAATAGTTCATTGGTGACCTTTTGTGAACAGTGTCATCAGTGACCTTAGGTGAACAGTATCATTGGTAACCTTATATGAACAGTGTTTCTAGAACGGTAGGTGTACAATGTTTCTAGAAGGGTAGGTGTACAGTGTTTCCCGAACAGTAGGTGTATAGTGTTTCCAGAATGGTAGGTGTATAGTATTTTCAGAATGGTAGGGTGTCCAATGTTTCCAGCTTCCTATAGTTTCTCCCCTTTATGTTTCCTTTAACATAAAATGTATTTAAAACCTTGTTTTAAGGACTCTAAGGCTGATTCAATGGCCATGACTCCTATATTAATTATTCCTAAGGCGTGGAATGTTTTTACATGGTCAAACTGCGAGGTTTAATGCGATCCACTTTTAATGGGAAATCAACTGTATCTTAAACCATATCTCTGCTAAAATTTTAAAAGGGATAATATATCTTCATACCTTGTTCTTCCTCCTTTTTCTCTAGTGCGAGATGCTCGAACCTTTTATTCCTTCCCGTAGGAATCATGAAATCAAACTTTTCCTTATGGATCGGTTTCCCTCGACGTCCTTCTTGCTGCAAGTGCACCCCCTATTTCGGTGCAACCAAGAAGTATCCATCAATATTCGATATAAGGTATGTTTTATCATTGTTCTTTTGGGGTTAATCTTCTCATGTTTCTCCTTTCCATATTATATCATGTGATCTCCATGCTTTTAATGTACTTTTATTGGGTGTCGGTTGGTGTGGTCGTACCGTGGCATCCTCAGGTGGATGCAGTTGTCGCGAGAGGATGTGATCATGATCTATTGTGTAGACTATTCTCGTATAAATAATTTCAAGAACCATTTGAGGTAGGGGATTTGATGATTCTATCTTCTTTTATGTACAACTGTATCGTTAGCATGTTTTATCCCACTGGATGACAATGGAATTGACATAATAAATATTTTAACCAGATAAATAAATTGATATGGATCATATGTTTTTGCCTCTTGTTTTGCTAGATAGTGTGATATATATTCTTGCTTTGATTATTTGTTCCTTATTGATGTAAATCAGTAAAGAACATAAACTAGGATTAATTGATAATTGTTTGGATGAAGATAAAGAGGCATGCAAATGAATCTAGTTCTTTTTATACTTTGATGTTAATCAGATTGGCGCAGCAAGAATGTTTAATTATTTGTGATAACTTACTGATTAGGTTTTCCAAATTTCAAACCTGTGAATAATAACTGGTTAACCCAAGATGGATTAAAGAACCATTTGGTTGATAAAGATAATTACTTGTAGGGTTCTGAGTTTTCCTCTTGATTGTTAAAGGGCCAAGAACCAAATTGTTAAGATGTTTGTTTTCCTACTACTTATGTGGTGATGTGAGCCTGGATGGTTATTGTGATATGTGGGGGAATAGAGGCATTTTTTTGTGGCAAAAAATAATGCTCATGGTGGAGAAATGCATCGGTTTATGCATGTGGGTGTCGAGGAGAACACTGGGGATGATGGAATGGGGTGGATGTGATTGTTTGAGGCTTGTTGTTTTGTTTTGGTTGATTATCTGTTTTACCTTTCCCCACTGCCTAAGGTAGCTGGTCTTACTTACCATTCATCCAAAAGAGGTGAATATGTGTCAGGTATGCCACGTGCTTTCCGTGTCTAGCTTTTCAAGGGTGGATGGGTCTAAGGTCTTTTTATAGGCAGCAAAGACTCGACGAGTAGTACATCTACTCACCGTGTTGAGCCCCCTTGTGTTTAGTAGCATGGAATGTTTTTCTATAATTCTTGGGAATGTGGGAAAGTAATTCTGTAATGAATAATTGAATAAATAGTGTTATCCCATGGGGTTGGAGTTTGCTGGAACATAATGATGAGGTTGTAATTTTAAAGGGGCAGTGGACTTTGAGTGTGATGCTAATGAAATTTAATGTGGAATTGTAAATAGTTAATTAACATTTAAAGGATTAATTAACATAAAGTAGAACTGACAAAAAGGGAATGAAGTAAGGTAATAAATATTTTTAAATGGTTGTGTGCTTATAGGATACCTTGTCTTAGAAGTGGAGGTCGGGAGTCTAAGAGATGTTAGCTGTAGTTGAGTCTAAGACTAGGTTATTACCATTTTTTGGTTGTGAGATATAGTATATTTTTTACTTTTTTTGTTTTGATACACAAATACACCCCATTAGTAAGGGAAACTAACACCCCAGGGACTATAAGCCCTAGGGGTGTTTTCCCCAATATTCTGGTGGGAGGAAGGATGGCTGAATACCCCCTTTTGTCCCTACTCTCTTCTCTTGGTAGTTACTTCTTCTGGTAGGCACAGTGGTTAGTTTTCTCTATATATGTGTGTAGAGGGGTTTAATGGATTCTGGTTATTCATACACATATATTCTGGATATAGTATCCTACGGACTACTGCAGGTGTAACGTGTATAGGATGTGATGGCTTGAGGATCCTTACTGAATGTATGGGTTGTAATGGCTTGAGGTATAATACCTGATGTATGATACATGTTATGCAAGCTGTGGTGGCTTCTGAAAACTATATGGTTACTTTCTTGTGTGGACGTGGTGGTTTTGTGGAACGAGGTGCATATTACGGTGCTTCTCCCAAGAGTTTGTGGGTAAGCCTTTTTGGAGAGAGATGCTTAGGACGTGCGATGATGGGGAAAAGCGGAAAACCATAGGGGAATTAGTAATGGGGTACCCTTGATATTATTTATTATATTATATACTCTTGTATTTATTACTTAGTGAGAGTAGCCATGGTGAGGCTGGGAAGTTAGTATACCTGTTTATATAACGAGTTAGTTTCACTTCTTGTTTAATGTGATTTAGAATGATTTCATTACTTTTGCATGAGAGTATTCAGGGAGGATCCTATTGAGTATTCTTTTATAGTCACCCTATGTATATATAAACTGTTTTTTAGGGCACTTGGAGTAGGTTGGAGATCAAGCTGGTTTCTACAATATTGGGGTTGCAGGAGCTGTTCGGGCTTGTGGTTGCTGTTGTTTTTTCTTTATTTTGGGTACTTGTAGTTTTCCCCTTCTATTTGTAGTAATTTTCCATGACATTACATATGTTCACTTGGGTTTTATTTGATATTTCAGTTTTGAGTTGCAGTTGGTTGGTGTATATCTTATCTCTCTCTTCTACATGTGTTCTCTTAGAGGGTAATGCCTCCCATTTGTGTGTTTACTATACCCTCAGTGCTAGTCGCCAACCCGGGGCCTACTGAAGGTGGGACATAGGGGTCATTATCTCCCTCCTCACATTTTTGTCCTAGGAGGGGTACACTTTGTGGGGAGGGGGTTGTGACATGTGTGTAATTGTTTAGAGGTGGTTTCCTTTTATAAGAGATAGGAGGGGCACTTTAGGAACGTCTTGAAAGATTATTTTATTATAAACGGAATTTATATTTTCAAAAGGTCCCCATATAATTTAATTCAAATATATGAGGATTCTTATTCAAAATCCTCTCAATAAATGGGTTTTAAGAAATTTTAGGATACAAATTTAACCTTATCTTTTAGCCTTAACCCTTAGTTAACTTATTTAACTTTAACAATTTCTTCTTGTAAATTCATACTATATGGTTAATATATTTACTATAGAATGAAAATCAAAACTCAAGTGGTCCATTAATGTCATTTGCAACCTTATCTAAGTCATTTGGCTGAATCATAGATTTTTAGGAATATTATATCATTTAATAAAAAATTGTTTTTTAAACAAACTCATTTATGTCAATTTATATACTATTCATATTATGACATTTTAAAATAAACAAAAACTTTATTATTTCAAAAAAACATATTAATTCAAATATAACAATTTACAAGCATCCATAAAATTCATGGATGTCATAAAAAGTTTCAAAATAAATTTATTTTAATATTTATAATCTTATTTATTTAAATATATTTTTAATAAGGTTATCACTACATCACCATTGTGTCATAAATTAATTTATTTATTTGATGTATAAAAATTATATATAAAATATCATGATGTAAGAAATATTTTTATATTTATAATAAATATTTAGAGTCAAAAATATCACTTATATAACCCCATATGAAAATTGTTTTACTAAAACATTTATGTTTATGTTACATTTTCCATAACATTAAATTAATTTTTATAAAATGTCATTTTTACTTACAAGTGGGTCCATGGGGTCCCAAAATCAATCCAAGGATTCCTATGGTTGGAAAGGTATCATCCAGTAGGGTTAGGACACATGTTAGGGTAATTTAATATTATTATAATTTTATTTTTACACTTATTTACCATATTTAACCTTTAACTATGGTAAATAAAATATTTAATGAAGTTACTATTCATAATTTATAAAAATTAAAGTTACCTATTTACACAATTTGGAACTCCTGATTACAAATATAGAATCCATTTTCTATATTAAAAATACATAAGTTGCGGAAATTAATTTAAAATTAATCCCGGTTTTCCAAACCAAAAATGGTGTTTTTAAGAAGTAAAAACTACCAAAAGATTGACATGTTTTTGTGTCCAATTTCAAAGTGAAATTACATCCAATGACCATAATTGAATTAAATGATAAAAAAACAATCCATTTATAATTTAAAACAAATTAAAAGGACAATATAACTATAGAAAAACATTAGACGAAAAGGTAGTTTTGAATTATATTTCAATATTTCTCACTATTCATTAAAAATGAACTTTGTTATAAAAATACCAAAATTTCATCCAAAGAAAATATTGATGTCCATATTATAAAGAAGATGTTTATTTTTTCAAATGTAACATATAAAAGTGACAAAAACTATATTTATAAAGGGTTTACCATCAAAAGGCGGTAAATCGACATTTTAAAGAATATTAGAGTATTTCATGCTTAAAATCATATTCATTCTTATTTTAGGCCTCTAAAATTTATTGGATAAAATTAAAAACATTTAACAAACTTGTGTAATCATATATTAGTTAGTTATGTTCATTCCTTCCGATACACTATCTTGGAGTTATCTACCATTTAAAATAATAATATTATTATACAATTTTTCGTTATAACTCAATGTTGTGTGCAACGTAATATTTCAAAGAAACTCGTTATTGCGTGTTGAGTATGATATCAGACCTAGAATCCCCTTGAATGTAAAATTAATATTTAATTCAAAAATATTAATAAATATAAAAAATTTATATTCTTTATTTACGTGAGATGTCACATCCTTGCCCCCTTTTGGAAATTGCATCCTCACAATTTTAAAATGGGGATCAAAAATATCATTAATAGTTAAACATCAGAAAAAGAGTCAATAAAACTATCACTTTAAAATAAATAAATATAAGCACAAAGGTCACCCGAGATAACCCATACTAGGATTCCATATAAGAAAACATGTATATGGAAGAGAAACTAACCATCAATTTCTGATGTAGACTAATAGAAAACATGATTAGGAGAAAGTTAACCATTAGAAAATCACAAACACGTGATGGGTTAAACGGACATTGATTCACCAGAAGGAAAAGTAAACAGAAAATGTTTCTATTTTAAGTTATTTTTCATAAATTTGAGAAATTTATTTATGATCTTGACTAATAACATAAGGAAACATACTTACATGTCATGTATACTTTCATACTTTAATGAATTTATACCAAAAACTCATCTTTTCTCCAAACAATGAGTATTCAAGCTAACTTGGTCACATAAAATGTGCTAGAATCAACTTTAAGATAATAGCATAATCCATAAATTTATTTAAGTTCTTAAAATTATTCAATATAGTCCAAACTATGATGGAAACCCAAAACTCATAATAATTTAATCACATAGTCTTCTATAGTAAATCTTAACATTTTTCTCCAAATAACATCGACTACTCTTAATGTCTCATACTAAATTGTAATTAACATAATAACATATTCTCTATGATAGGTTAATCATTTCCATAAATAACCCAAATAGATCTATGTCCACAATAAAAACATATATTCTTTTAAAATAAAATTCCACCATTAATCCTCAAATGAAAACCCATAGTATTTTATTTTCCATAGGCATATTGTGTTCCTTAAAGAGAGAACGTCTTCCAAAATAACCTTTATCACTTAATAACCAAATCATTTTCCTATAATTAGAATATCCATTTAATAACACATAATTTCCCAAACTCAACTTATTATTGATCCATAATATAATTTAACTAAAACAATTAGTCATACTAACCAGGGACATCATGTAGTCTAGTGGTAGGTGATAAATCTTAGTCGCACTTTGGTTGTGGGTTCAATTCCCATAGCTTTGCCCGATGCGACAGGTTGTCACACGGTCTTTCATAGGTCATTTTTAGTTTTATAATCTTCAATTGAAATGTCATTTGGAATTGTTAAACATATATTTGTACGATCCTGCTAATCCCATTCCCAAACCTTCTTTATAAGAAACCTATTTTTATAATGACCATGCACACCACATTTAAAACATTCAGTTGATCTTTCAGAAAGAAATTCTTCCGCTTTACTAGATTCAACTAGATGCTTCCTTTCTCTATGGAATTTTCTTGATTTATGACCATCATTACCACATCTATAGCATATTCCTATCCCTTTGAAGAATTTTACTACCTGTTTATTTACACATTCTTGACACATATGCTTTTGAATATACTTACCTTTATGGTTATTACTTGAACTTTTATAGGGATTATTTTCTTGCATATGTGATGACTTATAAAAATCACCAAGGTTCAAGTAGTTAATCATGACTTCAGATAATTGGTTGAGAATAACCACAAGATTTTTCATTATATCTCCCATTTCATTTGTTTTCTTATTCATAAAACTGTCACAGTTTTCTTCACATCCATTGTTACTTTGGTGCCTGCTAGATCCATCCATTTAAACAAACCAAAAAGTTCAGTGTGAGTATATCAGTAAAATCATCATATATTATCTTATGAGGACAGTAAACATTATGATATACTTATTCATGTTATTTTAAACTCATTCGATTTATATAAAATAACTATGACTCTTTCTAATATTCTAACCATTATAGTTATGTCACTTATGCTTAAATAACACCCTAACCACTAAAGTTAGCTAAACTGACCTCTGATACCAACTATAAGGACCTAACCATAGAAATTGCATAACCTTGAATTAAGTTAATAATTAACATTGAGGATCTTTACAGGTTTGGATCTTTATATAATTTAGTCATAACATATACACAATAACTTGAATATTACAAGTAGACACTTCTACTCACTGTCCAATTTTTTCATAAAACAAAAACTCTTTAAAAGGAGACATGTTTAGTTCCATGATTTAAAAAACATAACTTTTCCTTGATCCCATACTTGAACCTAATAATCATTGATTCCTGTAAAAAACATTTAAAAACTTGGAATGAGCATAAAAAATCTCAGTAAGGGATACATAATGAAGGAAAACTATTATTTTTTTAATACAAAATGAAATCCATAAACAAATTATCACAAAATAATACTTTTCACCTTGAAGAAGTAGAAAAACACTTCACTAAATATAATCTCATTGCTTACCCTTTTTGTAACAACAATATTACCATAAATCCTAACAATGTATAATATAAAAATGTAGCTTGGGACATAAACATACTAAAATTTTATAACTATACAGTCGATTTCCATATATATCACTAAATAGAATACACATATGGTCAACTTCCATACAAAATGAATTTGAGGTTATAACAAAACCACCCATCCTTGGTTTATCATAGAACCACTTTTCATTTGTTTTATCACATAACCACATGTAAAATTTCTAAGTACCATTATATAATCACCACACATAAAAGATTAAAAATATCAATATTTCAATCATAAAATTTAATTTTAAATAATAAGAAATAATTTCAAGATATTGAAATAGTAAATACACTTTGAAAACCATTTTTAATACTAAAACACCCAAAAATGGAATAAGTGGTTTCCTTTCTTCATTTAAAAACATTATGACATATAGAGGAAGAAAAATTACGATTACGCTGGCAGAGAGGTCATTGTCGCCACATACATTAAAAAATTCCTTTTGTCATTTAGTAAAATACTTCGTAGAAAAAATATTTCCTTTGAATTAAAGTAAAAGTAAAAGGGTTTTATTATAACCCATATTAAATAAGTAGATATATATTATCGAAATATCCCTCAATGAAAGGAGATTGAGATGAAGTCCCTTACCTCGTGTCAGGCTTGACTCGTTCGTTCTTTAATTTCCGAAATAGAAATCTTAAATTAATTTATACTTTCTTAAGAACCTTTTTAAGTTTATTATTTGTTTTATATCTCTTATTACCTTGCTATAATAACCATATAATTATTCAAGTTCATATTGATCGTTTTGTCGATGTTTCGGTACACGACACAAAAATAATCATGTTATAATTAAAAATTCTCCATGTCGTCAAAAATATATTATCTCTAGAATGATATTAATTATTTACATATCATATATATCATATATATCCAGTTTATATGTATTTATAATATTCCATATCATTTTTAGATAATAAATTAAACGCACCGTTCCTAGAGACGGTAAGTCATACATACGCATGAAAGCTACATTCATTTCTATTTCATATTTAAAGGAATAAAAAATTAACCATACATTGGTATATTATAATTAAATTATAATAACATATTTTATATATGTTAAATAATTTCATTAAATTTATCCTTTATTCATACCATGTATGGCATCAATGAATCATCTCACTTTGAGGGGTGGTAGTCTGCACTTCCTCAAATGAAATTATCACATTTATACAACATGAAAAGAATAAAGATATGTTCTAAAAGATAATTACAGAAGAATATATATAAAATAAATATCATATATATCATATATAATATCATTACCATAATAATGGCCACCATGAGAGGCATTATGAGATAATTGAACAATCATCATTTCATGAGGTAGTAGTTCACTGTCCACAAAAACAGTAAGTTTTAAATCCATTAGATGGTGGTATGTGTAAGTATAGTTAGAATACATATCATAAAAACAAAATAGAATATTTTTTATACATTTTTTTATGTAAACAATTAATAATAATATCATAGAGTGTGGAGAAGGAAAATCAAAGAAAAGAACTTGAGAGAAGATGTTACCTCAAATCGGGTAACTTCTTTTGATTCAAGCTAAAGGGATTTCTTGAATTTCCTTCTACTTAGGGTAAGGATTCTTGGAGGAATAGAGGTATGTTGGGAGCTTATTGGAGTAGATTTTTTATGAGACAAGGGGCTTTCAAGGTGTGTGTCATGGGTTAGAGGTGGTGTCCTTTTAAAAGAGGGGGTAGGGGCACTTTAACAATGTCTTGAAAAGTTATTTTATTATAAACTAGATTTCAGTTTCTAAAAGGTCACCAACTCATTTAATTCAAAGATAAGGTGAGTATTTTTCGAAATTTTCTCAACCAATGGGTTTATACAATTTTAGGATACAAATGTAACCTTATCTTTTATCTTTAATCCTTAGTTAAGTTATTTAAGTTTTAGCATGTCTTCTTCCATATTCATACAATATGGTTAATATATTTACATTAAAATGACAATAGGACCTCAAGTAGTCCATTAATGATTTTTTAAACCTTATCTAAGTAAATTGGATGAATCTTATATTTTTAAGACTATTATATCATTTAATAAAAAGTATTTGTTTTAAAAACTCATTTAGGTAAATTTATATACTATTTATATCATGAATTTTTAAAAATCCACAACAACTTGATTATTTAGAAAAAAAACTATATTAATTAAAAGATAAAAATTTAGACTCATCCATAAAATTCATGGATGGAATAAATAGTTTCAAAATAAATTTATTTTAATATTTTTAATATCATGTATTTAAAACTTTCATTAATAAGGTAATCACTACATCACCATTGTGTCAAAAATAAATTTATTTATTTGATGTCTGAAAATAATAAATAAAATACCATGATATAATAAATCTTTGGATATTTATAATGAATATTTATATTCTAAAATATCATTTATATATCCTCATATAAAAATTGTTTTACTAAAAGATATATGTTTATGTTACATTTTCCTTAACTTTAAATTAATTTTTATAAAATGTCATTTTCACTTACAAGTGGATCCATGGGGTCCCAAAATCAACCCAAGAATTTATATGGTTGTAAATGTATAATTTATTATGGTTAATACACATTTTAGGGTAATTTAATATTATTAGAATAATATTTTTTACCCTTATTTTCTATATTTACCCTTTAACCATGTTAAATAAAATATTTACTGAAGTTACTATTCATAATGTCTAAAAATAAAAGTTACCAATTTACACAATTTTGACCACATAATTCCAAATATAGAATCCATATTTCAAATTTCAAAACATGGAAGTTTCTATAATTAATTTAATATTAATTCCCATTGTCAAAACCAAAAACCGTGTTTTTATGAAATAATAACTACCAAAAGATTGACATGTGTTTATGTCCAATTTTAAAGTGAAATTACTTCCAATGACCATAATTGGATTAAATGATAATAATATAATCCAATTATACTTTAAACCCAATTAAAATGATAATAAAATAATATATATAAATTAGATGAAAAGGCAGTTTGGAATTAAAATGTAGTATTTTTCACTATTCGTTAAAAAATGGAATTTATCAGAAAAATACCAAAATTTCATCCAATGTAAATTTTTATGACCAGATTATAAATAAGAAGTTTATTTTGTCAAATATAACATATTAATGTGAAAAAAAACTATATTTAAAAAGGGTTCGCCATCAAAAGGATGAAAATCGACCATTTAAAGAAATTTAGAGTATTTCATGCTTAAAATCAGATTCATTCTTATTTTAAACCTCTAAAATCTATTGGATAAAAGTTAAAAAAAATTAACTAACATGTTTATTCATATTGTAGTTATTTCTATTCATTCCCACCAATACAATGGCTAGGGTTCATCTGCCATTTAAAATAATTGTATTATTATATTATTTTTCAGTATAACTCAAAGTTGTGTGCTACATAAGATTTCAAAGAAACTCATTGTTGCGTGTTGAGTATGCATCAGACATACAATATTCTTAAATGTAAAATTAATATTTAATTCAAAAATATTAATAAATATGAAAATTTAATATTTTTTATTTACCTGGGATATTACATCTATTTATTAGAATAAAAAATAATAATTACATAGAAGTAAAAGATATGTTCTCTGAAAAACTTTATTTTTTTCAAAGAGAATGGTTTCATTGCTTCATGCACACATACGATAAAATTAATTTTTGAAAATTTTTTAAAATTTATTTGCAGAAATAAATTTTATTTTTGAAATCACCATACAAAACTTTTCATTGGGTGATTTTTAGATTTTTCTAAAATGATTTATTTTTTGATGAATAGTGAAAAATAATGATTTTTATTGAAAATTACCTTTTAATTTTAATTATTTACAAAGAGAAATTATATTTTAAATTATTTTAAATAAAATATAGTTCAATTATATTATATTAAATAAAATTTAGGTAAATTGATTCAATTTCTAATTAAATTTGGATATTAAAAACTTCTATACTTATGTTTAATTGTCCCTTTTGAAACCCGCTTTTTCATCACGTCTGTAGGTATAATTTAAAATTGTATTTTTACAATTTTATGAATTAGATTTTAGAAAAAATTATTTTAAATTTATAATAATAATAATTTATAATATTTAATACTTTTAAACTAATTTTTTCCATTATGAATACTAAATGTTAAAAAAAAATAATTATCATGTTTAAGGTAAAAAACTAATTTTTTGGTGCTTAATCTAATAATACAAGAGTTAAAATGACATAAACTTATCCAAAACCCATTTTATAGAACTATTCCAACCCTATAATCTATAATGGTCAATAATGACCCAGTTTGGAGGCTTTTGGCCTCATAAAAATATGTGTGTAGTTTATTCTTTTCAAACATTCCAAGCGAGTCCTCTCCCAAACTTAAAGGACACCCCTCCCCTCCCCTCTTCACATGTAGAAATCCATTTGGGTTAGTCAATACCTATCCAAATAAATTTTTTACTCCCTTATAAACATATTATATTAATTTCTCATATCATAAATCCATTCTAGGATTTCTTTTGCAGCAAACCTAAAGTCGTTCCCTAAAAAAGAGGTAATGCTATTAAATGACCTTTTTCAATTTATTTATTCTTCAAACTCCTTATAATATTATTAAATAATGATAATTTAATAACAAAAATATATATAATATACTTATATGTTATTATGATTGTGTAACAACCTATATCTATCTCTACTTCCATCAAATTGGAAACAAAATCACCAATCGTGTTTATCATAGATTCCTGCCCTGTGAACTGATGTAACGTTTTTTCCTAGAAAACCTATCATGATTAGATATAATGATTGTTATAATTTTTATATATAATATTTATGATACAATTATACTATAGAATTATGATATCACATATACCTTCTTACATTCCATTTTTTTTAAATATGATAATGACATTTGTGTGTATGGTGGACTTCCGCCTCGAGAAGTGATGTGATTTTTTTTCATCGCTCATGCATACGTACAACCTATTGTCTCTATGAAGTGTTGTGAGTCAATTTCCATGCCTAAATTTTTAGAATTGTTATAATAATAAACATAATTGTTAGATAGTATATTTATAATATTGTTATAATTCATTATATTATGGATTTATATCCTATGTACAAGAACCATAATCTTCATGACAAAACACGCATGAGAAAACAATACAATTATCACCATAAAAAATGAAAATATTGAATTTTTATTAACATACATGTGGTAAAATGTTATAATAGGATCACATATAATATTATAAATATTATTTTTGTTATTTTATAAATTAATAAAATTCTTAAAAAAATTATATAAGGGGTTTAAGCATGTTTAACT
This sequence comes from Viscum album, assembly GCA_963277665.1. NCBI lineage: Eukaryota > Viridiplantae > Streptophyta > Magnoliopsida > Santalales > Viscaceae > Viscum > Viscum album. The sequence goes on along the minus strand of OY728153.1, from coordinate 1,435,921,781 downwards.
ATTAGAAAGCATGATGTGAGGGATGTCATCTCAGTTTCCCTTCATTGAGGCATACTTCATTATTGTGCATATAATTTATTTTATATGTTGTAAATACTACCAATTTTAAATTTAATATCCTTAATACATCATAATTAATGGAATTTCATTCTTCAGTTTTATTTAATTCATTCAAGGGAATTTGACTTAAAAATTATGAAGTGTTAAAGAATTTCATAACTCACTTTTTTCCATTGGGTTATATTACTAATTCGTTGTCTTTGATATTATTATATTAATAATATAATGACTTATGAATATCCTATATTGTATTTACACTTATTTTATTAGTATTTTCATTTGATATGAATAATATATTAATTGATTAATTCTCACTTCATCATTATGATCATTGTAAGGGACTTCATCACAATTTCCCTTCATTGAGGCATATTTTATGGTTGTGCACCTAATTTATTTTATATGGTGTAAATAATTCCACTTACATATATAATATCATGAATAATTCACATTTCATGGAATTTTATGTTTTAATTTTAATTATTTCATCCAATGGTATTTGACTTGAAAATTACCAAGTTGTAAAGTATATTCTAACACAATTTATTTTCATTAGGTTATATGACTTTTGTGTTGTCTTTGATAATCATAGATTGTCTATGTAATTAAATTTAAATGTAGATTTTTTTTTTGTACTTATTGTAAGTGGATTTATATTTTATACAAATAATTGATTCATTGATTAATTATAACATCAATATTATGAGGGACTTTGTCTTAATTCCCTTTATTGCCGCATATTTTATTATTGTACACCGAATTATTTATATGGTGTAAATAATTCACCTTTTATATATGGAATCACGAATCCTTTATAGTGAGTTGTATTTTTATTCCTCGATTCAAATTATTTTATCTTAAAAAAATGTACATGAATGTTACTAAATATTAATGGAATTTATCTCAATTTCAATTTTATTGAGAAAATTTTGTTAATATGAACTTATTCACTGTTATGGGGCATATATACAACACATTTTTTTAGTTAATATATATATATATATATATATATTCTAATTTATTAATGTTTAATTTAATGTTTATTCTTCAAGGAGGTAAAATTTAATGTTGCCGAAGAGATAAAAAATAGTGTACATTCTCACTTTATTTTGTGAATGTTAACATTATCTTTAAACAATCATTTTCTTGTGATAATTTTTCCTTGTACGTTACATTTATCTTTAATAACCAAATTTTTTGTATCATGGATATTATTATTTATTAAAAACTATACCATTTTTATATATATTGTTTAGTTTGAATGATATTTTATTAAATGGGGATATATTGATAAATCTGTATTCTTTACTCAATAAAGATATTTAATGATAAGGAATTTTGATTCATAAATTAAATAAATTATTCAATATATGATGAATGATTTGTACATGCAGTTGTGGGTGAGGCCTAGTTGTAGATAACCACTCAATGCATTGTTGTGCCTCATAAGACAAATCAGTTGGCTAAATCAGATGTGTTTTACTTAGTGGTTTTAAACTATCTCGGGAAAGATCTTGAGAGTAAATATATTAATAATTCCTAAGATCATGGATTCCAATCATTAATCATTCCATCATTTATAATTATGTTACAATTAGTATCCATGATATTTTCAAATTGATATTATCTATGGACTCATTTTAATCTCATTTTGTTTTTTAAATGGAATGTGTGGTTAGTTATTTACCTTTCTATAGAGATTATGAGTTATCCTATTATGATAGTAAAGTTATTGATTATATGAAATATATGTTTAGATATCTACGTTTCCATACTGATTATGATTTATTGATTCATGATAGCTTACTTTGTATATAACCCTTACAGAGTATTTGAGATCACCGTAATTTTGTTTCAATTCCCTCTGATATGAAGAATTATTATTGAGATGAGTGAAAAGTTGGAAAAAAAATCCATTAATATGTTTTTTATTTTATTTCTCTTTGTAAAATGGGGTTTTTGTTTGTATTTCATACTCAAAAACTACTAAACCAATTATTCCATTAGGATTTTACCACGTGTGTCTAAAACAATGTAATAAGGTAGGCATAGAATCTGGGTTATGAGGGTCAAGGTAGTTACAATGTTTATCAAAATAGGGTTTAACTATTCTTTTTATTAAAAATAAATACAGATAAATGTAACTTTTCATTTGTTATTAGTAACTAAAAAAGACCACAATCAATAAAAAAATATCATTTATCACATATTAATGACTTGTTTTATCAAGTTCATAGAGATCAATACTTTTCTAAGATTGGAATTCGTCATAGTTATGATCAATTAAGTGTTACAAAGGGTGATACATCTAAGATAGAATTTTGTTTGAGGTATGGACATTATGTCTATAAAGTGGTACCATTTAGTCTTAATAATTTTCCCATTATCTTTATGGATTTATTGAACAGTGTATTTAGATATTACCTTGATCAGTTTTTGGTAGTCTATATAAATGATATTATAATATATTCAAAGAGAATGGAATATATGAATATCACTTTAGGATTGTACTAAAGACCCTAAAGAAAAATAATTTGAGTGAAAATTTTCAAAGTGTGAGTTTTGGAAACAAAAAGTTTCATTTTTAGGTCATATAATATCAAGAGATAGTATATAGGTGGATTTCTAAAAGATATAAGTTATTGAACATTGGATGAGACCAACCATTATGACTAAGATCTATAATTTTCTTATTCTGTATGGATATTACAAATGATTTATGGAGAATTCCACATGTCCTTCTAATCTAGTAACCATGTCAACTCAAAAGGGAGACAAGTTATTTTGTATAGACAAATATTAGGAAAATTTCAAGAAAATTAAGAGAATGTTAGTCAATGCACTTGTTCTTACATTACCATTTAATGGAGGAGGGATTGTATTATATCATTAGGAAGAAAATAATGTACTAGTATGCATTCTCATGAAATAATGATATGTTTATAGATTATACCACATGAAGATTGAAGGCTTGTGGGTAAAATTACTAAAATCGTGGTTCAAAATTAGTTGTGGTACTTTTTTCATTAATGGTATGGAGGAATTATATTTCTAGGGAAATATGTGATATATATACAAGTCATAAAAGTTTAAAATATATATTCATTCAAAAAGAGCTTCAAATGTGCCAGTGAATATTGTTATAGATGATTAAATATTTTTACTAATTAATACATTACTACCCTAGGAAAGAGAACATGGTTGTGAATGTTTCAAGAAAATTGGAATCACCTTTGGGTGGAAATTATATTAAAATTTCATTTAATTTATAGTTTCATGAAACAACAATAAGGGTTCTTTTCAACAAAAATTTATAATGTATTTATTTATATCTGAAAAAAATAACTGGTCCAAGGGTATTTATTCAATGATTTTGTTGTTGATCATCTGAAACACCCTTTTTGGATTACCAATGATTCACTTATATTATATAAGGGTATAAACCCTCTAGTGGTGATCCACATGTGCTCTTTTGAGATCTAAGAAATGATAATTGGTTTTCACATGATTGTGCATTGAATCAATTTTATTGTTTTTCGTCTTGATTACTCTATAATCCTTTGGGCTTTGAGGTGTTATTATAATTAATGAGATGAAGAGAGTATAAATTTTTGAAAGACAGATATACAGATAGATAGGGAGGGATAGAGATGTATGTTGTGTGTAATGATTCACAATTCTTAATTTTTTATTAATCCTTCATAATAGACATAACAATATATTTATAGGACTAGGGTTTCGGTTAAAATATTATTTAATTTTATACTATACCTTAAATAATATTATAATTTTTATTAAAACCCATATCACATAATAAAAATATTATTATTATTACTATTTTATCGTGCTTGTGATAACATGCCTAATAAAAAAATTATTTTACCAAATAATAAATTGATATTTATCCCTGGATGTGGTCTTGGTAAATTTGAACTCCCTGAAATTTATTTAATACCTAAATAAATATTTCTATTCAAAAATAATTATTTTATTCACAATTTTATGAATAAATATTTAATAAAATATTAAATAAATAAAAAAATATTTTATTCATAATCCATTGAATAAATATTTATTATATATTTAGATAATGAAATAAATTATTTATAAATAAAAATAATAATTATTTATTAATATGTGGATTATAATGATCAATAAAACATGAATAAAATTATTCCTCGGTCTTAAAAACATATTTTTCCAATATTTAAATTCATATATAATTTGATCGAGTTAAATGGAAATACATATTTTGTGAACCTCTATGATAATTTATCAGTGACATTAGGTGGGTTTTCCTAATGTCCAATATTACTATCTAGAAGGAATTCAATGAACCAAAGAGAAATAACATAATGTTGTAACATTAAAACCCACATATGAACACTCATTATGTTATATAGTTCTTTTTTCACAATATCTCATCAAACAGATTGCACATCTTTTCCACCAACCAAAATGTTCAATATATCTTTCTTTGACTATCTAAAATAAACATGTCTCTACAACATTGAAATGGAATTTAATGTGACTATTTTATTCTAATCAAAGGGATGATATGTTATCTTCCATAAAAATGGAAGGAATAAATCATTCCTCAACTTATCCATTAATAACATGTAAATTTTGACACACCCAACTTACCCTACATCATCTTAAAGATATGTGTCATGTTTTTCATTAAAAAAATATAATTGTGTGAGTCATGAAATGTGTTAATTATAATCATAAATTCTATAGACCATTATACATGATCACAATTTGGAATATCCAATGGAACCAAAACCTGAAGAATTCATACTAATGGGTCTATTATCATAATATTTCATCTTCAAGATTCCTACGTTTATACATCATGAGAATCCTTATCCAATTTAGAGTAATCCCATCTCCTAGTCATGTTAAATGTCCCCCATCATATAACATTATTTGACCGTAGAATTATTTTTAAGAATTTCATTATAGCCCTTCAAGATTATCAACATGGTCGAAAACTATTGTGACCTTGTTAATATGATAGATACCCTATGACATTATCATTTCAATGTTATGTAAAATAAAAAACAATATATGATAATATATTTATATTAATATTAACTTGTTTGAATATACATTTAATCTAAAGTGAAAATTAGTTTGTTATAGGGAACCAAAATCTAACAAACTCCCCCATGTACTGAATCCAACTACTCATGACAAGTTATTCCTCACATGATAAACATGATTCTTCTCAATATGGATATATATGAATGTTATATCACATTTCCATTGCAATGGTTAGTAAATCCACATGTTAGTGAAATAAATTTATTTATTGTAACATTACTACATTGGAAAATCCGTTAAGTAGTGATAAAACTAAGTATCAACCATTTGTTTTTATGTTAAAATATTGATATAATGAAAATGTAAACAATAAAATATTATCATCGTAATGATAAAACTATTTCTTTTGGAATAAACAAAAATTAGAGTAGTAAATTTCTAAACTACTTCTTCAGATACATCTTATGCTACAGTGTACTCAGTAATTGTAAATATTGAAACCACTGGTTATAATAGGTTTTCCTCCCACATTATCTTAGAATTTTCTTTGATCATATATCAAATATAACTAAGTATAGATCAGCTTAAAATTCCCATTATCACCAGTATTCATACTTCTCTAGATACTAGGAACTCTTCTTATTCTACTTTTTCAAGTATTAACAGATAGTTCTAACTGCAAGTCCATGCAGCAATATTGAAAAAATTTTATTTCTACATTTTATGTGTTGTGTAGTAGTAATATTAAATTTTAGTACATATCATGGAATATGAGATAAATTCCTAGCAGTTAATCTTGTGAAATCACTTTAAATATTTATAATACCTTCCTATTTCGAATCATGTTCTACTAGATGGATTATATTCCAACAAAAACTCTTTAATTAGTTTTTACATTGTTAATATATATACTATGACTTGATTTTTCAAACCCATGGATCTATTTTGTATATATTATTCCCTAGAACATAGTTTCAACATTAAGTCAAACTTGGATAAATAACATTCCTTAGTGTTAAAAAAATATTAAGATATAGCATTTGTTTTCTATTTGTTTTGAAAATACTTATCTTAAAAACTAATAGCACTCCTATAATAAATTATTGACACTTTTTATTTATTAATTTTTAAATGAATATTTTATGATCGTTACAGATGATTTATTTATATATTAGTTTATGTAATCAGCATATCTTAATGTAATTTATTGATGTCACTGACCCTATTAGATATTCATAGTAGATATTTATCACAGGTTCTCCATTTTTTCACAAAATATGGACATATTTAGATTGGAATCCTCTTAATTAGGTGGTCTTGACAATCAATATCCAGAAATGATGATAATAGAAATATTATTTAACACGTATAATTGAAAAGTATTTTAATCATGACGAGTGGTGAATATATTTTTTCATGAAATAAAACCTCCAATACTTTATCATTATATATTTTTATCATCTTGTACCATCCATATCTAGTTTCTCTTGAATTCTCACCAATAGAATCAAGACTTAGAATCATTAGGAATTTAGATTTCTTGGATCTTGATACACAGATTCCATTACTTGAATTTATACATTCTTGTTAACTATATCATATTACCATTTATTTATTATTTTTAGGAATATTTTTTATGAATGAATAATATATATAATACCCCCCATGGTGAGCATAAACTATATATTTAGTTATATATATTCCTACACGGTTTGTGTCTCTAGAACTGCTTCTCCCACTAAGCTCAGGGGAGTCTAGTATTCTTATACCAAAAGATGTGTATCCAGAAACTTAACCTATAAAAGTGAAGTATTGTACCACTATCTTAAAATATATAAGATTCCATTAAGAAAATATATTTGATCTTGACTACAGGTTAAAATCCATAGTGTCCATGGTATCATTAACTTGGATGAACATAAGTGTTTTTTATGTTTGTTTGTAGATAAGTCCAGCTTTTAACAAATTTTTTTCAACAACACATATGGAACTGTCCAAATAGATTCCTATCATATTAAATTTTAGATGAAATCCCTTATAAAATATTTTTGGAATATGGTTAGTTTTTTCTCTTTTATTTTCAAAATATGTCTTGGAAGGAATAATGTAATATTTGAAATATATATAGAGTTTTCATCATTGATCTTCCATTTACTACTGATTTATAAAAGGGAATGTGAGTTAGGGATAACCTTTAATCCATATAAATGATAAATGATTACTTGGATAAGATGTTCTCTCACAATCCTTCTGATATATTCATCAATATTTAATAAGTGCACCCATTTACTTCATTGGTAATTTCTAAGTTCATAAATAAAAATCAGTAAGTATATTATGTTACTTTTATCATTAGAACTATTAATTTGGCCATGTTGAACCAGCTCAAAAATATTTTTGATGTAACATTATTTTTAAAAAAACATTATATAAAACATGATAATTTTTTTGTACATCCATTATGTTAGATCAATTAAGAATAATATACATTAATTTATATAAATAGATAATCTCAATTCAGTTTTATTCAATAAATAATTTTATTGTTACAATCATGTAAGATTATTATATTTTATATTCATCACTCATTGTAATGGTTTTTTGAGAATCAAGAGTTACTAAAATTTTGTTTTATTATTTAATTATCATACCAACATTTATTTAAAAAATGAAATAATGTCTTTTTATGTTAGGACAGATAGTGAGATAAATTTTTTGGTCACAATTATTAAAACGTGAATCTACACAATTTATAAATGAGAAATAGTTGGCTCACCTTGGACAATATATGAATCACCCTTTATCAGTTCCTTTTGAGTTAACTCTACAAGAATTCCATTCCTTATCATTTACTATATATATATATATATACTTGTAGGTTTCAAGAATATAGTATTTAATACATAATATATGAGTAGAGACTTGAGGAATAGACCAGAAGTGAATGTAACTAATTTTTTCTTCAATTCATTGCAATTTATTTTCTAGTTCCCATTATTTTTACACAAGAAAACAAATATCCTTATATTAATTCTTCTTCCTTTTTTCTCTTCAAAGGATGTCAAGGGGTTGAGAAACTAGTGTCAACCAATCCTTTTCCTCTTGGTGAAGTATCAACAAAAGTTTCTTGAGGAGATTATCAATTTCATTTTTGGGTATTGGATAAATAAGGATAATCTTGGAGGTAAGGATCAAAAAATAAAATTAATTGATAATTATTTATCCAAGTGGAAGATGAATTTATCCAACTAATAAATATACCCCATCCTTTTGAAAGTATGATGAGTAGTTAGATTACCTTCTTCTAGTTTACACTAATATAGTGCATTGACGGTCTTATTTATTTAAAACCATTATTAATTTTTCTCAAGAGAAAATAGATGAGATATTATAGTGTAAGAATCCATGTCTTTATGTTTTATCATCAACTCTCTCATAATATTTTATAATATAATATAGTGTACATAGTAACCATACTAAACATATCAATAGTATGTATCCTTTTCAAATTCACTCACATCATGGGTTGGAAGAATAGAAATAGGGTATTTCAACATATAATGCAAAATTTATAATGATAATTCATTACGTAAAAAACTATAACATATTTATAAATTTTTATTTGTAAGGATTTACCCTGAGTTAAGGAATGATCACACTATTTTCATGGGTTTTCATTAAGTTTATAAAATAATTAAAATAGATGATTAGTACTTGATTTAAAATTTTGTGAGAAATAATAATATTTAATTGCCAAAAAATACATTTATACTTTAGGTTAAGGATTAATCTATAATGTTTTAATCAATTTTCATTTTGAGGAGAATTCCATTCAATGGGTTAAAATCCTTTAGAGTTTATCACAAATTTATGGTCTTTTCAATGTCTCTCCTGAGGGTTATTTCACACGATCATGATGTTTTAGATAGAGTGATCCAATCTATTCCATTATTTTCTTTTTTTCATAAAACTACCTTAGCAGAATTGTTCTTCTCATGGTGAGTGATAATAAAATCAAACCCATCAGAGTTGAAATATGTATGTTTCCCCCATCCATTTTTTGTATGTTTATGACATTATCCTCTTCACCCATGGAGAAAATAGATACATCAAGAATATCAAGAAAAATCTTCTATATTATAAAAAAGTCTCAAGTCAATATATTAGTTAGAATAGGTTGTTATATTTAGAAAATATATCCTTATGGCTAAAAAATTAATATATATAATGTGTTGGGAATTTGAGAGGGTTTTCCCCTTAATCTATCTTGATGTCTCCATGTTTTTGGGAAAACATCATGTCCGTAATTTTTATCATATAGTGATACAAATTAGTAATCAACTAGCCTCTTGGAATGGAAGGAATCTCTCAATGGCTGGCATGATCATTCTTATGAAAGTGATGGTTGTCTCAAAATTTGTTTACTCCTTTATTGTTTATAACTTACTAGTTTCTCTTATAAAAAGTATAATCACCTACAGCAAAAACTTTTTATAGAGTGGATGTATTTTAAAAGGAACGTTGTAACTATTTCATTGTAACAATATAGTCAACTGGTTGATTATTGAGGGATTGGGATAAAAATATCTTCAAATTAAATCAAGCCTTATAGGTTAATTTTATGTAGATACTGATCAATGATAAATATGTAGCTATTTCCTTTATAAGACTCATATTCATTATAAGGAGCAAATATGGAATTATAAATTGCTTGGATTCTTCTGTTTTTCTTTCTTTTAAATCCTATTTCTCCATGACTAAAATGAAATCTCATTTTCTGGTCTTCATTAACTCTTCTGTCAATTTATGTCTTGATAACTAGGAAGGTACGACTCTCTTTAATTCTTTAAATTCCACAAACTCTGCAATTAACACTAATGTGATTATTAAGGAGAAAATAGAGAGTTATTTGGGCTGACTTACTACTGTAATCAAAAATATTTTTTTGCAATACAATTTCATCAATGGAGAAGACATCCTTATCTGGTAGCTTACCACAAATGAAAATTTTTCCTCTAAATCAGCCTATAGTGTGGTTGTTCAGTGAGATTCTATGTGTTGGGATAAATGTCTTAATAAGAGCTGGATACCTCCTTCATGTATCTCCCTTGAAGGGAGTTTATTCAGGTCAGTATACTTATAGATAACTTCTTGTAGCATGTTGGAATCATTCTATGGTCACATTGTGTGCTTTAAAACCAGCATAGAGATGACTTCGATCATTTATTATTGATCTTTTTGACTACTTCCACACTATGGACTACTAATTCCGACCTGTTTGAGGTTACCCATCCCTGTAATATTGGTATTCAAGACCATATTTCTAATTGCACAAGGATACTTATTTATTATCAGTGGCATAATCTTTTATTATATTTTATATTTTAAATCATCCATGTGATATGGGATATTTGGAATAAAATAATCCATGAAAATGCCATTTTATTTTTTCATTAGGCTCTGAAATAAATTATTGTGGCTCTAAAAAATAAAAATTTCATTCAAAATGGTTTCTATGATAAATTTTTTCATTATTTTACAGTGATTAAACATTTTAGTTTTCCATGTTATTATTATTCTCATTTGTGATCTTTGAATGTCTAATGTATTCATCCAATTTTGGGATGGATTAAATTTAACATAGATGGATCTTTTTGAGGAAATCTAGGCCATTTTGGATTTGTGTTTGTTTTCAGAAATAATCTTAGTGATGTAATGGGATACTTTTAGGGTCCTTTTGGAATCACTACCACTCTAGAAGATGAAATTGTTGGAATTATTTCTATGATTGAAATAGAAAATAAATGTGATTGGTCTACCTTATGTATTGTATTCAATGTGATTCCAATACTATTTCATATGCAATAAGAAATAGAAATTTCAATCTTTGTTTTAAGCTCACTACTAAATGGAAAACGTGAAAGGATTATCATTGATTCGTGAATTCTACCAATTATATTTATTATGAAGAAAAAACATTTTCTGATGGACCTAATGATAAAGGGATTACTAATACAGATTCAAAATTCATCAATGACATTCTAGAAGAGATTTTTAATTTTAGAAAGTATATTAAAAAAATATTATATTTTTGGGGTATAATTTTGTTTTATTTTAATAATGGTTAATTTTCCTTTTGGGAAAATCATAAATATATTAAAAAATATTAATTAATTTTATTAATTTACACACTACTTAATCATGTCCCAACAACCCTCTCCATTAAATTCCAAATATCTAGTTTCTAGAAAATTATATTGGAAAGGATCTATATGAACCTTCCTCTAACCCCACTGATGGTTAGTCCATCTATTTGAAATCATTTAGTTTGGTAGTTATTTACCAACTGTGAACTTGATGCTCCATGATCTATTGAGTGGACTCCCCAATCATAAAATTATGACTTTGATTTCCTCATTACTTGCCTCCATGTTATATCAAGTCTTGTGAGGGATACTTCTCTTGAGGTAATATGGTTAATTAGTCTTATAATATTTATAATAACTCCTTATTAAATGTATATTTCCCAATTAGAGTTGTTAAAAAACTCAGTTATAAGTATTTCCTTCATAATCATTTTATATAAGGATAAGTCTTACTTAATATTTTGTTGATGGATTTTATTTGTTATGAATAAATTTTATCTTATTTTATATTTTACATGTTTTTTTAATATTAAGTGTATTTTATAAAATTAATTAACTATGTGAGATAAAATGTTAATGCATAATCAATTTATTTAAATTTCATCTTTTAACATTAATTCATTTAATTGTGTTATCATTGTTTTAAATTCATAAATTAATGAATTTATAGGTAGAAATAATTAAATATATAAATTCCCTGATCATGAGCTTATCTAATGGTTTATTTACTGAGATGAAAATAAATCAACCTTTGGACTATGAGATAATTTTTTGTACTAGTTTTGTCATGAGCTACATCCTTCCACCTATACACCATTAAATCACTTGAGTTGGAATTATTATGGTTCTTTCTTGAACCACCTCTATACACCTTGGGAAACTTCATTAATTACAAGTATTTATAAATCACAAGTAGGTGAGAGGAACAAGATGATTGGTTAAAGGGGATTACATAAATATACATGGATATGAAGGTCCAACATAACAATAGAGTTAGGGATAAATCATAAACCATCAATTAAATTTAATAATTAATTATATCCAACCCATTCATTAAATATAATTAGATAAATTCCATCACGTTCATATGTCTTGGTCAAGCTCATGATCCATCATACATGCATTGAATATGAAAAAGTAACTGGATAGCATTAATTTCTTATTTGTTCTTTATTATTAAGATAAACACACTTGAATTAATTAATTAATTCCCTTTCATCTTAGTGACTATAGAAATTCATTTGGAGATATCAATCATTAATATAATTCATGAAAAAAAATTAGAACCAATCATTATAGATTTATTAAAATAAATTATTTAATAATTTAAAATTCATTTAAACCATTAGTAAATTGTAAAACACATAAATTTATAATCAAAGAAATAATTTTTTAATGCTTCTATTTTAAATTTAATTTAATTCAATTCTATCATTAATTATGAGACTATAGAACATGTATTAACTAGCTACATGTCATGTGACTCATTTTTTATCAACCTGGGATAAACTTTTGGGGATTTGGTGTGTACCTTAGCTGGACTACATAGTGTGCACATGCTGGAAATATGTCGTGTATCATGGTTATGGTGTGTCTTCATAACTCACTGAAGGACATAACATATATTTTTTCAATGGGAAATAATGAACCATAGGGAACATACAAGAAAAATACATGTCATGTTAGTCATTACTTCTCCAACATTTCAATATCACATGAGTTTAACCATATTTAGGACCTCACATGATGAATGAATTTCATTACTAAACTATATATAATACATGAAGTATATTAAAACCACATGTTTTGTAATCCAACATTTCATGTTTTAGGTTAGCCTATTAAATATGTTGGTTGAAGTAAATGAACCATGAGTAATTACTTCTCAGTGCATCATGTATCTCATGATAGGTACAACTATATTTCACTTGGGTACTCAACGTGTACTCCAGCTACACATTGTGTAATCTCGTTCTATCTATATGTGTTCTTTGTAAAATACGAATGACATCCCTTATTGTTCACTATCTTTTCTTGTAATTAATAAATTGTGAATCTTTAATGAAGAAATTAAAATTTCAAAATCATATTAATTTAAACAATGAGATTAAAGAATTAATAATATATGAGTGAAATATTTTACCACTAATGAGTATATTGATAAGAAATAATATAAATAACTATAAATTTAAAACATGACCTCTCTGATACCACTTTTAGCTTCCAGGATCAATAGAAGTTCCTTTGGTTGGCATGATATTAAAATTTCATTTAATTTAGAATTTCCTGAAACCACATTAGAATATATTTTCATGTTAAAATTATAATTAATTTACTTATATACGATGAAATAAATACATGTCCTTAGGATCTTTCTTTGATGATAACGATGTTAATATTCTAAAATACACTTTTTGAATTATTATTGTTTCACTTATAGGATCCAAGTATAAAGTATCTCTAATATTGATCCACACATTATCATTTGATCTCAAAGTAACACCAATTGATTTTCCGATTCTTACATAGAGAATCATTTCTCTTGCATTGTCTTTCATGATCACTCTAAGAACCTTCCGTCATGAGGTGATCTTATCATTTTTGAGAGGAAAAGGGGAAGAAATTGTGAGAGAGATATAGATAGATAGATAGAGTCTTATATTACACATAATTATTCTTTATTTTAAATTTTGGATTAACCCTACATAATAGACATAACTATCTAATTAGAGAGATAGGTTTAAGGTTACAATGTTATTAATTTACATACCATCCCTTAAATAATATTTTAGTCTTTATTATACCCCATGCAAGATAATAATAATATTATTATTATTATTTTGTGGCACACACACTAACTTATGAAATAACAAATATTAATTACTAGATCATAAATTCATATTTTTCACCAGAAGTGGAATTGGTCCATTCAAACACTTCAATAATTTTTTGAATACCTGAATGAATATTTTTTTCAAAAATAAATATTTTTTCACAATCTAGTGAATAAATATATATCAAAATATTAATTAAATAAAGTAAATATTTTATTTATCATTAAGTGAATAAATATTTATTATATATTCACATAAAAAATAAATTATTTATTACCATGTGCATATTAGTGTTTAATAAATATTATGTAAAATTATTTCTCATTCTTCAGAATAATATTAATTCAGATAATTAAATTAAAATAAAATTTAATCGATATCAGTGGAAACACTTAGTGTGTAAACCTCTTAGATTTATTCTTATTTTTATTAAGTGGCCTCCAAAATTACTATTTTGAAATGGCTTAAGGCACCCAAGATATAGAACATAATTTCACAGTGTCAATAAACAAATAAAAGTTCTTACTATGTAATATAATCTTTTTGTCATAATATCTCATCAAGTAGGTTGCACATATGTGTCACCAATATATATGATCGATATATCTTTATTTGACTATATAAAATAATAAAATTTTAATAATATGGACATGGAATATAATGTCAAAATTATATTCCAATCAAAGGGTTTAGATATCAAATTCTATAAATATTTAATGTATAAATCCTTCCTTAACTTATGCATTGATAAATAGTCAATTAAGATACACCCAAAATACTCTGCATCACCATAAATATATGGAAACATGGATTTCATTACCAAATATAACTATGTGATTCATGAAATACATTATTGATAATCATAAATTCTAATGGCCATTACACATATTTAGAGATACAAATATCCAATGACACCAAAACATAAAGAATTCTTACTGGTAGGCCTTTTCTCATAATCTTCCATCATGGAGATTAAAAAGTGTCAACATTATGAGAATACTCCTCATATTCTTATGATTACTCAGATATTACATTCACATTCTACATTCCCCATTATTAAACATTATCCAACTATAGCACCATATTTAAGAATATCATCAAATAACTTAATGGATATCAACTTAGTGTGGATATTCTATGACATTATCAGTTTAATCATTACCCTTTTACATTATCACATAAATTATATGCACAATAAAAATCAATATATGATAATATATTTATATTTTTATTAACATATTTGAATATACATGTAATATAATGTGAAAATTAGTTGGTTCTAGGGAACTAACTCTAATAGGTGGAAGATTATCGGAGTCAAAAAGATCATGTTAGCCTATCAATGATAAGGATCATAAAGGATCCAATATTTCTGGATTTATAATGGGTGGATATAGAAATCATGAATAAAGGGGGGAAATATTATCTTTCTCAAATGAGTGTACAACCATATTACCAAGTGAGGATTAAAGAGGTATATAATGAATATGTTGAATAATATAAGAATTTTATAAATGGTATTGAGTTTAAACTTGATTATGATAAGGTTTAAGAATTGTGTTTTAGTTCAAACAAAACCATATTTTAAGGATTTATTGGATTTCACTCAGAGTTCATCATTATCTATTCATCTTATATGTAAAAAAGACCTATAGATATCTGAAATATTATTTCTGGTGGGGTAATATGAAGAGAAATATTGGAGATTGGATATCATAGTTCTTGTTATGTTATGATCTTAAACCTAAGAGATAGAACTCTAATATGATGTTACAGCCATTGAACTTTCCAAAATTAAAATGATAAAACATTACCATGGATTCTGTTGTTGGAATCTTCAAAATGTATAAAGTCCATAATACTATTTGGGTTGTAGTTAACCACCTTTATAAGTTAAAACAATTCAATAATGTCAAAAAATATTTATATCTTGATCATATTTTCATAATATAAATTTAATAATTGGTAATGTTTCATGGAACAAATCATTCTATTATCTATGATCAGGATCAAGGTTTGCCTCCATGTTCTGTTGAAGGAATCAGCGATATCTAGTTAAATTGTAGAATTTCAATATATGTTATCATCCTCAGATAGATGGTTTGTTTGAGATGACCATTAAAACACTAGGTTATATGTTTATATCTTGTTTAATGGATTTCAAATGTGGTTGGTATCAATACCTTCCCCTAGTTGAGTGTTCCTACAACAATATCTTCACTCAAGAATTGAAATAGATCCTTATGAATACCAATATGGAAATAAGTATAGAACTCTAATATGTTGAATTAATCTTAGAGAAAGAAATATATCAGTACTTGAGATATCTAAAGAAATGAAATATAACTTCAAATGCATTCCGAAACTTATCAAAGCATCCTAATGTAAAAAGAAATTTTTTTATGTAACTCATCGATGAAATCTAGAATTCAAAGTTGGTGAAAAGATGTTCCTAAACATTTATTCAAAGAAAAAGGTTATGGGATTTTAAAATAAGGTAATCTTGATCCCAATTTATATTTTTCCTTTCGATATTCTTGATCTTGTAGGTATGGTATCATGTCTCTTGGCACTTCCACAAAACTGCTCTCAAGTTCACGATGTCTTCTACGTATGTCTCTTAAGTATGTATATACTTGATCCATAATAAGTATTAAACTGATAGGTATTACTACTGGATAATTTTATTTCCAATGAAAAATAACCAAGATAAATCTTATATCTTAGAGAAAATGTTCTATAGAAGAAAACTACTCACATAGTTGGTGTTTTCTGGAGGAATCATAAATTTGAAGAATCTACTTGTGAACGTGAGGATTTGATGAAATAGAGTTATCCTCAATTTATTATATTAGTGTAGAATAATTTCAAGGGAAAACTCATTTTAAGGGGATTATAATGTAACACTTGTATATTTTAAAATATATTTCATTTCAAATAAATTTAATTTATTTGATATCTTGTGATTCACACAACCCTGAGCCTAAATGAATCATAATATAATACATTATTATATTATAACTATTTAATTGGAAGATATTAATAGTACTAGAAAAATTAGGAATAATTTTTTCTTTACACATGTATAAAATAAATTCATTGGTTATCAAATGATTAGAAATAAAAATAAATTCATTTAAAAGTAAAAGAGATGTTTTTCTAAAAAAATGGTTTTATTGTGTGTAATGTGTTTTTATCCTGATAAAATAAATTAATAATACTTTTGTAATTATTTTTATAATGTTTATATACTACATATTTTTAATAAAATATTTTGATATTTATCTAATATTGTTTCTAGTAATGGGATAAAAATAATCCTTGTGTTATACTACACATATTTTAAAATTAATTTAAAACACTTCAAAAAATTAATTTTTAAAAATGGATACCATATTTGAAGTAAAAGATAAAAAAATTCTAAAAAATTCCCTTTAATTTTTTTCATTACGAATAATAAACTTGGTAAATATTTTTCACCTCTGTTTGTGTAGAATGGGTAAATAGGGTAAAAACTTTGGTATGTGGTTTTAAAATTTCTCTACAACCTTCCTTTATCCAATTGGATTAGTGTATTTTTTCCATTTCTGTATAATTATATGATATATGTCAACTTACGTCTATATTTCACTTATTATGAATTTTAATTTAATTTAATAAAAGATTAAATAAAAAATGTCACTCTCTTAACTTTAGTGTCTTTGAAATTTTATATAAGGATACAAAGAATATAATTTCTATTTTAAATTATTATTTGAAATATAAATTTATTTATTATTATATTACTTTATTATTTATTTTTAATTATTGAATAATTACCTTAAAATCTTATGAAACATAGACATACTATTTGTTCAATAAATATAAAAATAAGAAAATGATTTCTAAAATATTAAAGGTAACAAAATTTGGATGAATTAATGTTGAAAAAAATTTATCAATTACATATGAAAAATAAAGTATATTTAAAAGAATTATATTCAAATTTAAACATTTTCTTAGTGTCTTTATTTTAAAATTAATTGAAAAGTGTCAAAATGACATTTAAGATATTTTCTGTACTTATTATTTTTTATATTATTCATAATCATAAAAATATTGAAATATGGAATGGTGGATAATATATGGTTGACAGTGTCATCCTTTTTCCATTTATGATCCTACTATTACCTTATAATTAAAATTAAAACCCATTAATTTTTAAAAAGTTATTACTATAGTTATGGTTAAAATTGGCTAACCGATGGGTTAATAAAACATATAATATTTAAAATGAAATCCAAATCATATATAAATTTAAATTTTTCATGTTATTTTTACCTTATACTATTTTATTTTAATACCTATCCATTTAGAATAATTTATCTTGGGAATGAATTAGTTATAATTTAATCATTTTTTAATTCCAAGTGTGTCGTTTCTCTATCATATAAAAGGACACCCCTTTGTTCTCTTCTTTACACCACTTTCAGCCATATATCTCTACAAACCCATACCCAATTAACTTATAAAGATCATTATACTCTATTTATAGGTGCCATCCTTCTTAGAAGGACATTACAAGAGTCCTTAAGAAAGTATCTAAATGAGGTTTCTTGAGGAACTAATAATCATCTTACCACACATTTTTCAATTTATTTACTCTTATACCACCTATAATTCTTTGATATTCATAATAAAATAATGACTTGTGTATTCAAAATATAATTAAATGTTATTATTATTATGGTATAACCATTATACACCCATTATTTCATCAAATGTAATGTGAAATTATTTCTTGTGCGTACGTGTGGAATATCAACTTCACATAAAGTTATAATCCATTTTTCATAACTATATTTCATGGATGGTTATTATGATGAATTTAATGCCTATATATGATATTTATAACATATTTATGTTTATAACTATTATATCACATATACCTTCTTACCTTCCAACCCATTGTAAAACAATAGCGTCGCTCGTGCATACGTTTAAAGTACCACCTCTACGAAGTGATGTGACTTGTTTTTCATTTCTTATTTACTTGGAAATTAGTAAAGATTTATTTAATGAATATAAATTATAAAAATTATATAATATTTATTCTTCATATTTTAATTATTAATTACATTTCCATTGTTACATCCATCAAAAAATAAAAATTGTATTCATGCATACATACGGCCTACCATCTCCATGAATGGTGTCATTCATTTTTATATATATATCTTTTATATATTACTCTAAATAAATATATATATATATGTTTGTGTGTTTTTGTGTGTGTGTGTGTGTGATTAATATTTTTTATACTAATATCATTATTATTGTTCTTTAGAAGATGTAAACACGATCAACGTACAAGTATTGGAATTAACAAACTGAAATTATCAGTAAAGAATGAAACAACTAACACCCAGAAACAATTATTTTGATAATAAATTATTGATAAATTAGTGCTTAAATGTTATAAGGAGATAATATATGATATTATAAGTATGTAAATTATTCTGGTATATAATTATAATAATTTTAAATTTATTATAAGGGAGGATATATCACATTAAAAGTAAGTATAACTCAAGGTAAGTGTTTATCATCTCAATTTGTCTTCTTTAGGACATATGTTATGCTATTCACTGATGTTCTTTTATATGGAGTTTATACATACCCTTTTAAATTTATTTTGAAACACCCTAAAATTATATTGTAGGAATATTTTATTTGATATTGTGTATGAATATAAATACAAAGCGTAGATAAGTATATAACAACCCGATACTTTACTATATATTTTACTATTTTAAATAAATTCAATCTATTTTATATCATGAAATAAACAAAATACCGAGTCAGTTTACATTACATGCAACAATGAGTTTCTTTGATAACTTGTGTTACTCACAAGACTGAGTTTTATAGAACGATAAGATATAACATAGATGTTAAATTGGAGGTTATGAATAGTATTTAATAAATTATGAAAATATACGGTTTAATTCATTATTTATAAATTAATTATAAATGAATATAGAATCTAATTATATAAAAAGAAAATTTTTTATGAAAACATTTATTATGCCCCGAAAATATTTTGTATTAATAAATTAAATTAAATATTTTTAGTGGATGATCTTAATGAAATTTTTATATTATATATTCAATAAACAAATTTTACGTTCATCTATAATATTTTATAGGTATAAGATAAGAACCAATCAAATTTTATGCTTAAAAGGTCTTATTTTTCTGATGACAGTTTTTTTGACTTTTAATGGCATGCATGTTTTAAAACTAAATTTTTACACTTTTATGAATTTTATTAGAAAAAAAAATTATTTTTTGAAATCAAAATTAAAAAAGGATATTAGGGTTATTTTTTGTATTTTTATGAGAAGGTTAAATTATTTATGAACAACAGAAAATACTGAATTTAATTGATAACTAAATGTTCATCTATATAATTAGTAATGTTAATAAACCTTTTAAATTTATTTTAGGGTAAAATTAGGTCAATTATAAATATATTAATCCTATTTGACTCATTAGAATCTTTTTTATATTAAATTTATATTATAAAACAATTCAAAATTTTGAACATTTTAACTTTAAAATCTCACTTTCTCATCACGTCTATAGGATTAATTTTAAATTAAATTCTTCCATTTTTTGTGTGTTCAAGTTATAAAAATTGATTAAATATTTTTAACCTTAATAATTTATAATTTTCAATATGGTCAACATATTTTTTTACCAATGTTATTAGTGAAAATGGTTAGTGTTAATCACAATTATTATGGTAAAAATGAGTCTACTTAATGGTTAATCTTAAAAGATAGGGTATGGAAATGACACAAAACATGTCCAAAACCCATTGGACAAACATATTTAGACCAAATACATTATATTATAAAAAATTACACAATTTTAGGAACTTGATATAAGGGATACCTACCAATATTGTTTACATTTTGGTATTTTCAAGAACACCACTACTCATCAATTATAAAAGGGAACTCACTCCACTAACTTATTCATACCTCCCAAACCATTTATTTTTTCCAAACCCTAGAAAATTAACCTAAAAAATTTATTCCTCTGATATTGAAATCCCTATCTTGGGTATAAAGAAAAACATTGATGGTTTTAGTGAAAACCTTAAAAGGATACCCAAAGAAGAAGTAATATTCCTCTAAATGAATTTTCATTTTGATTCCTTCTCCACATCCTAGAATTTATATTATATCATGATTATATAATAACCTTAATATATTAAATATACTTATTTTATTTTATTTTAATATTATGACTTAAAAATTCACACACATCCCTCAAATGGGATATTCAATCATCGTTCGTGTGTACGGCGAACTACCGCCTTGTAAAAAGATGTCATCTATTATTTCACTACCACATATCGTGGAAAGAAATACTGATGTAAATATTATAAATATATATATATGTGTGTGTGTGTGTGTGTGTGTGTGTGTGTTATATTTATTATATTTATAATTAATATATTCTTTTTTAATTATTATAAATCACATACCATCATGATTTCCATTTTTTACAATACGATAACGTCTTTCATGGGTGTGGCAGACTACCACCTCATGAAGCAATGTGATTCATTCACGCATTACATGGAATATATTAAGGATGGTTTTAATACAAATATTTGATATATATTACATAATAATAATAACTAAATGATAATATATACATATATATATATATAATTTATTTTTCATTCTCATTATACAAAAAATAAAACGGAAACAATGTTCATGCGTACGTACGACCTATCATTTCCATGAATAGTGTATTTCATTTCCTATAACAAATTTTATGGATTAATATAAATAAATATATACTAATATTATATTATATTTACATAATTTTTTTATTTTTTAAATGATGAAATCATGTTCTATGTAGGAGGTAAAAATAAAAATGACAGACAAACTCAAACAAGGCAATTAACACCTGAAACAATGAAAATAATAAAATATTATTAACAAGAGGGTGATAAGATGTCATAAAAGGATCATATATGACATTATAAATATTAATATGGTTATTATATATTTTAATAAAATTATTAAAACCATTATACATAAGGTTAAAAGTAATTCAACTAAAAAGGAGCACAAGGTATGGGATTTTGTCTCATTTTACATTTCATTGATGGTTATTTATAAATACACAAAAATTCAATTTTATATAGTGTATATACTAACCATTAACATGTATAATCATGAATAAATCATTATTTTTGGTATTTTATGTTTTAATTTTATTTATTTCATCTAAGGGTATTTTACATTCAAATTATCAAGTGGTAAAAGTTGTTGAACAATCACACTCTCTTTTTTTGATTGTTCAATTTATCTTAAAAATATTACTTTCTTGTAATAATTTTTCATTGGAAATTAAATTTATTTTTAATATACATACTATTTTATGATATTTATGATTATTTCCTATGCCATATACCATTTTTACATATGGTGTTACTATTATAGCTATATGATTTATTGGGGAAATACTAATTAATATGTATCATTTACTCAATACAGATATTTGATAGGGAAAATTATTTATGATTTAATTATATTACTCAATATATGATGAATTATTTAGACTTGTAGTGGTGGGTTGGGCCCAGACATTATATATATATCCAATGAATTATCAGGTCTCATAATATAAATCAATTGCCCAAATTAAACTGTCTTTTACCCATAATTTTAAACCCTCATATGATAGGTATTTATTGTATTGGTTTTCATGTTCCTTAAATATGATTCCAATAATTATTCATTTAATTCATTAAGAATTAAATTATTATTATTATTATTTATCCATGATATTTTCTCTTTGACATTTTATAGGGATTTATTTCATTCTCAGTTTATTAATTAAATGGCATTTGTTTCCACTATTTACCATTCCATATCGATTATTTAATATATCAAAATGATAGTCAAGTTGTTTTGAATAGAATGTGTGTTTATTTATAAAAAATTACATGATTATTATGCTTAATGATTCATGATATCTTCCTCACTTCTTAACCGTTATGGAGAATTTGATCTCTACATTTCTTATGTTTCCTTTCCCCTTGTTATAAAAAAAGATATATTTTAATGTGTTTTCAAGGATGAAGTTTTTTAGGATTTGTTATGTATTATGTTTAATTTTATATTACCAATGTAAAATGGGTATTATGTATGTATTTAGTTCTCTAAAACTAATAAAATTATCATTCCTTTAGGATTTTATTCTTTATAATCATGTCATTGTAACAAAGTAAGGCACCAACTCTAGGCTTCTGTGGGTGGGTTCATTATATTTATTATTATAAGAATTATAGTAGAAACATTGTAAACTATAATTAGGAAAACATATATTATAGAATAATAACCTATAAAATAAATTAAGTACACGTATAGGAAAACATCCCAACAAAATCATGTTTATGATTAAGAGATTATATGCCAATAAATTTTCTATTTTATATTAATTATTTTACTAGTTTTTGTATTAAAAAGTATGTTACATAATGGTATAATCTAATATATTGTATATCATTTTTTATAAATGGATCCTAGAAGGAATAAGGGTATCAATACTCAAGGAAAATGTAATGTTTTTCCCACTGATAAATCTAATAGATATAGTGTAAGAATAGATAATGTTATGGATACATTAGGATAACTTAATAACATTATGACAAATAACCTTTCTTGGATGGAGAAAACTATTACAATATGAGTATCTTGGATGTTATATCATATTATGGGATAGAGGACCACAATTGTTTTTGGGACTACTAATCCAATTTAAGCCATGCAATTTATTGGATAAGATATTTATGGAAATAAGATGCGGTGAAAAATAAAAATGTTACACTTGCAGTAAATTATCCCAATGGTGATATTGGCCAATGGTGGTCATTGATCTAGAACACTAGGGAGTAATAGGAAATATAACTCATCAAATGGAAATATTTTATGGATATATTCTTTAAAAAATAATCCTAATAAATAAAATGATATGAATATAATGTTCCTTGGTTAAAATAAAATGGAGGAATCGGGTGTTTTGGAGTAAGAATCTACCTATACAAGTTTATCTAGGTATTCTATAGATTACAAACACAACAAGGAACTCAATATTTACCACTTATTTTGAGGTACTAAGACATATCTCCGAATGGAGATGTTTCCTCAAAATGTTTCCTCATTTGATAAAATAGTTTTATTTTCTATCAAGATAGAGAAATAATTATCCATGTTTATGGCTTCAAAGGGATGTAAGAGAAGAAGAGGCGGGTAGTGAAAATAATGGATAAAGGGAATAATGGAATGAATGATTTTCTAACATGTGTTAAATATGAAAAGAATCATCCTGGTAAATGATTAGAGGGACTGGGAGTTTGTTATATGTGTGTAGAAAAGGTTCACTAGGAAAAAGAATGCAAAGTGATGAATGAATCTACGGATATTTAGTGTCTCAACTATAAGGAGATGGGGAACTATGAAAATGAATTCCCAAATAATAAAGGTAATATAAATTATAAGAATCTAAGGGATAAAGTTAAAGATTATGAAATTAATTCAATCAAAGTGGAATGATTACTATTTTTGTGTATTTGGATCCATAAAATATGTTGGAAAATTATTTTATTGATGATATTAGAATCATAAGGATTATGAAATGTATAAGGATTTCACTCCAGTACTGTTTCTTAAATTGTTTGAAATCATGTATTTAATAGTACCAAGAAAGGAGGAAAGTTGAAATTCTTGTAAAAACACATGATTAAGGGAAACATAAACCTTAATATGTTCCGGATATTGAGATAATGATGTTGGGATAAATAGATGATTGATATAGATAAATTAAATTGGATAGTTCTAACTACCTGGGAACTAATTAATGATTTCTTGAAAATGTGGTTTATTCCATCATTTGTGGAGTTTATAGATTTTTTGGATTTAGGTAATATATCCAATAATCTATGTTTTACTTATGGAAAAAAAATCATGTATGTTTTTAATAAGGTTTTATGGTTATTCAAGTTATTAGCATGGTTCAAGAGAATACATGGTGAAGGTATTAACATGTTTGGTATGTGATGATTTAAAGAAAATCATGTTATTTATATTATTGATAAGTTCATTTTGAAAAATTAATATCCTTATAAATTTTTGGATATTGATATTTATTAAGGGACATAAGATTAACCATTTATGAAACGGTTTAAGTTGAACTTTGGACATGGTTTTAGAGTTTAATGTATTACATCATAATATGATGGAACCTGTGCTACTATATAAGGAAGAAATAATTTAAAAAACAAGAAAATGATATGATTTTCTTTATCAAATTGACACTTATTATGTAAGAATATTTTCTTATTTTCTTAGAGAGTGATATAATTCCTTAACTCTAATAAAAAGGGTCTTGAAATAATAATTTTTTCATATTTTCATCATTTTGATGATATTAATGAGCTTTTTTCACACCATTGGTTTATTGATTTGTGGTTATTTAAATTATATTAAATATGTTTTATATCACTCTCCATCAGTATTTGTGTGTTGTTTTTCTCTTCCATGTCCTAGTTTTTATTTCCCACTATGTTCTCTAATTGGGAAACCTCATTTTGTTATTTTTCAAGATGAATTTTGTACTTCCCTTTCACTCTTATTAAGAGGATGTTTTATTAATTCTTGTAAGATGTGATTTTTTCAAAATTGATATTTACAAATTTTAAACCCTTGATTACCAAGACCATGTTTAAATTTTTAGGACACGATTTAATTAAGGTGGGGATAATGTAACACCCCTAAGTTCTAAAGTAAAGAATATTATATTCAATAACATGTATGACACAAAATACTAAGCATAGAAAGTAATATAAAACCATGATATGTTAATAAATATTTAAAATTTTAAATAAATTTATTTTACTCTATATATTTCAATGGACACAATAATAAGTTATCTTCTGTTTCACGCAACAATGAGTTTCTTTGATAACTTGCTTTACCCCCAAGACAGGGTTTTTCCAAACAAAAATATATTATAAAAATATTATAATTTCAAATAATTTGATATATCATATATATTAAAATCAAGGGTATAAATATTATTTAATTACTTATAAAAATATATGGTTAGATTCATTTTTTACCAATTAATTGGAAATTAATATAAAAACCAATTGAATATAAAGGAAATGTTTCTATAAGAAAGATCTCTTATTATAGTCCAACAATATGTTAAATTAATTAATTAAATTAATTACTATTATTTGATTATATTAATTAAATTTATATAATATATATTCAATAAAATAATTTACATTCATCTAAAATATTTTATTAGAATAAGATAAGAAAAAAATATAATTTTACACATTAAATGTTGTACTTTTCTGAAGGCAAGTTTGTCGAATTTTAATGGAACACATTAATTAAAACTAAATTTTGACACTTTTTATAAATTTAATTTGAAAAAATAAACTTAATTATTAGAATTATAATTTCAAAATTATCTTAGGGGGATTTTTTTGTATTTTTATGAGAAGTTTTATTTTTGATGAATGGTGGAAAATATTGAAGATAATTGAAAATTGAATTTTCATATAAGTAATATGTAATGATAAATTGGAATTTAAATTGGTTTTAAAGTAAAAATTATATATATTATACATCTATTAATACTATTTGGATCATTTGAATCATTTTTATATTAAATTTAGATATAAAACATTTTAATTTTTTGAATATTTTTACTATGAAACTGGATTTCTCATCATGTTTATTGGATTAATTTAAACTTAAATTAATATATTTCTATGAGTTGAATTTCTAAAATCAATTCCATGTTTTTAATAATAATAATTTATAATTTCTAAAAAGTTTAACCAAATTTTTGAAAATATTGATTATCCTAAACAATTAATATAAATCAATGTGACTAAGGTCAAAAAGAGTCTAATCAGTTGTCAATATTAAAGGAGTAGGTGTTCAAATGAACAAAAACCTATAAAACGCCATAATATGTACATATTTGGACCATATCCCCAATTTTATTTAAAAAGTTTCATTATTTTTGGCATATTATGTAAGGGAGACCTCCCAATAGTGTTTACATTTTGGTATTTTCTTGAATGCCATGCCTCCTCCACTATAAAAGGTCCTCACTCCCCTAAATTATTCATAATACCAATAAATTTGTCTCATACAACCCCTTATAAATTTACATAATAACTAACCCCATAATATCATAATTATTATCTTGTTCCGAAAGAAAACCTTTGAAGGTTTTAGTGCAAACCAAATAAGGATTTCCGTAGAAGAGGTAATGTTCTTCTAAAAGAATTTTCATTTTATTTCCTTCTTCACATATTTGAATTTATATTATATAATTATTATTTAATAAACTAAGTATATAAAATATATTTATGTGTTTTTATTTTAATTTTAAATCCTATAAATTCACACACATTCATCAAATGGGATACACAATCATCATTCGTGTGTACGGCGCACTACCGCTTCACGAACTGATGTCATTCGTTCTTCCATTACCACCTCTCATGGTTGATAATAAGGATATAAATACTATTTACATATGATATTTATGATTTATATATTCTTATATAATTATTATATAACACTTATCTTCATTATTTTAATTTTCTATGAATATGAAAATGTCGTTCGTTTATACTACAGACTACCACCTTACGAAACATTTTGATTCATTCACGCAGTACATAAAATGTATTAAAGATGGTTTTAATAAAAATATGTGATATATAAGAAAAAATATTGATTATATAATGATAATATATATATATATATATTATGTTTCTTTCTTTCAATATGATCAAAAAATGGAAGCAGCTTTCATGCGTACGTACAGCCTACCATCTCCATAAACGATGTATTTATTTACATCAACAAATTTTATGTATTATTGTAAATAAATATATTATAAGTATATATGATATTAAAATAATTGTTTAAATTCTTTATATGATTAAATAGTGATCTAAATAACAGGAATAAAAAATAACAAGTTAAAACATACTCAAAAAACAAGTCAATTAACACTTGAAACAATGAAAGTGGTGAAAGATTATTAAGAAACGGGTGATAAGATGTTATAAAAGGACAATATATGAAATTATAAATATTAATATAGTTTTTATATATTATAATAACCTTCCTAATCCATTTTTAATGAGTTAAAAGTGAGTTTATCCAAAAAATATCCCATATTAAATAATTTCATCTCAATTTACATTCTTTTGAGACTTATTTGTTATTATTAAAAAATTTAATTTTTAAGGTGTATATAATGACCCATGGAATGTATTATCATTAATAAATAATTATTTTTGGTATTTTAAGTTTTAATTTTATTTTACTTCATCCGAGGGAATTTGACATGAAAATTACCAAGTGGTAAAAGTTATTGAAGAGTCTCACTTCCATTTTTGATTGTTAACTTTATCATGAAATAATCAATTTCTTATAATAATTTCTCATTAGAAAGTATATTTATTTTTAATTTCCATCTTCTTTTATAATTAATATGATTGTTTCCTAAACCATATTACATTTTTATATTTTTTTTACCTTGAATGTTATATGACTTGTTAGGAAAACACTAATAAATTTATATCCTTTACTCAATACGGATATTTGATAAGGTACATTGTTTATGATTTAATTAGATTACTCGATACATGAGTAATTATTTGTACTGGCTATGAATGGTGGGGTTTAGACTTTATATATTCCCTTCATGCATTGATAGGTCTCATGAGACTAATCAATTGGCCAAATTAATCAGTTTTATACTTTTATTAATAAACCATCTTATGAAAGGAAATAAAAGTATAGGTTTCCATGTGCCTCTGATATGAAGTCCAATGATTTAGATTTTCCTTCATTGAGAATTTATTTAATGTTATTATTATTTATCCATTATATTTTCTCTTTGGCATTATCTATGGATATATTTTATTCTATATTTATTTATTAAGTAGCATGTGATTTGTTATTTACCTTTGCATATTTATTGTAAATTATCTCACCATGATAGTCATGTTATTTTAATGTAATGTGTGTTTACTTATCATCATATCAATTTTGATTATGCTTATTTATTATTTATATATTCCATTGTAGTTAACCCTAGCTGTGAATTTGATCTCAACCTTTCAAATGTTTCCTTTCCTTGGGTTATAAGGAAGATATATTTGAATGAGTTTTTAAGCATGCCGTTTATTATATTTTGTTATTTAAGATGTTTTATTTTCTATTCCCAAAATAAAATGGCTATTATATATATATATGGTTCTTTAAAACATCTAAACTTATCGGTCATATATCAGGAATATCCTTATTATCATAACATATAATTTTTTATTTTATGTCATTATTTCATGGGTATTATGATTCTAATGTTAATAAAAGTGGTAAGATATTTCTTTTTCAATCTCATTATTTATTAGGATTTTTTATGATTAAGGGTTTTATGATAAAATATTATGATATTAATCTCAAAAAAATTAATAATTTTTATTTTTTTCTAGTTATTTCATGAGAATGCATTCCTTCCTTTTATTTTTAATCACTTTAAAAACTCAAGATATTGAATAGATATTTTTTATGTAAATTTGGATCTATTTTATTCTTCGATTGAAAACCCTTTTTCATCAATATACATTTTTTCTAAAAATGTTTTCATGAATGTTATTAATATAATTATATTATTTTTAAATTTCATTTTTACAAATGATTTGTTTCTTTTCAAATTGGTTTAAAAGGAATCTTTTTTTTTCATTTTCAAAATACAGTACTTTTTTACTATTTTTAAAAATATATGAAAGAAATATTTTCTTTGAACATATAAGGAATGAAAAAAAATTACACTATCTGGATCACTCTATAATTTGAAGGATCTTTTACAGGTTTCCAATTTTTTTAATGAAAATGATTTCCATAATATTTTGAAAATTTTTAGATTATAAAGAATTGATTTCAAAATTATATGGGTATTATCCTCAAGAAATATTCCAGGGAATATTTTAAGTGAATTTTCATCTAATGGTACATCCTTTGATGTTTCTTATACTTTATTGGGGATATAATTCAATGATACAACCCTTATTATCTTTCTAGATTGTTTATGGATATGATGAAAAGATGATTATGAAACCCATTTATTTTCCACGAGTTATAAAATGATGAATTGATGATATGTTTATGAGGAAAATTTCTTTTCCATGGGTTATAAAATAATAAAATGGTCATGAAACCCATTTCCTTCCCACATGTTATTATATGATGAATGCTTTATTAAACTATACCTAAAAAATATATGATTATCATTATATGATAGGTGGGCCAAGAATTATTTATCCCTCCATTGGATTGGGTCAATATGATTATATCATGAGATAAATAGGACCGGAATGGGGAGTGAACCCAATTTAGTAAGGGACTCTATCTACTATAATAAACTTGGGAGTGATCCTTGACTAATATAATGGAATGAAGAGGGAATCAATTCCATTATGATAGTCTTGGAAGTGATTTTTGACTACTAAGGAAATAATTTTCTATGCTTATGTGTATGAAAAAATTCTATATATTATGATAATGAAATGATATCATAGATTATGTTCTCTGATTCCTTTATGATTCATGTATTATAAACTTCACATATTTATTCCATGACTCAAAAATATGATCTATAGTATACAGGGAGTAGTTTTCAAATGTTAATCACATGTTCTCATACCATTATTCTTGTGTATTGATTAAGTGATCATTAATATCTCCCATTTTTACTAATACTAAGCATATAAGCACAAAATTTATTATGTTTCCATTTCCCCATCTTATGAAGAAAAATATTAAGTATGATATGTCTAAGAAGGGTGATAGTTATGAAGAACATAGTGGGAGATTATGTTTTCCCCATGTGAATAATTTGTTTATGTGTCCAATTTTCTACAGGAACTAGACTGATACTATTCTAGAATAGATAGGGATAAAGCGGTTAAGGAACAGAGGTTGGGGGGAAAGGGACCCAATTTGGACGTGCCCAACCCAAACTATGATTTGGAAACTATGGGATAAGGCCCTTTGGTCAGACCCTTTCTAACATTAAGCAAAAGATTTGAAGTAATTTCAGAAGGCATGTTGATAGAGGGTTTGGATGTTGATGTTGTGGTAGGAGGTGATGATGATGGGGCCTTTGTGGAAGGGAACAGGGATAAAAGGTTGGGACATGAGGAAGTTCTTGTGATCGTGTAAGAGCCTGTTAATGCAGTTTGGTGTCTTGCCTTGATTGATAGTAACACACCTGACCAAAGAAGTGGTAATGTTAATGGATTCAAGGATATTGCCTCAAAGAACAAAGGGAGAGACCTCTCTGGGGGTGATAAAGAAAATTTGAGTGGTCCAACCTATCTTTCCTACAGTGACATTTTGTATAATTTGAACAAAAGGAGGACTGAGTGTGAAGGATCTTTGTCTGCTGCACCAAGAAGAAGAACAAGAAAGAACTACTCTTACCCACTGTGTCCAGTGAGTACCAGATCTTCTTTTAAGTAGGATAGCGGGGTGATTATTGCTTTCAAAAAAGATAGATTGATCAAGCAACCTTGCCCAGTGAAGCCTTCACCAGACCAAATGAGGAGCCGGGGGTAAAGTGATTATCTTTTGAGGTGGAATGAATCAGCTTCGAAATGGGAATCAGCTACGGCATAAGGGGACTCTTGTGTGGGATTCGGGGATGATTATGGATATTATGATATGTATTCCTGTGCTGATTTGTTCGGTTTATGGATGTACTACATGTGCTTGTTTTAAGAGTGTTTCAAGCTGTGATCCAGTGCAGTTTAAGGGGTGTGCGGTTTCTCACTTTACTTAAAAGTTCTTGAAAATAAAAAAATATAATTTTTAGTCAGTTATACAATGAATATTCATTTACTAATACAGCACCATGAAATTCTAAAAGAAGAACATTTAATTTGATAGTGTGTACAACACGTAACACCATGATTATAAGAGAATATAACAACCATATAATTTACAATATATTTATTTTTAATTAAATTAAATATCTTTAGTATATTTCATTACATGAAACACTTCTAAAGATTTTTTTACTTGTAAGACTGAGTTTTACTGAACAATAATATACTATTATTATTATCATTTAATAAGATAGTTTTCTGATATATGTTGTAAGGGAAGGTGTGCATAGGGTTACCTAATTTATGAAAATAAATATTTAACACATTTTTATTATTTATATAATGATTAGAAAAAAACATTAATAATCATTTTAAATGAAAAGAAATATTTTATCAAAACAATATTTGTCTAAAATATGGATCAGTCGCTCTATTAACACGTAATTTAGTTTTTATTTTTAAAACTTTTAGAGAATTTATATTAAAAAATAAAATTATTTTTGAAAATCATACTACCCTAATTATATTAGGTAGATATATTTTTATTTTTCTAATAAGTTCATTTTTTTTATGAATAGTAAAAATTACAGAATGTTACTGGAAAATTTTCTTTTCATTTAAATTATTTCTACAATAAAATTAGAATTTTAATTGGGTTTAAAGGAACATTATTTAAATTTTATATAAATTAATACAATATAAGAAATTTTAATTTTTTTTATGTTGAATTTTTATATAAACACATTGTAAACTTTTGAGCATTTTCACTTTAATAACTCACTTTCTCATCACATCTACGGATCTAATTTTATATGAAATTATTCTTATTATGTGAGTTGAATTTATAAAAATTTATTCCATATTAGGTATCATTTTAATTTAAATTTTCTAATAAGGTCAACTTAATTTTTTACTATCCTAATTAGTGAAAATAGTTAACATTAATTACTCTTATTAAGGTTAAAATTATATTTTTCATATTACATGCATTTGTATTAAAATTAATTTCACATACACACATTAGATTATTATTTAATAAATTTTATTCAATATTTATAATCATTATGAATAAATTATCTAATAAAAACTAATTTTAATCATAGTATTATTGAAAAAATTACCTTGGTAAATAAAAAAGATACTTGGTACCTTGGTAAAAACTAAAAGGGTGAATTTCAGTAAACATAAAGACCAAGGAATAACATTATAAAAATGTATTTATTTTTGTTATTTTAAGGTTTTCCTCAGCCACATCAACCCTCCCATCCATTATTGATCTATTTGATAGTCAAATTTGATCCAAAAGTGAATACTTTTGGGTATTTACTCAAATGACACTCCTACTTAATTATAAAAGAGAACTCGCTCCTATCACTTATTCACACCTCTAAATCCATTTAGATCAAACAAAACCTTCTTAAAAAATTATAAACATCCATCCCTTTATCTTAGAAGAATTATTATTGGATTAAACTCAACCTAAGAAGGATTTAGTGAAAACCTATGGAGGATACCCAAAGAAGATGTGATAGTCATCAACGAGTGTCTTTATTTTACGTCTTCCTCCACCTCCTTCAATCCCTTTTAAAAAATTATGATAATATATCCTCAGTATATTACATATACTCGAATGTTTTTGTAAAAATTTCATGACCTATAACCATCTGAACATCCATTAAATATGTTACAAAATTTTCATTCATGTGTAAAATGGACAACCGCCTCGTGAACTAATGTCATTCATTTTTTCATTTTCACCTCTCAAGGTTTGGTATGATGAAATATATAATGTATCTATATATATTATATTTATATAATATATATATTTATTCATTATATCATGTATACCTTATTACATTCCATTTAATATGAGATATGATAATGTTGGTTTTGCGTATGGTGGACTACCACCTCGCGAAGCAATGTGATTCATCTTTCACTAACGCTTCACATAGAAGGTGATAAGGGTGAAGTTAATAATTATATTTGATATCAATGAAGTAATTATAATATTAATGACATATTTATCATATTGTGAATATAATTTATATCATTTTCTTTTATAACTTTTCACTACATGAAATATTATATTGTTGTTCGTGTATATGTGGATCACTGCCTTCATAAAGCGATGTGACTCTCTTTTCATCACCGCATCAAATGAATTATATAAATATTTATATTTAGAGATATAATATTATATTTATGATATTATTATAATTACTTTAAGATAAATATTTAATTACCTCAATTCCATAAGGATCATTGAACATGTAAACATTACTCATAAGTACGTACAACCTACCATGTTCATGATCGTGATGTACTTCATTTATCAAAATCATAATTCATGACTACTAAAAAAGTATAATTGAATTATAAATATTATAATTATATAAGGATTTTTATTTTTGATTATATCGAATTTTATAATATACACAAGAACCATAACTTTCATAACAAAGAACGAATGAGAAAACATAGTAATTAAAACCCTAAATAAAGAAAATAATGAAATATTATTAAGGAACGGGTGGTAAAATGGTATAATAGGATCATATATGATATTAAAAATATAATAATGGTTCTTTTATAAAATAATAACATATTTAAAATCATTATAAATGAGTTTAAATAATGTTTAAATAAAAGAAAACATGAGGTAAGGGATTTCATCGGAATTCACATTCATTGAGTCTTAATTGTTATTATTCACTTTTATACAGTGTATATACTACCCCTTTGACATTTAATATCATGAATAATTAATTATTAATTATATTTTATTTTTAAATTTGAATTATATCATCCAAGGGTGTTTGACTTGATAATTACAAAATTGTGAGATTTATTGTGCAATCTCACTTTCCTTTTGGGATTATTACATTTTTCATGAAACAATCACATTCTTATAACACTTTTTCATTGTACATTAAATTTCTATTATATATCCATTTTATTGGATGATAGATATGATTATTTACTAGACCATATACCATTTTTATCAATTGTTTTTACTTTGAAATTTATTTTATTAACTAGGTAAATATTTATAAATCTATATAATTTACTAAATACAGGTATTTGATAAGGCACATTGTTTATGAATTAAATAAATTATTCAATATATGAGGAATGATTTGTAACTATATTTATGGGTTTGTATTGATATAATATATCCCCTTGAAGCATCAGTAGGTCTCATCCGACAAATTGGTTGGACAAATTAAACAGGTTTTTACCTGTAGTTTAAACCATCTTATGAAATGTTTTGACGTTAGAGGTATCATGTTCCTGATTCATGATATAAAATAAAGAAGCATTTATTTAATTAAAAGTTTAGTTATTATTATCCTAGATATTTTCACTATGAAATTATATTTGGATACATTTCATTCTTATTTTAATGCTTAAATGGCATGAGTTTTCATTTATTTACCTTTCCAATTGATTATGACTTATATATTCACGAAATCAATTTTTTTAAATGGAATATGTGCTCTGTTATTTACCTTTCCAGGTTTATTATTCTTATTGATTCATGGTATCTTACATTGTACTTAACCCTTAGTGGTAATTTGAGCTCACCCTTATTCTGTTTCCTTTCCCGGGGATATGAAGAAGAGATCTTTGAATGAGATTTCAAGGATGCAGTTTTTTTCTATTATTATGAATTATGTTTTATTTTACTTTCCCAATGTGAAGTGGCTATACTTTATATATCTTTTTATAAAAAACTATTAAATTATTCAGTATTTCTGTATGTGATTCCTTATATCTATGCCAATTTAATAAATTAAGGCACCACCTCTAGGTTACTGGGTTCGGGGTCTCTACAGTTGGTATCACAGGATGTTCAGTAGAAACCTTAGAACTAGATTTATGAAAACATAATTCAGGGAACATGTAATTATGATAAAATTTGATGATAATCATATAAGAACATCCTAATGTTTTTCTAAGGTAGATATTATATGGTTTTTCGTATAAATTCATCCCTTTCTCGATAATACAAGTGTACTTGGTGATGGCATAGATGTACCTAGGAGTAATAACTCAGAAAATTGTATATTGGTATTGACTATATTTTCACTTATGCATGACCTTTTCCTTATTACACACATTTTTTGACACTCTCAAAGGAAACACATAGGGTAATATCCATTTTATTAACAAAACATTATGAATAATTTTCATATTTAGTTTTTCCTAAAGAAACCAAAGCTTATTGTTTGAGTTTATCAATTCATAAGTTTTAATTTAAGAAAATTATTACACCAATTTTTTAATTAAAAATTTTGATTTAAGTTTCCAAATTTTATGAACTAATATAGTATAATAAATTTATTAGAAATGTAACCAAGAAAGAGAAAGGGTATCAATACTCATGCAAAATGTACTTATTTCTCTACTATGGAATCCAATATAACTCGAATTGGAACTGGGAAAGTTGTGGTTATATTGGGGCACCTTAATCAGGTTATGAAAAATAAACTTTTCTATATAGAGCAACCTATTATACAGTGAAATTCTACTATGTTGGACCACTTTATTTGATAGAGGCCCCCATAATTTAGTGGGAGTACTGATCAAGAGAAAGGTGATGAATATATTATGTCTCTGGAAAAGATATTTATAGTGTTGGGATATGGTGAAAGGGAAAATGTTTCACTTTCAGTGTATTGTATAAAAGGTGCTGCAGAACAATGGTGGTTGTTAATCCATAATACTATAGAGGAATAGGAAATAAAGCACATATAATGAAATGAATTTAATGATACATTATTTAAAAAACATTTTCCCCTTGTGAAATTAAATGAGATGAAGAGAAGGTTACTTATCTTAAATAAAAAGAAGAAGAAATTATTTCTAAGTATGAGGATAACATTAAAAAGATATCCAAGTGTGTTATGGAATATATACACAACATAAAGTTCAAGATTGACCACTTATTTGAAGCTCTTAATCCTACTATGTGAAGGGAGTTTCTCTCCCAAAAATTTTCTTCATACGATGAAATAGATTTATGTTCTACCAACATAGAGAAACAATTATTGAAGACCTATGGATTAAAAAGGAAGTAAGATAAGAAGCAAATTCTAGAGAAAATGGATAAATGGATGAAGGGAAAGAAGTATTTTCCAATCTGTGATAATTTTCTAAATAAACACCTTGGTAATTACTCAAACGAAATGGGAGTTTTCTATAATTAGAGAGAGAAGGCCACCATGCTCATGATTTCAAGAATAAGAACTATGTTTCTATTGTTAAATGATTTAATTGTAAGCGTATTGGGCACTACACAAATTAATATCTCAAACATAAATGAAAGATACCTAAAAATAATTTAATGGATCATGGTAATGATTTTTATATTACCATAGATGAGGAGTAAGGATTAATGTTCTTGGATTTGGATTCAAGAATTATGTCATTTGAGTATTTTATCAATGGTTTTATTATTATAATAATTATTTAATTTATAATTATTTTACTATAGTAAATGTTTGTTAAGTATTTGATTTCATGTGTTGAACAGTACCGATGAACAAGAAAAATTATTTATTGAAAGGTTGAATTACTTAGAAAGCATATAATTGAGGTTAAGATAACACAAAATATTTTTGAATGTTTATATAATAATTTTTGGATAAAAAGTTTATTGATATGGATAATTTAAATTGGATATTACTGAATACCTTGGAAATTAATAATGATTTATTGAAAAAGTTGTTTATACTATCATTAATTAAGTTTACAATATCTTCGGATTTAAGGAATATATTTAACAATCTGTGTTTTATGTTATAAATAAGGAAACATTCATATTTTCAATAAGGTTTTATGTTAATTCAAGTTATTACATTGATTAAATATAATACATGATAAAGGTATTCGAATGTTTTTTATATTATGATTAATAATTAATTCATTTTCTTTGAAGATTAATGATATGTACATTTTGGAAATTTTGTGACCATATTTCTAAAGTTTTTGTTGATGATATTTTGGAAGGATCGTGAAGTTAACCACTTATGAAATTTTTTAGGTTGAACAATTTATGAGTTTTTATAGATATATGTATTAATTTAACATATGATGATTTATTTATATTAGATAAACATTTGTAACCGTATTATTTTTGAAAAATATTTAGAGCTGTAAAAAAGTACTTGTCACTCTTTTAAGGATATTACGATCCGTTAAAAGTGAATTTTAGTTCTTCAGACAAAAAAATCATTTCATGATATTCATTTATTAGAGTAAGGTATGAGTTGGAATTTACTTAAGTCATAAGCAAAGGATGAGATTCTGATTTTGGAATGAAATCAACAAATTATATCAACTCATTAAAGTTCAACAACTTTAGGAAAGTGATCTTAATAGAGAATATTGTCATATTACCATCATTTCTAATGATATCAATTACCATTTTCACACCTATTTAATTTAAATTTTTATAGTCATTGAACTTATCTAGATCACCCAATGTCTTATTAAAAATGTTCTCTATCACTCTCCATCCATATTTGGGAGTTAGTTTCCCTTTCCATGTCTATGTTTTCATTTCCCACCTAAGTTCTCCTACTCAGAAACCTAGTTAAATGTTTATTGTTTATAACCAATATACTTACCTTTATCTCTTACTAAGAGTATATTTTTTAACCTTTTTATAATGTGGGTTTTTCAAAAATATAATTTTCCAAAATTAAACAATTGATTTCCCATATTATGATTAAATTTAGAGGATTCAATTTATTTAATGAAGGAGAATTAAACACCCTAAAAATCTAAAATAAGAACATCGTATTTAGTAGAATGTATGACACACAACACCAAGATTATAAGAAAATGCAACAACCTAATACTTTAGGATATATTTATTTTTAAATAAATTAAATCTCTTCAATATATAT
The DNA here is from genome assembly GCA_963277665.1 of Viscum album. Taxonomy (NCBI): domain Eukaryota; kingdom Viridiplantae; phylum Streptophyta; class Magnoliopsida; order Santalales; family Viscaceae; genus Viscum; species Viscum album. Next base: position 1,435,882,771 of record OY728153.1, on the reverse strand, counting down.
CATTATATTGAACACTTTTAAAACTTGTGTTATATGTATGATCAAGATTTACTGAATAATGATATACTATTTTTTATAGTAATTTAATATCATTGTTATCACATAGTCATTAAAATGGATAGAATGAGTCGGATTATATAAATTATTAAAATATTTATTTTAAATATTTTAATCTGTTCTCTATTGATTATTAATAAAGTATTAATCATTTAACATAAAAAAAGTATTTTTTGAAAAACTGTATTTTTTCAAAAGATGGATTAGTTGTACTTTCTGCACATAATTTAAAATTATTTTTTACACTTCTAGAACATTTAATTTAGAAAATAAACTTCATTTTTTAAATTATAATACCAATATTATCTTAGGTTTAATTTTTTTAAATTTTTTTCAGAAGTATCATTTTTTAACAAATTGTACAAAATATAATAAATTATAATTAAAATTTTCTTTTTGAAAATTTAGTTCAAAATTTATATTATATTTTAAATTGTTTTTAAATTAAAAATAGTTAAATATTATATAATTTAATATTATTTATTTCATTTAAATCATTTTCAAATCAAGGTTTTATATAATGACATTGTATACTTTTGAATATTTTCACATTAAAAACCCATTTTTTCCTCATGTATGTGAGATTAGTTTTCAATTAAATTATGCCACTTTTATGAGTTTAATTTGGAAAAATGGATTCCAAATTTATAATTCAAATAATATATATTATCTAATGAGTTAAAATTAATTTTTTAAAATATTTATTAGTGAAAATAGTTAAAATTAATTAGAGTGATAAAGGATAAAACAAGGTTTTACGCATTACATGTGTTTGTATTTAAATTAATTTTAGACACATATTTGATTTTTATTTAATAAATTGGCTTTAATATTTATATTTTTTATGTCCAAATTATCTATTAAACTCGTTTACATTTTTTTCTTAAAGGACAAATTACCTAGGTAAATAAAAAGACAAAAGTTGTCCTAGTAAACACTAAAAGCATAAAATTAATTAAACTTAAATATTAAGGAATTAAATTATAAAAATATTTTTATTTTTGTGTGGTGGGGGTATTTATATACCTCATAAACCCTAAAATTTATTATTTATCTATTTTAGAGGCACGTTATGTATGGAGACCTCTTAATAGTGAATATATTTCAATATTTATAAGAATTCCACTTTTTCTTAACTATAAACAGGCTCTCACTCCCATTAATTATTTACACATATCAATCCATTTGTCTCAACCAAAACCTTAAAAAACCTCCCAAATCACCTCCCCTCATATTATAATCCCTACTATTGTCATAAATACAACCTAGTAAGGATTCAGTTTAAACCTAAGGAGGGTACATGAAGAACAACAAATGTTCTTTGATTAGCGTCTTTATTTTACTTCTTTCTCCACCACCATAAATTCTAATTAAAAGATGATTAAAAAGTAACATCATAATATTAAATATATTGGGATGTTTTCATAATAATTTAATTCCCTATAACCACCTACAATTCCATAAAATGGGTTACAAAATCACCATCTGTGTGTACAACAGACTACTAAATCCCGAACCAATGTCGTTCATTTTTCAATATCCACATCTCAAGGTTGGGTATTATTATGTATCTAAAGTATATATATGATATTTATAAAATATATATACCTATGGAGTAATTATTTCATATATACCTTATTAATTTCAATTTCTTAGTAGATATGATAACATCACCCATGTATACGACATACTTCTTCCTAACAAAGTGATGTGATTCGTCTTTACCTAACGCTTCACGTGGAAAGTGATAAGGGTGAATTTAATGATTATATTTGATATAAATGAAATAATTATGATATTAATTAAATATTTATATTTATATAAAGTTAATTAATATCATTATATTTCTTACCTTTTCACTAAATTAAATATGATAATGTTGCTCATGTACGTGTGGACTATCACCTACTCGATACGATGAGACTCTCTTTTAATCACCACACCATAAGGATGATATATATACATATATTTAAATAAATAATATTCTATTTATAATATTAGTATCATTATGGAAATAAAGAATATTACTTACTTAGTTTCCCTAATGATCATTGAAAAATTGAAACATTACTCATGCATATGTATGACCCACCATCTCGATGATCATGACGTACTTAATTTATCAAAACAAATCACTCATGATTGGTCATAAAATTATAATTTAGGCATAAATATTAAAATTATTTCATAAATTTATTATGGATATGATGGGACTATATAATATACACAAGAACTGGAACATTCATAACAGAGAAGGAATGAGAAAATAAGGCAATTAACACCCAAATAATCAAAATAATGAAATATTATTAACAAATGGGTTGTAAAAATTAATTAGAGTATAATATATGATATTATTATTTTTATTATTGTTATTTTAAAAATTAATAGCTTTATTAAAACCATTATATAGGGATATAAACCATGTTTAACTAAATAATCAAGAGGTAAGGGATTTAATCTCAATTCACATGCCATGGAGACTTATTTGTTATTACTCATTTTTATGTGGTGTATATACTAAACATTTGACATGTAATATCATGAATACTTCATTATTATTTTTGTTTTAATTTTTAATTTGAATTATTTTATCCAAGGGGGTTCGAATTGGAAATTACCAAATGATAAGAGTTATTGTACAATCTCATTTTATTTTATGACAGTTAAATTTGTCTGAAACAATCACTTTCTTGTAATAACTTTTCACTAGAAATAAACTTTATATTAAATATCCATTTTATTGTGTGATGGATATCATTATTCCCTAAATAGTATACCATTTTTACATAGGGTGTTTACTTTGAATGTTTTTTTATTATTTGCGGAAATATTGATAAATATGTATCCTTTACTCAATATAGGTGTTTAATATGACACAATGTTTAGAAATTAAATCAATTATCTGATATATGAAAAATGATTTGGACTTGTAATGATGGGTGGGTCCTCGTATAATATATCTCCTTCATGCATCGGTGGGTCTCATGAGACAAATTAGTTAGCCAAATTAAATGAATTTTAACTATAATTTAAATCGTCTTGTGAAAGTTCTTGGTGGTAAAAGTATCATGTTTCTGAGATAATACATCAAATAATTAAGAATTTCCTTCATTATAATTTTATTTATTATTATTTGAGATATTTTCACTATGAAAATATCTCTGGATTCATTTCATTCTTAGTTTATTATTTAAATGGAATGAGTTTTTAGTTATTTAACTTTATATATTATTATTACTTATCTGTTTATACTATCAAGTTACATAAATGGAAGGTGTGTTTAGTTATTACCTTTCCATATTTATTATGATAATTTATTCATGATATATTCTGTTATATTTAACACTTATTGAGAATTTGAGCTAACACTTATTGTTTTTTTATCCCCAGGATATGAATAAGAGATGTTTGAATGATATTTCAAGAATGTAGTTTACTTACTATTGTTATGTATTATGTTTTATTTTATTTTATTAATATAAAATGGGTAACATGGATGTATATCATTCTCAAAAACTACCAAACTATATGGTTCTTCCGGATTTGATTCCTTGTATCTATGAAAATGTAATAAATAAGTCATCAGCTTTGGGTTACTAGGGTCGATGTTGTTATAATTATGATGTAATATATATTTATTAAAATAATGTGTCACTATAATAACAATGGTTAATAGTTCGATAGAACACATAAAAACATATGGAAGATCCATAATATTAATTTATGTATGTTCATACTCTAAAAAGAATGAAAAATATATAAAATTCATTGAAATTATAAATAAAACCATAAGAAATGGAATAGGAATGGTATATGAACTATAAAAAATATACGAGTTATATTATAATTTATAATTAAGTGTATATATAAGGGGTAATATAAAAATAGGAAGGGTAATGTGACTTTTAGAATAGGTACCTCCTCAATACAACCATTATAATTGTAATGTAACCATTATACATAAAAGTGTCTAGTAAAATACGTAAATTCATTTTTTTAGTAATATAATTAATGGTTATTAATAATATATATTTATGAATGAATATTATTATAATAACACACATATTACATAGAATAAAAATAATATAAATTAAAAGATTTTTTAAAATTTTATTTCCAAAAAAAAATTTATATACACACAAGATTTTATTTAAAAAATAATTTTCACATATATAGAAAAATATATTTATAAAAATTTCTATAAATCAGTACATAAAAATCAAATGATGATTAATTTTTCATAATTTTCAACCATACTAATTTTTTCTGTAAATATTAACATACGGAAAGAATTATAACCTAATTATGATATAAAAATTATGAAAAAAACTAATATAATAAATACAAGAAAAAAATTAATTTAATTAATATAGTATATTTTATTGAATTTAAATTAATATCTAAACCTATAATTTACTTTCGAAATTCTAAAATAAACATTAAGGTTTTTAAAAACAATATTTTGTAGAAAAGTGACATTTCTATGGAATGAAGAAATATTAAAAAATGGATTTTGGTTATTTAATTTTAAAATATGAATAAGAAAATCCTAAATTTTCACAATACCATGCTATTAACTAATGTGAGAGATAGTGGTTTTCAATTTACCATAACCTAAAGTTCAAGGCCTATGTTTAGAAATTAATAAACATTTCAATCTGACTTTCTCTAAATGACCACCCATCCTCTCATTCCTCTTCACTCTGAAATTGTTGATCATGGTTCTCTAATCAAGTTATCTCTCAAGATTAAAAATGAGGTGTTCTTAAGAATATAAGGAGTTCTTTATCTTAGTTGAAGAATCTACTTTGTGAGTTAAGGGTTTGGAACCTCTCTTATTTATTTTTTATTTTTAATCCTTTTGATTCCATTACATTTCCATAAAAAATTATTATTCATCCTTATTATATAACCATGATAGTAATGTTAATGAGTGTTTATTAATTCTTAACATTATACCATCTTCATAAGCTATTATTATGCTTAAAAAATATTGAATCTGTAAACTCTATTATATAAATCCTTATATATGCCATGTATTTATAGTATTATGTATATATTATCTCTAAGATGCGGTATTTTTCTAATGGTGATATAAATGTAGCTCGTGGGTCCTCTATCAAGTCCTAACTGTATAAACTTGATTTGGAACCACATTCACCTTTTCCATTATTTCATACCAACCTATAAGTCTTCCCATAAAGATATTTCTTATCTCTAATGTGTGTCATTAATATTTGACACATATTCTAAATTTTAATATGGTGTTGTACTATCATTGATTTTGTCTCTTATAATTTTAAAATATTGTATTCAATCACTATTGTATTGTGATATACTTATACCATGGATGTACCTGACACTATTACATTATTACCATTCCATTGATAAGGATATTTTTCATTACATTGTGAATATTATAAATATACTATGATTATGGTTGTATATTTACCTAGATATACATATTATTATATTTATTAGAAAAATATTAATATTTTATATATCTATTATTTCGACATGGTTTACTGTTGATTATATATCCATGATTGTGTATGTGATTCTATAGGGAAGATTATGTTATATATTTTTCATCTATTCTATTTATATGATATATGTACTGGACTAATTATTTAACATTTAAGGATGAAAATTATATATATTCTCAATGTATCATTAGGTCTCATGGGAAAAACTAGCTTGATCACTTGATGTAAGTGATTACATTTTTATATTATTTATTGGTTGATACCATAATTGTATAGTCACGATGTCCAAATTTATACATTACATAACTATAATGTCACTCATTATTATCCATGTGATTTTCTATTTTCATTATTTTATTCTCCCTCGATATATTTTTCTCATGTTATCTATTATATGGTGTTATTTTTTAATTTATATTTTTGTATTATGTGCGTATTTTATTTCATAATATCTCTCATTAGTGGCGTCGATTGGGGATTTTAGATAGAGTGTGTCCCATAAGAGGTTGTGGGCTAGCAGGTTAGAGTCATTAGTAGAGATGCTCAAGGGTCCTTAGAGAGAAGTGGGGTCAGTGTTAGCACCAGTCCTTAGTGATGGAAAACAGTGATCATCAACAATAGGTGGGAGGCTCCCTTATTGTCCAAATAGTAGTCTTCCTTGGACATAAGTGATTGTATTTGATGGTCAGGAAACAACATATATGATGAAGAGTATAATTTGGGCCTTTGGGTTGGGTCTTTGGGGCCTTCGAGCCAGATTTAGACCAAAATTTAGACTGATGTTTTGGGGTTTTATTTCCACTAGGCCTATGGACAATGTAATGGGTTCCCTCTTCCCAAGAATAATAAGAGGTTTTGTTTGGTTCCATAAAAAATTGGGGATTCTCCCTTCCAATTTAAAAACATTATGTACATTAAATTAACTGTGTAATGTATTGATCAAGTTTTTATCTAATATTTATAGGCTAATAAACTATTAGGTCATGTGTATTGTGATATGTGAATTCTATACCATTGTAACAAAATAAACACTTTCCAAGGGATACTATATTCAGGGTTATTATAAATCTTATTGATATGATTCAATCTATTATCTAATAGTGTGTCTAGAATATAAATACTAAGATATTGATCTAATATAATCATCAAACTTGCAACCTAACATGCATTTATTAAATAATGAGTAGCCTTTTGTAACATACAAAAATAAGATGTAGGAAATCAATAAGAACTCTACCTCTAACCATTAATGGAATATTTTACCCCATAATTTTGAAACTATTCCTGTGAAAAAATCTAACCTATGAAAAATAAATGACTTTAAGCATGTAATCAATGACTACCCTAATAGAACTGGACCCTAGGAAATATATCATTTCCCCCTATTAGGTTTTTCAACCACCTCCAAAATTTATTTTCTCGAAGAAACATTATAGTATATCTGTTATAGTCCCCTTAACCATGATTTAGAATCTTGAGTCTAAACCAATCCTCATTCTAAAGACTGTTATGACATACTCCTGTAATAATTTCCTAGGTTCTCATCTTACCTCAATTTTGATACTGCATCTATGGGATAAGAAAATTACTTCATAATTTCTCAGAATCTATCATTGATAAGATATGCATGGAGATCTTCCTGTAGGAGGAATCAATACACATGTGTCTATTCCGGTCTATCTATTATAACCCTAACATGTTTCATTATCTCTCCTCTTCATACTATAGTAATAGGAACCACTAGATCAATGGGAAGTTTTACCACTTGTACCTCTATATAATGAAAAACTTTCTATAGAACCACCCTATATTATGTTCTTATTTATTGTGAGATCCTTATGGACCACCACAAAATAATATATCAAATTTATTACCCCCACCTAATGCTTTAAGAATATTGAATGGTTATTCCCAAACATATAGGATTTCTAAGTCTCATTCGAGAATATAAAAATATAAAAACAAAGTAACTTATAAAATATAGTTTCATTTTCATTCAAAAAGATTCCTCCCTGGCAATGTTGTATAAACTATTTTTCATTATCCTAATATAGAAAATCATATAATAATTAAATTAAAAAGATATCTTTAAATCCTCCCATTACAATACCTCATGTCTCCTGGCCTACACTAGCACATCGTACTATCTCTATGAAGGTCTCTATTTCATAAAGGTCACCAAATACACCCAATTGTCTTTTGGTATCTACAAAAGGTTTAATATAATCTCTATTATATTGATAAAATCCTCAATATACTAAGGGTCTCTTATACCCTATATTTTAAAATGTTGTTATTTTTGAAAATATTTGGTGAATTTCACCATAGTAGACCCACTTATAAGTAATAATCCACCTCTTACAGGCACTATATTAAACCCCTGACATGAATTGGATCTGTTTTATGAGATATAGAAACATCCTTATTAGGATGTTCTCTTCGTACTCCATAATTAACCAGGGGTTTCCCTTGTGAATACCCAACCTCAAAAAAATCCTCAATAGTATCACTAGAGGGTAGAACCAGATATTATCTATGTGATAATTTTTTAAAATTCTATACCATAAATTTAACACCTTCTAATGAAGATTGAAACTTGAAAAAACATGAACAGTATGAGACACACAACCAGATAACCATTGTTCCTATAATGACTCATATTTTCTTAAAGGTATGAATCGTTTGTATAAGAGTTAAATTCCTTTAAAATTATATTATGGTCTTAAATAATGAATTCATGATGTTGATGAGGGTGTCTAAAGATTTTTTGAAGCCCGGAACCCTAGGAATTTAGAAAACATATTAGTTATCACAGTTAGTAGAAACTGTGCAACTCATCCAGCATAGTCTCTCCTAACTGTGTGGGGTGAGATATAGGAGAACTGGGGGACACATAGTTTTTCTATAATAGTGAATCCTAAGGCACATGCCCATGTGAAAAATGATAGAGGTTATATAGAGTCTTTTCTCATTGTTAGGGAAATTGTTCACCTTAACATTGTGGGGTCTCTCCTCTGGCAGTGGGTTGAGTACATTTTGCGCACAATTTGGAAAAATCATTCATCCAAACCATGTTCCCCTATTTTGAGGGTAATTTTATATTTTTACCATTTATAAAATAATAAAAATAATTTTTACTTCCTCCCTCTTCTTTCCATTGGATAATCTCTACCTCCTCTTGTGAGAACCTTTCTTATCGCACCTAGGTTCTTCGATTTCTCTTTGATCCAAAGTCTAGATTGAGTTCCAATGAAAGAATTGTATAGATAGATTTATTCTCTTGAGTAATATTTTTTATATAAGTTTATATACATATCTATTGTTCTATTTAGTTGCAATCTATTTTTCCTTATTTTCAGGATGTTGGGACATTTCTTCGATTTTCCCCTATTTACTATGAATCTGATGTCATCATCTGATAAGTAGTCATATACGACTGTATGGTAAATGGTATCATAATTTTCTCTAAAATTTATGGTTCTTTCATAACCTCTTAATTTCACCACATGATGTCTTTTACCACGTGTTACCTTAAAATTGTTTTCTTCTTTCTAAATTGATATATGCACCTTGTCATACTCTTGATCATCGTTGTTTAGTAATTTGAGGATTCCACCCTTGAACATGTACACCCCTTGGGTGTGGTGACTTGAATTTACCCTTTATAATTGAATGATTAAATTCCAAGAATTCCTTATAAATTTTCAGGTTGTATTATAAATTTAATTTCTAATTTTTTATAATTTTGATATGAACTCAAGGAACCTCTTAAGTTCATGTCCCGACTTGTAAATGGAATTTCCTTTATAGGTAAAAACCAATTTGAAAATGATACCATCTAATTTCTTCATTGTGCATTATTATTGAATTTCAAAAAATTGAATAATTAAATATCTTAATTATATTTAAATTATTTTTTCAAGATGGGTTTCCTTCCATAAATTAATTAAATAGTTTAGAATAAATGACTTATAGAAGGTGTAAATTCCAGGCTGATAGTTGCATGCTTCATCAAATTCTTTTTTAGATTGTAATGCCTTGTTGGTATTCAAAATTTAATAATAAGATTCATGGGAGGTAATTACTCATGGATATTATTATTAATATGATTACGCCATTGATATAGGATGTGGAATGATGGTAAGGGTTCTGTTGGGAATGAAGATTCATGCTCCCTTATATAGAGTGTTGAGCATGACGTCTCACACCATTGACTCTTTGTGGACTCTGGGAATGACAAGGAATATCCCCTATTTTAGGTTTTGGAATGAATACACACCCACCATCTCAACTTATGAGAATTAAATTACTCACTAATTTTAATATGTAGGGCATGTACACTTTTGCGTGAGCTTATATGATTATTTAGAATGTTTATGGATGATTGAGTTGTGCCCCTATGTATCCAACATTGAGTATTCCAATTATATGGAAGCATATGTATGAACGTACTTTTTTCATATTGGTGGATGAAATATATAACAATACTATATATATATTATTACTATATATAGTTACTGATCAGACATTCATTATGACACAAGATGAAGTTGGTTGAGCCACTAGGTGTCATATGGGAACCTGAGCAGCCTGGTATTTATTTATTCATCTTTGTTTATTTTTTAATTTATTACATCACACTATTGTAAAAATATAAACCACTTGGATTACATCAAGAAAACATTGGTGGTGGCCTACTGGGATTTTATCTAACACCCTACTTGGGGCGCCTTTGGCACCCTAGTAGATTACTTGTCTATATGTATGGATAAGGGAAACCACCCTACCACTAATATTTGATATCATTTACTTATACATGGAGAATATGATAAGTGGATTAGGCATATGATCAAGATTCTAGTGAAGATATTTTTTTCTTTCTGTAGTTTTTGTGTAGCTTTTTGTATATGCATGTCCCATGTTCTTTTATTATACATCAGAAATAAATTTATTCATGTATATGAAACTTAGTAGAATTTTATATTGTTATTCAATTTTTCATTTATTTGTTCTTCTACACTTTATTATTATATATATTTAATTCTTCTTTATATTAAGAGGAGTTACTGGTCCCATCATTAGTGTCTTCTTATCTTGTGTTTTCTCTATTGTATATTTATGATTGTTTCTATTGTGAGACTCTGATAAGATGGTATATTCTCCCCAATAAATCTCATTAACACCATCACTACTGGTTGGAATCCTCTAGCATATGGGAAGGCATGCTTGAGGCCCTTTGACCTATCAGCTACCAGCATGGGTTTAGTGAACACTGATTTGGGATATTGAAAAGTGTAATCATAGATTTTTTTATATAACTATTTGGGTAATATAAATTATACTACGATTTAATGGGATTTGTAATTGACCCTATTCCTGGATGTAGCTAACACATGTATAGGGGAATCCCAAATTACCTAGGGTCGGTAATTATAGTTATTAATAATTCTAGTTATTTTTTATATGACTTCAACACTGGGTGATGCACCTGTCTTGTGATGTTATCGATATTGGTATTATTGAACTGATATTTCTTTACCATGGCCTGATGAAATGAGCATGATGCATTACATGCATCATTAAGGCACAATAAAACAAATTTCCCATACATTTCTCCATGTCACATCTACATTCAATGTGCATTTTCCTGTTTTATATTATTGGTGTCTAGATTATTACTTGGAAATGTGTTGAATTTTCTTGTAGGATTAGAAATCTCAATTGAAACTTATTATGCTTGAAATAATAATATTTTATTGTATAGTTTAAATATGACACCCTAAGTATTCATTTATGGAATATGGAGCCATGTACCATTGGATTCAAGGGTGGGAACTTATTATGGTATGGGTTAAGTGAACTCCATATTTTGGTTCATAAGGAGATGGGTCCCTTATGGATAGGAAATGGTGATCTATCTAATTCATCCATTTATTGTAGATTTCAATATTTAAATAAGAAAAAAATTTAAATGAATATTTTTTTTAAATTGAAAATGGTCATCTTAGACAAGTGAAGTAGAGAACTAGACCCAAACCTAACCTTATTAGTGGGTAGTTGGTGTGTCTCTTTCATTATAATGTACTCGTATGGTTTTTATATGTTACCTAATTATGGATTTTGGAGTAGGAGGAGGGGTATGATTTATTATATAAAGGATATGCACTTGTCTTGGTTTTCTATCTACAATCATTTAAACTATTAAAATATATTTTGAGGCATGCATTTGACATTGTACCATCACGTCTCCACAGCATCCTCTTATCATATTCCATAAAGGTAGTGACAACCATGCATTGAATATGAGAGGCATTGAGTCGCTAGTGATCCCTACAATAGTTCCACGTATGGAAGATCTTTCTTTTACTAATATGGGCCTTGATTCCCAGTCCCACGATGGATTTATACTTATGTTGAAGAATATGAAATGTGTTTTTCTACTTGCAAAGATTATGGAAGAGTTGACATAGGAGTTCTAGATGCATCATCCTCCTACATTTTCATGAAATAGTGGACCACATGATTTTAACAAATGAATTGAAGCTGTTATTTCTAAATTAGAGAATCTATAGACACCCTCCAGAGTGGAGGGTCAAACATTCTACTTATATATTGTGTGATTCTGCCAGACAATGGTGGGAAGTTATTACCCAGACATGTCATCATAGATATATGATTTGGGATAATTTCTATACCATCTTATATGATTATTTTATTCTCCAAACTGTAAGGGCTAATAATACTAGTTAATATATGATCCTCTAATAGAAAGGAATGTCTTTTATGGAATACTCTGCACGTTTCACTAAGTTTTTATAGTTCTCTTCTACTCTAGAGGGTGATGATATTATGACCACCATGTCATTTGAGTATGGGATGGTATAAGACACCAAGACTTAGTTAAATTTCATTTATCTTATGACCATATCTAAGATATTTACTAGGCCCATATTACAGTGAGTAATTTGAGGGAATTTTATGGTGTGATTCCGGGTGGTTTAGCACCTAAAAAATCATTAGTTCATCTAGTGGGTGAAAGAATTTCTTTGAGGTTTCTCTTGGAGGTATTAGTAGTTAGGCTCCTAATGCAAATAGTTTCTTAATATGTCACAAGTGTGAGAATTTGAGACATATGAAACCCTAGTGCCTATGATATTCAGTGTAATGAAAACGTTTCAGCGGGATGAGGCATATCCATCACTTTTGTAATACCATTCCATAAATTATAAGTGAGTAGGGATCTACTCATACCCCGCATTCTGGAGTGGGAAATGTCATATCTCATCATAAAGTCATCTGGAATCCCATTGGATGCTCAGAACGAGGTGTCAGTCAAGGAATAGGTATTCAGACACATGATTTTCAGTTCCATCGGAGCGGGATTGCTTGGGGAAATTAGATAGTGACTCAGGTTCACAGTATAGTCTAGTTTCATGCAGTCTGACCTATTTCATAGGAGTAGAGTGTTAGAACTTCTATACTTTGAGGCATTGTTATAGTAATATCTACTTTAGTATATAATTTATTTTATATAGGTTCACCTCACTCATTTATATCTAAGGAAATCATGTCGAGTTTGGGAATTGATATTGAACACTTCTATGGATTTATTATGCATGGTAACCCATTAGGTATATATTTAGAAGGTGTTAACCATTTAAAGGATTGTCCGCTTGATATAGGAGGATACCTTTTCCTATGAAATATTTTCATACTTGACATGATGGGATTTTATGTAATCATTAGGATGGACTGGTTAGTTACCTATTAAGCACATACAGACTACAATTGTCTAAGGGTGATGTTTATATCACTAGAGGGCAGTAAAAATGTGCATGATGGAAAATGTGATGTTCAAGATACATGATCGTCACCTGAGCAGCAGAGGATGGGTAGTGTGACATCTTATATCACTAGTCTTTTCCTAGATAACCAGGGATTATGACCCACTATTTTTTCTCCAGTATTGGAGTTCATCAGGGAGGTCTTTACAGGAAACTTCTCTGTTCAACCTTCAGTACAATAGGTTGTGTTACCTAATGATCTAGTGTTAGGATCAGTGCTAGTGACCATTACTCCTTAAATGATGATACATTTAGATATTCTTGATCACAAGAATTACTTAGAGGATCTGGAGGCTAATAGCTTGATATGATCCAACATTTCTTCTTTGGGTTAACCAGCCCTTACTTCCAAAAAAACAGATGGTACCCTTATACATTGCATGGATTACCATAGATTAAACTACCTTACAGTAAATAATCATTATCCATTTACTCGAATAGATTGAATCTTTGATTATCTTCAAGGAGTGAGAGTTTTTTCAATGATATATTTTAAGTTGATATATCATTAGGTTCATTTCAGGTTATTGGACATACCTCATGTAGATTTCACGATCAGGTTTTTTTTATATTAGTACATGGTCATTCCATTATAACTAAAGAATTCATTTTCAGTATTCATTGATCTAATGAATTGAGTTTCCCTCCCATATTTGGATTAATTATTGGTAGACATTGTTGACGATATCTTAGATTATTCTCATTCTCAAAATGATCATGAAAACCATATTGATATCATGTAGAATACATTGAGGGAGAATAAAATATATTTTAAACCCAGTAAATGAAACTTTTGGATTGAAAAATTCAACTTCCATAGTTATATCATCTCAGAGTCATAAGTTTCAGTATTCCCAAATAAAGTGAGAGCTATAATTTCATAGATGAATCAGTAGAATGTTTTTGTACATAAGAAACTTCGTGGGGATAGACATATATTATAAACTTTTCATCCATGATTTGTCATATCTTGTAGTGTCATTTACAGAATTGACAAAAGAGAGGTGTAAAATTCATATGGTTAGAATCATTTGAAGAAGAATTTCAAGATATGAAGGGCTATTTGACTTCATTCCCAATACTAATTCTTCCAAAAATAGGTGAGAGTGATACATTCTACTATGATTCATTAGGTGTCAGTCATAGAGATGTTTTAATAAAGGATGAATGATTCATTGCATATGGATTTCATTAGTTAAGGACTCATGAGTAGAATTTCCCAATGAATGACCACGAGATAGATTTTATAGTTCATGCCTTACACTATTGGAGACACTATCTAATTTTAGATAATTTTTTGGTATTCATTGGCCAAAAAATCCTCAAGTACATATTTACACATTATGGCCTAAATATCAAGAAGCTTAGGTGGGTTGAGTACCTATATTCCTTTTATTTATAGATTTATTACATACTAGGTAAGGGAGATGGAATAGTTGATGCTATGAACTAAAAGATTCAGACACAGGTAGTTTTCGAGGCCAGTGGTAAATGGAATCTCATGGAATTTTTCTTAGAGATGCACATTTAGGTTCATGAGGATAAAGATTAAGTTGTCTTCACAACCCTATCAATGACCTCTACTCTTCTGGAACTAGTAATAATGAGGTCACTATCTTATCATGATGGTCTTATCCAAAGGTAAATCATATCGGATGATGATACATCTTCAGTTTGGACCATGGATGGGGATGATAATTTATTATTCCATGGGCATGTATGCATCTCAGAACACAATAGAGGAGAGATGATGAATGGATTTTATGCCTCATCATGCAAATTTCTTCTCGATGTCGCCAAAATGTATAAGTATCTACATCACTAATATTCGTAACCTAGTTTTAAATGAGAGTTTTCTAGCTTTATAACTCAATGTTCCACTTATCAGCAAGTGAATAAAGAATACCAGTTACCAGAAGGTATTTTACAGCCATATTCCTTTCCTAAGTAGAACTAAGATTATGTTTCTATAGATATCATGAATTTTTAACCCAGATCACCTCATGGTGATGATATATTATGGGTTTTCATTGATAATTTTATGAAGGTCACACATTTCTTACCCATGTGAGAGACCTTCACCGTTGATGAAATAGGGAGGATATATGTCAGGGATTTCAATCGTCTTCAAGGGGAACCTCATTATATCATTTATGATAGACACACTCTCTTTACATCATGGTTCTAGAAGGGGTTGCATAAGGACTTGGGTATACTGATGATTCTGATAAAGGTGAAGGTCCCAGTAAAGAACTAAGTATGACTCATAGGGGGAGGGGTGAATCGGTGATATCATTTTCTTTTTATGTTTCCTTTTTTTTTTGAAATAACCTTCGACTCTTGTTAAAGAGTTCCTTCCCTTATGAACACACAAAACCATAGGAACATAATATTTATATGGTTCATTACTCAACAAGAGTAGTTATGTCCTTGGTATAGTAGAGAAACAATCTAGTACCACACAATCCACTAGAAAACAAACCATTTATGTCGAATACAATGAGTAGGATATTCCCATACACACGTTTAGCACATTGAAAACAATCCAATAGTCTGTGTGCTCCCTATTTGAAAAAATAAGTTAATGCAACATTTATTTTCTTCTTGATGATATTTTTCAAGTCAAATATCTCAAAAAAATTCTTAAATTTCCTACCCAGAAGCTAGTAAGAACCCCCAGGTGAAAATAGCTTGTGTTTCACTCCCTTCTTGCATGCCACTTTGCTTGTGCAGCTCCCTTTTTGTACGCTACTCTGTTTACACACCTCCCTGATTGTGCGCCACTAACTACATGCACGCTAAAATTGTTCACAACTCACAATTTTTGTGCCACTTTAGTCTTGTAAACCACACACTTCTGGCACAAAACTTCCTAATTGAACACAACTTACAACTTTCATGAAACTTCTACTTGCACGCCACTTTTGTACATAACACACAACTTGCGTGAAATGTCAGCTTCGGCGCCACTTTCTACTACTTATGTGATCAGAGCTCAAATTTTCTCTTAAGTGTTCAGCATTGAAAAATGAGGAGTGTGGTGGTCTATTTATAAGAATTTTGGTGACCCTGTGGGCAAGTCATACAACTCACCTTGCATTACACTTCATAAATTGTGTGCCACATACACATTCATGTCATTCATTCATGCGCCCCACTTATTCTTGTGCACCAATTTCTTTAATTTTTCATATTTTTTATGTGATGATCAGGAAATATTACTTGGGTGCAACATACACATTCATTCCACTTATACTTTTGCGCCACTTCGTACTTTTGTTCCAATCATTAACATGTGTGACACATTATTTCCTTTGTCATATTTCGATATGATGATCTTGAAATGTGACTTGCGTGAAATATACACTTTTGAACCACTTATACTTGCATGCCACGTATTCTTGTGCACCACTTTCTTTCCTTTGTCAAAAACACTTATTTACTCCCCCTATCCTTCCTAAGCCTTTCATCACAAGCTCTCCAAACATATGATATTTGTGAAATAAAAATTAGAAAAGCATTATCATATTTTACCAAGGATTTTACAAAGTTAATTGATTTATTCTCTTTGACATCAAAAGACAACACTCTACAAAAGAAAACTCCTCAAACTTCCTTCTCCATCCAACTTTGTCCCAAAAATCTCCCCCTTTTGATTTTTTTGTTAACCAAGATACATAAATCATTGAACATTGTAACCTCATGAAATGGATTACTTATCAAAAATTCTCAGCCTACATGAGAAAACATGTTGTAGGAAACATGAATTATTGACAACCAAAACCATGATGTCCAAAAGTAATGACTATGAAATTTCAATATCACATCTCCTCAACCTTTTTCACAACATCTACTAAGCATATACCTCAGCATTCTTCACTTCTTCAACTTTAATGGAATACAAAATTTTGTTTCCTACAGCAACATCAACAAACAGTTAGAATAGTTGAAACATATACATGTTGGATTCACAGCTTACCCACAACGCCACCTTTATGAATGCTTACATAAGGATAGATTTATGAAACAATTATCCTCATTGAAAAAAATTATCCAAAGGTAAGATGATAGTGGGTATAGATACACATACCTCAACTATGATGAGAAGGAGGTTGGAAACTGACAGTCAACATCAATTTAGAAAATGTTTCCTTCGGTAATGGTTTTGTGAATATGTCAGCAACTTGTTCTGATGTAGGAATGTACTCCAGCTTCAAATCATTCTTCTCCACCTACTATTTGATGAAGTGGAACTTTATGTCAATGTGTTTTGAATGAGAATGTTGTATCGAGTTCATTGTAATATTGATTACACTCTGATTATTACATCCCAGGAGTTAGGGTATCTTCACTTCAACAAGTAGATATTCTAGTTGAGTCTACATCCACATAAGTTGGGTATGAGCTTGAGTGGAAGAAACATACTCATCTTCAGTCATGCTAAGTGTCACTAAATTCTATTTCTTTTTATTCCCACTAACACAACTTTTAAATATAAATAAAACTCCACCTAATGTGGATCTTCTATCATCAACATTTCCTTCCCAATATTATCTAAACACAATAACAAACCAATATTTTATTTTCCATCATACCAAATTCTAAAAAAAATTACACCTTTTATATATCTGAGAATCCTCTTTCCAACTATTAAAATAGATTCTTTATGATCACTCTGAAACCTTGCACATAAGGTAACAACATAAACAATTTCAGGTCTTGAGGAATCCAAATATAATAAACTACCAATTACCTTTCAAAACTCAATTTTATCAACTTTTTTGCCTTCTCTATCTTTAGACAAATTGGTTCCTAGTGAGATTGGTGTGGAAACGTGTTTCGAATTTTCCATGCCAAACTTATTTAGAGGTTCCTTAGCATAATTTTATTGAGAAATTAAAATATAGTTCCTCTTCTATAAAATTTTTGACCCAAGAAAGTATTTAATTTCTCCTATCATGGACATCTTAACTGACTTCCTCATCTCCTCAGAAAATCTTTTACATGATCTTTCATCATTTCAACAAATAAAATTTCATCGAAATAAAAAAATTATGATGAGTTAAAACTCCTCACATTCCTTGATTTAAAGTTTGGTGTCAACTCCACCCTTCTTGAAATTCATCTTCTTCAATAAAGAATCCAATTTAAAAAACCATTCCCTCGAAGTTTTTTTAGCCCATAAAAATCCTTCTTCAACCTGCACACATAACGTTTAACATTCCCAATAAAAAATCCACAAGGTTGATCAACGTAAACATCCTTGTCAAGATCACCATTCAAGAATGAATATTTTACATCCATTTGAAAGATTTTTTAACCTTGTTGTGCAGTAATAAGAAGAAAGATTATAATTGTTTATAACCTTGTCACCAGAGAAAAGGTTTCATCAAAATCAATTCCTTCAATTTTTTAATACCCTTTTCAAACCAATATTACTTTGTTTCATATCAATTCACCTTATTCATTTAGCTTATTCTGAAAAAACCCACTTCTTACAAATATTGTTATAGTTTTCCGGATTTGGTACAAGTTTCCATGTATCATTGTTTTCTATCTGTTCATGCTCTTCATTCATAGCATAAACCCATTTTGGATGTTCAAAAGCTTCATTCACATAATTTGTCTTGACTTTTGAATACAAAAAAGTGTGTGCCACAACATTTGACGTTATTCTTGTATGAACTTTCTAATGGTGATCACCAATAATATTATGACATTCCACTGGATTCCTTAGCCTAGGATACGATTTTGGAACATCTTCCTCATCACTTGAAATTGCTGAGTCTATTTCTTCTTCTTGAGTAGGATTACCACTATCTACATAATTGTCAGAATTGTTAACAAAACATTATTTATCCTACTCATCTTCCACATCATCATAATCCTACTTTTCTTTATCAATATTTTCAGCATGTTTCACACCATCAAAATCAACAATTATCTGTTTTTCTTTATTGAAAAATCTATATCCTCTTCCTTCTCGAGCATATCCAAGAAAAATTCTATCATCTCTTCTTTTATCAAACTTACCAAGGTTTCCACCTTTACTTTTTATAATGCATGGACTCCCAAAAACTATTAATTGTTTCATACTTGTAGTTTTTCCATAAAACATTTTTTATAAATTCATATCTGAATTTGTCCTATAGAATCATCGGTTCTGAATATATACAAAAGTGATCATGGCTTGCCTCCAATAATAATGTAAAAGACTTTGTTCAAGTAACATAGTTCTCTCCATTTCCACCAGACTTCTATTATTTCTTTCATCAACCCCATTCTGTTGAGGTGTGTATGGTGAACTAAACTCATGAATAATTCCATGCATCTCAAGATAACTTTCAAAATATTCATTCTTATACTCTCCGCCATTATCAGTTGTCAACGTCTTCACTAAATGATCACATTCCATCTCTTCTTTCCTCATAAAAGTATCAAACATTTTCAAATCATTTGACTTATGTCTCATGTACATAACACAAGTAGTGTAAGTAAGTCATAAATTAAATAATGAAGTACTTATCCCCATTTTTTGATTTCTTTCTCATTGGTCCATAGATATCAGAATGTATAAGTTCCAAAAGATTTTATGAACGAATGTCAACTCCTTAATGCATGGAGTTTTTAATCTTATCCTTTTCACAAATATTGAACGACCAATCTCTTATTCTTGATAAATCATACATATCACGGACACTATCTCGCATTGATAACTTGCACATGTGTCTCTGACACATATTTCCTAGCCTTTAATGACATAACTAATTTTCATCCACCATTCATGTAACATCCCAAGTAAATATAGAATAAGACATATTTCTTATTAATTAAAATTTGTGAATTAAACATTAATTTTACTTTAAAGGGGTTTCTATGTTCGATAGAGTACCCGATACGCAATAACAGGTTTCTTTAAAATCTTACGTTGCACACTAATAATAAAATATTATTATTTTAAATGGAAGTTAACTCCTAGATGTTTTATTGGAGGGAATTAATAAAACTAACTGAAATATGATTATACATGTTTGTTAAATGTATTTACTTTTATCTAATAAAAGTTAGAGGCTTAAAATGTGAATGAATATAATTTTAAGCATAATTTACATTAAAAAGTCGATTTACCGCCTTTTAATAGCAAACCATATTTAAATATAGTTTTGGTCGCTATAATAAATTATATTTGACCAAATAAAATCTTTCTTTAGAATGGGGACATCAAAATTTACTTTGTAAATATTTGGTTTTTTCCGATAAAGTTCATTTTTTAATTAATAGTGAAAAATATTGTATTTTCATTCAAAAATGTGTCTTAATCTAACTTATTTATATGGTTCGATTATATTTTTAATTGGTTTTAAATTTTAATTAGAATATATTTTTACCATTAAATCCAATTTTGGTCATTGGAATTAATTTTACTTTTAATTTGGACATAAACAAGTGACAATCTTTTGATAGTTATTGTTTCTTAAGAACATGTTATATGTTTTAACAACGGGAATCAATTTTAAATTAATTAATGCAACTTCTATGTTTAGAATTTGGTGAAATATAAATAATTTTTGAATTTGGAATATCAATTATACCTTAGGCTAATTTTTTTGTATTTTTCTGAAAAACATCAATTTTTGATGAATAGTGAAACCACTTAATAGTAGTTAAAAAAACTGACTTTTTCATTTAAATGAAATTTTACCACTTATGGGAATTGAATTTATAAAATCCAACACACATGGTTGTTATTATTAAGTAAAATGTGGTTCAATAAGATGAAAATAATTTTTGGTGAATAGTAACTTTTGACTTTTATTTACCGCGGTTAAAGGCAAATAGGGTAATTCAAGGTAAAAAGAATATTATAATAATTCACAATTACCATAACACTTGTTAAAACCCTATTTTTTGAGTCATTTACGACCATGGGCATATTTGGGTCGATTTTGGGACCTCATTGAGCCACTTCGGAATGATAATGACACTTTAGATTAATTAACTTAAAGTAAAGGCAAAATTGACAAAAATAAATATATTTTAGTAAATTAATTTTTACAATGGGTTATATAAATTATATTTTAGACTTAATTCATTAGAAAGATAAAATTATTTCATAAATCATGGTATTTTTTTATAATTTTTAGACATCAATAAATTAAATTATTTATGACATAATAATGATGCAGTGTTTACCTCATTAATAAATAATTTAATTAAATAAGATTATAAATATTAAAATAACATCTAAAACCTATACAATTATTATTGTATGATTTTATTTAGACCATTACTCATCTTATAATTGACTCTAATTATTTTTAGATCTTTTGAAACCGAATATAAGTTTATAATAAAATAATATTTTCACACTTTCCTAAAGAGCCCCTCCCCCCTTATAAAAATACCTCAATACTAACCAATTACTCACACCTCTCAAGCATTTTTGGATCGTCCAAAATCTGCACAATTAAACTACCTACATCCCTATACTCCTCTTATAAGCCTTACCTTAGGCAGAAGCCACTTCAAGAAGTTCTTTTGGTTCAAACAAAAGGAAGTTACCCAAATTAAAGGTAACAGTTTCTCTTAACTTATTTTCTTTTATTTAACTTCTATAACCCTTAAACTCTTTTTATTACTTTATTTTATAACAACACCAGTATTATAAATATACTAGGATGTTTTTATGAGAATAATTAGAACTACACTTACACACACCTCTATCTAATGGGTGAAAAACATACTGTTTCTGTGGATGGAAAACTAACACCTCATGAGACGATGATTGCTCAATTATCTCTTGCCGCCTATCATGGTGGCCATTAAGATGAAACTATATTTATATATGAAATATATTATGTTTATGTTTTCTTTATACTTCTATATTTTTCTTTTATATCATACCTTTATGGTTTCCATTATGGGTAAATGTGATAATTTCATTTGAGGAAGTGCAGACTACCGCCCCTCAAAGTGATATGACTCGTTAATGCCATATGTGGGACATATAAATGATGGATTTAATGATATTATATATGATATTATACTTGAATTATAATATACCTATGCATCATTATGTTTTAATTCCATTAAAATAAGAAATAGAAATGGAAGTAGCGTTCATGCGTACGTACGGCTTACCGTCTCCATGAACGGTGCATTTCATTTCTTACCTCAAAATGTTATATATTATTATAAATACATGTATATACTGAATATATATGATATATATGATATCTAAATCATGAATATCATTCTGTATATAATGAACTTTTGACCATGTAAACAACTTGTACTATATGGTGTTTATTTATGACTCAAGTACCAAATATCGACAAAACGAAAATTATTAACATAAATGATTAAATAATGTTTATAACATTGTAATAAGTGATATAAAAGGATTAATAAACTTAAAAAAGGTTCTTAAGAAAGTAGAAATTAACTTTAGTTTATTATTCAGGAGATTAAAGAATGATCGAGTCAAGTCGAACACGAGGTAAGGGACTTCGTCTCAATCTCCTTTCATTGAGGCATATTTAGTTTTATACACAACTTTATTTTATATGGTGTATAAACCCCTTTGACGTTTCATTTCATTCAAATGGAATCTTTTTATACAAAGCGTTTTACTAAACAAAAAAAAGTAATGTTTTTTACGTAAGCGGTGACAACGACCTTTCCACTGGCGCGAGTATTATTTGATCTTTGTCGTCCTTAACAAGACGTAATGTTTTTTAAAAGGAAAAATAAATACCATATACTCTTTTTTCTTATTTTGGTATTTAAAATTATTTTTAGAATGGATTTATTATTTCAATATCTTAAAATGATATTTTGTTATTGCAATGTGGAAATTTTATTTTTCTTTATGCTTATGTTATGTGTTATGATCATGTTATGGTTCTTGGGAAATATTTATGTATATAGGTGGTTCCGTGATAAACCAAGGGAAAGTGAGCCTAAGATATCTCTCCAATGAATTGGATAATGTGACGGAGGTAAACGTGAATGTTTATCCTAAGAGATTTAGGGAATATACTATGATGGGTATTCCAAAGTTACTCCCTATGTAGCTGTGATAGCTACGATGTAAGTATGTTATGGATGCCACAAGTTACCTTTATGATTTATGATTCCTATTTTTTATTCATAAATCTTATGTTTTCATGAGGTAATTAAAATATTTTATGTTTTGTATGTATTTATGAACAAATGTTTTCTTTCTTTGTTTTATAACCCTTACTGAGTTTTTTATGCTCATCCCAAGTTTTGAAATGTTTTCACATGACTTAAAGATGAATAGGGTCAAGGATGGGGTCAAGGAAAAGTCATGTTGTCTAAAACATGGGACTAGACATGACTCTTTTTTTCAAGAGTTTTTATTATATTAAAAAAATGGAAACTGTGTAGAAGTGTCTACTTTGTAATCTTTTGAGATGTAATAGTTATTTCTTAATTCTCTAAAACTCTAAACCAGAAAAGATCCCCAATGTGAATTATTCATTTAATTCAATATTATGTAATTTTTTAGGTCATGTCCTTCTAGTTGGTATCAGAGGTTGGCTTAGATAACTTTAGGAGTTAGGGTATTGTTAAACTAATATCCATAAAGTAATTTATGTTAATATTGAAATCATATTAAATTTACAGATTACCATGTTGCTTCGCCTAAGATATTTTTGTGTTCAGAATGGTTTTCTATAGAGGAAACAGGGAAGCTATGTTGGGACAACATCAAGAGGAAGACAACCTTCCAAATCAGCAACCTAAGATGTTTGGAATCAGAACTGAACAGTTTTTTGCAGTGATGGAACAGTTGAATCAAGCTATAAATGGTGGTGGTATCCATGCATGAGATCAGCCAGATCAACTGCAAAGGAACATGTCAGTAGTGGATCATTTCATGAGGCAACATCCCCCATCATTCAGAGGATCATTTGAACCTATCCTAGAATAAGGGTGGATTAAAGCACTGGAGAAAATTTTTGATGTCATGGGGTGTTCAGAACATCAAAAGGTTAGTCTTGTTGTTTACTGTTTTGAATGTGAAGCTGATCAGTGGTGGTCGATGGTGAAAAATATCAGCAATAGTGAGGAGATTGATGCTCTTGATTAGGATGAATTCAAAGGTATGTTTCTTGAGAAATATTTTACTAAGGTATTTCACCTTAGAATTTAAAAACAATTCCTAGAATTGAGGTATTAGGATGACTCAATAGCTACTTATGAAGAAAAATTCACTCGACCGGCAAGGTATGCTCCAAATTTCATACGAGATCTTGATATTAAAATCAACCATTTTTACTCAGGATTAAATCCAAATTATAGAAGGTATTTAGATTCTCATGAGTTCAAAAGTTATAAAAGAAGTTTTTGTTGTGCGGAGAAGGTGGAAATGGAGTTTGCTAATGATCAGTTGTTCTATGAAAAACAATAAAATAAGAGGTCAAGGTGGCAGGTGAAAGGGAAGAACTATTCAAAAACGTTTGATGGTAAGAAACTTAAGTTTACAGTTTATGAAAATTGTGGTAAAAATCATGTTGGGGAATGTCTTTTTAATTATGGTAAGTGATACCAATGTGGTAAAATGGGACATAAGGCTCGTAATTTCACTGAAAAAGATCAGGGTAATGGTAAGACAAAATATGATTTATAGTCAGTAAAATGTTTTAAGTGCAATGAAATGTGTCATTATGCAAATGAGTGTCCAACAAAGAACTCAACTGAGGGAAAGCAGCCAGAATACAAGTATAAAGGGGTGGTGAAATCCTTTGCAACTACTTCAGACGATGTTGGGCCATCAAATGAAGTAGTATCAGGTACACTTTTTGTTGGTTCAGATTTTTCCAATGTGTTGTTTGATTCAGGATCTATACACTCTTTCATTTCTGAGAAGTTTTATAGTAAATTGGGAATTCCATATCAAGATATGAATATATAACTTATGGTAAAAATACCTGAAGAAAATGTTGAGACAGAATGAAAACATGAGAACATTATTGTCCTTGTGTGCGGAAAGAATCTACCTGCAAACCTTATTGTTTTGCCTCTAGTAGAGTTTGATGTTATTTTGGGTATGGATTGGCTTTCTTGTAGAGACTCGAAGCTTAACGTACATGGGCATTACATTAATTTTGTGGAATACTTAGTACATAACAAAAACACACACACAAGGACCGTAATAGTTTAGTGTATTTGGAAACTCGGAACATAATATTCTAATCGTGGTGAAAGATCTTCAACATCTCCCAAAAAGATCTTCCTTTTTTACCTAAAACATTTCTTTATATCTTGGGGAAAAGAAAACATAAAAGGGTGAGCTCAAATGCTCAGTAAGGGTAAACAAAAGAAATATCAATCACATCATATACATAACAACATAACTTTTGGAAATCTTAACCTGCAAAAGAAATCATAATTTCATAACATGGGATAAATCATAGTAGTGAAATGTAATCCCAATAATCATAACTTAAAACATGAAACTTTGTGTCATACACACATAATCATAGAGAATCATTTTTTGTTAGTCAAGACTCAATTCCAAGACCATCTTAGTGGACAAAGTCCATTTCTGAACCGAGTTCACTCCTCGTTTCAGTCCTGTTTCACTGAACTGGTTTAACCTACCGTTCCAGCCATGTCTATCTCATGAGATATAAAATCTTTAACCAATGCATTGGAGGGAGATATAGGTCCCACCCATCTCATAATGATACCATTCTTATGTGTGCCACAGAATCAGAAAACCATACATCATAGCATAACCCATGTAATAAAAATGGGAATCTTAAACATCGTGACATTATAAAACAATTCATATAAGATAAAGGAATTCATAAAAATATAATTCCATCATAACATAATCAAATAAATGTAATAATAGGGATAAAAACAGAACCCTTTATTATCTTATATGGAAAAAAAATTTGATAAAACACTTGAAGTCCATTCTTGAGGAAAATATCCTTTGTGCTTCAAAAACACTTTTCCTTTCTTAACATGTCGTACAATTATAAACTAAAAGAAGTGGATTAAAAATACACTTTAAAACTTGTAAAGGAAGCTTCTTGGAAATAATTTTTTAAAAATCCATTCATGTCGTATAAGTTAAAAAAACATTCTTCGTCCTTTTGTCGGAAAAGTCAAAAAGTACCTCGTATGAAAAACGAAAAAAGATTCCTTTCATATCCTTTAATAAAAACTCACCGAAGGGTAAAATTGGATTTAAAAAATTTTAGGTGGATGGAAATAATATTAAATATTGAGGAAACATGGATGTGGATGATAAAATACACCCCAGTAAATGCCAAAGTATAAACAATCTCGGATAAAAATGAGATTGTGATATTTCCCTTACCTTAGGTATGATTTGCTTCGTAAGTGTCTGAACCTCATATATAATGATTTAAATAATGTCATTGAATTATTCCAGAATCATACTCATTTTTATGATATCATATATGGTTCACTTATGACTTTATTTTACCCGTTCTTTTGTAAATTCCATGTTAAAGAGCGTTTTGGGTAAAATCGTTTCATTTGTCGTTCGTGTTTTGACTTGTAATTATTCATATGATTAATTAAATCATGATTACATAATTCAAGAATATAAAACATGATTTATATATAATATATATTCAGAATATACATATATATAATATATCAGTAAATGGAAACAAATAAACTATTTATGGAGACGGTAGGTCGTACGTACGCATGAACGTTGTTTTTGTTTCCTTATTGAGTTGAATGGAATTAAGTAGATGAAATACATATATATACAGATGAATCCAGAATCATTATTATGTCATATATTTCATTATTACTTATTATATATACTTTATAATCATTCATGAATGTTTAACGTGGATAATGTATCTCATCGCGTCGTGGAGACGGTAGTCCGTACGTACGCACGAGCGATGATATCGTTCTCATGATCGTGGAATTGTATTGGAGTGTATGTATACTATATAAGAATCAATATCACTTTAAAATAATCATATATAGTTATTATTTACACCATTATACCCATCCAAGTAAGGCGGTGGTGGAAAATAGAGTACACCACGGCGTGGAGACGGTATTCCGTACGTACGCATGCGCGGTGATTTCGTTTTCCGTAGGATGGATAGATGGTGAAATAGGGTTTTTTCAAACTTATAATAACATATCAGTATATGCGTGATACTGATGTTATTACTTCATAACGAAACAACCTAAGAAGAAGAAGTGGAAAAGAAATAAAGTTGAAAGAATCGGTAACGGACATTACCTCTTCTTTGAAGCGCCTCTTTGAGATCTCCTTTTAGGGCACTAAAATTGGTCTTTGGGGAAGACCAGAACCTCAAAGATGTTTCTAGGGAAGTGGAGAAGATAATTTTTCAGGGTTTGGCCGAGCTTGAAGGCTCAAAGTGGTGTGAGGAAGAGAGGGAGGAGGTGCCCTTTTATAAGGGAGGAGAGGGGCTCTTTTGGAAAAACTAAAAATATTATATTATTATAAAGTCAAGTTCGGTTTTAAATAGCTCCAAATTGATTTATTTCGAATCTAAGGTTGGGATGGATATAAATACTCTCATCCAATAGAATTTAGACGTGTTTAGGTTCCTATTTTAACCTTATCATTTAGATTTAACATTAAGTTAAATAATTTTATTTTTACCGTGTCTTCTTGTGTTCTTATACTATAAGGTTAATAAACTTACTATAACAAGCCAAACGAACCCCAAGTTGTTTATTATTTCATTTGGCCGAACCTTAGATTTTTAGGATTAAAATATCAACAAATAATATAATATTTGTTTTAAAAACTATTTTATTTCAATTTTGACAATATTTTATAATTGATTTTTGTGAAAATCATAACAGAATGATTAGTTCGAACCAAGTTTATTAAATTAATAATAACATGTCATATTAACCTATAAAATTAGTTTAATTCATAAAAAGTCTCAAATTACATTTATTTTGGTATTTATAACATTAAATATTTCAATATTTCATTAATAAGATAATTACTTCATCATCGTTGTGTCATACATAAATTTAATTATTTAATGTCTAAAAATAAAAAATAAAATACCATTAAGTAGGAAATCTTTTTAGCTATGTAATGAGTATATATAGTCGAATTTATCTTATGTATAACCCTATATTAAAAATGATTTATTTATTAAACTTTGATTTTAACTATTTTAACCCTTCTTTAAATAAATTAATAATAAATGTCCTAATCTAATCCAAGTGGGCCTAAATAGTCATATTTTATTCATAAGGTTGTTTTTGGTCGAATTAAACTTATCCAATAGAATTAGGACATGTGTTAGGGTAATAATAATATCATTTTTACCCTTAATTACCCTATTTACTTTTAAACGTGGTAAAAAAAGTAAAAAGTTACTATTCGCCAAAAATTATTTTCATCTCATTGAACCACATTTTACTTACGGATATCAACTGTGTCTTTCATATTTTTGAAATTGCACTCACAGAAGCGGTAAAATTAAGTTTTATGATAAAATCATTTTTTAACTACCACTTAGTGGTTTCACTATTCATCAAAAAATGAAAGTTTCCAGAAAAATACCAAAAATTAGGCCTAAGCTATATTTGATATTATGAACTGAAAAATGATCTCTATTTTACCAAATTCAAAACATATCAGTTTCATTACTTAATTTAAAAATTAATTCTCATCTTCAAAACAAATAGCGTGTTCTTAAGAGATAATAACTAACAAAAGATTGACACTTCTTTATGTCTGGTTTAAATGTGAAATTACATCCAATGACCCAAATTGTATTAAATTGTAAAAATATATTCTAAATATACTTTAAAAACACTAAAATTAATAATTTATCACTATTAATTATTTCGATTAAAAAGGTTGTTTTTAATTAAAATTTAGTAATTTTCACTATTCATCAGAAAATGAAAGTTATCCAAAAAGTACCAAAATTTCAGATTAAGCTAATTTCGATATTCCGAATCCAAAAATGAAGTCCATTTTGAAAAATAAAATTTACAAAATTTCAAAAAGTGGTTATTACTATTCATAACAGCTAGTTTTAATAATATTTTAATAGCATATCGTTGTTTAGTGAAACTCTGTATTGCGTACTACACACGCTATCGAGGAAGGTTGCGATTGCGTTTAATGCAAGGCAAGTCAAGGATGCATGTTGTGCAAGCTCCTTTTGGTGTAGCGTACAAAACAAGACATTAATGAAATTAAAAAGAAAATTTTTCATAAAATCTCGGGCTGTTACATTCTACCCCCCTTAAAATTAATTTCACCCTCGAAATTCGCCGGGGTTATAAATGGTTTAATATTCGAAAGATTCTTTGATAGAAACCCACATCGTAAAAATGAATACCAAAAACAATCTTTAAAAACAAAAGTATGAAACGTAACGGTTACCCCAATAAACTAATCCCTGGGTTTCCATATAAGTGAAAATATGGATATGGAAGAGAAATCTAACCATCATGTTCTGATGGAGAGTGGTAGAGAACATGGCTATGGAAAATCCAGCAATCACAAAGCCATAAATTTGTTACGATCTAAGGTACCATCTGATTCATCAGATATAAGAGCACTAGGACAAAATTTTTGGTTTTCAAGATCGTTTACCTAAAGTTGATGAAATTGGAATTAGAAGAAATACTTTCGTGATTTCGGTATAGTCTCACCATTGGTCGTTCTTTGGACAATTTCCACTTCATCTCTTAAAGAAATGAAGTTGAATTTGTCAGTCGTGATGTGTTAGCAGATCATGTGATATAATGATGGGTCATTCCATTTGTCTCAAACAAAAGTTTAGAAAACTTATCAAAAAAATACATAAGTCCATCTATAGTGAGATTAATGATATAAGGTTCCTAAAATGGACTTATAATTCATATATCATACTGCTTAATATAATAAAACTAGTTTCTACTAAACAGGGACTTCATGTAGGCCAATGGTAGGCGATAAAGGCCAGTCGCACTTCGGTTGTGGGTTCGATTCCCACGGCCTTGTCCGACGCGATGGGCTGTCGCCCGTCCTGCAGGTTGTGCTTTTTCTAAAACTATATTACTATAACATCCCATCAATAATATCGAAAAAACTTCTATCCTTAAACAATACTAACTTATGTCCAACATAATCCATTCCAATCTTTAGGCTTATCCATAATACTGCAGTCCACTCTCATAATATAGTGAAAATGATTACCAGAGATTTAATACCATCGTTGATCCCCATATATCATAAGATATATCTTATTGGTCAAATTACAAACATGTGAATAACTTAATCATGTACTCTCTTGAAGAATGAATACCCATTAATTGAACCATAGTGAAAACATGAATGCAGTCAAAATTTAACTCTTTCCACATACCAAAATCCAAAAAATCTATATACTCAAACCATGATATAAACTTCTCCTTATATCAGTCATGATCTCATGAATATGGTCAAACATTTCATTTTCTCATTTTCCTTTCATTATGTGCATATCATCTTTTTTTCCAAAAATATCTCAATCACATTCTATGGTTACCGGTACCATTGAAAACCACAATAGACCAATACATAAATATTCTGATATTCCACGATACTATATACAACATTACTTTGGAATCCCATTACATAAACACTTAATCATTCCACCACATTGTTGTCATAATCAATATTGCCAATAGTGATCGCATGTGACTTCCCTTTTTCCTTTTCCTTAAGTGGTTGCTCATGTCGATCATCACTAACCCTTGGATTAGGGAATTTATTAACATAATGCCCCATTTCCTTGCACTTGAAGCATTGAAGTGTTGGTGGTGCGTTCTCTGCAGTCTTTTCTTTATTCACATCATTAGAAACCCTTTTTCCATTACTTCGAAACTCAGCTACTCGATGAGCTTCTTTTCCACACTTAAAACATTTTCTAGTCCCTTTAAGACAATCTCCACCATGCTTCTTTCCACACTTCGAGCATAAGGAAACATTCATCTTCTTTTCACCATTATTTTGAGATTTCTCCTTGAACTCCATCTTTCGTTTCTTGTCAAAACTATGAGATGGATAAGTAACACCAACTTCCATTTATACCTTGATATCACAATGCACAATTTTTTCATAGCTACTGAAGTCTCTTATAGCTAATTCCCTTCGAAGATTTGGTTTTAAGCCACTGAAGAATCGATCGACTTTACTTTCAGGTTGGATGATAAATCCAGATGCATACCTTGCAAGCCCTGTAAAATTCGCTTCGTATATACCAACAGATTCATCATCCTTTTGCTTTAGTTCTAGAAACTCCTTCTCCATATTTGTTTGAAGAATACGAGAGAAGTACTTATTGAAAAATAAGTTCTTGAACTCGTCCCATTCCATAGACTCAATTTCATCTCTTGGCCTCGTATTCTTGATAAGATTCCATCATTGATCAGCTTCACCTTCCAAACGATATACTGCTAAGATGACTTTATCATGTTCAGAACATTGAAGAACTGAAAATATCATTTCAGTGGTACTGATCCATTGTTCAGCAACAAGTGGATCAGAAGACCCACTAAAAGAAGGTGGATGTTGCCTCATGAAGGACTCAATAGAATATTGTTCCCTTCTCTGCTCATTTGGAAGTCCAGAATGATTCATAGATTGTGTAAGTATAGCAATAAGATTTTGCACTCCATCTCCCGTAACATTTGTTTGTTCAGGAGGAGAATCATTGCATTGTCCATTACATTGATCAACATGGTTCCTTCGGGTTCCAGCCATCGTCTAAAACCCAAAAAGAATAGTGTGAGAGGCAAAAATCATGCTAGGAAAAACAACACAATAAAGGGGGAGTACCTTCAATATCTAACATCTTAGGATAAATTCTAAGATCGTTACTATAGTTCTAGGAATATATCCTATACATATACTTATCATTAGGGACATCCCTAGACATACCTTAGAAATATCTCTAGGGATCTCACCAACATTTTCGCATCCTAGTTTCCAAAGGTTGACTAAACCTTTCCTTTGATACCAACTGTAGAGACCTGAAGCTTAATGTACATGGACATTACATTACTTTTGCGGAATACTTAGTAAATAACAAAAACACACACACAAGGACCAAAATAGTCTAGTGTCTTTGGAAACTCAGAACATAATCTTCTAATCGTGGTGAAAGATTTTCAACATCTCCCAAAAAGATCTTCCTTTTTTTACCTAAAACCTTTCTTTATATCATGGGGAAAAGAAAACATCAAAGGGTGAGCTCAAATGCTCAGTAAGGTTAAACAAAATAAATATCAATCACATCATATACATAAGAACATAACTTTTTGAAATCTTAACTTGCAAAAGAAATCATAATTTCATAACATAGGATAAATCATAGTAGTGAAATGTAATCCCAATAATCATAACGTAAAACATGAAACTTTGTGTCATACACACATAATCATAGAGAATCATTCCTTGTTAGTCAAGACTCAATGCCAAGACCATCTTAGTGGACAAAGTCCATTTCTGAACCGAGTTCACTCCTCGTTTCAGTCCTGTTTCACTGAACCGGTTTAACCTGCTGTTCCATCCATGTCTATCTCATGAGATATAAAATCTTTACCCAATTCATTGGAGGGAGATATAGGTCCCACCCATCTCATAATGATACCATTCTTATGTGTGCCACAAAATCAGAAAACCATACATCATAGCATAACCCATGTAATAAAAAGGGGAATCTTAAACATCGTGACATCATAAAACAATTCATATAAGATAAATGAATTCATAAAAATATAATTACATCATAAAATAATCAAATCAATGTAATAATAGGGATAAAAACAGAACCCTTTATTATCTTAGATGGAAAATAATTTTGATAAAACACTTGAACTCCATTCTTGAGGAAAATATATTTTCTGCTTCAAAAAAACTTTTCCTTTCTTAACATGTCGTACAATTATAAACTAAAAGAAGTTGATTTAAAATAAACTTGAAAACTTGTAAAGGAATATTCTTGGAAATAATTTTTTAAAAATCCATTCATGCCGTATAAGTTAAAAAAACATTATTCGTCCTTTTGTCGGAAAAGTCAAAAAGTACCTCGTACGAAAAACGACAAAAGATTCCTTTCATATCCTTTACTAAAAACTCACCGAAGGGTAAAATTGGATTTAAATAATTGTAGGTGGATGGAAATAATATTACATATTGAAGAAACATGGATGTGGATGATAAAATACACCCCAGTAAATGCCAGAGTATAAACAATCTCGGATAAAAATGAGATTGTGATATTTCTCTTACCTTAGGTCTGATTTGCTTCATAAATGTCCGAACCTCCTGTATAATGATTTAAATAATGTAATTTACTTATTCCATAATCATACTCATTATTATGATATCATATATTGGTCACTTATGACTTTATTTTACCCGTTCTTTTGTAAATTCCATGTTAAAGAGCGTTTTGGGTAAAATCGTTTCATTTGTCGTCCGTGTTTTGACTTGTAATTATTCATATGATTACTTAGATCATGATTACATAATTACAGAATATAAAACATGATTCATATATAATATATATTCAGAATATACATATATATAATATATCAGTAAATGGAAATAAATACATTGTTCATGGAGACGGTAGGTCGTACGTACGCATGAACGCTGTTTTCGTTTCCTTATTGAGTTGAATGGAATTAAGTAGATGACATACATATATATACACATGAATCCAGTATCATTATTATGTCATATATTTCATGATTACTTATTATATATACTTTATAATCATTCATGAATGGTTAACGTGGAGAATGTATCTCATCGCATCGTGGAGACGGTAGTCCGTACGTACGCACGAGTGATGATATCGTTCTCATGATTGTGGAATTTTATTGGAGTGTATGTATACTATATCAGAATCAATATCACTTTACAATAATCATATATAGTTATTATGTACACCATTATACCCATCCAAGTAAGGTGGTGGTGGAAAATAGATTACACCATGGCGTGGAGACGGTATTCCGTACGTACGCATGCGCGGTGATTTCGTTTTCTGTAGGATGGATAGATGGTGAAATAGGGTTGTTTCATACTTATAATAACATATCAGTATATTAGTGATACTGATGTTATTACTTCATAATTAAAAAACCTAAGAAGAAGAAGTGGAAAAGAAATAAAGTTGAAAGAATCGGTAACGGACATTACCTCTTCTTTGAAGCGCCTCTTTGAGATCTTCTTTTAGGGCACTAAAATTGGTCTTTGAGGAAGACCAGAACCTCTAGGATGTTTCTAGGGAAGTGGATAAGATAATTTGTCAGGGGTTGGCCGATCCTGAAGGCTCAAAGTGGTGTTAGGAAGAGAGGGAGGAGGTGCCCTTTTATAAGGGAGGAGAGGGGCTCTTTTGGAAAAACTGAAAATATTATTTTATTATAAAGTCAAGTTCGGTTTTAAATAGCTCCAAATTGATTTATTTCGAAGCTAAGGTGAGGATGGATAGAAATAATCTCATATAATAGAATTTAGACAAGTTTAGGTTCCTATTGTAACCTTATCATTTAGATTTAACATTAAGTTAAATAATTTTACTTTTACCATGTCTTCTTGTGTTCTTATACTATAAGGTTAATAAACATACTATAACAAGAAAAACGAACCCCAAGTTGTTTATTATTAATATATATAACCTTATATAAGTCATTTGGCCGAACCTTATATTTTTAGGAATAAAATATCAATTAATAATATAATATTTGTTTTAAAAACTATTTTATGTCAATTTTGACACTATTTTATAATTGATTTTTTTGAAAATTATAACAGAATTATTAGTTCAAACAAAGTTAAGTAAATTAATATTAACATGTCATATTAACCTATAAAATTAGTGTAATTCATAAAAAGTCTCAAATTACATTTATTTTGGTATTTATAACATTAAATATGTCAATATTTCATTAATAAGATAATTATTGTATCATCGTTGTGTCATACATAAATTTAATTATTTATTGTCTAAAAATTACAAATAAAATACCATTATGTAGGAAATCTTTTTAGATTTCTAATGAGTATTTATAGTTGAATTTATCTCATGTATAACCCTATATTAAAAATGATTTACTTATTAAACTTTGATTTTAACTATTTTAACCCTTCTTTAAATAAACTAATAATAAATGTCCTAATCTAATCCAGGTGGGCCTAAATGGTCATATTATATTCCAAAGGTTGTTTTTGGTCGAATTACACTTATCCAAAGGACATGTGTTAGGGTA
Organism: Viscum album; assembly: GCA_963277665.1. Classification (NCBI taxonomy): domain Eukaryota; kingdom Viridiplantae; phylum Streptophyta; class Magnoliopsida; order Santalales; family Viscaceae; genus Viscum; species Viscum album. Next base: position 1,435,847,091 of record OY728153.1, on the reverse strand, counting down.
ATAATAATATCATTTTTACCCTTAATTACCCTATTTACTTTTAACCGTGGTAAAAAAAGTAAAAAGTTACTATTCACCAAAAATTATTTTCATCTCATTGAACCACATTTTACTTACTGACATCAACCGTGTCTCTCGGATTTTTGAAATTCCACTCACAGAAGCGGTAAAATTATGTTTTATGAAAAAATCATTTTTTTAACTACCACTTAGTGGTTTCACTATTCATCAAAAAATGAAAGTTTCCAGAAAAATACCAAAAATTAGGCCTAATCTATATTTGATATTATGTAGTGAAAAATGATGTTTATTTTACCAAATTCAAAACATATCAGTTTCATTACTTAATTTAAAAATTAATTCCCGTCGTCAAAACAAATAGCGTGTTCTTAAGAGATAATAACTATCAAAAGATTGACACTTGTTTATGTCTGGTTTAAATGTGAAATTACATCCCATGACCAACATTGTATTAAATTGTAAAAATATATTCTATATATACTTTAAAACCACTAAAATTAATAATTTATTAGTATTAATTATTTCGATTAAAAAGGTTGTTTTTAATTAAAATTTAGTAATTTTCACTATTCATCAGAAAATGAAAGTTATCCGAAAAGTACCAAAATTTCACCCTAAGCTAATTTCGATATTTCGAATCGAAAAATGAAGTCTATTTTGAAAAATATAATTTACAAAATTTCAAAAAGTGGTTATTACTATTCATAACGTCTAGTTTTAATAATATTTTAATAGCATATCGTTGTTTAGTGAAACTCTGTATTGTGTAGTACACACGCTATCGAGGAAGGTCGCGATTGCGTTTAATGCAAGGCTAGTCAAGGATGCGTGTTGTGCAAGCTCCTTTTGGTGTAGCGTACAACACAAGACATTAATGAAATTAAAAAGAATATTTTTCAAAAAATCTCGGGGTGTTACATTTCTGTTTATCATGCTAAGATTGACTACAGATATAAATAGGTTTATTTTCAGAATGATTTTCATTTTGTTTAAAATAATGAACCCTTGATTTTGATAACATATCAGGAAGCATACAAACTAGTAAAATATGGAAATTAATGTTACCTTGCACATTTTGTTGAAAACAAAGGAACTGTTCAGATTAATGATGTGTCAATGGTAAATGAGTACCTTGATGTTTTTCCTGATGAGTTTCCTGGTATTATACTTGATCAAGAAGTTGAATTTAATGTTGACTTAGTTCCTAATGCTAAGACAATTTCAAAACCCCCTTATTGAATGGATCAAATTGAACATTTAGAGTTAAATAAGCAATTGTAGGAGTTATTAGATAAAGGTTTCATTCGACCTAGCACATCACCATGGGGTTCTCCTATCTTGTTTGTTAAAAAGAAATATGGTTCAATGAGACTTTTCATTGATTATAGTGCATTGAATAACATCACTGTTAAGAACAGGTATGCTTTGCCTCATATCGATGATTTGTTTGATCAGCTCTAGGGATATTGGTATTTTTCAAAGATTTATTTGAGGTTGGGGTACCATCATTTGAAATTATATGAATAAGTCATTCCAAAAACCACATTTTATACTAGATATGGTCATTATGAATTTGTAGTTATGCATTTTGGTTTAACCAATGCACCTGCTGTATTCATGGATCTTATTAATAGAATTTTTCGTGACTTCTTGGAAAAGTTTTTGGTTGTGTTCATTGATGATATTTTGGTTTATTCTAAAAGTAAATAGGAACATGAAATTCATTTAAGGGTGGTCTTTCAAACCTTAAAAGAAAAGAAACTATATGGGAAATTCAGAAAGTCTGAGTTTTGGTTGCAAAAAAAATCTTTCCTTGGTCACATTGTTTCAAAAAATGGCATAACGGTTGATCCTGCTAAAACAAAAGTTGTTGAAGAATGTCCAATACCCACAAATATAACTGAAATTTGTAGTTTTCCTGGTTTGGAATGTTATTATAGGAGTTTTGTTGAAAATATTTCACAGTTATATAGTCTAATGACTAAGTGAACTCGAAAAGGGGTTAAGTTAATTTAGACAAAAGAATGTGATGAATGTTTTCAGGAATTGAAAAGAAGATTGGTGAATTCTCTAGTTTTTGAACTGCCATCCAGAAATGGTGAGTTTATTATTTATAGTAATGATTCGTTGAAAGGACTTGGTTGTGTCCTAATAAATAATGATCAGGTAATTGCTTATGTTTCACGTCAGTTGAAACCACATGAGTTAAATTACCCTACACATAATTTGGAATTAGCTGTTGTTGTTTTTTGCTTTAAAAATTTGGAGGCATCATTTGTATGGACTAAAATGTGAAATATATACTGATCACAAAAGTTTAAATTATATATTCCCTCAAAAAGAATTGAACATGAGACATAGGAGATGGTTGGAATTAATCAATGATTATTATTGAATGATCCATTACCATCCGAGAAAAGAAAATAAAGTAGTTGATGCTTTGAGTCGAAAAAGTAATGATTCATTAACCATGTTGCATTTGAAATGATATCCTTTGGTTTTTGATTTGATTAACTTTGGCATAGAAGTTGTTGGTGCAGTAAATCATTTTGTTTTGTTTTAGGTGTCAGTGAAATCGTCTCTATCAGACAGAATAAAGAAAGCGCAGAAAGAAGACAGTGAGTTACAGAAAAAAGTAGAGTTGGTTCAAAAGGGTAAGTTGCCTGATTTTAACATTGATAATGATTGTGTTTTGAGATTTAGAAAGATATTATTTGTGCCTTGTGATTCATATTTGAAGAATGAGTTGTTATGTGATGCTCATAGTTCCCTGTTTTTAGTTCATCCTGGAAGTAATAAGATGTACAGAAATCTTCAGGAGTAATACTGGTGGGATGGAATGAAAAGAGATATTGCTAATTTTACTATGAAGTATTTGACTTTTCAGCAGGTTAAAGTAGAGCGGCAGTTACTGAAAGGGAAGATTTATCCTTTACCGGTGCCAAAGTGGAAATGGGAAAATATATCCATGGACTTTGTTGTGGGATTACTAAAGACATCTCAAGGTAATAATGCAATCTGGGTTATTGTTGATCGATTGAATAAATGTGCTCATTTCCTTCCTATTCGAGATACTTTGTCTCTAGATCAACTTGCTTAGTTGTATGTTAAAGAGATAGTTAGGTTTCATGGAGTTCTCCTCTCCATTGTATCTGATCGTTATCTCATGTTTACTACTAACTTTTGGAAAGGCCTTTAAAAGTCATTGGGTACTGAATTAAATTTTAGTATAGATTTTCATCCTCAATCAAATGAGCAATCAGAACAAACAATTCAGAACTTGGAAGATATGCTACGTGCTTATTCACCAGATTTCCAGGGAAGTTGGGACCAACATCTTTCCTTGGTTGAATTTTCTTATAATAACAGTTTTCAGTCCAGTATACAGACGGCTCCATTTGAGGCATTATATGGAAAGCATTGTCGAACTCGAGATTTTTGGGATGAAGTAGGTGAAAGGAAGCTGATGGGACCAGAATTGGTAGAAGAGATGGCAGAGAAAGTTCAGTTGATTCAGAAGCACATGAGAACAGCTCAGAGTTAACAGAAAAGTCATGCAGATAACTGAAGGAAGGATCTTTCTTTTGAGGTAGGTGATCATGTAATTCTCAAAGTTTCTCCATGGAAAAGTGTGATGCATTTTAGTAAGAAGTGAAAGTTGAGTCTGAGGTTAATTGGACCTTATCAAATCCGATAGAAAGTTGGATCATTTGCGTATATAGTGGATTTACCTCCAAGATTATCCCAGGTACACAATGTTTTTCATGTTTCAATGTTGAGAAAGTATATACCTGATCCATCACATGTTTTGAGTCCAGTGGTAGTTTAGTTGGAAGAGAATCTCTCTTATGAGGAACAACCAGTCCAGATTCTTGACCGAAGAGAGCATGTGTTGCGAAATAAGGTAACTCACCAGGTAAAGGTTTTTTGGAAAAACTATATGGTTGAAGAGGCAATGTGGTAATCTGAAAATTCTATGAGGGATAAATACCCCCACTTATTTTGATAAGTAAAATTGAGAGGATGAAATTTCCAAATGGGGGTAAGGATGAAAAATCTCTAGTAAATCAAGAATAAGACATATTTCTTATTTATTATAATTTTTTAATTAAACATTAATGTTACTTTAAATGGTTTGATATGTTCGATAGCATACCCGATACGTAACAACAAGTTTCTTTGAAATCTTACATTGCACACTAATAATAAAAAATTATTATTTTAAATGGAAGTTAACTCCTAGCCATTGTATTGGCGGGAATGAAAAAAACTAACTACAATATGATTATACATGTTTGTTAAATGTATTTACTTTTATCCAACAAAATTTAGAGGCCTAAAATGTGAATGAATCTAATTTTAAGCATAATTTACATTAAAAGGATGATTTACTGCCTTTTGATGGAGAACCCTCTTTAAATCTAGTTTTCGTCACTTTAATACATTCCATTTGACCAAATAAAATAATTCTTTATAATGGGGACAACAAAATTTACTTTCTGTAAATTTTTGGTATTTTTCTGATAAAGTTCATTTTTTTAAAGAATAGTGAAAAATATTGTATTTTAATTCAAAACAACGTTTTGATATAATTTATTTATATGGTTATATTATCTTTTTAATTTATTTTAAAGTGTAATTAGAATATATGTTTACCATTTAATCCAATTTTGGTCATTGTAATTAATTTCACTTTGAATTTGGACATAAATACGTGTTAATCTTTTGATAGTTATTATTTCTTAAAAACATTCTATTTGTTTTAACAATGGGAATTAATTTTAAATTAATTAATGCAACTTCTATGTTTATAATTTGGTAAAATATAAATTATTTTTAAATTTGGAATATCAATTATAGCTTAGGCTGAAGTTTTGGTATTTTTCTAAAAAAACTTCAATTCTTGATGAATAGTGAAACCACCTAGTAGTAATTAAAAAAACTGAATTTTTCATTTAAATGAAATTTTACCACTTCTGTTAATTTAATTTCAAAAATCTGATATACACGGTTGTTATTATTAAGTAAAATTTGGTTCAATAAGATGAAAATAATTTTTGGTGAATAGTAACTTTTGACTTTTATTTACCGCGGTTAAAGGTAAATAGGGTAATTCAAGGTAAAAAGAATATTATAATAATTCAAAATTACCTTAACAATTGTTAAAATCCTATTGGTTGATTAATTTATGACCATGGGTATCTTTGGGTTGATTTTTGGGACCTCATTGAGCCACTTGGGAGAGATAATGACACTTTAGATTAATTAACTTAAAGGAAAAAAAATGACAAAAACAAATATCTTTTAGTAAATTAATTTTTACAATGGGTTATATAAATTATATTTTCAACTATAAATATTAATTTGATATCTAAAAATGTTGTCTACATCATGGTATTTTTTTATAATTTTTAGACATCAAATAAATTAAATTATTTATGACACAATAATGATGCAGTGTTTACCTCATTAATAAATCATTTAATTAAATAAGATTATAAATATTAAAATAACATCCAAAACCATTCCAATTATTATTGGGTGATTTTATTTATACCATTAGTCATCTTATCTTCTACTATAATTATTTTTGGACCTTTTGAAACTGAATATAAGTTTATAATAAAATAATATTTTCACACTTTCCTAAAGAGCCCCTCCTCCCCCATATAAAAAGCCCTCACTTATAACCAATTCCTCACACCTCTCAAGCCTTTTGGATCATCCAACCTCTGCCCAATTAAACTCCCTACATCCCTCTCCTCCTCCTAGAAGCCTTACCTTAGGCAGAAGGCACTTCAAGAAGTTATTTTGGTTCAAACCAAAGGAAGTTACCCAAATTAAAGGTAATAGTTTCTCTTAACTTCTTTTCTTTTATTTTACTTCTCCAACCCCTAAACGCTTTTTATTCCTTTATTTTATTACAACACCAGTATCCTCAATATGCTAGGATTTTTTTATGTGAATTATTCTAACTACACTTACAAACACCTTTATCTAATGGGTGAAGAACATAATGTTTCTGTGGATGGAAAACTAATGCCTCAAGAGATGATGATTGTTTGATTATCTCCTTCCTCCTATCATGGTGGACATTATGATGACACTATATTTATATATGATGTATATTATTTTTATGTTTTCTTTATGCTTCTGTATTTTTCTTTTATAGCATACCTTTATGGTTTCCGTTATGGGTAAACATGATAATTTCATTTGAGGAAGTGCGGACTACTGTCCCCTCAAAGTGATATGACTCATTAATACCATATGTGGGAGGTATAAAGGATGGAGTTAATGATATTATACATGATATTATACTACAATTATAATATACCTATGTATTATTATTTTTTAATTCCATTAAAATGAGAAATAGAAATTGAAGTAGCGTTCATGCATACGTTCGGCTTACCGTCTCCATGAACGGTGAATTTCATTTCTTACCTCCAAATGTTATGTACTATTATAAATACATGTATATACTGGATATATATGATATATATGATATCTAAATCATGAATATAATTCTGGATATAATGAACTTTTGACCATGTAAATAACTTGTAACTATATGGTGTTAATTTGCGACTCAAGTACCAAATATCGACAAAACGAACATTATTAACTTGGATGATTGCATAATGTTTATAACTTGGTAATAAGTGATATAAAAGGATTAATAAACATGAAAAAGGTTCTTAAGGAATTATAAATTAACTATATTTTATTATTCAGGAGATTAAAGAACGATCGAGTCAAGTCAGACATAAGGTAAGGGACTTCGTCTCAATCTCCTTTCATTGAGGCATATTTAGTTTTATACACGAATTTATTTTATATAGTGTATAAACCCCTTTTACTTTTAATTTCATTCAAAGGGAATCTTTTTATACTAATCGTTTTACTAAATGACAAATAAAATGTTTTTTTATGTAAGCGGTGACAACGAGCTTTCTATCGTCGTGAGTATTATTTGATCTTTGGCTTCCTTAACAAGCCGTAATGTTTTTTAAAAGGAAAAATAAATAACATGTACTCTTTTTACGTATTTTGGTATTGAAAATTATTTTGAGAATGGATTTATTATTTCAATATCTTGAAATGATATTTTTTATTGCAATGTGGAAATGTTATCTTTTCTTTATGCTTATGTTATGTGTTATGATCATGTTACGGTTCTTAGGAATTATTTATGTATATTGGGGTTCCATGATAAACATAGGGTGGGTGAATCTGAGATAGCTCTTTAATGCATTAGGTAACGTAATGGAGGTAAACATGAATGTTTCTCCTAAGAGATTTAGGGAATATACTGTGATGAGTATTCCAAATTAACTCTCTATGTAGCTGTGATAGCTACAATGTAAGTATGTTATGGATGCCACAAGTTACCTTTATGATTTATGATTTCTATGTGTTATTCATAAATATTATGTCTTCATGAGGTAATTAAAAGAGTTTATGTTTTTTATGTATTTATGAACAAATGTTTTCCTTCTTTGTTTTATAACTCTTACTAAGTTTTTTATGCTCATCCCATGTTTTTGAAATGTTTTCACAGGACTTAAAGATGAATAGGGTCAAGGATGGGGTCAAGGAAAAGTCATGCTGTCTAAAACATTGGACTATACATAACTCTTTTTTTCAAGATTCTTTATTTTATGAAAAAAAATGGAAACTTTGTAGAAGTTTCTACTTTGTAATCTTTTGATATGTAATAGTTATGTCCTAATTATCTAAAACTCTAAACCTGAAAAGATCTCCAATGTGAATTATTCATTTATTTCAATATTATGTAATGTTTAAGGTAGGGTCCTTATAATTCCCATGTTACAAGAGTTATGTATTCACCAACTTAGACCAAGTTCCCTTTTTTATGTTGGAATCTTATAACTACCATAACATAATCTTAAATTTTCATAACAAACCCATATTTTCTAATGATAACTTTGTTCCCCTTATCGTAGAGTTGTGAAACACTCAGCATATTGTGTTTCAGCCCATCAACACATTATTTTTTCCTATTTTTCATTGTTTCTTACCCGATTATGGCTGATCCAACACCTTTGGTCCTCAGAGATTCGTAATTGAAAAATTTCATTGTTCTTTCATTGAAGTCTTTCACATTATTCAACAACATTAAGTCTCCTGTTATATGAGAAGAACATCAACTATTAATAATCCATGGACGTTCTCCTTTTATATCTTTCAAAGTAGTTTCCACAATAAGAGATTTTTTCACTTCAATTTAATTCTTCACCTCCAGATTCTGAGATTTTTTAAAAACCTTTTGTTTTTCTAGGAATAAAAGAAGAAATCCCATAGAAAAATGTCAAGGATGTTCACATCTTTCACAAATAGTTTCCTATGGTTGGAACCAATTTTCATTTTTTACACCATCCTTTTTAGATTTCTTCTAAACTTCATTCTCATAATTCTTCTTTTGAGAGGATTGAATCCCCCTCAAACATAGTCTTCCATAACTTTTGGAATAGTAGTAATGTTTCTGGTTCAACCAACACATATTTTCCATGTCTCTGAATCCACCATAATATCAGCAGTAGCCATAGAAATAATATTTCCCTCTAAAACTTCCATACTTACAGGAGTTGTTAACATGCTTCTTAACACTCTTCTTAACAAAACTATGCTAACAATCAGACTTCATGTTTTCAGTCATAACTTTCTTATTTAGCTCATATTTTTGTTCAAACTTATCAGAACCAGAAGTAGTATAAATCTTTCTAGACTAATGATTTTTGTATACTAATGATTTTTCAGCATTTCTAGCTTTGACCACATACAGTCATTCCATATTTGTTCTTATTAGAACCAGTTCCATATTTCTTCTCAACCATTGAAGGTAAAAAAAATTTATCCTTCTTTGGTTATTTCTTAATATAACTTCCACCAACATCTCAGATAGATTATTTGAAAATGATATTCCTTTCTTCCACTTATGACTGTTTCTATTCGGTAAGTTCCAACTCTTTTTTCTTTGCCTTCATCTGTACTTTAAGATAATATTTATGATTCTTTGAATTCCCAAGAGAATGTTTCAGATCATAGATATTCTTTTCCATATTGAATTTTTTATCAGGAAAACCATCTTGATTTTTTAATGTGGAATTTTTATTTATCAAATTCTTGTTTTTCTTCTCAAGACTTCTGATCTTCCTCAAACATTCTTTCAACTCTTCTTTCAGATGATATTCAAGTTGAGATTATTCTTCTTTAGAACTACTTCTCCCATAATATTCAATATTCACTACTGTAATAAAGGTATTCTCTCTAGCTTTCTCAGTAAATAATTTCTCAGATTCATCTTCACTATCTTCTTCTTCATCATATTTAGATAAACAGTTTTTTCCTTTTGATTTGAGAACTTTTTATCCTTACACTTTGAAAAATTCTAATCCTTGTCAGCTATTTTCTTCCATGACCTTCTTGTCATTCATTCATCATCGTAATTTTCTTCTTCTTTACTATTTTGGGGATAGTTAGCCGGAAAGTAACCAATGAATCCACATTCAAAACATTTCAAGGGAATTTTCACATTGTATTTCCATGTACCTCTTTTCACATTCTTAGAAATCAAGGATAAAAGTTCATCAAAATTTTAAAATACCCCATCTTCAGAATAAGATTCACCAGCTTTGTCTTCAATAAAATTATTCTTTTAATTCTATCTCTTTGCAGCCTTGAATGAAATTTCTCTATCATCTTTTTTTTCTCTTTATAGTATTCTCCCTTATCATTTCATATGTAATGATAGTGCTATGAAAATCATCTAGAGATAATGTTTCAAGGTCTCTGTATTCTAATGAAGAAACCTTAATATTGAACTTTTCGGGAAGAATTCCCAAGATCTTTTCAACAACTGTAGAATCCTAAAACATTTCAACAAGTCATTTAATTATACTGACAATTTCATTTACCCTAGTAAAGAATTCCCTAACAGATTTAGATAATTCAATTTTCATGTCTTCATACTTCATCCTCTAGATTTTTAGTTTTTCCTTCTTCACTTTTGCATTTATTTCATAGATGTTCTTAAACTTATCCCATATGACTTTATCTGTAATAACACCTTTAATTCTTAAAACCTCACTCTCAAAAAGAGATTAGAGTAATACCTTTTTATCTCTCCCACCATTCTCATGATTCTTTTTATCAGCAAGAGTAAGAGGAACCTTGTAATTAATAGGAGGAAATCCATCATTTGTAGTTCTAAGAACGTGATACCCCATATACATATGATAAGGAATCACTCTATCCTTCCAGATATTACAGTTCTTTCTATCAAATATCAGAATACCCTAACTGTTTACAAAATTCCAATTCTCCATCACAACTTCTGTAAAGAACAAACAAAGGGAACCTGCCTATGATACCAATTTAAGTTCCCTATCAGGATCCATGAATCATTGATATGGGGAGGTTGAATCAATGATATCCTTTTCTTTTTATGTTTCCTTCTTTTTGAAACAACCTTCACATCTTGTTGAAGAGTTCCTTGCCTAATAAAAACATACATCCATTGGAACACAAGATTTACAAAGTTCACTACTCAACAAGAGTATCTACGTCCATAGTATGGTACTAAAACAATCTAGTACCACAAAATCCATTAGAAAACAACACTTTTATGTGGAATACAATGAGTAGTATATTTCCTTACACTTGTGTCATACTTTTAAAAAGATACAATAGTGTGGGTGCTCCCTCTTAGCACAAGTAGGGTAATGTAATGTTTATGTGCTTCTTAACGAGATTTCACAAATCAAAATCTATCAAAACAATTCTTCACTTTCCTACCCAAAAGCTGGTAATAACCTCCTAGTGAAACCATCTTATGCGTCACTCCCTTCTTGTGTGCCACTCTGCTTGTGTGCCACCCTACTTGCGCATCACTCTGCGTGTGCCCCTTCCTTCTTGCGTACCACTCTACTTGCACACCTCCCTGCTCGTGCTCCACTAACTACTTTCACACTATAATTGTGAAAAAATCACAATTTTTCTGCCACTTCGAGCTAATAAAAAATACACTTATGGCACACAACTTCGTGATTTCGCGCAACTTACAACTTGCAGACCACTTCTACCTGTGCACCACTTTTGTGCATAACACAAAACTTGAGAGACACTTCATCTTGCATGCCACTTTTTACTACTTGCATGATCAAAGCTCAAATTTTATCTTAAGTTTTGAGGGTTGAAAAATGATTAGGTTATCCGCATATTTTTAGGCATTTTGGTGACCCTGTGCATGAGACATGCAACTCAATGTGTGCTCCACTTCATGACTTTCATGCCACATATACTTGTGTGCTATTCCTTCTTGTGTGCTAATTATACTTGCACACCACTTTTTACTTTCTCTCCAATAATTAACTTGTCTTCCACTTTATTTCCATCTTCATATTTTTGATATGATGATCTGGGAATATTACTTGCTTGCAACATAAACTTTCATGCCACTTATAATTTTTTTCCACTTCATACTTGTGCACAAATCATTAACTTGCACACCACTTTCTTTCCTTTGTCATATTTTGATGTGATAATCTTGAAATATGACTTGTTCTCTACATACACTTACACGAAACTTATACTTGATCACCTCTTATTCTTGTGCTCTTCTTTCATTCCTTTTTTAAAAACACTTATTTACCCCCCCCCATCTGTCATAATTATTTCATCATAAGTTCTCCAAACTTATGAAATTTTTGAAATACGAATCCGAAAATAATTATCATAGTTTAGAGAGGCTTTTAAAAAGAGAATTGATTTATCCTCTTTCACAATAAAATACAACACTCTACAAAAGAAAACTCCTTAAACTTCCTTCTCCATCTAACTTGGTCCCAACATAAGGTATATCACCCTCAAACTGATGGAAATATAGAGCGTATGATTCAGGTGATAGAGGGCATACTCTTTGTATGCGTCCTCAAAATTAGGGGTTCATGGGAGAAACACATTCCCCTTATTGAGTTCTCTTATAATAACATCTTTCATGCTACCATTGATATGTATCCTTATAAATACTTATATTAAATGATTATCTATCCACCGTTGTATTGTATAGAGGTAGGGGGGCATCTTTTCTAGGACCATATCTCATTTAGGAGACTACAAAGTAGGTGTAGTTGATCAGAAAGAACATGATGACAGCACAGTCTAGATAGCAGTCATATGCCAATAGACACTAAAGACCTCTTTAGTTTGAGGTCAGAGATTTTGTTTACTTATGAGTCTCACTCAAGTTGTTATATATATGTATTCAGATGTAGGGTAAGCTCTCGCCTAGATTCATTGGACCTTTTGAGGTTGTGAAGAGGAATGGGTTAGTGGCTTAAAATATAGCACTTTATCATATATATCAGCATATTCTTGATGTATTTCAAGTATCTCAACTTCACTAATATTATCTATACTCGTTACATGTATTTTGTCCTGATGAGGTTGATCAAGATATAGACGCTTTTTTTGAGGAGTATCTAGTGCATATTGTGGATTAGAGCATCAAGAAACTCTGAGGAAGGTCATATCCTTTTTTATGGGTTCTATCATAGCGTGGTGGAGTACAAGACAATACATGGGATTGGGAAGATAATATACAATTCCATTGGCGGGAACTCTTTTCTGGTGATACCTTTTTACCCTAAGAAGTCCAACTTGAAAATGAGTTTCTTTAAAGAGAAGAATTATAAAGAATCATCTTTTTAGGAAGGTAAATATCATTTTTTTAGTTAAATTAATTTAAACGACCGTTATGAGGTTACATAATGTATTTTAAAAGGTCACGAGGATGTCTAGGGCCTATTTGGAGCCAAAAACATCTAAAATTTAGAAAAAATATCGGGCCCCACAGTTATTAGAAACTATTAATACCATCCCTCGAGGTCACTCCTAATATGGTGGGATCAAAAAGAAGAGAATTAGGGGCCACATGGTTTTTATAAAACCATATGAACCAAGGCACATCCCCATGTGAAGAACTGTAAAGGTTATACATAAAAGTTTCCCATGATTTGTGCATGGTTAGAGAAACTATGTTCCTTAACTGTGCAGGGTCTCTCCTTTGGCTGTGGTCTGAGCACGGTTGGTGAATGATTTATACAAACCATGTTCCCCCTTTTTTAGGGTAATTTTACATTTTTAACATTAATGAAATAATAAACCTATTTTTTCCTTCCTCACTCTTCATTCTAGTAGATGAGCAGGCTCCCTCCTCCTGTGAGAACATGTATTTTCCCACCTAGATTTTTCTATTTCTATATGATCCGAAGTCCGAATTGAGTTATGAAGGAAGTTTTGGATAGATATATGTATGATATCCAGTCCTATTTCCTTATATCTAAGTTTATCTTTAGATCTATTGTACTATTTAGACACAATCCCCCTATTTCTATTTCTTTTACCTCTCCAGATCTACTTTGAATCTAAGATTTCCATCAGATTAGGTTTCATCTATGTGTTTGTGGTAGGTGGTTTCCTCATTTTCCCCAAAAATTATGTAGTTTTCAGAGCTGAGTCTTGGTGTCGATCACCATCTTTTTCCGCGCATTGCCATAATTTTTTTATTATTTCTAAATTGATATTCATACCTTATAATATTCCTAAATATTGTTTTTTAGTAATTTTAGGATTCCAACCTTTAACATGGACACCTCTTGTGTTTGTCGGATTAAATTTCCCCTTTATAATTAAATGATTAAATGCTTGAAATTCCATCTAAGTGTTCATCTTGTATTATAAATTGAGTTGTCTCTTTTATATAATTTTTTAATGAACCCAAGGAACCTCTTAAGCTCTTGTATTGACTTATAAATAGAATTTACCAGTTAGATAACTTCCCAATTTACAATAACACCTCATAAGTGCTTCATTGATCATTTTAATTGAATTTCCATGCATTAAATAATTAAATGGATTAATTATATTGAATGAATTGTTTTGTGATGGTTTTCTTTACATGAATTAATTATATGGTTTAAATGAAATTACTTGTAAAAGGTGTCAAGTCCACTCTAACTATTTCACGGTTTATAAAATGCTTATTTTAGATTGTAATTCCTTGTTTGTCTTTGGAATTGAATAATAAGGTGAATGAGAGGTAATGACTATAGGATATTATTATAAATATGATTTGTAACATCCCAAGTAATTAATGAATAATAGATATTTTTATCTATGTCTATTAATGAATAAGATAGTGTTTTAGAGTCTTAAAATAAAAATAAATCCAATCTTAAGCATGGAATACACTAATATTTTTAAAAGATTGTTTTACTGGATTTTGATGGCAAACCATTTTTGAATATATATTTTGACAATTTTATAAACTATGTTTGTCAAAATAAACTTATTCTTTATGATTGGGACATCAAAATTTACTTTGTGTGAATTTTTAGTATTTTTCTGACAATGTTCATTTTTTAATAAATAGTGAAAAATAATGCATTTTACATCAAAACTGATTTTTAATCTAATTTATTTATATGATTAGATTATATTTTGAATTGGTTTTAAAGTGAAATTAGAATATATTTTTACCATTTAATCCAATGGCGGTCATTGGAATAAATTTCACTTTGAAATTGGACTTAAACTGGTGTCAATCTTTTGATACTTATTTTTTCATAAAAACACGCTATTTGTCATGACAGCGGGAATTAATTATTAAATTAATTAATGTAACTTATATGATTTGAATTTTATAAAATAGACATCATTTTTTAATTCAGAATATCAAATATATCTTAGGGTGATGTTTTGGTATCTTTCTGAAAAACTTCAACTTTTGATGAATAGTGAAACCACTAAGTGGTAGTTAAAGAAACTGATTTTTTGTTTAAATGAAATGTTACCACCTCTGTGATTTGATTTTCAAAAATCCGACATACATGGTTGTAATTAAGAAGTAAAATGTGGTTCAATGAGATTAAAATAATTTTTTGGTGAATAGTAACTTTTATGTTTTTAATCGCGATTAGTGGTAATTAGTGTAGTTTAAGGTAAAAATAATGTTTTAATAGTATGAGATGAGCTTGACACATGTACTACCCTCATTGGATGTGTCATGGACGACCAATAAAATCCATGGGTCAACTTGGGGACCCCATGGAGCCACTTTGGTTGGGAAATGACATAAATAACTTTTTATTTAATGAAAAAGTAAAAATGACACAAACATAATATGTTTTACAAAAACAATTTTTAAATGGGGTTATACAAGTCAGATTTTTGACTATAAATATTCATTGGAAATATAAAAAGATTTCCTACATCATAGTATTTTTTTATATTTTTTAGACTTTAAATAAATTAAATTATTTATGACATCATGATGATGCAGAGATTACCTCATTAATAAAGGATTTAAATAAAATGAGAAGATAATGTAAAATCTATGACCTAAACATGTCCAAAACCTATTGGGTGGGTATATTTCGAACCCTTATCAACTTATCCTTGAATTATATTAATTTGGGACCTTTTAAATCCGAAACTCATTTTCAAATAAAGTAATATTTCTTTACTTTCCAAGAGTGCCCCTCCTCTCCTCTTATAAAAGGCCCTCACCTCTACCTCCTTACCCACACTCCCAAAGCCTTTGTCTCGGCAAACCCCTGCCCATTTTGTCTCTCCACTTACCTCTCTTACTCCTTGAAGCCTCACTTTGGGCAGAAGTCTTCCCAAGGAAGCCTTTGATCTCAAACCAAAGGGGATTACCCGATTTTAAGGTAATGTCTTCACTTGAGTCCTTTTATTTTATTTTGCTTCTCCAACCCCCTAAACTCTTTTTATTCATTTATTTTGTAACAAATCCAGTATCTTCAATATACTAGGATTTTTTTATAAGAAGGATTCGAGCTACACTTACACACACCTACATCTAATGGTTAAAGAACATACTGTTTCTGTGGATGGTGAATTTATGCCTCCCGAAACGATGATTGTTCAACATTATTTTAACACCTTAAAAGGTGTCCATTAAGATGTAACTATATTTATATATGATATATAATATGTTTATGTTTTCTTTAAGCTTCTGTATTTTTCATTTTGGGCGTACCTTTATGGTTTCCATTAAGGGTAAACGCGATATCTTCATTTAAGGAAGTGCCAACTACCGCCCCCTCAAAGTGATTTGATTCGTTAAATACCATATGTGGGACGTATAAAGGATGGAACTATGATATTATATATGATATTATACTGGAATTATAATATACCTTTATATCATTATGATTCTATTCTATAAAATATGAAATAGAAATGGAAGTAGCGTTCATGCGTACTTACGGCTTACCGTCTCCATGAATGGTGCATTTAATTTCTTACCTCTAAATGATTATGTAATATTATAAATGCATATATATACTGGATATATATGATATATATGATATATACATCATGATTATAATTCTTTATATAATGGATACATGAACCACTTGTAATTATAAAGGGCTTATTTTTGACTCAAGTACCAATGATCGTTAAAACAACCGTTATTAACTTAAATAATTACATAGTGTTCATGACATGGAAATAAGTGATATAAAAGGAATAATGAACTTGAAAAAGGTTCTTAAGAAAGTATAAATTAACTCAAGTTTATTATTCAGGACATTAAAGAAGGATCGATTCAAGTCGGACCCGAGGTATGGGACTTCGTCTCAATCTCCTTTCATTGAGGCATATTTTATTTTATTCACAACTTTCTTTTATACGGTGTATAAACCCCTTTGACTTTTACGTTTATCCAAAAGGAATTTTTTTTATACGAAGCGTTTTACAAAACGAAAAAAGGGAATGTTTTTGTCGTACGTATGCGGCGACAATGACTTCTCCGCCGTTGTGACCATTATTTGAGTTTCGGCTTCCTCTACAAGCCATACCTTCTTTTTAAAATAAAAATAAATACCATGTTTTACTTTTATGTTATTTTGGTATTGAAAATGGTTTTCATAATTTTTTTATATCAATGTGTTGTATTGATATCTTGTGATTGAAAGGTGGGAATGTTATGTTTCCTTTATGCATGTTTTATGTGATACGATTATGTTGAGGTTCTTGGGCATTATTATGAAGACGGGTGGTTCCGTGATAAACTAAGGGCAGGTGAGCCCGATATAGCTCTCCAATTCATTGGGTAACACAAAGGAGTGAAACTTTAAGGTTTCTCTAAAGAGATTTAGGGAATATACTGTGATGGGTATTCCAAACGTAACCAAGAGGGTTACTCCCTACGTAAGAATGTTATGAATGCCTCAAGTTACCTTTATGTCTTATGATTTCTATGATTTATTCATGATTTGATGAGGTATGTTAAAGTGCTTATGTTTTATGGGTAAGGTATGATTTCATTATTATGTATATATGTACCCATGTTTCCTTTCTATATTTTCATATCCCTTACTCAGCTTTTTATGCTCTTCCCAAGTTTTTTGAAATGTTTTTCACAGGTCAAGGGAAAGGTACATGATATGATGATAGTGTCAAGGAAGTGTCAAGAAAGAATCCATGTTTTATTTTAAATATGTTTCCACTGATGGGAAAGAAGAATACTAACTTTATGTAACCACTTTGTTTATATGTGGAATGTAATACAAGTTCTATGATCTAATTCTCTAAAACTCTAAACTCGAAAAGCTCCTCAATGTGTAATCTTGTAATAACTCAATATTAAGTAAGGTTTAAGGCTGGGGCCTTATAGTTGGTATCAAAGGTCGGTTTAGATAACTTTAGGAGTTAGAATTCTATTAAATGATTATCCAAAAATATTTTTTTATGTTCAAATTGAAGTGATATAGCATTTGAAGATTATCATGTTGCTTCATCTAAGACATGTTTGTTCAGAATGGTTTTCCGTAGAGGAAACAGGGAAGCAGTGCTAGGAAGGCATACAAAAGGAAATAACCTTCCGAATCAGCATCTTGAGATGGTCGGAATTGGAACTGAACAGTTTGTTGCAGTAATGGCACAGTTGACTCAAGCGATAAATGGCGGTGGTATCCATGCACGAGATCAGCCAGATCAACCGCAGAGGAACATGTCAGTTGTGGAACATTTAAAGAGGCAACATCCCCCATCATTCAGAGGATCATCTGACCATGTGCTAGCTGAAGGGTGGATTAAAGCACTGGAGAAGATTTTTGATGTCATGGGGTGTTCATAAAATCAAAAGGTTAGTCTTTCTATTTACCGTTTGGAGGGTGAAGCAGATCAGTGGTGGTCGATGGTTAAAAATATCAGGGACACTGATGAGATTGATGCTCTTGACTGGGATGAATTCAAAGGTATATTTCTTGAGAAGTATTTTCCTAAGGCTGTTCGACTTAGGATGGAAAATCAATTCTTGGAATTGAGGCAAGAGGAAGACTCAGTGGATGTCTATGAATAAAGGTTCACTCGATTGGCAAGGTACGCTCCAAATTTTATCCGAGACCTTGATAGTAAAATCAATCGTTTTTACTCAGGATTAAAGCCAAAATATCGAAGGGCATTAGCTTATCGTGAGTTTAAAAGTTATAGAAAGCTTGTTAGATGTGATGAGAAGGTGGAAATGGAGTTTGCCGATGATCAAGTGTTCTATAACAACCAACAGAAGAAGAGACTGAGGTGGCAGGAGAAAGGTAAGAATTCTTCAAAAAAGTCTGATGGTAAGAAAACTAAGTTTCTAGTTTGTGATAAATGTGGCAAAAGGCATGCTGGGGAATGTATTCTGAATTGTGTAAAGTGCTACCGATGTGGTAAGATGGGACATAAGGCTCGTGATTGCACTGAAAAAGATTAGGGTGATGGTAAGACCAAATTTGATTTACAGTTAGTGAAATGTTATAAGTGCAATGAGATGGGTCACTATGCAAACGAGTGTCCGACAAAGAGCTTGAGTGATGGGAAGCAGTTAGAATACAAGCAGAAAGGGGTGGTGAAATCATTTGCAACTACTTCAGCAGATTTCGGGCCATAAAATGAAGTTGTATCAGGTACTTTGTTTGTTTTTTCAGATTATTCCAGTGTGTTTTTTGATTCGGGGTCTACACATTCTTTTATCTCTGAAAACTTTTCAAGTAAAATGGGAATACCATCTCAAGAAATGACTCCTAAAATTGTGGTAAAAAACCTGGGGGAAATGTTGAGGAAAAAATAATTTATAAAAATCTTCTTATCCTTATCTTTGGAAAGAACCTACTTGCGAACCTTATTCTTTTACCTCTAGTGGAGTTTGATGTTATCCTGGGTATGGATTGGCTCTCTATTTACCATGCTAAGATTGACTGTAGAGCTAAAGAAGTTTCTTTTCAGAAATACTTTCAGTTTGTATACAAGAATGAACCCTTACTGTTGATAACTTATCAAGAGGCCAATAAACTTGTAAAAGATAGAAATGAATGTTACCTTGCACACATCGTTGAAAATAAAGGAACTGTTCAGATTAATGATATGCCAGTGGTAAATGAGTATCCTAATGTTTTTTCTGATGAGTTGCCTGGAATAATACCAGATCGGGAATTTGAGTTTACTGTTGACTTAGTTCCTTATGCTAAGCCAATTTCAAAACCCCCTTATCAAATGGCTCAAATTGAACTTTTAGAGTTGAAGGAGAAATTGCAAGATTTATTAGAGAAAGGTTTCATTCGACCTAGCACATCACCATGGGCTTCTCCTGTTTTATTTGTTAAAAAGAAAGATGGTTCAATGAGAATTTCCATTGATTATAGGGACTTGAATAATATCATTGTTAAGAACAAATATCATTTGCCTCATATCGATGATTTGTTTGATCAGCTCCAGGGAGCTCAGTTTTTTTCAAAGATTGACTTGAGATCGGGGTACCATCAGCTGAAGGTAAAGGAGGTAGATATTCCGAAGAAAGCGTTCCGTACAAGATATGGCCATTATGAATTTGTAGTAATGCCTTTTGGGCTAACCAATGCACCTACTGTATTCATGGACTTAATGAATAGAATTTTCCATGAGTTCTTGGATAAGTTTGTGGTGGTTTTCATTGATGATATTTTGGTGTTTTCTAAAAGTAAAGAAGAGCATGAAAGACATTTAAGGGTTATCTTGCAAACCTTAAAAGAAAAGAAACTGTATGGAAAATTCAGCAAGTGTGAGTTTTTGTTGCAAAAAATTTCTTTCCTTGGTCATATTGTTTCTAAAGATGGAATAACTATTGATCCTGCAAAAACAAAAGTTGTGGAAGAATGGCCAAGACCCACAAATGTAACCGAGATTCGTAGCTTACTTGGTTTGGCAGGCTATTACCGAAGGTTTGTTAGAAATTTTTCACGATTATCTAGTCCAATGACTAAGCTAACTCGGAAGGGTGTTAAGTTTATCTGGAAAAAATAATGTGATGATTGTTTTCGGGATTTGAAAAGAAGATTGGTGAATGCTCCAGTTTTGCCACTACCTTCCAGGAATGGGGAGTTTTTTATCTACAGTGATGCTTCATTGAAAGGACTTGGTTGCATCCTAATACAGAATGATCAGGTAATTGCTTATGCTTCACGACAGTTGAAAACTCATGAGGTAAATTACCCTACACATGATTTGGAATTAGCTGCTGCTGTTTTCTCTTTAAAAATTTGGAGGCATCATTTATATGGAGTAAAGTGTGAAATATATACCGATCACAAAATTTTAAAGTATATATTCACTCAGAAAGAGTTAAACACAAGACAAAGGAGATGGATAGAATTAATAAAGGATTATGATTGTACAATTCATTACCATCCGGGAAAATCAAATAAAGTGGTTGATGCTTTGAGTCGAAAAAGTAACGCTTCATTAACAATGTTGCGTTTGGAACGTGATCTTTTGGTTAAGGATTTGATGAACTTTGACATAGAAGTTGTTGGTGCAAGAAGTTCTTCTGTTTTGTTTCAGGTATCAGTGAGATCATCTCTATCAGATAGAATCAAGCAAGCACAGAAGCAAGACAGTGAGTTGTAGAAAAAGGTAGAGCTGGTTCAGAAAGGTAAGTTGCCTGAATTCAACATTGATAATGATTGTGTTTTGATATTTGGGAAGAGATTGTGTGTGCCTTGTGATTCACAGTTGAAGAGAGAGTTGTTATGTGAAGCTCATAGTTCTCCGTTTTCAGTTCACCCTGGCAGTACTAAGATGTATAGAGATCTGTGGGAGTATTACTGGTCGGATGGAATGAAAAGAGATATTGCTGATTTTACTTTGAAGTGTTTGACATGTCAACAGGTTAAAGTAGAGAGGCAGTTACCGAAACGTATGCTTCATCCTTTACCAGTGCCGGAGTGGAAATGGGAGAATATATCCATGGACTTTGATGTGGGATTACCGAAGACATCTTGAGGTAATAATGCAATCTGGGTTATTGTTGATCGCTTGACCAAATCTGCTCATTTCCTTGCTATACGAGATAATTTTTCCCTAGATCAACTTTCCCATTTGTATCTTAAAGAGATAGTCAGGTTACATGGAGTTACTCTCTCCATTGTATCTGACCGTTATCCCAGGTTCACTTCTAACTTTTGGAAAGTCCTTCAGAAGTCGTTGGGTTCTGAATTAAATTTTAGTACAACTTTTCATCCTCAATCAGATGGGCAGTCAGAATAACCAATTCAGACCGTGGAGGATATGCTACAAGCTTTTTCGATGGATTATCAGGGAAGTTGGGACCAATATCTCTCTTTAGTTGAATTTTCATATAATAACAGTTTTCATTCCAGTATACAGATGGCACCATTTGGGGCGTTATATGGGAAGCAGTGTCGAACTCCAGCTTTCTGGGATGAAGTGGGTGAAAGGAAGTTGATGGGACCAGAATTGCTAGAAGAGATGGCAGAAAAAGTTCAGCTGATTCAGAAACACATAAAAACAGCTCAGAGTAGGCAGAAGAGTTTTGCGGACAACAAGAGGAAGGATCTCTCTTTTGAGGTAGGTGATCATGTTTTTCTCAAAGTATCACCTTGGAAAAGTGTGATGCGATTTGGTAAGAAAGGAAAGCTGAGTCCAAGGTTCATTGGACCATATGAAATTCTGGAGAGAGTTGGATCAGTTTCTTACCGAGTGGATTTACCTCCGAGTTTATCTCAGGTACACAATGTTTTTCATGTTTCAATGTTAAGGAAGTACATGCCAGATCCATCTCATGTTTTGAGTCCAGAGGTAGTTCAGCTGGAAGAGAACCTATCTTATGAGGAACAACCGGTCCAGATTCTTGACCACAGGGAGCAAGTGTTACGAAATAAGGTGATTAATCAGGTAAAGGTTTTGTGGAAAAACCGCATATGGAAGAGGCAACATGGGAATCTGAAAATGCAATGAGGGATAAGTACCCACATTTATTCGATAAGTAAATAAATTATTGGGATGCAATTTTCTAAAGGGGGGAAGGATGTAACATCCCATGTAAGTAATGAATAATAGATATTTTTATCTATGTCTATTAATGAATTAGATAGTGTTTTAGAGTCTTAAAATAAAAATAAATCCAATCTTAAGCATGGAATATAGTAATATTTTTAAAAGATTGTTTTACTACCTTTTGATGGCAAACCATTTTTGAATCTATCTTCTGAAAATTTTATAAACTATGTTTGTCAAAATAATCTTATTCTTTATTATTGGGACATCAAAATTTACTTTGTGTGAATTTTTAGTATTTTTCTGAAAATGTTCATTTTTTAATGAATAGTGAAAAATACTGCATTTTACATCAAAACTGCTTTTTAATCTAATTTATTTATAGATTAGATTATCTTTTTAATTGGTTTTAAAGTGAAATTAGAATATATTTTTACCATTTAATCCAATGGTGGTCATTGGAATCAATTTCACTTTGAAATTTGACTTAAACTGGTGTCAATCTTTTGATACTTATTGTTTCATAAAAACACGCTATTTGTCATGACAGCGGGAATTAATTATTAAATTAATTAATGTAACTTATATGATATGAATTTTGTAAAATAGAAATCATTTTTGAATTCAGAATATCAAATATATCTTAGGGTGAAGTTTTGGTATCTTTCTGAAAAACTTCAATTTTTGATGAATAGTGAAACCACTAAGTGGTAGTTAAAGAAACTGATTTTTCATTTAAATGAAATTTTACCACCTCTGTGATTTGATTTTCAAAAATCCGACATACATGGTTGTCATTAAGAAGTAAAATGTGGTTCAATGATATTAAAATAATTTTTTGGTGAATAGTAACTTTTATGTTATTAATCGCGATTAGTGGTCATTAGTGTAGTTTAAGGTAAAAATAATGTTTTATAGTATGAGATGAGCTTGACACATGTCCTACCCTACTTTTATGTGTAATGGCCGACCAAGACAATCCATGGGTCAACTTGGGGACCCCATGGAGCCACTTTGGTTGGGAAATTACATAAATAACTTTTTATTTAATGAAAAAGTAAAAATGACACAAACATAATATGTTTTACGAAAACAATTTTTAAATGGGGTTATACAAGTCATATTTTTGACTATAAATATTAATTAGAAATCTAAAAATATTTCCTACATCATAGTATTTTTTTTATAATTTTTATACTTTAAATAAATTAAATTATTTATGACATCATGATGATGCAGCGATTACCTCATTAATAAAGGATTTAAATAAAATAAGAAGATAATGTAAAATCTATGACCTACACATGTAAAAAACCTATTGGGTGGGTATATTTCGAACCCTTATCACCTTATCCTCGAATTATATTAATGTGGGGCCTTTTAAATCCGAAAATCATTTTCAAATAAAGTAATATTTCTTTACTTTCCAAGAGTGCCCCTCCTCTCCTCTTATAAAAGGCCCCCACCTCTACCTCCTTACCCACACTCCCAAAGCCTTTGGCTCGGCCAACCCATGCCCATTTTGTCTCTAAACTTCCCTCTCTTACTCCTTAAAGCCTCACTTTGGGTAGAAGTCTTCCCAAGGAAGCCTTTGAGCTCAAACCAAAGGGGATTACCCAATTTTAAGGTAATGTCTTCACTTGTGTCCTTTTGTTTTATTTTGCTTCTCCAACCCCCTAAACTCTTTTTATTCATTTATTTTGTAACAAATCCAGTATCTTCAATATACTAGGATTTTTTTATAAGAAGGATTCGAGCTACACTTACACACACCTACATCTAATGGTTTAAGAACATACTGTTTCTGTGGATGGTGAATTTATGCCTCCCGAAACGATGATTGTTCAACATTCTTTTAACACCTTAAAAGGTGTCCATTAAGATGTCACTATATTTATATATGATATATAATATGTTTATGTTTTCCTTAAGCTTCTGTATTTTTCATTTTGGGCATACCTTTATGGTTTCCATTATGGGTAAACGCGATATCTTCATTTAAGGAAGTGCCGACTACCGCCCCCCTCAAAGTGATTTGATTCGTTAAATACCATATGTGGGACGTATAAAGGATGGAACTATGATATTATATATGATATTATACTGGAATTATAATATACCTTTATATCATTATGATTCTATTCTATAAAATACAAAATAGAAATGGAAGTAGCGTTCATGCGTACTTACGGCTTACCGTCTCCATGAACGGTGCATTTAATTTCTTACCTCTAAATGATTATGTAATATTATAAATGAATATATATATACTGGATATATATGATATATATGATATATACGTCATGATTATAATTCTGTATATAATGGATACATGAACAACTTGTAATTATAAAGGGCTTATTTTTGACTCAAGTACCAATGATCGTTAAAACGACTGTTATTAACTTAAATAATTACATAGTGTTCATGAAATGGAAATAAGTGATATAAAAAGAATAATGAACTTGAAAAAGGTTCTTAAGAAAGTATAAATTAACTCAAGTTTATTATTCAGGACATTAAAGAAAGATCTATTCAAGTCGGACCCGAGGTATGGGACTTCGTCTCAATCTCCTTTCATTGAGGCATATTTTATTTTATTCACAACTTTCTTTTATACGGTGTATAAACCCCTTTGACTTTTACGTTTATCCAAAAGGAATTTTTTTTATAAGAAGCGTTTTACAAAACGACAAAAGGGAATGTTTTTGTCGTACGTATGCGGCGACAATGACTTCTCCGTTGTTGTGACCATTATTTGTGTTTCGGCTTCCTCTACAAGCCATACCTTCTTTTTAAAATAAAAATAAATACCATGTTTTACTTTTCTTTTATTTTGGTATTGAAAATGGTTTTCATAATTTTTTTATATAAATGTGTTGTATTGATATCTTGTGATTGAAAGGTGGGAATGTTATGTTTCCTTTATGCATGTTTTATGTGATACGATTATGTTGAGGTTCTTGGGCATTATTATGTAGATGGGTGGTTCCGTGATAAACTAAGGGCAGGTGAGCCTGATATAGCTCTCCAATGCATTGGGTAACGCAAAGGAGTGAAACGTTAAGGTTTATCTGAAGAGATTTAGGGAATATACTGTGATGGGTATTCCAAACGTAACCAAGAGGGTTATTCCCTACGTAAGAATGTTATGAATGCCTCAAGTTACCTTTATGTCTTATGATTTCTATGATTTATTCATGATTTGATGAGGTATGTTAAAGTGCTTATGTTTTATGGGTAACGTATGATTTCATTATTATGTATATATGTACCCATGTTTCCTTTCCATATTTTTATATCCCTTACTGAGATTTTTATACTCTTCCCAAGTTTTTTGAAATGTTTTTCACAGGTCAAGGGAAAGGTACATGATATGATGATAGTGTCAAGGAAGTGTCAAGAAAGAATCCATGTTTTATTTTAAATATGTTTCCATTGATGGGAAAGAAGAATACTAACTTTATGTAACCACTTTGTTTATATGTGGAACGTAATACAAGTTCTATGATCTAATTCTCTAAAACTCTAAACTCGAAAAGATCCTCAATGTGTAATCTTGTAATAACTCAATATTAAGTAAGGTTTAAGGCTGGGGCCTTATAGTTGGTATCAAAGGTCGGTTTAGATAACTTTAGGAGTTAGAATTCTATTAATTGATTATCCAAAAATATTTTTTTTATGTTCAAATTGAAGTGATATAGCATTTGAAGATTACCATGTTTCTTCATCTAAGACATGTTTGTTCAGAATGTTTTTCCGCAGAGGAAACAGGGAAGCAGTGCTAGGAAGGCATACAAAAGGAAATAACCTTCCGAATCAGCATCTTGAGATGGTCGGAATTGGAACTGAACAGTTTGTTGCAGTAATGGCGCAGTTGACTCAAGCGATAAATGGCGGTGGTATCCATGCACGAGATCAGCCAGATCAACCGCAGAGGAACATGTCAGTTGTGGAACATTTAAAGAGGCAACATCCCCCATCATTCAGAGGATCATCTGACCATGTGCTAGCTGAAGGGTGGATTAAAGCACTGGAGAAGATTTTCGATGTCATGGGGTGTTCAGACAATCAAAAGGTTAGTCTTGCTATTTACCGTTTGGAGGGTGAAGTAGATCAGTGGTGGTCGATGGTTAAAAATATCAGGGACACTGATGAGATTGATTCTCTTGACTGGGATGAATTCAAAGGTATGTTTCTTGAGAAGTATTTTCCTAAGGCTGTTCGACTTAGGATGGAAAATCAATTCCTGGAATTGAGGCAAGAGGAAGACTCAGTGGCTGTCTATGAAGAAAGGTTCACTCTATTGGCAAGGTACGCTCCAAATTTTATCCGAGACCTTGATAGTAAAATCAATCGTTTTTACTCAGGATTAAAGCCAAAATATAGAAGGGCATTAGCTTCTCGTGAGTTTAAAAGTTATGGAAAGCTTGTTAGATGTGCTGAGAATATGGAAATGGAGTTTTCCGATGATCAAGTGTTCTATAACAACCAACAGAAGAAGAGACTATGGTGGCAGGAGAAAGGTAAGAATTCTTCAAAAAAGTCTGATGGTAAGAAAACTAAGTTTCCAGTTTGTGATAAATGTGGCAAAAGGCATGCTGGGGAATGTATTCTGAATTCTGTAAAGTGCTACCGATGTGGTAAGATGGGACATAAGGCTCGTGATTGCACTGAAAAGATTAGGGTGATGGTAAGACCAAATTTGATTTACAGTTAGTGAAATGTTATAAGTGCAATGAGATGGGTCACTATGCAAACGAGTGTCCAAAAAAGAGCTTGAGTGATGGGAAGCAGTTAGAATACAAGAAGAAAGGGGTGGTGAAATCATTTGCAACTACTTATGGAGATGTCGGGCCATCAAATGAAGTTGTATCAGGTACTTTGTTTGTTTTTTCAGATTATTCCAGTGTGTTTTTTGATTCGGGGTCTACACATTCTTTCATCTCTGAAAACTTTTCAAGTAAAATGGGAATACCATCTCAAGAAATGACTCCTAAACTTGTGGTAAAAAAACCTGGGGGAAATGTTGAGGCAAAAATAATTTATAAGAATCTTCTTATCCTTATCTTTGGAAAGAACCTACTTGCGAACATTATTCTTTTACCTCTAGTGGAGTTTGATGTTATCCTGGGTATGGATTGGCTCTCTATTTACCATGCTAAGATTGACTGTAGAGATAAATAAGTTTCTTTTCAGAAAGACTTTCTGTTTGTATACAAGAATGAACCCTTACTGTTGATAACTTATCAAGAGGCCAATAAACTTGTAAAAGATTTAAATGAATGTTACCTTGCACACATCGTTGAAAATAAAGGAACTATTCAGATTAATGATGTGCCAGTGGTAAATGAGTATCCTAATGTTTTTCCTGATGAGTTGCCTGGAATAATACCAGATCGGGAAGTTGATTTTACTGTTGACTTAGTTCCTTATGCTAAGCCAATTTCAAAACCCCCTTATCGAATGGCTCAAATTGAACTTTTAGAGTTGAAGGAGAAATTGCAAGATTTATTAGAGAAAGGTTTCATTCGACCTAGCACATCACCATGGGGTTCTCCTGTTTTATTTGTTAAAAAGAAAGATGGTTCAATGAGAATTTCCATTGATTATAGGGCCTTGAATAATATCATTGTTAAGAACAAATATCATTTGCTTCATATCGATGATTTGTTTGATCAGCTCTAGGGAGCTCAGTTTCTTCAAAGATTGACTTGAGATCGGGGTACCATCAGCTGAAGGTAAAGGAGGTATATATTCCGAAGACCGTGTTCCGTACAAGATATGGCCATTATGAATTTGTAGTAATGCCTTTTGGGCTAACCAATGCACCTACTGTATTCATGGACTTAATGAATAGAATTTTCCTTGAGTTCTTGGATAAGTTTGTGGTGGTTTTCATTGATGATATTTTGGTGTTTTCTAAAAGTAAATAAGAGCATGAAAGACATTTAAGGGTTATCTTGCAAACCTTAAAAGAAAAGAAACTGTATGGAAAATTCAGCAAGTGTGAGTTTTGGTTGCAACAAATTTCTTTTCTTGGTCATATTGTTTCTAAAGATGGAATAACTATTGATCCTCCAAAAACAAAAGTTGTGGAAGAATGGCCAAGACCCACAAATGTAACCAAGATTCATAGCGTCCTTGGTTTGGCAGGCTATTACCGAAGGTTTGTTAGAAATTTTTCACGATTATCTAGTCCAATGACTAAGCTAACTCGGAAGGGTGTTAAGTTTATCTGGAAAAAATAATGTGATGATTGTTTTCGGGAGTTGAAAAGAAGATTGGTGAATGCTCCAGTTTTGGCACTACCTTCCAGGAATGGGGAGTTTTTTATCTACAGTGATGCTTCATTGAAAGGACTTGGTTGATTCCTAATACAGAATTATTAGGTAATTGCTTATGCTTCACGACAGTTGAAAACTCATGAGGTAAATTACCCTACACATGATTTGGAATTAGCTGCTACTGTTTTCTCTTTAAAAATTTGGAGGCATCATTTATATGGAGTAAAGTGTGAAATATATACCAATCACAATAGTTTAAAGTATATATTCACTCAGAAAGAGTTAAACATGAGACAAAGGAGATGGATAGAATTAATAAAGGATTATGATTGTACAATTCATTACCATCCGGGAAAATCAAATAAAGTGGTTGATGCTTTGAGTCGAAAAAGTAACGCTTCATTAACAATGTTGCGTTTGGAACGTGATCCTTTGGTTAAGGATTTGACGAACTTTGACATAGAAGTTGTTGGTGCAGGAAGTTCTTCTGTTTTGTTTCAGGTATCAGTGAGATCATCTCTATCAGATAGAATCAAGCAAGCACAGAAGCAAGACAGTGAGTTGCAGAAAAAGGTAGAGCTGGTTCAGAAAGGTAAGTTGCCTGAATTTAACATTGATAATGATTGCGTTTTGAGATTTGGGAAGAGATTGTGTGTGCCTTGTGATTCACAGTTGAAGAGAGAGTTGTTATGTGAAGCTCATAGTTCTCAGTTTTCAGTTCACCCTGGCAGTACTAAGATGTATAGAGATCTGCGGGAGTATTACTGGTGGGATGGAATGAAAAGAGATATTACTGATTTTACTGTGAAGTGTTTGACATGTCAACAGGTTAAAGTAGAGCGGCAGTTACCGAAAGGTATGATTCATCCTTTACCAGTGCCGGAGTGGAAATGGGAGAATATATCCATGGACTTTGTTGTGGGATTACCGAAGACATCTTGAGGTAATAATGCAATCTGGGTTGTTGTTGATCGCTTGACCAAATCTGCTCATTTACTTGCTATACGAGATACTTTTTCCCTAGATCAACTTTCCCATTTGTATCCTAAAGAGATAGTCAGGTTACATGGAGTTCCTCTCTCCATTGTATCTGACCGTGATCCCAGGTTCACTTCTAACTTTTGGAAAGGCCTTCAGAAGTCATTGGGTTCTGAATTAAATTTTAGTATAGCTTTTCATCCTCAATCAGATGGGCAGTCAGAACGAACAATTCAGACCTTGTAGGATATGCTACAAGCTTTTTCGATGGATTATCAGGGAAGTTGGGACCAATATCTCTCTTTGGTTGAATTTTCATATAATAACAGTTTTCATTCCAGTATACATATGGCACCATTTGGGGCGTTATATGGGAAGCAGTGTCGAACTCCAGCTTTCTGGGATGAAGTGGGTGAAAGGAAGTTGATGGGACCAGAATTGGTAGAAGAGATGGAAAAAAAAGTTCAGCTGATTCAGAAACACATAAAAACATCTCAGAGTAGGCAGAAGAGTTATGCGGACAACAAGAGGAAGGATCTCTCTTTTGAGGTAGGTGATCATGTTTTTCTCAAATTATCACCTTGGAAAAGTGTGATGCGATTTGGTAAGAAAGGAAAGCTAAGTCCAAGGTTCATTGGACCATATGAAATTCTGGAGAGAGTTGGATCAGTTGCTTACCGAGTGGCTTTACCTCCGAGTTTATCTCAGGTACACAATGTTTTTCATTTTCAATGTTAAGGAAGTACATGCCAGATCCATCTCATGTTTTGAGTCCAGAGGTAGTTCAGCTGGAAGAGAACCTATCTTATAAGGAACAACCGGTCCAAATTCTTGACCATAGGGAGAAAGTGCTACGAAATAAGGTGATTAATCAGGTAAAGGTTTTGTGAAAAAACCGCATGATGGAAGAGGCAACATGGGAATCTGAAAATGCAATGAGGGATAAGTACCCACATTTATTCGATAAGTAAATAAATTACGGGGACGCAATTTTCTAAAGGGGGGAAGGATGTAACATCCCAAGTAAGTAATGAATAATAGATATTTTTATCTATGTCTATTAATGAATTAGATAGTGTTTTAGAGTCTTAAAATAAAAATAAATCCAATCTTAAGCATGGAATACAGTAATATTTTTAAAAGATTGTTTTACTACCTTTTGATGGCAAACCATTTTTGAATCTATCTTCTGAAAATTTTATAAACTATGTTTGTCAAAATAAACTTATTCTTTATTATTGGGACATCAAAATTTACTTTGTGTGAATTTTTAGTATTTTTCTGACAATGTTCATTTTTTAATGAATAGTGAAAAATACTGCATTTTACATCAAAACTGCTTTTTAATCTAATTTATTTATAGATTAGATTATCTTTTGAATTGGTTTTAAAGTGAAATTAGAATATATTTTTACCATTTAATCCAATGGTGGTCATTGGAATCAATTTCACTTTGAAATTTGACTTAAACTGGTGTCAATCTTTTGATACTTATTGTTTCATAAAAACACGCTATTTGTCATGACAGCGGGAATTAATTATTAAATTAATTAATGTAACTTATATGATATGAATTTTGTAAAATAGAAATCATTTTTGAATTCAGAATATCAAATATATCTTAGGGTGAAGTTTTGGTATCTTTCTGAAAAACTTCAATTTTTGATGAATAGTGAAACCACTAAGTGGTAGTTAAAGAAACTGATTTTTCGTTTAAATGAAATTTTACCACCTCTGTGATTTGATTTTAAAAAATCCGAAATACATGGTTTTAATTAAGAAGTAAAATTTGGTTCAATGATATTAAAATAATTTTTTGGTGAATAGAAACTTTTATGTTTTTAATCGCGATTAGTGGTAATTAGTGTAGTTTAAGGTAAAAATAATGTTTTATAGTATGAGATGAGCTTCACACATGTCCTACCCTAATTTTATGTGTAATGGCCGACCAAGAAAATCCATGGGTCAACTTGGGGACCCCATGGAGCCACTTTGGTTGGGAAATGACATAAATAACTTTTTATTTAATGAAAAAGTAAAAATGACACAAACATAATATGTTTTACGAAAACAATTTTTAAATGGGGTTATACAAGTCATATTTTTGACTATAAATATTACTTAAAAATATAAAATTATTTCCTACATCATAGTATTTTTTTTATAATTTTTAGACTTTAAATAAATTAAATTATTTATGACATCATGATGATGCAGCGATTACCTCATTAATAAAGGATTTAAATAAAATGAGAAGATAATGTAAAATCTATGACCTGCACATGTACAAAACCTATTGGGTGGGTATATTTCTAACCCTTATCACCTTATCCTCGAATTATATTAATGTGGGACCTTTTAAATCTGAAAATCATTTTCAAATAAAGTAATATTTCTTTACTTTCCAAGAGTGCCCCTCCTCTCCTCGTATAAAAGGCCCCCACCTCTACCTTCTTACCCACACTCTCAAAGCCTTTGGCTCGGACAACCCATGCCCATTTTGTCTCTCCACTTCCCTCTCTTACTCCTTGAAGCCTCACTTTGGGTAGAAGTCTTCCCAAGGAAGCCTTTGAGCTCAAACCAAAGGGGATTGCCCAATTTTAAGGTAATGTCTTCACTTGTGTCCTTTTGTTTTATTTTCTTTCTCCAACCCCCTAAACTCTTTTTATTCATTTCTTTTGTAACAACTCCAGCATCTTCAATATATTATGATTTTGTTATAATAAGGATTCGAGCTACACTTTCACACACCTACATCTAATGGTTAAAGAACATACTGTTTCCGTGGATGGTGAATTTATGCCTCCCGAAACGATGATTGTTCAACATTCTTTTAACACCTTCAAAGGTGGACATTAAGATGTCACTATATTTATATATGATATATAATATGTTTATGTTTTCTTTAAGATTCTATATTTTGCATTTTGGGCATACCTTTATGGTTTCCATTATGTGTAAACGCGATATCTTCATTTAAGGAAGTGCGGACTACCGCCCCCTCAAAGTGATTTGATTCGTTAAATACCATATGTGGGACATATAAAGGATGTAACTATGATATTATATATGTTATTATACTAGAATTATAATATACCTTTATATCATTATGATTCCATTCTATAAAATACGAAATAGAAATGGAAGTAGCTTTCATGCGTACGTACGGCTTACCGTCTCCATGAACGGTGCATTTCATTTCTTACCTCTAAATGATTATGTAATATTATAAATGCATATATGTACTAGATATATATGATATATATGATATATACATCATGATTATAATTCTGGATATAATTAATAAATGAACAACTTGTAATTATAAAGGGCTTATTTTTTACTCAAGTACCAATGATCGTTAAAACGACCGTTATTAACTTAAATAATTACATAGTGTTCATGACATGGAAATAAGTGATATAAAAGGAATAATGAACTTGAAAAAGGTTCTTAAGAAAGTATAAATTAACTAAAGTTTATTATTCAGGACATTAAAGAACGATCGAGTCAAGTCGGACCTGAGGTATGGGACTTCGTCTCAATCTCCTTTCATTGAGGCATATTTTATTTTATACACAACTCTCTTTTATACGGTGTATAAACCCCTTTTACTTTTACGTTTATCCAAAAGGAATCTTTTTTATACGAAGCGTTTTACAAAACTACAAAAGGGAATGTTTTTGTCGTATGTATGAGTGACAATGAATTCTCCGCCGCTGTGACCATTATTTGAGTTTCGACTTCCTCTACAAGCCATACGTTTTTTTTCAAAGAAAAATAAATACCAAATATGTTTCATAAAATCAATTTCTCTTTCCAAACCAAGTAAAGATAAAGTCAATTAACCAAAAATTTCAATCTATCACTTAAGTAAAAATCCATAAAACCATAACTATCCAAATAAATAATATTAACCCTACTTCACAAATAACCCATTATTTCTATTGTAAAAGTGTTATCCATATACAAACATATCTTAAAAATTGAGTTTTAATTAACCTATATCCAAAATTCAAATCCCTAAAATCATAATTCAATAAACATGGGCATTGATATTATTTTGTAATGCCCCATAGTGGTTCATTAGGTTGAATCCTGAGTTTTCCATATCCTTATACATTCTTCTCTTTATACAAGTGTTTTTTAAATAGAAAGAATGGCTAAAAAATACATTGGAGAGGATACGCCCTTAGTATCATTCCAATATACAATAATAAAAGCATAAAAAACAAAAATCTATAAATAACTTGTTATTGAAACATAATTACATAATAAAACAAAAATATCTTCAAATTTATTAAAAAAATAAATTATGATATAAAAACATTAAATAATAGATATGCAAATTTAATATTCAAAAAATTAAAATAATAATGGATGTTATGCTAAAAATGATCACAAGGTATGTCCTAGTATCTCATCCGTATCTATTCCATGTAAATCATTCACAAACACATAACATAGGGGACTTCCCCTTACCTTGACCATAGAAAATAATATATACAATCCCACTACAGTGAAAATATTGTGTGTGAGAATGAAAATTTGAATAATACAACCAATAATACCTTAATACAGTCTAAAAATATATGTGAACTTAGGTAGTAAATAGAAAATGAATAATAAGTCATATAAGAACAAAATATATATCATTTCATGTTAACCAATCAACCATGAATCCCAGAATTCCATATTAATCAAATTATAATGGAAAGTGTCATCTCATACCAAGGAAACCATCACATAGCATAATAGGAAGTGGATAATGTAGTAGGTGTAACAAATAGAACCTCTCATTTTGAAAAACTATTTTGAGGAAGGTATAAAATAGACTTATTATTATCTTTAAAATTGATCATGAAAAAGTAATTATATATAAAACCTTCCATTTTTTAAACGGATCATTAAGAAGGATTAATATAGTTATCCTTCCATATATGAAATAGATTATGAAGAATGCATGACATATCCAACAACTCATCTAGGAAATACTACTAACAAAGGATGAAGATCAGAACCATACCATAAGATCTATGGTAAGGTACCATGGCTTAACATTATCCACAAAATAGATTTCTACCCTAATATATAAAAAAACATATTGAATATTATAGGATTTCTACATTATATCGACCACCTCTAAGACTCATCTTCTCATCCAAATAGTTATAAGAAAATCATTCCCATGGATAACTCTCATATCACTATCCATTATAATTCATGTTATATTAAATAATATCAAGTTTATTAGTCTTATGAAATGTATAAGGACATAACCTATAACCATATTTCAAAACATCCACCCTTTTATAACATAAACAGTATTAGCCAGTTGAAACCATGCCTAAAATACCATGTCAGGTAATATATAACAAAAAAACCATACTCACCATCGTTTGATCATACCATGCTTGAAAATTCAATACTATTGAACCCCTGAGTATTTGGATGGGATTTATTAACAACATGTGGTGTTGGAGTTTTTGATAATATAATTGTAAAATAGTCCAATTGGTTTATTGATAATATGCGGTTAAGATGGATGATGTGATGCTTATAGGATTGTTATGTATTCCTTAAATTCATAAGGCTTGAAGAAGAAGTATTAATGTCATGGAGAATAATATATATTGAGGAAAGACTATAATACACCAATATTTTAGAATATAATTTATCTATATTAATTTTAGGTCATTGATAGCTTGCTTAACATTCAACACTGAGATTTAAGTGAACTATAATATACTATAAAATTATTAATATTTAAATAGGATGGTTATAACCTAGCCATTAGAATAGAGGGTATAAATGTGACTAATTAAATTTTGAAAAAATATTGTTCACAAATTTATAAAATTAATTCATTGTTTATTAATGGTTTGTAAATGAAGATAAAATATTTCGATGGTAAAAAAGGTATCTTTCATAAAAAAAATTTTCCAATGTACTCTAATCTTAGTAGATTAATTTAATTAATATTGATAAATTATTCTAATAAAAATAATTACACTATATATTCAATTTAATTAATTAACATTCATTTAATTATGGTTATTAGGCATGTAATGAGAAAAAGTAATTTTATTCTTCAAAAACATTTTCTTAAAAAATGGTTTTTATTTCATATGTTTCATGCATATTATAATTAATTTATATAATGTTTATAAATTTTTTTTGAAAAAAAATTTGATATCACTTTCAAAATTAGCTTGTAAAATAATTTTTGGGTTAATTTTTTAGATTTTTTAGAAATGGTTGATTTTTTAGGGAATAGTGAAAATACTAATTTTTTCAAATAATGTAACTTTTATAGAATTATTATGATATATATATAAGTACCCAATGTTAAAAATTTAAAATTATTTAATATTTTTAGAAAAAAAAATTCGCCATTCCCAGAGATCTTTTAGATTTATAGTTTTAGAGAATTTAGTCACCACCCTTACACAAGTAAATATTACATTATAAATTCGTCACTCCAACTTAGTACCCATTTTTTCATAGTATAAAACTTTTAAAAATAATTTTTTTCATTTTATGAAATAACTTTACAATTATTATATTGACCTCATAATTTTCCCTACTCATCCTTAAAACCTGGTGAAAAACATTTTCAAATGTGGGATGTGTAAAAAAAGATCAGTAAGGGATATAAGAAAATAAGAAATTAATTAGTTTAGGGAAAAACATGAAATCCCATAAATTTTTTACCATTATATCAATGTTATTTTTTCAAATAAATTAAACCATTTCCATGTGAAAAAACATGGTATTTGATTAATGAAAACCATTAAAACCCATAGTAAGAAAATAAATCCCTTTCATAAACTTAGAGTATCATTTTGATAACTTATTTTAAAACCACATCAAAAATAACTAGATCCTAGTTGAATAAATATGATAAAACCTCTATAAACTCCCCAATTAATTCTTGTTAAGATGAGTAACATTACCCAATGCATTGGAGAACTATATAGGTGCACCCATCATATAAGGTATTTCAGGAACACCCATTCATTATGAGTTATAATGGTGCTCAACCAATCATATAAGTTATATCGGTCACACTTGTTTAAAATATATAATTTTCAATTACCATTTATAATTAATATTTTTTTCTTTAACATTTTTTAATTAAAGCCCTTTTAAAAACTCTTTTGAACCCATTTACCAAACATTATCAGATATTGAAATACCCTTACTTTTTAAAAACAATTTTTAAAACTGAAATAACCAAAAGGGGGGGAAATTGGTTTTTTATTAGAATAAAATGTGGATTATTTTAGTGGAATTACAAAATAAAATAATTTTTATGGTAGTAAGAAAATTAATTTTCTTCATATATGTTAAAATAGAACATTTCTTTTTCCTTTTTATAAAGAAAGACGAAACATTCTATAAAAATATTACTTTTAGAAACCATTTAAATAAATTAAAAAGAAAATTAAAATTACATTTAAAATTATATTATATACACATTAAAATATCCATAGAATAATTTTCAAAAAAATTTAAATTGAAGAAAAATATTTTGAAAAGAAACTTTTAGAGAGGATTTTTTAAAAAAGAAGGTGTTTTATTTTTTTCCCAACTAGTAATGTTTGTTTCTTATCCTCCTAAATAATAAGAATAGTTTTTATTATTTAAATTTTTTATAATCATTTATAAGTTTATTATTCCTTTTATTTCACTTATTTCCATGTTATATACAATTACATGATAAATCAAGTTCACATCAGATGTTTGGATGATATTCCACTTATATATATAAAATGGATATGGTAGGATGAATGTGTTCAAATATGTTATTATTAAATCATATATATGTAAATAATTAGCAAATAATTATCAGTTTTATATATCAATTATAATTTAAACACCAACCATGATATATGGTTATAATAAATGAACTACGTTAAAATCACATAAATAGTATATTGTACATACACATAAGTAATGTTTATATTTTCAACATTCAATATGGAAATAATGTAAGTATTTATTTATATTTAAATAATTATAATAATATCATAAATAACATATTATTTCTTAAAATAAACTTATATATATAATCTATATTATGTGGTGATTACAAACAAATCACGTCTCTTTATTGAGGTGGTAGTCCACATGTACGCATTAACGATATTATCATTTTTTAGTGAATAAAAAGGTATAAAAAATAGGTGTTATGTTATCATTAAATAATGAAAAAAATCCATTAATATGATATATGTACATTAACTCCATCACTATAAAAATCGCTAAGATCTTGTGATGAAAAAAGAATTACATTAGTCTGCATGGTGGTAATCTTCCATACACCAAACAATGAAATCCTTTCCAATTTGATGGATGGGGGATGTATATAGGTAGTTAAATTAATTTAAAAAACATAATTATATTTAATATACTTGTTTTATTATTTTATCATTCTTCAATAATATTTTAAGGTGGTAAAAGAATAAATAAAACAAAAATAGTTGGTCAAATACTATACCTCTTCTTTGAAAGAACTTATTTTTCCTTAAACCTTAAAAATTCTAAGTTTAGTATTATTACATATATAATGAACTTGTATGTGTATAGGATATAATTAATGAATTTTGGTAGGTTTTTGTTTAATAAAAATGGTTTTTTAAGTGTGAATAAATGGGAAGTAGAGGTTCTCTTTTATAAGAGATGAGATGGGAACTCTTGTAATTTTATTAAATATTAAATTATTATAAATTAATTTTGATCTCAAAAAGGATCCAAATTTATAATATTATAATATAAGATAATTATTAGTTGAAATATTATAATAATAAATAATTTTTAGAAATTTTGATCACATTTTTCCCCTATATTTTTTATTAAACCATTCATTAAGACTTTTGACCATTAGAGTGGTATAACACTTTTTTACACTAAAGGAGTTAATATAGTTACTAAAAGCATAAAATTCCAATAAATGGACCATGGTTTATTTAATAAAAATTATACCAAAATTTTTTTTAAATGAAATATTTGTACTAATTTTAAATCATTTAATAAAATATTGTTTATTATAAAATAACATTAACGTCAATTTAGAAACAATTCATTCAATTTGAGTTTTAAAATGATAAGAGAAAAAATTAAATTTAAATAAAATAATTAAAACATATATAATATGTCGTGTATCTAAAAATATGTTAATATAAAAATTAATTAAAATTATATTAATTAAAAAAAATTAAAATTATTTATTTTATTTTTTTATTTGATGAATAATTATAGTATCTACATTCTGCAAGCTTTTAAGGTAATTATTTATTGACATAATATTAAAAAAAATTACCATGATAAAAATAAATAATATATATTTTAAATTAATATTTATAACTAAAAATATCCTTTATTTATCCTAATGTTAAAAATAATATAGTTATTAAAATCAATATTATTACATTTTTTGCTTTATATTCACTTTAATAATATAAATTTTATAACCATGTCCACATGGAAAAAAACATATATTAGACTTCTGGATGATTATCGGTGAGATATACTCGTGTAATAAAATAATTACAAGTGTTAAGGTCATTCACTTTTCCTTATTATTTTATTTGTAAACATAAATTCAATATTTACCCATTATCGTGGTAACAATAATTATGAAGGTTATTATTCATTATGACCAAAAATAAAAGGGTCCACATTAAAAAATTTGGACCCAACAATATAAAATATATAATTCATTTTTAAAAATCATGAACACTTCATTCTAATAATTTAATTTAAAAATGAAACTGGAAAAAAAGGTGATTTTTTTCAATAAAATGCTTATTTTAAGTATAAAATATTTTTATACAAAATTCAAGTATAAAATTAATTTAAAAATCCATAACTAAATTAATTTCAATCAAAATGATCTAATTAAATTTTTAAACTAGTATAAAATAGAGTCTTACTTTTTAAATAATCTTAATAAAAATAATATTTGCAATAAAAATTCGTATTTTTCAATATTCATTAAAAAATAAATTTATTTATAAAATTATAAAAAAATTATCATAAGATAATTTTGAAAGGATAATTTCAAAAATTAAATTCCTTTTTAAAAATTTAAATTCCATAATTTTAAAATTATTAATTTATATAAAATCTAATAATAAATCTATTTATTAAAACTATTTATTTTTAAAAAATAATTACATCATATTATTTTAATGAATATAACAATATATCCTTTTAATACTAATAAATAAAAAAATATTTATTATATAATTACATGTTTCTTACAATATAATTATGAAAAATTAAATTTTAAAACTTTATATTGATCAAATATATGTTTATCGAGTAAAATAATTCTTTTAAAATCTTATTTTTAATTTTGGAACTCAAGTTTGACTTTTCTGATCATAAGTTCTATTTTATTCAAATAAAAAACTATTTTTGGTTCTTTGAATTTAATGGTATTTTTGTAAGGTTCTATTTTTTTATTTATATAAATTTGTAAAAAAATATTATTAAATAAAAAAAAGTTCCTAAAAATAAACATGTTTACTTGATTTCACAGTAAAATGATTTTTATATTGAAATTAGGTATTTTCCTAAAAACTATTTTTTAGGAATTTTTTATTATTATATTAAAATTAATTTCATCAACCTATATGATACTAATATGATAAAATTTATTATATATTTTTAATAAAAATTTACAAATTTATTTAGAATAACCCTTTTATTTTTTGTTATATAATTAATTTATCGTGGTAAAAATGTAAAGTTATCACTATTATGGAAAAATTGGATTTAATAGGGGTTTAACTTTGATATATGGATTAAAATTTATAAACAATAAGTATAAATTATATTTTTTGAGTGTTTTTCAACCCTATCACATATTTTCTATGAATTTGAGTTTCTTTAGTGCCACTTTTCATGATTATGACACATATTATATTTAAATATATTAATTAATTTCAAGTGTGTCCTTTCCCTAAATTATTAATGCTCACCTCCTCTTATCCTTTATTCATAAGGTTTGAGCTATATTGATAATAAAATATCTAACATATTAATTTCTTATATTCCTTACATTTTTTATTGAGCTTCTTTTCTTACCCGAATACCATCTTAAGAAGGCTTAAGGTTTAAGCCAAATGAGGTCTCTCAAAGAAGAGGTAATCATCATACCCAACTCATTAGAGGTTTATTTCATCATCCACTTACATTAAATTTATTTTATCCTTACTAATATCATGAATCCAATAAAACAAATATATTTATATTTTATTATGATTATGATTCAATCATTTTCCACCTCGTTTCCATCAAATGGGAAATGAAAGTATTTCTTGTGCGTATGTGTAGGCTATCACCTCCAAATAGTGATATGATTCATTTCCTATCACCATATTTCATGGATGGGTATTATGATGGATTTAATTTTTATATATATAATAATTAAATGATTATTATTACGTAATTATAATACCTTATCTACCTTCATACATTCCCATCTGTTTCAAAATAATTGTGTCGCTAATGCCTATATATCGACTACCACCTCCACAGAATGATGTGGTTAAGTTTTCATTTTTTCTTTAAATTGATGGTAATAAAGGTTTTTTTAATGAATATATGATATATTTATGATATTATTATGATTTATTAATGGTTAATTATTATATCCCATTCTTTTTTAACATTTATCAAAAAGTGAAAACATCTCTCATGCATACATACAGACTACCATAAAGTGATGTAATTCATTTTTCATCACTAATTTATGTGAATTTTTAATATTTTTATATAATTAATAAATAGTATAATTATTTAATAATTAATTATATTAAGATTTTTAATCCTCATACAAGGTTCAAGTACTAAAATCTTCAGACAAAAACATTCAAGGAAATCAAACCAATTTTCAAAATAATAATTATTTTAATAAAGAATTGTTTATAATGGGACAGTTATAATTTATAAGAGAATGATATATAGTAATATATATATATATATATATATTTGTGAATATGGTATTGGTATATATTTATAATAAATCTATATTTATTATATAGGAGGTTTTAATTCATACAATGTATGATGAGACTTGTGGTAAGGGTTTCTCGTCTCACTTTTGTTTCTTTGAGACATATG
This sequence comes from Viscum album, assembly GCA_963277665.1. Taxonomy (NCBI): domain Eukaryota; kingdom Viridiplantae; phylum Streptophyta; class Magnoliopsida; order Santalales; family Viscaceae; genus Viscum; species Viscum album. The sequence goes on along the minus strand of OY728153.1, from coordinate 1,435,805,302 downwards.
TCATATTCACCACTTGTTTCTTCAATGTGGTGTATATAAAACTCCATTGATATGCTATAAAATGAATATATTTATATTCATGGTATTTTAAGTTTAGTTTTAAGTTACTTTATTCATGGAATTTATTATTCAAAAGTTACTAAAGCAGCAAGCGATTTAAGTTTCAACATTGTTTAATCGATATTTATTATCCACAAATAGCCATTTTTTAAGGAATTTAAGATATATATATATATTAAACACCATTCTATTACTAATAATCTAGTTATATTTTGATTTTTTTATTTAATACTATTTTATTCTCTTTGGCACTCAATGTGGTCCAGAAAATGTTTATTAGAATACTCATCCTTATTTCTCTATTATTTATAAGTAATTTCTCTTCCATATATATGTATTATAAAATATTTTCAAGAATTTTTTTGTTATTAGAAAATGAATTTTTTCAAGAAATTTTTATCCATGTTTTAATTTTTAATTTTTTTTAAAAAATTTATCTTCTTTTCATTTTTTGAATGAGGTACTTTTTACCGAAGGTGTGAATAAAATATTTGTTATAATGATTATCAAATGATCAAAATGTACCTTCATCATAACTACTAAATTATTTGGTGTTTCCTTTAAAAAATTTCATGGTTCAGTCAAAAAAATGTTTTCATTAATATTTTGGTAATATTCAGAATTTAAATAAGTTATTTTAAAATAAAAAGGGTATTTTCCTCAAGAAATATTTCATTGATCTTTTAAAGGAATTTTTTAACTATGATAAAATCCATTAAAGTTTCTTGTTGTACAATGGTGATATAGTACCATGTTACAATCCATATTCATTCTCTATATAGTTTATTATTATGATGATGAAATATTTTTAAAACCCATTTTCTTTTCTTTGGGTTAGGTTATGATGAAATGAGAAATGTTTTATGATCTTATAGAACATATATATGAAAGGATTATGATTATTTGACATGTGGGTCTATAATATCACTTCAATGAATTGGGTAAATATGGATAAATAATGAGATAAATATGTTATGCAGGAACCTTATTTCATGTTCACATCATTATAAATAGTCCTAGTATAATTTCTATATGTTTATGCATGGAACTTGTTTTATATTCATGATTTTATGTGTGCCAATGGTTTCATGGACATAATGTTTTATGAGGATTGGATTTCATGTCCTCAAATTAATGATTAAACCTATTACTATTTATAAATGTTCACATTGTTATAAGGTTGTGATTATGCCACATTGTAATGTTTCTGATATTCTGTTATGGATCATGATTTATTATTGATAATTCCACACTAGTAATGCTTTTTCCTTTTTATGAAAAATATTGATTTCATGACTCATGATTAATGATATTTACATGATTGAGTATGATTTTATTATTTTTTGATCATATTCCCATACCCTTATGCTCACTTATGGTCATTAATTGATATATCTGATGTTCAAACATATATGGAATTTGAAATGACCCTTTCTTGTGTTTACATTGTTTACCATGTTATAACGAAAAATTTTAAGTGGGGTATGTATAAGAAGAAAACTATGGTAAAAGAACATTTTCTTTCATAATAAATATCTTTAATGAAATAATATGTTTATATATATATTATCCAAATACACTAAACCATTATAATTTTCGATTATTTCTAATTATGTTATTAATTGAATATTATTCAAAAATAAAGAAATATTTATATATGTTATGAAATGGTGGTTTCATTTGGAATCAAAGAGGGGTTTAGTTATTTTAATATATAAGGATTAGGAAACATTAGTGAATACCTTGGGTATATATATAAGTATAGGATAACAACCTAATTTTATAGTGAAATAGATATTGTTCATTTTAATAGAAAATAAACCCCTATCTAGATACTGAAAAGTGGATGTAGCTGTTGTATACATAAAAAAATGGGTAACAAATCAGAAAGGGGTAGATTGGGTGTTAAATCTATCTTAAATAATTCATGATTAGTGGGCATAAGACTACACACTTAGATAAACACTCCCAAGGGATATTATTTAGTTATATAAATTCAATTTATAAACTATTAAGATATGTTTGAAAAGATGATGACCATGTATGAACTAGGATAAACATAATGTGTCCAAGGTTGGTATGAATGTGTTATAATTTAGGAAATTTCAAGGATAATGTTCACAAATATATTATTATTCACTATGATTATTGTATCATGACACTTAACCTATTTTTTTGTTTTATTAAATTTTTTTGAAGTAGGAGGAATAGTCATAAAACTAAATGTGATGGAAAATGAAATGATTTTCCTCATGAGAAACTAAATTAAATGGGAGATATAATGAAATATATTATCATTAATACTAAATAGTTATATCAACTTATTATTAACAACCTCAACTTGGGTGAGTTTCTTGACACACTTAATAAGAGAAAAATAAAATTTCATGGGAGTTCGGTTGATTGAGACTATGGATAAAATGATATTAAATATCCTACATGTCAATAATGTGGGAATAATCACCTAAGTAAATTCCTCAATGGAAAGAGGATATGTTTTATGTGTGTAAAACATGTTCATAACTGGAATAATTTAAGAGTAAACATTAAGAGTTTGACAGAGGGAATTTATATTCATCTTAAACTACCACTAATATTTTAGTGTCTTATGTTTTGTGAACTTGGTAATTATTAGATTCAATTCCCTATTCCAAAGGATAAATCCTATACCAAGGTTATTCCTATTCTATTTTAATATTTTATGTGGATCAAGATGGTTAACTAACACTTATTCTACACTCTATAGTTGGGGATTATATTTTGATTATTTTAAGAGTATGACCTTTGAAAATATTATTATTATTCCTTCAATGCAATATGATTTTATATTAAGGATTTATTACATTACTCTCTACACAGATCCTATAAAAATTTCGAGAATAATAAGATAAAATTTCATATTTTGAATGAACCATTAACCATTTATTATTGTCATAATTAATATTAGATTCCACTGAAAATTATTTCCTTTATAGGGGTTTTACAGCATATTTAAGTGGTATTTTTATTTCAAATGGTTGGGAAGAAACTCAACATTAAATATATTCATATTGTTTACGAATATGTTAATGTATTTCCAAAGGACATACCTACTACTCCATTATTTTGTGAAGTTTAGTTTTAAATAGAACTTATACCATGTGATACACCTATTTCAATGACTACATATAAAATAGGCTTGATTGACTTGCGTGAATTGAAGAATCATATCTAAGAGATTCTAGATAATGGATTCATTTGGCTTAGTACTTCCCCATATGATGCACCTATTATTTTTATTATAAAGAAAAATAGACCAATGACACTCTAAATTGATTATTGAAAACGTAACATGATTAATATCAAGAATAATTTTAATCTACCCCATATTGATAACTTGTTTGATCAATTACATGGAGTTAAATACTTTTCTTAGATTGGACTTTATTTTGGATATCATCAATTAGAAGTCAAGAAGGAGGATATACCCAAGTAAACCTTCCATATTACATATCTTCATTAAAAATTTATAATTATTCCATTTTATCTTAACAGTTTCTTCAATATATTTATGGATCTAATGAATCTAGTCTATAAAGATTACATAGATCGTTTTGTGGTAGTCTTTATAGATGATATTCTTATATATTCTAAGATTAAGGAATAGTTTGATGATCATTTGAGTACTTTGTTTAATATCTTGAGGAAGTATAATCTTTATGAAAAATTATACATTTCTGGATTAGAGCTACAAAAAATTTCATTATTGGGTCATGTAATATCAAGAGAGGATATATCAGTAAATCATTTAAAGATAGAAGTTATTGATAAATGGTCCATACTAACCATAGTGACTAGGATCCATAGTTTTATTATATTTTAAGGATATTATCGATTCTTTTTAAGTTATTAATGAGGGTTATCTAATTTAATAACCAGGTTGACTTGGAAGGGAGTCAATATCATTTGGACAGATAAATGAAAAGAAAATTTCAACTGACTCAAGAGAAGTTTGTTTAGTGAACATATACTCACACAACTATACTATAGAGAATGGTTTTTGATCTATATTGATGCATCAAAGAATATACTTTGAATCTTCCTCATATATAATGATATGGTGATAGCCTGTTCTATAGGGTAATAGTAAATTCATTGAAAAATTAATTTTACTCATGATTTGGAGTTAGAAGATACAATGTTTACCTTTGAAAATACAGATCCATTATCTTTATAATGAAATATATTATATATATACTAATATTATAATCATAAAGTGTATATTCACATTGATAGAGTTAAATATACAATAGGGGAGATTATTGAAATTTATTAAAGAGTACTACTTCTCAATACATTACTAACCTAAAAAAGAAAATATGGTGGTTGATGTTATGAGTTGGAAGGACCATTTTAGATTGTACATGATGGGGATTTAAAGAGATCAAATACTTATGGATTTTTAGAGAATGGGCCTCAAAATCATAAGGAAATGAGAAATATATTATCTTTCTTAGATGAATATTCAACCATCCATCCATGTGAATAGTAAGGAAGAGTGAAAGGAAGATATGGGGCTATAAAATAATTTCAAGAATATTTAATATTTAAATCATGTTAGTAATGGAATTATTAGGTTCATTATTTGAGTATGTTTCCCATAAATACCATGATTTCATAAGGTGATATTTTAGGAATCTCATAGATCATAATTCTCTATTCATACTAAAAATATAAAGATCTAAAGAGTTTTAAAATAGTATTTTTTGTGGGAAAACAAGATGATTGATATTGGAGAGTATATATCTCAGATCTTGGAATATCAGTTAGGTAAGGATAAGGTAAATAACTACAAGTATTTTTTATAATTATTTTCCATACCAAAAATAGAAATGTTAAAACGTCATTATATATTTTTTCATATGAATAAATAGTTTTATGTTCCATTAATATAGAGAAATAATTTTCTATAGTCAATATATTCAAGAGAAACTAAGACAAGAAGAGGCCATCAAAGCATTATGAGAAAGGTAATTTAAAGAATAACTATAAGTTTGATAGATTCCCACCTTGTGAAAATTGTGGGAAAATTACCCTGGGAAATGTTTTAAGGGGCTAGGAGTTTGCTATAAATGTAGAGATAAGGGGCACTGGGCTCATAAATACAAGGGGAAGAAGCCAATCAATTATGTCTGGTGCTATAATTGTATATAGATGGGACATTATACAAATTATTTACCCAAGAATTAAGGGAATCTATGATAGAAGAGGTTAAGGGGAAATGGAAAATAATATGCAATCACTATCGTAGAGGTAGAAGTATCAAAAGATGTGGTGTAAGGTACACTAATCCTATCTTCAAATTTAGCCAATGCGTTATTTTATTCTAGATCATCACACTCTTTTTTATCTACTCAGTTTTCCAAAAAAAATTAGTGTAGTGACCCAGCCCCAGATATCCCAAATTTGGTGTATACTACTAAATAAATTGGCATGATTACAAGTAATCAAGCCCCAAAGAACCGATTAGTTTAGTAGTCTTGGTAAACCGGATATATAAATGAGTATTTCATTACAAATGGATACACTAATTTCAACATTTCCATTCTTCTAAACAAATAAACTAGTTTAGGATAAATCTAATCCATATAGAATATTCCTAAATTTATTTCATAGTACTCTTATTGAATTCCTTGGGAAATAAACATAATAAGGGTGAGCACTAATGCTCAGTAAGGTAAAAATATAGTGGAAGCAATAATGAATCACTGTGAATAGTTAATATATACATTTAAATAACTGAACACACATTCCATGTAATCAATAAACTAAATGAAAGTATATAAGAAATATGGAAAGGTAATAATTTGAAACTCATTCCATTCAAATAACTATATAAGGAAAAAATAAATATTTCATGGTATGAAACTAAAACACATTCCATTAATCAATGAACTGAAATGAAATGTATCCAAAGATATGTCAATGAAAAATTTCATGGATGAATACTAACGGAAACTACCATGATGGAAATTGATTTCTTATCACATGTTTTGTCTCAGGAACATGAAAACATATTACCATCAAGACCATTCAATAAAGGGTTTAAAACTAGGGGAGAAACCCATTTTCACAATTCGTCATCTCATGATAACTTGTTAATGCATCGATGAGCAATATACATTCTGCACTCCACCCATAATTTCCAATCCAAAGAATTCCACATATTTAATAATAAAAATAAATAATATTCCCTATCAAATGACAATATTGTATGATAAATACATATCTATCAATAATTTCCCAATTAATTAAATAACTATAAATTTAGTCAACGTATGTACAATGGTATAGGATTTAGGAAATAGTAATATACCTTAAACATGAAATGGATAATAAGGGGAAATTCAAAGTTTAATGATCATAGGAAATTTAATACATAAAGATTAATAAAAAATAAATCAAGGAAGTTAATGTTAATAAAATACTTGGCTAAATCAATAATAAACTATACACATAAAGAAAAGGACAGTATCAATACAAAAAATCCATGATAAATAAAATATAGGGGTGTTGTTTTTAAAGAAATAAAAGATTAACTTATAAAAATATTCTTAAGAAAAATATCTTTTTCTTTTGAAAAACCTTATTAAAATATTTTTCTTTAAAAATAAACATTTTAAACGTAAAAATGAGGCTTCAAAGAAATGATAGTGGATGAATCTATACATATCGTACGAGGTAAAAAGAATATTTCTTTTGTAGGGAAAAAGTTTATAAAACGCATTGCTAGGAAAGAAAAAATAAGATTACATTGAAATATCAGTAAAAGAAAAAAAGGGTAAATATTTATTTACCAAATAATTTTAAAAACATTTTTGAAAAACTTTTAATAAAATAATGCTTTTACAATAAAATAGTTTCTCTGACTAAAGAGAGATATAAAGTTGGGTTTTTTGAAAAACAATTTCTAAAAACATATCCATACCAAAGAGTGGGAAAATAATACTAACACTTGAAATGGTCATTAATAATCAAAGAAGAATGAAATTTTTTGTTAAAAAATGCTTATATAATTTCCTCCAATAGAAATTTCATTGAAAGATCATTAAGATTAGTCTTGATAGAAATAATATTTAAAAATTCCAAAATGTCCCATACCAATTTAAAAAAAATTAAATCATAAACCTCATGTAAGAATAATATTAAATGAAAGTATTAAATTCTATGAAGTAAAATTAATTCATTATATAATATATCAAAATTTCTAGTAGGTACACTACACTAATTAACAATGTGGTGAAAATGACATTTATCTCATGGATGTAAAAACTGAGATGGAAATCCTTACTAATGTAGTAACAAATGGATTAGAAAACCTAAAGGTAATAATCCTTAAATAAAACATTTAAATAAAATGAATATAATAGAATTTATGATATTATATGTCAATGTGTAAGTACACCATATATAAGAAATTAGGTGTAAAATAATTAAGTATGCCTCACTTAATGAAAATGAGACAAGAATACCTTACCTAGTGTTTCATTTCGGGTGAACATCTTTTATGTTCTTATATAATAAACTTATGTTAATTTTATAATTACTTCAGAACCTTTTTCATGTTTATAATTAATTTTATTTGACTTATTACCATGTAGTTTACAACTACTTAAACAATTATTTTTAAATTGGTTGTTTTAGACCAAATTCAGTTTATGTGTTAAAAAACTATTGTTGGTAAACTATGGTCAATTGGGTCATTATATAACATCTCAAGAATTAAAACCATGACATAATTATCATAGTTTTATATAAATTATATTTTTACAATCAATCATTAAATATGGTTATGAAAATGATAATATGTTGCAATCATGGAGACAGTAGGATGTACGTATGCATGAGTAACATTCCCATTTTTAAATGATCACTATGAAAAGAAGTTAAGTAACTAAAATATTTCAGGAATGATAATTATATAATAAATAACATATTATTTAATCACATGTAATTATATATATAATTTTGTGGTGTAAAAAATCACATTATGTCTAGGAGGTGGTATTCCACACATCGACGGATAACACTATAACTTTTTAAGTGTGTGAAAGGGTACAAAAGAAAATGATATATATATATCCAAAAAGTTAATTATTTCATGAATATCATAGAGATTTTCTTAATGGATCATATTTTTAATTATGTCCATTAATTTATACATTCCATGTATCATGTGAATGAATCTCATCGCTTTGAGGGGTGGAAGTCCACGCTTCCTCAAACAAGATTATCGTATTTACACAACATGGAAAGCATAAATGTATTTTATAAATAAAAATAATAGAGGGTTAAATAATTATAAATAATATAAATATATATATAATATATATATATATATATTCCATCATAATGGCCACTATAAAAGGCGGTAATGTAGAATTGAACAATCATTGTTTCGTGAGGCAATAATTAATCGTTCACAGAACTAGTATGTATGTTCCCCATTAGATGGAGGTGTGTGTAAGTGTAGTTGGAACTATCAAAATAACAAAATCATATTATAATGAAGATACTAGTGTTGTTACACAAGAAAAAAATAATTATCTTTTATGGGATGGGGAATGGAAATGAAACTAGAGAGATTGTGAAAAGAAATTACCTTTTAATCAGGTAACTTCTTTTGGTTGAACAAAAAGGAATCCATGGAAGGTATTCTTCCCAATGGAAGGATTATATGTCAAGGGTAGGGATTCTTGGAGACTATTTGGGCCAATATTAGCAGAACTTAAGAGGATAGAGAGGTGTGAGGAATGGGTAGAGGTGGTGTCCTTTTATAGGGAAGGAAAAAGACTCGCTTGGTATTCTTAAAAATAAGTTAGGTGTACACATGTTCCTACCTACAAAAAGTCTTAAAAACCATCCAAAATAATTAATGTAAGGTTAATGGCATAAATAGTTCCATAAAATTAGTTTTGGACAAGTGTATAGGTCATTTGGGCCCTTAATCTTTCGGTTTTAGTCTATTTTTAATCCTAATTACAATATAATCACTATAATTAATTTTAATCACTTTCACTAATCATTTTTGTAAAAAAATAATTTGATATTATTAGAACAAAAATATTATATTTGTTACAATATTTTATATAATAGTTTCAAAATTAAAATCATATAAGAGGAAAAATTAAGATCAATTTTAAACTTGTAGATAGGCGGATTAACTGGTTTTAGTAAAAAATGGTCAAAAGAATGTTAAGTCTTTATATTCAATTTAACAGTTATATTGAATATAATTAACTAAATTATATTGGTAGATGTATAATTGATCCAATGTGTCTTTAAAACAAATTTATATTATAATTTAACATTAATATTATTTTTAAAAAAACACTTTTAGTTAGAGTAGAAGCTTCCTCACCAGATTCTTATTTAGAGCCGCCCACAGTAGCTCTACTGAATGAAATTATTTTAGAGGAAGAGAAAGCAATGTCTAGTGATGAGGGAGGTAATATCCAAATTGAATATCTACCTATTATTCGAGAATACATTGATGTATTTGTAGGGATTTACCTGGACATCAACCAGAACGTGAGGTTCAATTCTCCATTGATTTAATCCTGGATGCAAGGCCAATATCAAAGACTCCCTATAGAATTTCCATAGTATAATTGGTATAGTTGAAGAAACAACTAAAGGATTTGAGTAATAAAGAATTTATTTACCCTAGTGTATCACATTGGGGATCCCATGTCCTCATTTTTAAAAATAAATATGGATCCATGAGGTTGTGTATTGATTATAGGTTAATAAATGTCATTACAATAAATAACAAGTATCCTCTACCTCACATTGATGGCTTGTTTGATCATATTCAAATAGCCCAATATTTTTCAAAGATTGATCTTCATATTTGGTATCACCAAATGCGAATGGAGAAGGAAGACATTCCAAAGACATGCCTTCGGAAAAGGTACGGGTATTATAAATTTAACACTACAAGACAACAGTGTTTTAGCTGTGGTTTTTTCTCAATGGTTTTCAAAATCACCGAAAAATTTGTTTCAATCAAAAATTTAGCGGTGGTTTTAAAAACTGCTGTGAAAAAACCGTCGTTAAATTTTTTAAAATATTTTTTATAATTTTTTAAAAATTTCTTCTCAAATAAAATTCACTTTTTTAGCGGTGGTTTTTAAGAAAAATGTCGTGAAATCGCAACAATTTTTTCAAAAGCGCTGGAAATTTGTAGAGAAAAATTTCAAAAATTATTTATTAATTATTTATTATTTTTTATTTTTTATTTTTTATTTTTTATTTTTTATTTTTTATTTATTATTTTTTATTTATTATATAAAATAAAATATAGTTTATTATTTATAATTTTTCAATTAATTTACATTTATAATTATTAGTGTATAATATTTTTAAATTGGAAATAAATCTTCAATATGTAGAAGAACAGACTTAGGCATCAAATAACCATAACTTCTGATCCAAGAGTCCATTTTAGCTCTACAACCTATCAAATAAAATCTTATCAAATGATCCAAAACCAAGTGAGATTTAAATCATGTGATAGTCAAAAGAAAAAATATATTCAAATTTCAAAAATTGAAAATCAATCTCAAACCTCAAATGACCAAAACTTTTAATCCGAGTGTCTATTTGGGTTGTACCACATATCAAATCGAAGCCTACAATAAGATCTATGATTTTTATTCCTAGTACCAACTCTCCAAGTATTTTACCCCTTTTTATTCTACTATAATAGTCTAGAAGGCCTCTTAAAATAGAGATTTTAGTTGGAGATCCAAATTTCTTAAAATTCAAATGCTTATAACTTTTGATCCAGGTATCAATTTGGCATGTACCATATATCATATCAAAGATCATTTCATGATGTTCAATTTGACTAGTTTTCACACTGAAAAAGGAGTCTTGGATTAGATTTTATGGTCATTTTAGTGTTTTTAGTGTTTTCAGAGGTTCTTAACGTTTTATGATGTATTTATTTGTTAAATATTATTTATTTATTTATTTACTTACTTACTTATTTATTTATTTAACTATTATTTATTATTTGTTATTTGTTATTTGTTATTTATTTAGTTATTTATCAATTTATTTATTGATAAATTTATTTATTTATTTATTTAATATTTAATATTTATTTATTTATTTATTATTTATTTATTTATTATGTGCACATTAATTATTAATTTATTAATTGATTATTAATTAATAATTTATTATTATTTTATTATTCATTTATTATTTATTTACTTATTCTTTATTCGTTAGTTATTAATTAATTATAAATTATTTATTATTTATTAATTATTTATTAAATATTCAATATTCAATATTTAATATTCAATATTCAATATTCAATATTAATTATTAATTATGAATTAAGAATTATTATTTCTTTATCTATTTATTTATTTATGTTTTTATTTATTTATGTATTTATGTATTTATGTATTTATTATTTATTCTTTATTCTTTATTATTTATTATTTATTATTTATTATTTATTATTTTCTTTATTATTTATTATTTATCATTTATTCTTTATTCTTTATCAAATTATTTTTAATTTACTAAAAATTAATTTATTATTAGTTTAGATTTCATTTATTTTTTATTTATTTATTTATTTATTTATTCTTTATTCTTTATTTATTAATTAATTATTAATTATTTATTAATTATTTATTAAATATCTAATATTTAATATTTAATATTAAGTATTGAATATTGAATATTAATTATTAATTATTAATTATTAATTATTAATTATTAATCATCAATTATTATTTATTAATTATTATTATTTATTAATTATTATTATTTATTTATTTATTTATCTATTTATTTATTTATTTATCTATTTATTTATTTATGTTTTATTTATTTATGATTATTATTTATTATTTATTATTTATTATTTATTATTTATTATTTATTATTTATTAATATATTTTTATTTTTCTAAATTTTAATTTTTATTATTTTATTATTCATTAGTTATTTCTTTATTTATTATTTATTTCTTTATTAAATGTTAATTATTTATTTATTATTAATTTGTTAATAATTTATTAATTATTTCTATATTTTTAAATATGATCATTTATTAATTATTATTCATTATTAATTATTAATTATTCATTATTTATAATTTAATATTTATTCTTTATTATTTATTATTTATTATTTATTATTTATTATTTATTATTTATCTATTTATCTACTATTTATTAATATACTATTAATTTGTTATTTATTTATCATATATTAAAATAATTTTTAATCAATTTAATATTTATACATTACTTATATATTGCAAGTTATTTATTATATATTATCTATTATCTATTATCTATTATATATTATCTATTATCTATTATTTATTATCTATTATCTATTATCTATTATCTATTATATAATATATAATATATAATATATAATACATATTATATATTTTGTATTATATATTATATATTATATGTTATATATTATATATTGCATATTATGTATTATATATTATGTATGATGTATTATATAGTATGTATTGTATAGTATGTCTTATATATTATACGTTATACATATTGTATATCATATATCATATATTATTTATTATTTATTATATATTATATATTATTTATTATTTATTATTTAATATTTAGTATTTATTATTTATTATTTACAATTTATTATTTACAATTTATTATTTATTATGTACTATTTACTATTTACTATTTATTATTCATCATTTATTTCCTTATTATATATTTCTATATTTATTATACATTTATATTCTATTTAATAATTAGTAATTTTTAATTAGTAATTTGTAATTATAAAATATTAATAATTACTTATTACTTATTAATTTTTTATTTTTGATTTTTGATTTTTAATTTTTGATTTTTGATTAATAATTATTAATTAATAATTATCGATTAATAATTATTTAGTGTGTATCTATTTGTTATGTATTATTTGTTTTTCAAATTAATATATATATATATATAAGAATATTAAATTTGATTTATTAACCACATGAAGAGCCTCTTAGAGTGGTAAAGTCTTTGGATAATAAGCAAGAGGTAAGGGGTTCAAATCTCACCCAATGCAGAACTTCTATATATGGCATGGGCATGTGCATGGACATGGACTTGTGCATTGAGATGGGCATGGGCATGGTAATAATAAATAAATAAATAACTAAAATAAATAAATAAACAGACAAACAAATTACGGGAAAAAAAATTAAAAAATAAAAAAAATGATTTCGTGACGGTATAAACTGCCGCTAAAAGCCCGCCACTAAATCATTCTACGACTGTTTTAAAAAACCGCCACTAATTATTTCCTGACACATGAATTAGTGATGGTTTTCCAAAACCACCGCAGAATGATTTAGCGGTGGTTTAAACAGCCGCTAAATACAAATTTTGGCGTAGTGTACAGTAATGTCTTTTGGGATGACTAATGCACCCTCTATTTTTATGGACCTAATGAACAGAGTATTCAAGGAATATCTTGACAATTTTTTTGTGGTGTTCATTGGTGATATTATAGTGTATTCAAAAACCTAGGTGGATCACTTTCAAATCATCCTTAAGACTCCTAGAAGGGAAGAGTTATATAAGAAATTTGGTAAATGTGATTTCTAACTTCAAGAAGGCACTTTTCATGGTCATATTGTCTCTAACAATGGAATATTAGTTGATCCTACAAAGACAAAGGCAGTCAAATAATGGAATATCCCAACAAACATAATCGAGTTACATAGTTTCATTGGTTTGGTAGGTTATTATCGACTATTCTATCAAAACATTTCATGATTAGCTAACCCATTAACCAAGCTTGCGGGTAAGGGTGTTATGTTTGTATAAATGAAGAGATGTGAAGAAAACTTTGATGAGCTAAAGAGAAGATTGGTTAATGCTCCAATTTTGACTCTACCATCCTGTAGTGATGGGTTTTTTATATATAGTGATGCATCAAAGAAGGTATTTGGTTGTGTATTAGTGCAAATAAAAAATTTACTGCATATGCATCAAAGAAATTGAAGAATCATGAATAGAACTACCCAACCCATGATCTAGAGTTAGCATTTGTAATATTTGCATTGAAAATATGGAAAATTACCTCTATGGAGAAAGATGTGAAATATACACAGATCATAAAAGCATGAAATACATATTCTCACAGAAAGAGATCAACATGAGAGAATGGTGATGGATTTAACTACTCAAGGATTATGATTTCTCAATACACTACCACCCAGGGAAATCAAATAAGGTGGAAGATGCATTGAGTAGGAAATATCATGGAGTTAAAACCCAAATGAGGATTGAGAAGGACCCTATGTTCATGGATCTAGTGAATATAGATATGGGAATTTATAAATAAGGGAATATATCAATCATTTATCAAATGATTTCAAAACCATCTTTAATAGAGAGGATAAATAATTCTCAATCTGATGATGAGGACTTTCAGAAAAAAATTAAATTATTGAATGACCGAAAAATAACATATTTATTTGTGAACATGGTGTTCTAAAATTTGGAAAGAGGCAATGTGTTCTATATTTACCTGAGCTAGAAAGGGAATTGTTGGATCATTCTCATAGCTCAAATTTCTCTATACACCATGGTAGCACAAAGATGTATAGGGACTTGGGGGAATAATTTTTTTGGGATAACATAGAATGTGAAATTGAAGATTATGTGTCTCGATATATAGTTTTTCAAGAAGTTAAATCTATACTACGTCATCTTAAAGGAGTTCTTCAACCTATTTTTATCCCTGTATAAAAATGGGGTGAAATTACTATAGAATGTTTTACAGAAATTCAAAATACTCCTTGAACAAATGATGCAATATGGTTTATTTTAGATTGAATAACCAAATATGAACATTTTCTTTCCATAAGAGAAGACCAACCACTCAATCACCTCGCAAGACTCTAAATTAATGAAGTTATAAAACTTCATGGTGTAGCTCTATCGATTGTCTCTGATAGAGACACTTGATTTACATCAATATTATGGAAGATTCTTTATAAGGACCTTGATACTAATCTTTATTTGATCACTGCCTACCATCCACTGACTGACAGAAAATCTGAAAGAACAATTCAGACATGTTGAGATCATGTTCACCCAATTTTCAAGGTATGTGGGATCAATACATACCTTTGGTGTAGTTTTCCTATAATAATAGTTTCCATTAAATTATTCAAATGGCACCATATGAAGAATTATATATAAAGAGGTATCATACTCCAACTTGTTTGTATGGAGTTATCGAAAGGAAACTCACAGGTCTAGAACTTTTTGAAGAGATGATGATAAAGGTGAAGGCTATTCAGGCTCATATCAAAATTCCTTATAGTAAGAAAAAGAGTTATACCGATAATCAAATAAAGGATTTTGAATTCCAAGTGGTAGATCATGTTTTCCTGAAGTTATCTTTATGGAAGGGTTTTATCATGTTTGGTAAGAAGGGTAAACTGAGTCCCTGGTACATCAAACCTTTCAATATTTTTGAAAGAGTTAGAGTGGTTTCTTACCGATTAGCATTGACACCAAATCTCTCAAAGTTTACTGATATGTTTCATATATCCTTGCTAAATAAGTACATTCCAGATCAAACACATGTGATCCCATATTATAAAATATAGTTGAAACTTGAACTTTCTTATTGCAAAGAACCTATCCAGATTCCTAACACCAGAGATCAAGTATTAAGGAATCAGACAACTCGTTTGGAAATGGTTCTTTGGAGAAATCACAAAATCAAAGATGAAACATGGGAACCAGAGGATTCTAGAAAGGAAAACTACACACATATTTTTAAAGGTAATGAACCTAAAATTTCATGGATGAAATTTTTTTAGGAGGAAATAATGTAGAACCCCAAGACATTACCAGATTTACCTTGAGATATCTTTGCAATACACACAACACTCAATTTAAATAAAACATTATTAAGAAATGTTTTTCACAGTCAATTAAATTATATCACTTTTATAGAGTTTATTTATATATTATGTATCAAAAAATAATAATTTTACACTCGTCTAATAGTCATAGGATAAGAACAAACCCAATATTACACATAAAATATTATATTTTTTAAGAAAAGTTTACTGCCTTTTAATAGAGAACCTATTTTAAATATTAATTTTGATATACTTATGAATTTAATTTGATAAAGTAAACCTGATTTTTGAATTCATAATTTCCTAATTATCTTAGGGTGAATTTTTTGGAATTTTCTATGAAACAATATTTTTTAGTTAATAGTGAAAAATACTGTTTTTTAGATAAAAACTACCATTTAATTTAAATAATTATAAATGTTAAATTTTATTAGAAATATGTTTTAAAGTCACATTGGATAAATTATAAAAATATTAATACAATTTATATAATTATAATAAATTTAAGTTTTAAATTTAATATAAAATCATAACAATCTTTTGAACATTTTTCTACTAAAACCAGTTAATCTGTCTCTCTACGAGATTAGCATTAATCATAATCTTACAGCTTCTATGATTTGAATTTTTAACATCCTACATAAAACATTTTAATCAAGATGATATTTTTTCTAATAACATCAACTTAATTTTTGACAAAAATGATCAGTGAAAGTGACTAAAATTAATTACAATGATTAAAGTATAATTTTCGATTAAAAATAAAGTAAAGCCCTATGTTTAAGGGCCGAAATAACCTAGAAACTTGTCCAATACCCATTGTATGGAAATATATCAGAAATTAATCTTGAATAATTGTGTTTTTGTGGGTTTTTATTTCTTTTTTTTAGTTATTAACATGTTTACACCTAACTTCTTTTCCAGGATACCATGGGAGTCATTTTCCTTCCATGAAAAAAACCACCACCTCTACCCATTCCTCACATCTCTCAAACCTCTTTATTTCATCCAATACCTACCATAATTGTCTCCCAAAATCCCTCCATATAACTTTTAATCCTCCCATTAGACATAAATAAATCCTAGGAATCATTTGGTATGCACTAAAAGAAGTTACCTGATTAAGAGGTAACGCCTTCTCTCAAGCTCTGTAGCTTTATTTCCCTTATCCACTCCCTATACTCTTATTATTCTATGATTTCATAGAAAATACAGTATGATATATATACTGATATTTTTTTATGTTAATATTTTTACCTACTCTTACAAACACCTTTATCTAATATGTAACAGACATATTGTTTCTGCGTATGGCGAACTACTGCCTCACGAAATGATGATTGTTCAACTTTACCTACCACCTCTCATGGTGGACATTATGATGGACACTATATTTATATATAATATTCATGTAATTTATAATGTATTTCTGATTTTTTAATTTTTATTTATAACATACCTGTATTCTTCCATTATGTGTAAATACGCTAATTTCGTCTAAGGAAGTGTGGACTACTGCGCCTCAAAGCGATAGGACTCATTCATGGAATACATGGAACATATAAAGGTTGGTTATAATAAAATTATGAAACATATATAACATAAATATTATAATGGAAATTATAAAATAAATATTTTTCATTTACTTTTAATTCTTTTAATTAAACAAAGAAACTGAAGTTGCGTTCATGCGTACGTACAGTCTACCGTCTCCATGAACGGTGCACTTCATTTATAATCGCCAAATGTTATGGAATATTATAAATACATATTTAATGAATATATATGATAAATTAGTAATTGTTTACATTATTTATATTTTGAAACCATTATATATTTAATAAGAACAACAAATAACAAGTCGAAATGTACTTGAGAAAACTAGGCAATTAACACCCAAAATAGTTAAAATAATGAAAGAGTGTTAACATACAGGTAATAAAATATTTTAATAAGTTAATATATGATATTATAAACATGAGTGTGGTTCTAGTATTAGTTAGTAACATATCTTTTTCCACTATATATGTGTCTAAATACCACAAAACAAAAATTAAGTATAAGGTAAGGGAATTTCACCTCAACTTACATTTCGTTAAGACTTATTTGTTATTATGCGCTGATTCACTCTTATTTTGGGTATATAATTAGATTTTCATATTATATCATGAATCCCATTAATCTAAGGATATGTTTTGTTTAAATTTATGTCATATATTTCTAGATATTATGATATAAATTATTCAAATTGGCATGGGACACTTTGGAATATTTAAAGATTATTCTCCTCAAATGTTCTTAATCTCACTTTATTTTGTGATTGTTAACTTACCATGAAACAATCACTTTATTATAATCATTTTTCATTGGAAATTTAATTGAATAGATATATTCTTATACAATGGATATTTTTATTTCCTAAATCATATAACTTTATTCATATGGTTGTTACATTGATAATTATTTGATTAATTGGGGAATTGTTGATAAATCTGTATTTCTCATTCAATATAGTTATTTGATAAGGAATATTAGTTATTTTGATTATTCAATATGATTAATTATTTGGAATATCAATTACATGTGGATCCGGAACATTATATAGCTCCTCAATGCATCGACAGGTTCTCATGAGACAAATAATTTGGCCAAATTAAATAGGTTTCTATCCGTGTTTTAAACCATATTGTGAAGGGTCCTGACAGTAATAGGTTTTCATGTGCCTGAGACATTGCATCTAATAAGGAAGAAATTTCCCTTATTTATTATCAGTTATTATATGTTTATGATATTTTTCATTGACATATCTATGGATTTAGTTCATTCTCAGTTTATTGATTTATTGTATGTGTATCAGTTTAATACTTTCCATATTATTTATTACATATATAGTTATTTTTATAGAAAGGGTACTCAATTATTTACCTTTCTATATAGATTGATTCATTATTTATTACTTTTACTTACCCTTATTGAACATTTGATCTCACCCTTGTTATGTTTATTTCCCCGAGTTATGAAGAATATTACATTGAATAAGCTTTCAAGTATGGATTTTATTTTAGTTTATTGTGTAGAAAGTTTTATCCTATTTTTCCAATGTATTATGGGTATTATGTATGTAATTCGACTTCCCAAGACTGCTAAACTGAATATTATTTCTAGATTTTATTTTTCTTTACAATTCCAATTTAATGTAATAATGCACCAACTTCGGGCTTCTAGGGTTGGGGAATTACACCCCCCCTCCCAACCCCCTTTAGATTATCTTAAGATACCTACAATATTTATCCAAGGAAAATTTTATTTCTGTTGATTTTTTTTTCAATGCCATTATATGGTTTAATTGATTATATTTAATATTTTCATAGGATATGGAACCCATGAACAAGATTCCATTATTTTATAGGAATAATTCGCTTAATTGGAATAAGGGGTTCATTTCATATTTAGAAGAAGATGTTGGTGTTCCTCAATAAGTGTTGATGGATGGAATTGTACTTTTAAGATAGAAAGGAATATTCATTGAGACTGATCATAAGAAAAATTTATATTGATGTCTATAAAAATAATTCATTAAATTATTCCCAAAAATAATATTAATATGATATGATCACTCACTATAAATTCTATATAGATATGTGTAAAAATCTACAATTGTATTTTTATGTAAAATATATAATCATAAAAAATGAGCAGTGCCTTAAGTTAAAAGTCATCAAATATAAGAAATAATCTAAAAATATTATCCCCTCAATTTAAGAGAATATTTCTAAATATACTATAAAATAATATGTTATCCTTAGTTTGGGTAATTTTTCTGTATAACAAATTGCAGACTCTCTCGTAGAGAAGAAAATAATGTGTAATGATTGTGAATAAGTGGTGGAAACATCCTATATATAATCTTAGTAGTTTTCAAACAGCCACTGAGAAGTGTTTCAATCCCTAAAATAAGAGGTGGATTAAAGGATAATAATGCATGGAGTGTATATTTAATTTTATATGATTAAGACTTGGAAAAAATAAGCTAAAAGAGAGGAGGTTTCCCCATAATTTGATATGACGAAAATAAGAGTTAAAATTAAGGAATAATTTGATATACTTGAATATATTTCACAATATATCATGAATTATATGGTTATTGAAGATTAATTGAATAAAATCATCATTCAATAATCAACACACCCTAAAAAATAAGATAGGTTGGAAGGAATGTTTCTTCAATATTGAAATTAATGTCTATAGAACTGAATAAGAAGGATGAGGAAATCAATGAACAAGAGGATAGGATATACATATTAAATTTTAAGATGAATATCCCTGAAAAGGTAACCTTAATATGCATATTATGAATGAATCGATATCTATATTTTAAATACAAGTGGAAAATCTATATTTGGAACCTAGAAATAATATATGTTCCCTAAAAAATTGATAAAATGAGAACCATATAATATGGTAGCTCTAAAATTATACTTATGTGGAAGACTTGTGAATATTATTATACTCTTCTTCCAAAC
This sequence comes from Viscum album, assembly GCA_963277665.1. Classification (NCBI taxonomy): domain Eukaryota; kingdom Viridiplantae; phylum Streptophyta; class Magnoliopsida; order Santalales; family Viscaceae; genus Viscum; species Viscum album. Next base: position 1,435,784,776 of record OY728153.1, on the reverse strand, counting down.
CCAAATGTTGAAAAAAACTTACTAGGAAAATATATCAATCAAGAAGTGACCACATAATATATGATTAGTATTGTAGATTATTTTTTTCCTAACCTCTATCATATAGAAAGGCATTGTAGATGGAAGGATTTCTGAAAGAAAAGAAAATAATCCATAAGGAGTAACTCTACTCCTATTATATAAAATGAGATATTTTCTTCTGAAAATAACACAATATATTTGTAAAAAAAAGTTCCAATATCGTGAATAAATGTAATTGAGCTTATGTAAGTGTTCACTAAGAAATAAAATCAACCTACTAATAAAATCCCTCTTAGAATGAAATAAAAAAAATGTGTGAATAAGAAAGAAGCTAATGTAGCTCTAAGAAAGGTAGAATTTCATGTAAATAAATTTTTTCCAAAGATAAAACCAATCAAGGTGGATCTCATAGTTGTTAAGAAATATAAATATTAGTCATGACAAAGTGCTCTAAAAAACCACTTTATGGAAATATATTAAGACCAATGGAAGTATCATACAATGGAGAAAGAAGGTGGAATAAATATCTACAAAATTTATAACAAAATAGTAAATTTTTACAAGTGTAGTCTATTCCAAAAAAAAATAAAAACCCCAAACCAAGGAAGAATAAGAGTTCTATTATCTATAACGAAATGTGTGTAAGTGGTTTCACCCAAATATTATCTATTTCTAAAGGGTGAAAGTAATTGTATACTAAATATGTTCAAGATAAATAATATCATGAAGTTGTTATGGAATAAATTTCTATAGATTTTAAAAGGATAAAATGAAAGGTCATATTTAAATGTTTGGTTAATTAGGACCATCCAAATTCCTTATCTTTATTGAATCATAGGTACCATATTCCTAAATACATTAATTATTTTTAAACTATTAGAATGTTTGTTGAACGTTAGGGGAGAAATGATCCAAGGGGTAAGTGTGTTAAAAACCCCAAGACATGAATGATAGATCTTTTGAAGCTAGAAAATGAATGTATCAACAAATATTTGAAGTGATTTAGGTCAATATTAGTACCAAACTACAAGATTTATGTAGTATATAATTTTCATGCTGAAAATTTTATGGATAAATCCTGATTTGTGGAATAAATAATTTCAAATACATACTTAATATAAATAGTGGTATAAAGATAATTTTATTATATTACAGTTTGTATGATGTTGAATCTGGTATTCAATTAGTGACATCAAAATAATTAGATAATGAAATTTTACATCTAAAAGATAAGGATAGATTGGAATTAGCTACATGGATATGTTCCATGTTTATTTTTCATATAAACTATGACATGGTGTTGGTAGATTATTTTAAATGATATTAAATGTTATTATTCAGGGGGAGTAATTCGCAAAAAATATTTCACTAAATTTAGAATAAATTATTGTTGATAAGATCTAAATAATCAAGAGGTGTTGATGAAGAAATGCAAAGTCTATTAATCCTTATTCATTAATATAAATTTCTGTGAAGTATTAGAGAAAAAATTTATTAGTTGATCCTTAAATTTCTATGTCACACATCTTATATTTATTAAATATTTATGTATTAAAACCTTTTTTGATATGTGATGTGATCATGTTTTTATATTTTTGGGGAATGAAAAAAACAAAAGCAAATATGGTTTCATTATTATCAATGAGTTCCATGAAAATATCTATATAGATTTACATAGAATCATGTTACCTACATTATTCCTAATATTAGTAAGATTATTTGAATATTTAATGGACAAAATACTTAGTGTAAAATTTACTCATTGGATTCCATTGAGTTTATATAGCCTTCAAGGAGTTATCTCTATAATTTTAAACTCTAATCAAAAGGTTTTATAATTGGAAATAATAAATGATGAAAAGTAAATTTTTATAAAAGGGGTTCATAGAATGATTTTCCATAATCCTCAAAGAGATAGTAGAAACCCATGATAAAACCTCATTTTTTTATGGAGGATAACAAGGATATTGTTTCAAAAATATTAGAAAATGGGGATCTTAAACCCATATAAAGTTGGAATTTATTCCTATGGAACTCAAACATTGAGTGGAAAATGTTAAGGTTAAAATAGGATTATGTCCACCCATTAGATTTCATTAAAAATAGGGAGTAAAAAGTGGTTATATTACCAACAATAAGAAGTGGTCATATTATAAAAAAATACAAAGGGTGATATTTTTTAACCTCTAATAGTATTGATTGTATTTTTTTACAACAACTGGTGCCGGACTTGTTGAAAATATAAGTGTAAGATTAAATAAGAGGTTTTTTTAAAATGTATAGTCGGTATATAATAATTGATTATTGAATTAGTGTTGTAGATTTATTAAATTCAAAAGCTTTGGATAAGAAATCTTGAGGATATTAGGAGGAATATTTCTAGAAGTAATACATTACTATTCAAAACAAAAATTTATTCCAAGTTATTTTATTGATGAAATTGTTCATGCCTTAATACCCAAGGTTGTTCCATAGAAAGTGATTGGTTGGATTTGTCACTAGAATATCTGAATTAGATGCATCACAGAACTTCATTATTACCCAAATGAATATAAAGTTAAAATCAAGAAACATTGCATGATTAAGGTTAGAATAATGTATCATGTGTTGTATTATGAAAGGATACACAATAAATAAATGTTTTGTGAATGTATTATAGTAATTTAACTTCATACATAAGGTTAAATAGGTTACTTTTGTAAGGGTAAAGGCTTAGACCTACATAGTAGAAGCTGGAGTCAAATCGTAGAGGATATTTCATCAAGGTAGATGCTGATTTGAGTAAGGTTCCTCTCCCACCAAGTAAATCTATATAAGGGTTAAGATAGATTTTCATAAAGTAGTCAAAATGGAAAATGGTTTATCATTGAACCATATTTCATTCCATAGTGTCCATTATAGATGATATATTTTCAACGGTTCCTACAACATAGAGAGAAGGTCTTGTCATAGTCATTTCAGTACATTGTGGTAAATGTCATAGTTGCAGTTTCACATAATAGAGTTATTTGCATTACTACACTATATAGAAAATGTTATGATGTAAACAGTATGAATTGAAAATTTCAATTTCATTGAATGGTTTGGTGATATATAGGAGGTAATTTATGGAATAATGATGGGTTGATAATTTCTTATCTTATAGGAGTATTCACATTAGTAGAAATAGATACCCCACATCTAGTTAGATATTTGAAGGAGTTTTGAGGGGATCGTGTCATTATCATGGGTGATTTATGAGGATGTTAAAAAATTTAGATTTGTGGATCCAGTCAATATGATGATATTCTATAAGATAATAATACCATGCCATAATATTTTATCGAGATCACATTATATATCTTAATATAATATTCTATATCATAGGGAAGTAATGAAAGATAATGACTATTCTATTGAATCAAGGATTGATCTATCATTGGGAAGTTTCCAAATAGGTTATAAATTAAACTGAGAACTTAATTTAGATCCTTATCATGAAGTTAATGTATCTAAATTAACACACTATATTATGGGGACACATAGAGAAATATTAAGAAGAGAATATAAAGGATAATTAATTAGAACTGTTAAATTAAAGGTTATGGTGTTTTAAAACTACTTATAGTAATTATGGACTTGGGAGAAGATAAGACCTTGCATATATGAGACTAATGATAAAAAACAAATTATATATGAGGGTATAAAAATAAGGAGGCACAATTTCAATCATTGATGATTCAGCTAATGAAGGAGTTATTCTGGTAGAAACGTTCACTGATTCTATTTAAAAAAGAAGCAATGGATATCAATAGAACATTTACATATAGGAATAGTATGTTAGTGTTAATGATCATAGTAGAGCTACAAGACCATAATTTATAGTAGACCTTTAATTCTAGAAACATTGAGTGATACTTCATTTTCATGATAACAAAAGATAGATGAAGTGTATCAAAATTATTCCTAGGGAGATATATAATAATTCTAAACATTATTATAAGGGAGTTAACTTGAGGTAGGAGTGACCTAGACCCCATGATGTGAGGTTGTAGTGACTTATTGAATCAACATATTTTTTATCACAAGATCCTTGTATTATTTTGTACTGGTAGACCAAGTAAACAATCTTAATTTTGTGTGAAAGCTTGTTTATATTTATACATGAAACAATTTAATATAATCAATCATACATAATATCTATTAAATTGTTGGTTAAGTGAAGTTGTAATCAAATCAATATAGAAAAAAATATAAAAATAAGTGACCCTTAAGGTTATTAAGTCAATATCAGTTAGGTAATTGATGCGAAAAGGAAAAAATATTTAAATTATAAAGAATTTTGAAACCTAAATTTACCCTCAGGGTATCTCTTATCTAAGACCAATGAGGGACCAGTAGAAACTAACCCTATTTTGTTTAATTATAACATTTAGAATCAACCATGCACTTTTTATATGTTAGGAAAAAGAATCAAACGAATACAAAATAAACCTATATAGAAAATAGTTAATATAGTCCAATATAAATAATAATATATATTAAGGATGGCCTATATGGGATCACTATGAGACAACATTCCAATAGACCTCATATAATTCAATAACAATCAATCATAGATATATTGAGTGAAGGTGAAAGAGGTTTTGAAATTATTTTAGACAGGAAATATAAAAATTTACTTAATTAATTGCAATTTATTATCTATTGGGTACCCAGTCCACATATACAAGTACATATTTCTCTTCCAAACACATAGCATAACCCCACTAGATAGATGGTGTCATTTTAATTGATAATACTACCATTGGATGTCTCATCAGGTAACTAGTTCCCCTATACCATGGACTTGGTGGGTATTTCTACAACATTTCAATATAAAGTCCATAGTTATCCCTATTTTTATCACTGACAACCCCTTTCATCACCAAATCATATAAAGGCACAACCCTCATAATCAAATTAAAATTAAAAAACCATAAATTGTACCTCAAAATTTGTGGTCCACTACAAATTTTCTTGTGATATTAAAAACCCCATGATTCCAAAAAAAACTAAACAATCTCAAAAAAAAGAAACTCCCTATTCCATAATAAATAAAGAAGTATATTTCAAAATATTACAGTCTTTTATAGAGGAAATTAAATTTTAACATTTTTATTAAATTATTAATCATTTCTTTAAAAACATTTCATGGTATACAATAAAATAATAAAAATGATTAATTTATAAAATAGGAGTGTCTACTAATCAAATTATAATGAAATAAGTGTCCAATAATGACTATATTTTCTATCATTGTTATATTTAATTAAGAACCATAATTCTTAGTAAACGTGGGTGTCCGTAGTTACAAAATTCTTCCATACATCTATTATTTTTTATTTCCCAAAAAAAAACAAGGAACATTATTTTAAATATGGATAAAAATGAATCCAATAAAATTGTAACTATCATAAATTTATATGTGTTTTCAAAATAAAATATGGAAACTATAACCAAATTTTGTTTTCAGTATAATTCATTTGTGAAAGGAACTCATAATATTAAATTTAAATTTGATTCATTATATTAAAATAAAAATTTCACTATCTATATAATGGTGAAAATCAATTTAAAAAATCATTATAAGTGATTTTACATAAATAAATCAATTTTATATGTGTTTCTAGAATGTAAATTTGTTTTGTTGGCATAGATTGAAAAATAAAATAACTTCCTAATAGTAAAGGGGGAAATATATTGGTTTCATAATAGTTCATGTTCTGGAAGTGTTATTATATAAATGTTAATCTATTTGAATTAAATTTTTATACTCATGATTTCTATTTAAACTACTTATGTAAGTTTTATCCCCATGGAACTATTAGTGTTTAATAGTAACTATAATTTCTTATGGCTATGTAATGATTACCAACAAACATCAAAGGATATGTAATATTTTCAATCAATTTAAAAATATTTTATTATTGGTTTTGTAATAGTTAATCGTGATTTTTGAAGGGCGTGTCAGGGTTGTCTAAAAAATGAATAACATTAAGTTGAACATTTCAATGGATCTTCATTGGTAGCTTATTCCAAATTAAAAGAACAAAATCAAATATTTCAAAAAAATAGAATTACTTTGAAAAATATAATGTATATTTATAAGGGATATGGAATTGATTTACAGAGATTGAAAATTTTAATTTTTTCTATATTTTAAATATTGGTGTTCTTATATCTATAGAATTTTTATCCAAATAGTTTCTAATGTTGGATTTTATAAAAGTGATGAATTACATATTTTTCATAATCCTCAATATAAACATAAAAGGACTACCTAATAAATAAAAAATTTAACAAATATAAATATGGATATATAATAAGGAATTATAGTTGGGAATTGTTTTTAATTGATATATCAATAGAAGATAGGCCCTACACAATGAGAACCCAAGTGAGTAATGATTAATTATTCTAGAGGTGAAGGTTGCTCAATTTGTTTGTTTATATCAATACATCTATCAACCTAAAAGAACAAATAAGAAGAATAATATGGAATACATTAATGCTTAGTTCACATGAAATTGAACCATTCTAATTTGGTTTCCTGGTGTTGAATACATTGAATTAAATTACTTATATTAGATTTGATTATATTGAGCTTATAAAAAATCAGGAGACATATAAAGGTTAATGAAATTAGTATCAGATCATATAATTATTTGAATATACCTATTAATTAAAAAACTAACAAGGTGGATATCATTAAATCACCATATCTAGAGTTCCATGTGAAATATTTGATAATTTATTTTATATTGATTTATTGACAAACTATAATTACAGAAAATAAAAATACCATCTTTAAAATTTTTTATGGATAGAGAGGAAGATAGATTAATCTATGAGATATAGTAAACCATCCTTAACCATTATAAAGGTAATTATTCATAGGTTAGAGTTCCCTTTAATGAAAATCCATATTCATAATATTAAGTGAGTAGATTTTGGTATATTTGTACACTACCAAATGTATACTTCATGGATGTAGTTAAATTTTGGTGAACCGAGTGAAATATTTTTCCCATGTTTTTATATTGATTATCAGTGTTACATATTTTTCATAGTTTCAACAAAAAATAATGATTCAAATTTTGTTCCTCCAAATATATAAGAAAGATCTAGTAAATGATGATATTTAACAAGTAAAGTTTAAATTCTTGCACACCTTGATTCACCCCCACAACTCAGGTATATGTGGACTTCTAGTACTTTATTAATAATAAGTGATATATAATCAAATTAGTTTTTTATTTGATAAATTTTTCATTTTTCTTGATTTTGAAAATTAAATCTTTATATTGAGTTTATATTTAAAAATATAAAAGTCTTTATTTTTAATGAAAATCAATTTCAATATGAAAATATTATTTAATTTGATATTTAGATGAGAATAATGAATTTCAGCATGGAAAAATATTATATGACATTTTATTATGAATAATAAATTGGTTAGTTAAAGAATATAGTCATAGAAAAATAATATTTTATGTTAATTATAAGGGGGTTTTGATGGATAGATTGTCAAAACGTGTAAAAATAAATTATATAATGTGAGATATATAATATAAAAATGAATAACTTTAAAGATATCTATGGAAGAGGATTAGGGGAAGGTTTTAATTTCTCTAAAAAAATTGTGAAATTAGATTTTTAAAAATAATAATATATTTTAAGTTGAAGAAATATGGTTTATCTCAAAAAGAAAAAATATATGTCCAAGAATAAAAACATCAACATAGAATCTATGGAAAATTTGTATAGATCAATTATATATGAATCTAATAAATATATAAAATAATTATATAGATCTGAAATCATAAATTTTCACTCATATATAAATATTAGGATGAATGATATAAAAAATTAACAACTATAAAAATTAATCAGAAAATTTAATTTCAATAGAGAGGTGAATATCTAAGTAAAAATAAAATAATTTCAAATAAGATTAATATTATTTATTCATAGAAGTATTTTTTAACATGAAGAATTAAAAGTGGAGAATATAACCATTAAGGATTCCATTGTTGAGATAAAAGATCAAAACAAAGGAGAAAATTTATTTGATGAATGATATTTTTCATTAAATAGATTTGAATATGACTATAGCAAATAAAGATGAAGATAATATTATTTAGATCAAGAAATATATTTAAGATAAATTAAAATAATTAGAGAAACATAATTCCAAATTACAGTTTATGGAAACTCAATTAAAGGGGAATAATATAAAGAACTTGGTACACTAAATATATTTAGTTATACAAAATAAAAATAAAAAGATAAATTTTTTAAATAAGATTTTTTAGAATGTTTCAAATAATATATATAGTCAATTAAGAAATAATCTACTTGACGAGTATCAAATGATGAATTATGAAGAACTTTCAAGAAATATTGATGAGTGTATCCAGAATAAATTACCACATACTATAGGAAAAGTTGAACTCCAAATTAATGAACTCATTCACATGGTGACTTTAGTTTATTTAAAATATAAGAATAATAATCTATTATTAGCAAAGAATAAAACAATTCTTGTTGAAACATGAAATATTAATTCTCAAGGAGGAGCAGTATTGAAGTTTTATTCTTATGACAGCTTGGGATACACTATGGTTATGTGTAACAAATACTTGATATTCAATAAGATAATTTGGATGTTTATAAATTAATGAATTAAAGGTTAATGTTTGAATATTTTTATAAACGTTTTTACTAATCTAATCTTAGACATACGTAAATATTTTATGTCAATGAATATGGATTTGAGGTATAGAATAAATCTATTGTCCCTATAAAAAATATAAGAATCAATAATTCATGGAAAATAAATTTTTTAATTTAAAAATAGATTCATATATTTAGAGGAAAGATGTATTGGAAATAAAAGGATTGTGAAAATGGTACTATGGTTTGATTTTGTAAAGAAATGACCATGAAAATTGAAGAAACAAATCTTAATGATTAAGAAATAGAAAACAATCTACATGTTCACCAAGAATGTTAATGATAAGAATATTATCTTATTCAAATATTAATAAGAAAAATTTTAAAGAGACAAGTAGCATGGGAGGAAGTTGTCTCTTCTATAAAAAGAAAGAGTTATACAAGTGAGATTAACATAACATTAGATATGAGTAATAAGAAAATAATAGTGTATAAATTAAATTTATAGAAATTTATTTTACATTAGTGGAAATATATAAGGAATCACCACAATGAGTAAGACCTAAAATTTAAATAATGTCTTAATTTTATTAGTATATTAAACAAATCCTATAGAAAGGACGTTTTTCATGAGGAATTTGGCTTCTCACTTAGAGTTATCCAAGCTGAAGGAAAAACCCTATGTGCTGAGATTCTAAAGTAATTATGTAAATTTGATTTGAATGATTTATCGAAGGTCTTGAGTCTGGCTAGTTAATAGGATTCTAGGACCATAAATGATAACACCCCACTGAAAAACATTATTTCTCATCATGAGGATGATGGGACATATAAATATCCCTAAACCTGGTGGAGGGGCCATTATTCGAGAGGTATTGGCAGTGTCTGATCCCATTTATGATTGTATTATTATTATTTCTAATAAAATAACTACTTTAATCTTTTTGGAAGTACAATGTCACTAGCTTTTATTATTATATTCTCTTGCATCATGTTCTAACTTTATTTTAAATAAATTTAGGGTCCATGTGTTATAACACATTGATCATTACATCTTGGTATAACATGGATTATGATAAGGAAAATGAGTTATAGAGGAGGGGTATTATATCAAATTTAATAATTTGATTTTTATAAGTTACATATTTATTCTAATATTTTTCACACATAAAAATTTTACTCAAATAAGATTAAAGAAGTTGATAAATATTCATTTTAATTACAATATAGTAAATAATGGATTTCGTATTTAATTTTCAATGGCATGTTTAAAAATCCCCACTAAATATTTCATGAAAAGGTATTTCATGGTGGTTTTTTAGTAGAAAATATAAAAACCATTTCTAAATGTGTTTTTGAATTTTACTTTTATTTTTTATTTTATTTTTAGCATCGGTTTTTCCAAAACCACCTCTAAATAATAATTTTTACTCATTTATTTATTTATTTTTAGGGGTAGTTTATAAAACTCATTGTGAATTATAGGTGGTTTTTAAGAAACTACCACTAAATTAATGGAAAAAATATTAAATTTTACTTGTTTAATTATGATTTATTATTTATAATTATAATTTTTTATTTATAATTTTAACTTACTAAAATGTGTTAATTATTTATAATTTTTAATTACTAGTTAGTAATTATTTGAAACTTAAATTAATTATCTAATAAGTTGAAGATCAACCTTCCGAATCAAATGACCATAACTGTTGATCTATGTGTCTATTTTAGCTCCACATCTAGTCAAATTGAAACTTGTGAAATGATATATAATGAAATTAGATAATAATATGGTAAAAATTTGTAAAATAAATTTTATTATAGTTTTAAGAGAATTTTAAAATAAAAATTCAACCTCAATGTACCGGAAGGCCTCCAAAAAAAATTTTGTTCAGGTATAATTATTTCTCATCATTTGATGGGATTTTGGATTCAATTAAGAGATTATTTATATGCTCGTTAGGTTTTTAAAGATTTTATTATGTTAATTAAAATTTTTATTGATCTGTTGGTATTGTAATTTTTGGGGTTTTCCCTTCCCTAATGGCCCGAAGGCATTAATTTTTTAATTATTTTTGGATAATACCTCTTTTAACTTGGTAGGGAGGGAACAAGTATAGGACTTGTAGGTCCAGTTGAAAAAGGCCCATTACATGACCAGAAGACATGGAGGCACAATTCCAAATACATGACCCTAAGGCCCAACTAAACAACACTAGAACTACCACTCCCAAGAATCTACATCATTTAAGTTTCCCAACTCCCCACCTCGCATTATTGATTGGCTATTATTGTCTCATGCAGAGCTACATGTTGCATGGTACTGCTAGAAATTCTCATACCCTCTCATTATTCCAATTTGATTAGCTCTACTCTGGTGGTTTATACTTCCCTGAATCCTTTTCTAGTCCTTCTCATGTGTGGTCTTACCAGGATGCTTCCTATTAATTTATGTATTTAATGCCATATGGCCTGAAGTCCCTTGGTTCCCCAATGCCTTATGGCCCAAAGGCCATGTGGCCTGAACTACTTTGGTGGCACAAATTTCCTAAGACCTATAGGCCCAAACCGGTGGCCCAAAGGCCCAAATAGGATGAATAACTCTAGCTACTAAAGTAACATATAATACCTATTTCAGTACTGCTATAGTACCCAAGAAATTCACCTTCACCTGGATTTAATCTTGGTTCTTCCAGATGCTAAGCAAGAGCCTCTACCACTTGGGTACAGGCTTGTTGGAAAACTATGTGTAAGGGTAATTCTCACCTCACATTGGAGGACCCGCAAGGCCCAGATCATGCCCACATTCCCCAACTAGGAAAATGGATTTTAATCACCTTATGAATAATATGTACACTGTCTGAGTCTAGTGGAACTTGAGCTTCGGTCAGTTCCCACAAAGAGTGAGGGGTACAACCAGTGTGTACCACTTGACTAATGTCTCATGAGATTAAAATGTGTGTATGGGTAATGCTCACCTCCCACTGGGGGTCCCTCTTGGCCTAGAGTTTGTCACATGTTCCCCATCTAGGAAAATATATTTGACTCACCTTTTTCATAATATGCACAATAGCTGTGTCTGGCGGGACTCGATCCTAGAATTGTTCCCATGAACAGAAAAGGGTAAACAATTGTGTAAGGGTAATGCTCACCTCCCACTAGGGGGCTTCCTGTCCCATAGCATGCCACACATTCCTCATCTAGGAAATGGATTTGAATCTCCCTATATATAATATTCATAGTGTCCTAGTTTGGCGGGACTCGAACCCACACCATTTCCCCATCAAATAACTGGCTTTGTGAATAGTTTTCTATATTTATATACTTTTTTATATATTTATATGCATTTATGTATATATTTTTTTATTTATTTATTTATTTATTTATATATTTATATTTATTTATATATTTATATATTTATATACAGATATATATGTGTGTGTTTGTACGTTTATATATATTTATGTGTAGTATTGGTAAAGAGTATAACGTTTCCAACCTCTGATACTGATTGTAGGATTGAAATAACGATGTAGATTCTAAATATACAAGAGGGGGGTGAATTGTACACATTAAAATTTTCCTTAAACAAGGAAAGATATAAGTTTAACAAAGTTAAACTAAGAAAATTCACAACACCTCTAACACCAATGAAAGAACGGGACAAAGTATGAAGTTACAAACTTCTAGTTCTATGCACTTGCTTAAATTTGGAAAGTTATTCCAAAAAACAAGTTCTGGAAATATGGATCCGAAAATGGAAACTTAACCAATGTTTACAATATGAGATTCTACCTTAAAGCGTATAGAATATAAATTAATCATAGTACAAGTGTAAGATAATATAATAATATTATACTTTCTTTACAATATGAAAAGCAGAGGAAAAAAAGTAGTAAAACTACAAGTAACAAGATATAAATGTTTTAACCCAAAGAGAAGGGTATCCAACAACCTTGGATAAAGGTCCCTTGATTTATACTTTCAAGCAAGTCTGTCTTACCCACACCAGGGTAAGCCCTCGATACGAGGATCGGAGTCTCTGTATTGCTATCCCCACAAGCCCTCAACTTCAAGGTAGTTGTAACCTATGTCTTCCTCAGCAAGGAAGCCCTTGAACTTCAAGGAAGTCGGCACCTCTATCTTCCTATCCCCGGAAGCCCTCGATTGTAATCACCAACAATTGGAGTCGCACTAAGAAAGTATGCTCAAGGAAAAGTTTGAACAAGTCATTCAAACTTTCTGCACGAATCTTGAGAGTTGATAAGAGCCTATCTCTCTAGAAATCACTTCAATAGCATATAATCACAGATGTCAAAGTTGTGTGTAGTTGTTTCTTGAGCTCATTCAAATGTGCTCCTTTTTATAGGAAAATTTCCAACGGTCGGCTACCTCCTCCAACGGTCATATTTTCCTTAAATTTCGGAGGGACCTGTACACGTGTCACTAAACCAACGGTTAGTTAGAAACAGAATGGACGACATCATTTTATAACAAAACATGTGTAATTGAATGCACGACATTTTTTTGTAATGAAACAAGTATAGGTATAAGAAAAACTGTAGTTCGGAATGTAAGAAAATAAAAGTTCAGAGTCTAACCAAAATGAAATTTAGAGTCTATAATAAAGAGATATTCAGATTCTATTTTATAAGAATTAGGGACATGAATTCTGTAGAAATCTGAAGTCTGAATTTCTAAGGAAATTCAGAGTCTGGTTTCACCAGAGTTCCGAATCTGAACTTACAGAGTTTGGAGTCGAACTCATAAAAGTTCGGAGTTGAACTAGTAAAAGTTCAGAGTTGAACTTTGTTAGAGTTCATATCCAGAATTCAGAATGGAACTATATGAGAGTTCGTATCCAGAATTCAGAGTTGAACTATATGAGAGTTTGTATCCAGAAATCGAAATGGAACTATATGAGAGTTCGTATCCAGAATTCGGAATGGAACTTCATTAGAGTTCGTATCCAGAATTCATAATGGAACTTCATTACAGTTCATATCCGGAATTCGGATCCTAAAACAGAATGATTCAAATATTAGCATTATATTATTTCGAGGTTTTGGGTATGAATCATATTTTTATACTTAAGAAAAATATGGATATGTATAAGGAATTATAGGTTAGGGTAAATTTCCTTAAGGATGTAAGTTTTCCTTAGAGAAGTAAAATATATATTTTCTTAAGTATAAGGTGTTTGTGATTTTCAAAACAAGAAGGAATGGAAAAGTCATAAGGAAAACTTAATTGACTCAACAATCTCCCCCTTTTTGGAAAGCACAAACAACCTTACGATAAAGATTATAAGGACTTTGAAAATTTTCATTAGACTTTGAAATTAAAACTTATCTCCATTTTTTCATGGATGATGATGAATAAAACTAACTCCCCCTTATGCATTGAAACTCTAAGGATTGTATTCTGAATTTCCGGAGTGGAGTTTTCATTATCATGGGGATGAAAAACTTCGTAATGAGAAACTCCCCCTTACTTTAAGGATATTTCACTTAGAAATGTTTCATTCTCCATTTTAAATTTTTCCTTCTCCCCTTTTGAGTAGTTATTTTTCCTTCTCCCCCTTTTTGATTTTCAAAAAGAATTTAAGTGAATGGAAAAGAAATAAAGTACCTGAAACATTAGTATATAACAATACAATATATAACCAACCAAAAATTTCATTAGATTTGAAAAAAAATTATAAGGAAAGGAAAATGCAACAAAATATCAGATTGAGTCTATTTGTCTTCCTTTTATTTTTGGATTAGCTTCTTTAACAAGGTTTTCAGCTTCTTTAAATCTTTCTGATCCTCCTCAGCTTGCTTCTCCAAAGATTTTATTCTTTCATCTTGAGCTTTCCATACTTCTACCTGAGCCTTCATGGCTTCTTCTTCTATCTTCACTAACTCATCTTTCTTTACAAGTCTTTTTTCAAGATCAATCCGGAGATCTCTATCCCTTATAAAATTTTGAGCAAGAGAGTTAACCTTATCATTCAAGTCCTTCACTTTTTGACTCCAATAACTTTTCTCAATGATTAACTCATCCGGAAGATTCTTAATCTTGGAGTCCTCAGTGTTAAATTCATCTTTAACATCATTCTGAAAACGATCAAAATCAGCCATGTCTTCTTCAACTTTCTTAGACCACAAAGTGATTTTGCTGTATGATTTCATGTGTACATCATAGTTGATAAGAAAATCTCTATGGTCAGGTTCAATTTTTACAAACTTATCCATCACCATGGATAAGGATTCTGATTTCTGATTCAAGCTATGTTTCAGCATCTGGAATCTGGAGTCTATAGTGGGGAAAATCGGAATGGTTTCCACCAACTTTTTCAAAGATTCAACAACAAAGTCATGACCATGTGCTGATGACTCCGAATCTGATAACTTGATTGGGGATTTTTCTTCTTCAATTTGCACCAACTTCCTTTTAGAAGAACCACCAACTTCTTTCTTCCTGATGATATCGTTTGTTGGTGTATCCATGATGACTTTCTTACCTTTATCTGTTTTCGGAATGGGTTGATCATCTGGATATTCTTCCTCACTCTCTGATAGTTGAAAAAACTGTTCTTTATCTATTTTATCCTTTTCTACTCCTTCCTCAAGAAAATTCTTCTCATAGAATTCTTCTTTAGATAAAAAAGTTTCCTTCTCTTCCTCTTTCTTATCATCATCCTTCCTACTTTTTTTCTCAACTCCCTTTCCTAGAGTGACTAATTTTTTGGATTCATCCTTTTCTTGATAATCATCTACTTGTTTGAACAAGTCATCAAGATCATCACTTCCTTCTTCTTCTTCTTCTTCCTCTACTCTCTCAACAACTTCTTCTTCTGTTCTTTCAACAAATTCTTTCCCTTTGGACATTTCCAGAGTGGAGTATTTCTTCCCAGGGGTCTCTGGTAAAGGTTGGACATCAAAGGTTTCCGGAATGGGAATATTCTCAGAGGATATTTCAGTATCTCTCAATAGAGATTGTACAAGATCAGCTTTAGACATCTTATTTTTCATTTTATTCTCTTTTTCTTGCTTTTCTAACTCATCAGCAGCTCTCTCTTTTAAGGCCTTAGCCTCAATAGGGTCCAATCCAAACTATGGATCCGCTTCTTTCCTTTTCTCCTTGTCTTCTCTCCACTTAACAGCCACCTCATCTGTATATGACTTTTATTTTTTCAGCTTGGGAGGTGAGAACTGAGTTTCCTTAGATTTGGGGGTTTTGTCTTCATCAACCACTTCCTTAAGCTTCCTCTTCTTAGTAACTTTCTTCACTGGCTCAGCTTTTTCCACATTTTCCGGAATGGTCTCAACATCTTCCTCTGTTAAAGGATAGAATTCTTCGGATTCATCAGAAAACCCCATTTTCATCCTCTTTAATATATCATCACTAACTAGCATTACCTTGCAATTTATTTTCATGGAAGTGCAAGAAACTTTAAAAGAATCAAGACATCTGATGATAAGTTTAGAAATCAAGGCCGGATACATTATGATCTGAGCTTTCAGATTCCCTTCTTTAATATTCTTAACTATAATAAAACATGCCTCATCAAATTTATCTTCCTTAGATTTACCAAGAAATCTAGGATGTAAATTTCACTCTTCTTAAGATTATCTTTGTCACCCCTTCTTGGTATGATAAAACCTTGTACCCATAGCTGTAGAATACGATTATTCAAAGATAGATGAGAAATCTTAGCTGTCTTGGAATCTTTAAGTCCAAGCCATTTCAATGCCTTCACCTTGTTGAAACTTTCTTGCTCATCTGGAAGCTTATGTGAACAAAACTCAGCTTCACCATCATAAGATAAACTCACCAACCTTGCATCCTTGGTGTAAGATAATGTGTAAGTCTTCCCACAGGACTTGAAAGAAAATAACTCTCTGCCATCTTCCTCAAGGAAGGAAACAGACTCATAGAACTCAAAAAGAAGATCTGTATAAACCGGATCATGTTTCTCTGGCTTCGATAAGCAAACCTCCTCCCACCCATTCAATTTGATATTCTTAGATATAATAGAATCATACTTGTAGAAACTCGGATGCATTAACCTCTCCCTGAAAACTAACCACTTTGAGATTGGCTTCGTAGTTGACATATCCTGAGAAGTTTCTTTAGCAGACATTTGGAATGGAGAGTTTGGGAAGATTCAGAACGATCTTTAACAAAGATCAGAATGGCCTTAAGAATAGAGGCAGAGCTTTGAGACATGAGATCTTTGAAAAATTGATGTGGGATGACCCTCAGGGGTCCCCTTTATATAGGTGCTGGAGTTGACCTTTGAACTTCCAAAAACTATCTAACGATAGAAAAAACCTTTGATCTAATCTGACGGTTGAAAACATACCCGTAAGGAAATCTTGAATCCAATATTTTGAGGTTTTAAGAAAAATAATAGGATTTAAGAAAACTAAAATCCGAGAAATTTTAAAACTCATAGGAAAATACCAGTAAGAAAAATATTAGTATAAAAACTTAAGTAAGGAAATCATACCTTTCGGATTGGCCAGGAAGTTTATTCGTAATAGGTGATATTCTTCTTGAAGGAAAAAAATTTTGACTACGAAAAACTAACTATGAAAAACATAAAGTTGAAAAGACTTTGAGTACCAAAACTCCAGTAAAAAAAGTAGGAGTACGAAAAATATCAGTACAAAAAATATGAGTATAAAAAATTTCAGTATGAAAATTATGACTACGAAAATTTTCATTACAAAAAGTCTGAGTACGAAAAATTTCATTACAAAAGTTCCAGTTCTGAAAATTCCCATTACGAAAATTTTAGTTCCGAAAATTCCCATTAAAAAAATTCTAGTTCTGAAAATTCCCATTACAAAAATTTTAGTTCCAAAAACTTCATTACGAAAATTTCAGTTCCCAAAGTTTGAAAAACTGACTACGAAAATTTTGGTTACAAAAGCTTTTTTTTTTAAATGACTACCAAAATTTTGATAATGCTATCAAGGAAATGTACTCACCCTATGAAAAGTATTTTATTAATGTAAGGATAATTGTTCAACAAGAAGTTAATAAAGAAGTATTACCTCACGGTTATCATTCCTAACTTCTGTTTAATGTATTCAAATCTATCGGAAGGTAAAGATTTTGTGAAAATATTAGCAATTTGATCTTGTGTTCTGATAAACTAAAGAATGATATCTCCTTTAAGTGTGTGATACCTAAGAAAATGATTCCTAATATCTATGTGCTTTGCATGAGAGTGATGTGTAGGGTTTTTACTAAGGGTAATGGAACTTGTGTTATCACACAAAATTTGAGTCTTAGTAAAACTCAAGCCATAATCTGTGAGGGTGTGTTGCATCTACAACACTTGAGCACAACAACTTCCAACTGCTATATATTCAGCTTCAACAATGGAGAGTACTATAGAATGTTGCTTCTTTCATGACCAAGAAACTAATGAATCTCCTAAGAAATGACAAGTTCTGGATGTACTTTTTCTATCCATTCTACATCCACCAAAGTGTGCATCTGAAAATATTTTTAAAACAAAATCATTTCCAGAAGTATAAAAGAGTCCTAAATCCATAGTTCCCTTTAAGTAATGAAAAATTATTTTCACTGCCTTTAATTGAGATTCCTTTGGATTGGATTGATATCTTTCACATAAGCATACTGAAAATATTAAGTCTGGATGACTAGCTGTCAAGTATAGTAGGATTCCTATCATACCTCTAAAAGATGTTTGATTTACTGGTTTCTCAGCATCATCAAGATAAAGTGTGTTTGAGGTACTAATGGGAGTACTAATTCTTTTGGTGTTGTCAAATCCATACTTTTTAAGAAGATATTTAATATACTTATGTTGAGATATATAGGTTCCTTCTGGTTTTTGAGAGATTTGAAAACCAAGAAAAAATGTTAACTCATACATCATACTCATTTCAAACTCAGATTTCATTAGACTTGCAAAGGAATCAGTTAAATATTGGTGAGTTGAACCAAATATAATATCATCAACATAAATTTGAACAATCAAAAAAAAATTCTTATATTTATTTATAAAAAGGGTTGGATCAAAATTTCCCTTAACATAGTTATTTTGAAGCAAAAATCTTGTAATTATATCATACCAAGCTTGTGGGGCTTGTTTAAGGCTATACAAAGCTTTAGTAAGTCTAAAAACATGATCAAGATGTTTTGTATCTTCAAATCCAGGAGGTTGTTCAACAAAAACTTCCCCTTGGACATAACTGTTAAGAAAAGCACATTTCACATCCATTTGGAAATGTTTAAAATTAAAGAATGCTACAAAGGCAAGTAAAATTCGAATGGATTCAAGTCTAGATATTGGAGCATAGGTTTCTTCATAATCTATTCCCTCTTGCGGATTATAGCCTTTAGAAACTAGTCTAGCTTTATTTCTTATAATGACTCCATTTTCATCACACTTATTTCTAAATACCCATTTTACTCCAATAACAGAAGTTTCCTTAGGTCTTTCAACCATGGTCCAGACTTTATTCCTTTTGAATTCATTTATCTCATCTTTCATGGCTTTGATCCAATCATCATCACCTAAATCTTCATTAGTTCTTTTTGGTTCCAATTGGGAAAGAAATGCTAGATGTTCTACTTCATTTCTTAAGGAAATTCTAGTCCTTACAGGTTGATTTACATCACCAATGATACTATCACTGGGATGATTCTTAAGAAACACCTGACTTGGATTTTGTAAAACTTTTTCATAAACATAGGGTAGAAAGTCTTCTAGGGTAAATGTTTCATAAGTATATTCTTGAACATTTTCCTTATCATAAGGATCTTCTATCAAAGTTTGATAATTAGTTTTTAAAAACACATCTAAGGATGAAGGTTGGGATGGTTTAAAAACAAAAGGATCAGTCTCATCAAATTTGACATGTACTGTTTCCTCAATAGTATAAGTTTTTTTGTTAAAAACTCTGTAGTACTTATAAGTTATGGAGTAACCTAAGAAAATTCCTTCATCAGATTTTGGTGCAAATTTGTATAAGTTATCTTTAGTATTCAGGATGAATACCTTACAACCAAAACTTTTAAGTAGGAAAGTCTTGGTTTTCTACCATTCCATAACTCATAAGAAGTTTTATTAAGAAAAGGTCTAATCAAAACTTGATTTATAGTGTAACAAGCAGTACTTACAGCTTCAGCCCAAAAATGTCAAGCTATATAATATTCACTCAACATGGTTCTAGTTATCTCTTGAAGAATTCTATTTCTTCTTTCAACTACACCATTTTGTTGAGGAGTTATAGGTGTTGAAAAGTTGTGAGTAATACCTTTTCTACTACAAAAAGTTTCAAAATCATAATTTTTAAATTCTCCTCCATGATCACTATGAATAGTTTTCAGTGGAAGGTTTTTCTCATTTTTCACTTGGGATCTATAACTTTTGAAATAAGAAAAAGCTTCAGACTTCTTTGCTAGAAAATAGACCCATGTAAATCTAGTGTAATCATCAACTAGAACAAACACATAGTATTTTCCCCCAATTCTTCCAGTTTTTGTTGGACCAAAAAGATCCATGTGCACAAACTGTAACACATCAGTTGTTGAGACTTCATCGATTGATTTAAAACTATATTTATGTTTCTTGACATATTTACAAGGATCACACACTTTAGAGGAATAAAATCTAAGATCTAGTAGATCCTTAACTAATTTCTTCTTAGAGAGTTTACATAAGTTTCTAAGGTCACAGTGACCTAGTATTCTATGCCATAACCAAGAATGATCCTTCATTGCACTAAGTAAAGGGTAAGTCTTGGCTCCTAAGGTCTTCTAAGTTCAAAGTGTAAACATTATCTTGCCTATGGACAGAGATAATATACTTCTCCTTGGAATTGTGTACTAAGCACTTATCATTCCTAAAATTCACAAGGTATCCTTCATC
Source organism: Viscum album (assembly GCA_963277665.1). Lineage (NCBI taxonomy): Eukaryota > Viridiplantae > Streptophyta > Magnoliopsida > Santalales > Viscaceae > Viscum > Viscum album. The sequence continues at coordinate 1,435,764,156 of OY728153.1, read as the reverse complement.
ACATAATTGAATTATACTAATGAGGTTGTGCTTAATACCCTTAACAAACAAAACATTTGAAATCAAAGTTTTACCAAGAAGAACAATATTACATATACCAACAATTTCTCCCTAAGCATTATCTCTGAAAGTTACTTTTCCTCTTTTTGTCTTGATAATATTTTCGAAATAGTTTTTGTTACTAGTCATGTGCTGAGAACATCCTCTATCCATGTACCAAGTATTATTGTTGATACATCCTTTATCTTCCTGAAAATAAGAAAAGAATTAGACTTTCTAAATCCAAACTTTTTTGGATCTGAGGTTTTCAGATAACAATATTTTGGGTATCCTCATTTTTTTAGAGAAATATTCTTTATGAAACCCAATAGATTGAACTTTATTCAAAGAACAATTTTTCATCCAATGCCCACCACTTTGACACTTAGTGCAAAAAGGGGCTCTAGAAGGAACAAAATAGTTGTTTTTGAAAACTGGTTTTTGGTGAGTATAACCTATTCCAATAGTGTTTCCTTGAGGTTTAATTTGAGAATACATCTTGTCAAAATTTTCCTTCCTAGAGGTAAATTTGTCAAGAAGTTTCTTAAGAGAAAATATTTCGGATTTCAGTCTAATGACTAAATTCCTATCCTCAGGAATCATTTCCTTAGTGTTAGATTTTTCCTAAAGAAATTTTATTTTTGAAATAGAATTCTTAAGATCTTTAGAAAGTTTTTCCTTATCAAAATTTTCTTTCTCAAGGTCTTTAGAAAGTTTTTATAAAATCTCTTCTTTATCTTTGAGATCTAAAGAAAGATCTAAAATCTCTTTTGTAATAATATCTTCCCTAGTATTTCCCTTGTCTAATTTCTTATAAATTTTAAAAAAAAAATTCTTCAAGTAACTTGGAAAATCTAGATACTTCTTCATATGAAGGTTATTAATTTTCTGAGGATCAATTATCTTCATTAGAAGTACTATTTTTTTAAGAGTAATTCTTATCAAGAGAGAGATTTGTTAAAGCCTCGGCAGAGTGTATCATGGCCATAAGACATGTATGTGGAAAATAAGTATTAGCAATGAATCCCACATTCTTCTGATCTAATGAATCATATTCTAAGGATTAACTTTCTGAAGAGTCTCCACAGCTAGCACTCCAAGTAGTATTATCTTTCATACTTTTCTTAGCCTTGGCTTTGTAAAAATTCTTCATGTTCTTTTCATAATGCCTCTCTTTTCTTTCTTTCTTTTTAAGCATAGGTAAATCAGGTCGTATGTGTCTACTTATCTTGAATTCATAGAATGTGACCTCTTAATATTTCTTATCTTTCCTTTCCTTTTTCTTATACTTGGATTGGAAATTTCTTTGACAAGCTATCGTGTTCATTCTTCGAGAAATATTTTCTAACTCATTTTATGAGACTTCACTCTCACTAGATTCGGATTGGATAGTAACCTTGTTAGACTTGGATCTAGTTAATCTCTCAAGAGTCTTTGCTTTCATGTGATTTGATGTTGTAGTAAAAGCAACAGTACCATTTCCATTCTTCTTCTTGATGTTATCAGCATCTCTCTTCATCCTTATTTCATGTTGGAGAAGAGTTCCAAACAACCCGTCTAAGGAAATTTGAGTAACCTTCCTGTTCTCATCAATGGTTTTTCTCTTTGATTCCCACTCATTGGGCATAATATCTATAATCTTATCCACAAGATCTTCATCAGCCAGACCTTTCTCTCCCATAGATTTTAATCTATTCACAATAGTTATAAACCATTATTGTACTTTGCTTATAGGTTCTCCATAAGGAAAGTTAAAACCATGATACTCAGCTCTCAACATAGCTCTTCTGGTCTCAATCACTTTAGATGTACCAAAATGTGTAACTTCGAGTTTCTTCCATATACAGTTAGTTGTTTCACAAGAACAAATTTGGCTATATATGTTCCTAGTCATTGAACATAGTAGAGTGTTGCGTACCTTATAGTTTAATTGATAATCATGCTTCTCTTGGTTGGTGAATGCACTAAATTCCTTATTAGGAATTTTATAACCTACAGTAAGCATAACAAAGTTATCTAACCTAGTATTGATAACGAAAGTCTTTATTCGATCTCTCCAATACTCATAATCATTTCCATCAAAAAAATTTGGTCTTGTAGGATTTAGGTTGTCGATGGATCGAAACTTTAAACTTTCCATCTTTAAGAATGTTTTCTATACAAAACCTTATTAATAAAAAAAGTTCTAATTCATGGAAAATATTCCTAAGGAAAATATAAAACAATGAAAAACTGGGCAAGAAAAACTTATATGTGAGTATAAGTATTTCAGAGACCTGCTCTGATACCAAATGTAAGATTGGTAAAGAGTATAAGGTTTCCAAACTTTGATACCAATTGTAGGATTGAAATAATGATGTAGATGATCAATATACAAGAGGGGGTGGATTGTACACTTCAAAAATTTCCTTAAACAAGGAAAGATCTAATTTTAAAAAAGTTAAACTAAGAAAATTCACAACACCTCTAACACCAATGAAATATTGGGACAAAGTATGAAGTTACAAACTTATAGTTCTATGCACTTGCTTAAATCTGGAAAGTGATTCCGAAAAACAGGTTCTGGAAATATGGATCCAGAAATTGAAACTTAACCAAAGTTTATAATATGAGATTCTACCTTAAAGTGTATAGAATCTAAATTAATCAGAGTACAAGTGTAATGAAATATAAGAATATTATACTTTCCTTACAATACGAAAAGAAGCAGAAAAAAAAGTAGTAAAACTACAAGTAACAATATATAAATCTTTTAACCCAAAGAGAAGGGTATCCAACAACCTTGGATAAAGGTACCTTGATTTATACTTTCAACCAAGTCTGTCTTACCCACACCAGGGTAAGCCCTCAATACAAGGATCAGAGTCTTTATCTTGCTATCCCAGCAAGCCCTTAACTTCACGATAGTTAGAACCTCTGTCTTCCTCAACAAGGAATCCCTCAAACTTCACGGAAGTCGTCACCTCTGTCTTCCAATCCTCATAAGCCCTCGATTGTAATCACCAACAATCGGAGTCGCACTAAGCAATTCTGCACAAGGAAAAGTTTGAACAAGTCATTCAAACTTTCTACACGAAGCTTGAGAGTTGATAAGAGCCTCTCTCTCTAGAAATCACTTCAACAGCATATAAGCACAGATGTCAAAGTTGTGTGTAGTTTTGTCTTAAGCTCGTTCAAATGAGCTCCTATTTATAGGCAAATTTCCAACGATCAGCTCCCTCCTCCAACGGTCATATTTTCCTTAAATTTCAGAGGGACCTGTACTCATGTCACTAAACCAACAGTTAGTTAGAAACAAAATGGACGACATTATTTTATAAAAAAAACATGTGTAACTGAATGCAAGAAATCATTTTGTAATGAAACAAGTATAAGTATAAGCAAAACTGAAGTTTGGAATGTAAGAAAATAAAAGTTCGAAGTCTAACCAAAATAAAATTCAGAGTCTATAATAAAAATATATTCGGATTCTGTTTTATAGGTATTCGGAACCTGAATTCTATAGAAATCCAGAATCTGAATTTCTAAGGAAATTTAGAGTCTGGTTTCACCAGATTTCAGAATCTGAACTTACAGAGTTTGGAGTCAAACTCATAAAATTTCGGAGTTGAACTAGTAAAAGGTCGGAGTCGAACTTTGTTAGAGTTCATATCCAGAATTCAGAATGGAACTATATGAGAGTTCGTATCCAAAATTCAGAGTCGAACTATATGAGAGTTCGTATCCAGAATTCGGAATGGAACTATATGAGAGTTTGTATCCAGAATTCAGAATGGAACTTCATTAGAGTTTGTATCGAAAATTCGGAATGGAACTTCATTACAGTTCATATCCGGGATTCGGATCCTAAAAAAGAATGCTTTAAATCTTAGAATTATATGATTCTAAGGTTTTGGGTATGAATCCAATTTTTATACTTAAGAAAAATATTGATATGTATAAGGAAATCTAGGTTAGGGTAAATTTCCTTAAGGAAGAAAATTTTCCAAAGAGAAGTAAAAAATAGATTTGTTGAAGTATAAGGTGTTTGTGATTTTCAAAACAATAGGGAATGGAAAGTCATAAGGAAAACCTTATTAACTCAACATTATGTAATATAAATGTTTGTTTATATATATTTATATAAATTATTTTATATTGATATATATTTATAGATATTTAAATCCATTTATTATTTGTTATTTATTATTTATTACTTACTATTTATTATTTATTAATTATTAATTTATTCTTTATTTATTCAAAATTTATTTTATATTGTTTTATTATTTAATATTAAATTATTGTTAAATTATTATTTAATATTTATGATAAAATATTACAGATTATTTACACTTTTTGATGACTTGTTATTTATTATTAATTTATTATTGACATATTATATATTCTTTATTTATTATTATTTACTATTTATTTATTATTCATTTAGTTTTTTAATTTTTATTTATTTATTATTTATTTAATACATATTTATTTATTATTATTATTTATTTATTTGTTATTTATTTATTTATTTATTTATTTACTACTAATTTAATTTATAATAAATTATTTTTCATTATTAATCTATTATTTTCTTATTATTTTATATTTTATATTTATTATTTATTTATTATTCATTTATTATTTATAAATTTATTATTAATTTAGTTTTTGTTTATTATTATTTTTTATAAATTTATTATTAACATACTATTTATTAATTATTTATTATATATTTATTATATGTTTATTCTTCTTTTATTATTTATTATTTATTATTTACTTTTTTATACCATATTATTTATTTATTTATTTATTGTTTAATAATAATTTTTTCTATTTATTAACATTTAATTATTAATTATTTGGTTCATATTTATTTGTTATATATTATTTGTTTTTTATTACTTATTATTATTCTATAATATTGTTTTATTTTTTTCTATTTATATACATATATTATTATATTAAATTCTATTTAATCACCATATAAAAAGCCTATTAGAGTGGTAAAGGCTTTGCAGATTAACCATGAGGTAAGGGGTTCATATGTCACATAACCCTTGTATATACTAAATTTCTTCATGATAGGTATGGAATATGAATACATGGAATATGTGTGGAAATAATAATTAATAGTAATAAATATTAATTAGTTAATTAATTTCAAAAATATAAAAATAAAATAAAACAAAACAAAAAACATCGTAAAATGATTAGGCATGGTTCAAACTACCGAAAAATGATTTTCTCAGTTTTAAAAAAAACATTATTAAATCATTTTGTATTTATTTTGAATACTACCATAAAATGATTTACGAAACATGATTTAGTAGTGATCTCTCAATACTACCACAAAATGGTATAGTAGTGGTTTAAATCACTGCTAAAAGATTACTTTGGTGTAGTGTTAAAAGGTCATCCCTTGACGAATATTTAAATATATATCCTTTGTATTCCTCTGTCAATGTGGAATAATACTTATAGATAGTTCATTTGAAGGTAAATCATATAATAATTTTAGATATTTATTAAAAATTGGATAAGTTACTAAAAGTAGTGAAATGATAATAATTATGGAAAAATATCCTTTGGATATTCGAAATTGATGGTAAAAAAGTATTTTTCGATCCCTAAAATGTTTTATACCACTATCTGACCAGTTAAATTTATAGTGGACATGGAAGGTATGATCAATCAATAATTTAAGAGTATGTATTATAATATACAAGGGATAAAATCATTTGATGTGATTTTGAAGTTGAGATAAATTGAAAATTCTTGAAACATTGGTCTATACTAAACAAAGTGGAAACAAGATAATGTATGGATGCATTTATTAATGTTGATGAGGCCATTATTTAATTTTTTTCAACATTTTTTTTATCATTTTTATTATATATTTAATACTCAAATATTTATTTAAGTGGTTAGTTATAGGGTTAAGATTTCTTTATTAATAACTAGTTAATTTTTTTATTTGTATTAAAACTATTCAAACTAATTTAAATATAATGTTAGTTTTAAAATATTAATTTTAAGTCTTATAATATAGACTTTTTTGTTATTTTATTTTATTATTTATTTTCCATGTTTTTTTAATGATTAAAGTTTTAAATGTTTCATTTTTTATTTTAATTTATCATTCTAATGTCTTTTTTTCATTTTCTATTTTCAATGGTGATATATTTTTTATTTTTACAGATTTATTTTTAAATTACCCATTTTTTTATAATTTATATGGAAGTATCCTCGTAAGATGATTCTAACAACAAAGCAGCATAAGATAATCATATGGGTTTTGCGTTAGAAAATTTGAATCAGTGTTGCGTAAGATAAAAATTATTTGAGACATAAGTGGATTGAGATAATTATAGAAATATTAATTTTTTAAGTGTCAAATATAAAATGTTCCCCATAAGAAAAATCCCCATTGTGCAAGATAATTTCATGTAAGATAATTATCCTATGTGATTTTATACTACAACTTTCAAAAGTAGATGGGAGGTCATCCTCGAACCAAGGCATTCAAGGAAGATGATTGCAACTCAAAAATGAAGCAGGTTTCGAAGATTTTTTAAGACAAGTTTTTATATATTGATAACAAGACAAAATTCTCCATCTCACCATCGATTACAAATATTGAAGGGGAACCTAGCTCATGTGGGGATTTTTATCCAGATGAATCCGATTTCTGATGTCACACTTCAACTAACCATTGTAACCAGTTTCAGACCATTCCATTATCTTTAACCGTCGAACTGGCGTTGTGCTCAAGGATATTATTTTTCAAACCAATTAAATTCTTCACTGGCGATGTCGTATAAAGGATCCAAGTTTGATGGTTCCTTTTGATGTTGATTTGGAACTCTTCAGGCCACTAAAAACATGCTTATAAACAAAGAATTCTTTCTCAAATTGAAGCTTGGAAGAGGAATAATTTGGGTTTGAATTTATAGGTACTAGGAAGTCAAGCATGAAGATGTATAGATAGTGGAACATGTTTTGACTGAATCCCTGATATTATAGGAAAACAAATTTAAGGTTAAACATTTCAATGAAGAATCTATTTTTTAATACTTCCAAGTCTATTGAAGTATGGATCATAGAGAAAACTGGTGAATTTGAGGTCGATCCATTATTAGAGACTTCACATTGTTCTAGTGGTTATTTTTTATATAGGATATCAACAAATGTCTTCAATAAATTTCGGAAATTATGTCACTTTGATTGTTCTCATATTGAATCAATTGAGGGATTTTTATGAATCATTCATTGGATTCTCAATTAAATGTTTGTGATAATTCAAAGGTGTTAGAAATGGGGTGAGCTTGTGGTTTTTCTATAGATAATTGTCTAAATTAAGATAAAATTATTGTTTTCAATATCTAGTATTGACATTCGGAAGTTATCTAGAGTAATTAATACTCCTCTTCAAGTGATAGAAATTGATGGGAGCTATTTTTATTAATGTGGAAGAGTTGTGGAAATGTCCCAATAAAAAAATAATGTCAGTGATGAAAGACAAGTGACCCTGGAAAAACTAATTTGGTGCTGATAAAAAATAAAACATGTGTGAAATAAAAAATGAGAATAATCATTTTCAAATAGAGACATTTAGGAATTTAGATGTAGATACACTAAAGTGAGAGTGGGTGATTTTTGTCCAGGCCATGAGTAGGGGCTTCATTATATGAGAGAAAATTGTATCTGATTTGAAAAGAGATTGACTTTGATTTGACTGATTAGATTTCTTCACTCATTCAAATTTTTTCTAGTTCTTTCTCGGTTTTTGTGCTTGTTTTTTCTATCATTAAAAAAATTAACTATGATTAATTGAATAGGTATAATTGTTTTAGTTTATGTTTTTAACCTCCATTTTTGAGATCAATTTAAAATTTATTTAAACTTATTGATTTTTACATTCAAGTGATTTTTGTACATAATGAATTGAAAAATCAATCGTTTGTTCATCAATCTGCTTGATCGAGTTTTTCAATGTTTGTTTTTGATCATTTACTTTGATTATGAATTTAAAAATTAGTACATACATTAACCAGATATTCATTTTTCACATGATAATCCTATTCACATGACTTTATAATTAACTTGGTTAGTTTAAACTCTATTAATACTACATTTCTCATTTCATAAAAAATAAAACACACAATATTCTATCAATTTCATTATATATGTTTTTATTTTTAGAAATTTAATAAATCCATATAACATGTCACTATCACTCCCTATGCATCTAACCTGCTTTCCTCTAACTAGTATTGAGTAAGAAAATATAAACTATAATTTAACTGACACATCAATGACTAGGTCATGATCATATTTTGGTGTCATTTCCAGGGAAGGTGATTCCAAAATTTGATCACTAAACTATTAATGGGTAAGGTTTTCATTGAGTATCTTAGGGTTAGAAAATAAAACAATACCAAAGGGAAACATAATAGAAACCAAAAATATATATAAAAAATATTTTTCTGGTGAAAACAACTTGTTTCAATTACCTTATCTTTGTTTTTGTTCCTGAAATTTATTTGTTGATCGAATTATTACTATATAATCACATATTTTAAATTTTAAAATATATAAAATAGGCTATTAGAGACTTAGAAACTTTAGGTGCTTGATTATGAGATTCATTAAAAATAATAAAGATGGGTTTTTTTATGCATGAAATAGGATTAATGAAATCCCGATTTAATACCTCAATCATATATTTCACCTAAGAATGTTGTTCGACTATTTATTTAAAATATTCAATGATGATGAATAATTTTATTCGTAAAAACTCATAGGGGAGTTTCTTTTTAATCACATAGATAAACAATTGTGGGAAATCTGTGATAAATTAGATAGAGATTATAGGAAGAACTTATCATATTTAGAGACTTTGAATGAGATCTTGTTATAAATTGCAACCAATGAATGGAAAACAAATATAAATTTTTCAGAGTTGAAATTTCTGAATTAGAGAGTATAATATCATGCTTAAAACTAATTTGTGATAAAATTTTAAAATTGAACAACACATTTAAGAGTTATAATGATGAAATTATTTATGTTACTGAAACTATAATTTTATATTTAGTAAATAAGGTTGGTCAAGATATTTAAAAAGTATAATTTTATGTCATTGAGATTAGTGATCATACTATGGATGAAAAACGCACCCCTCTAGAGCATAAAGATGATAAGAGCACCCAACTAGTTATGGAATTTCTCATGATGGAGGTTGAAATAAAAAACATTGAATTTATTTCAATCTATAACAGTCAATTAAATATTTAAATTGAAACAAGAGTTGTTTATCCTAAAATTGAGATAAAAGTGTAAGAGGATTTAGAACTGAATTAAAATTCTCTAAAATTATTTCAAACAAAAAATGATAACATTATTCTTGAATCTGTCTTTCGAAACTCATCTATGAATATTTTTTAAGTGATTTAATGATATATGATCAGGATGATGGTATTTGTAATCTTTTAAAAACCCTTGAAACACCCTTCATCGGGATGTCACTTTAAGAAATTATGGAATTCAACAATTCTGGAGAAAAAAATCTAAAGTGGGGATCATTTTATCTAGCTCTATCAGTGGTTGTTTTAGAGAGTATGTTTCACTTGATTAAGGGTTGGTTTTCTTTACTAAATTCATAGAATCCCATAGAATTTACTTTTCATTAAAAAATATTTGGGTTGTCAACATGTGGTGGTTCCAACTTAGAAAACCTCATCCACCTAGTGATTATGGCTAGTTTATAGGAAATTCCAATAGGATACTATAAATCTAGTGATGCATGATAGGAAACCCATGATAGAATAATTTTATTGCAATCATTTGTTTCTTTTTTTAGGAAAAATTTATTTATCAAAATGGTTAGTGCATCTTCACACATTTTTCATTCTTCCTTGGCCTAATTCTAGCTACTAAACACATGAACCTTTTCTTTGTCTTATATTATTGAATTTTAAAGTGTAAAATTAATGTTTTTTTTGTTTTACGTTTTAATTTTCCATCACGTAAAAGACCAATTATTGTTTGAAATGACTAAGGAGAGTGATTATTTATTTAAACTGTTAGGAAACAAAGAAGTGTTTTTCAAGGGAGTTTTCACACTCACTTTTTAAGAAAAGTTAATTGTTAAAAGTCTTTCATGATTCCTTGAAAATTTAGTTTTCATATGAAATTATGTGTTTAATTATTCCCTTATTTATTAATTAAGTGTGTGGGTTGATTACTTCATTATTCCAACTTAATTTGTCCATTTATTCTTCTTGAAAATGTTGGGTGTTATGATTTCTTTAATCTTCCTTATTTAAAATCATTATAAAAATAATTTGAAACCACAATTTTAATAGATTATATACATTAGGACTATATACTTTAATTTAAGTGAAATCATTGATTAATATGCTAAATTTTTTATCATTATTAAAAAACATTTAAACTATTATAGTGTCAATGCATGTACTTTTTAAATTTCATTTTGGAATATACTGGAACTCATAGAAAATAGTTTTTTAATTTCATTATGACCCTTCAATATATAATTATACTACTGAATTGATAATCTCTTTTAAATTAAAATTATTAATTTATTTATTCACATTTGAATTAAACTTTAAGAACAAATTTAGGTTATAGGTGTGGTGGATATGGTCTTATTAAATTATCTTAACTGTTATTTAATGTATAATCTATCCATATATCTAATTAATTGTAAAAAGTTTGTCTTTTTAAATATTTTACCATCATTTTTTTTGCATGAAATTTGTATTTATTTTGAATATTGTGATGCTAATTTGAGAAGGTTAATCTTTATTTCCCCAACAAATTTAACTGATCACGCCATTTTTATTCCCCCTTTCAAATAATTTTTTGTCGGTTAAATTTTGAAAATATTTATACAACTTTCATTGGATTTGAACATTTTTGTTTTAATTAAACACATAATATATTCATCCAAATGGGATATAAAACAAAAATCATAATGTAGGTTTAACCTATATTATTTCATTCTATAATTCTTTATATTATTGGATGATTTATTTATACCTCTTTGTATTTAATAAGTTATCTCATCCAAATAGAGTTTTTAATTATTATACATGTTAATTATTGAAGTCAATTCACATGGAGGTAAAGAAAAGTTTGTATGTTCTAGTTCATGAAAATTAATGTATGTTTATTACATTTGAAAGAAATTAATTTTAAGCACTTTTATAAAATAGGAACCCAAATTCTCACTAAAACCATTTAATTTTAGGGGAGGAATCACATTTTAATCTTGAGGAAGTTCACAGGGAAAATTTTATTTGAATACCAATTCATTGTGGAATTTCAATTTTCACTCTTGAGATTAATTATAATCGTTATCTAAAATTGGATAAATGAATTACTTGAAAAAATACAAAATTAAGTGTTGATAAATTTCATGTGGTTATTATTTAATGTTTTCTCCCACATCACTTTTTTTCCTTAATGATTATTTAATGATAAAATAGGTATTTAAGTAGTCAGTTGTAGAGTTAAGATTTATTTTTTGTTAATTATTTTTTTTATTAAAATTGTATAAATTAATATGAAAATAATGTTAGTTCTAAAATATTAATTTTAACACTTATAATTTAATCCTTTTTATTATTTTATTTTATTATTACATTTATTTATTTTTTTCAACAATTAAAATTTTAAATATTTCTTTTTTTATTTTAATTTATCATGTTATTTTGGTATGTCTTTTCATTTTTCATTCTCAATGTTAATATATTTTTTATTTATATTTTTTTCAAATAAAATTAATCATTTATTTCAATTTTTGGAATCATCCTCGTAATATTATTCTGACAAGAAACCTATGTAAGATAATCATGTAGGTTTTTCATAAAATTATTTCAGGTATAGTTGTATAAGATAAAAATTATTTGACATGTAAGTGAATTGAGATTCTTATAGTAAGATGAATTTTTGAAGGGAATAATATAAAATCCACCCCATAATAAAAAATCACATCATGTAAGATATTATCACATAGGATAAATAACCTATATGTTTTTAACCACGATTTTCCAAATAATATTTGTGGTTGATCCTGAACTAAGACTTTCAGGGAAGACAAATGCATATCAAAACCGAAGCGGGTTTAGAAGTCATTTGAAGCCTATTTTTTCTAATTTGATAACAATATGGGATTCATCATATCAATATCAATTTTGAATCTTGAATGGGAACCAAGATCATGTAGGATTTTGAATCCCTATATATCAATTTTTTATTTTCACACTACCACTATCTATTTTGACCAATTGAGGACGAATTGGCCAAATTAGACCACTGGAATAGTTGTGTTTCAAATAAACTTCTTCATAGATCCATTTTCGGCCATCACTAGTGATTTCATATAAAGGTCCAAATTTTATAACACTATTTTATGTTTATTAGAGAATTTTTTATCTGGTATAATCATGGCCTCAGATAACGAATATGATCTCAAATCAAAACTTTTAAAAGGATGAAATAGGGTTTGAAATTAAATTTACATGAAATTTGATCTTGAAGATGATGGGATAGTTAAATTGGTTTTGACCGAAACCCTGATATTGGAAGAATTAAAGGTGAAGGTTAAAGAATTTAATGAATAACTAATTTTTGAAGAGGTCTGATCTTGTTAAAGAATGGATCGAAGTGGAAATTAATAATGTTGAGATCGATTTTTTTTTGAGACATAGTTTGGTTCTGGTAGTTGTGTTTTGCGCACACTATTAATTAAGTGTTTGATTGATTATGGAAATAAAGTTTCTAGATTTATTTTACTTGTCTGGTATTAGTTAAGGAATCTTCTTGAGTCTTATATTGGATTCCCAATTAAATTCTTGTGATAATTTGGAGGTGTCCATGATGGTTTGAGCTCCTGGTTTTATTAATGTGAGGGTGCATTAGTAAAAGTCCAATGAAAAAAATAATTCCAATTATGAAATAAAAGTGACCTTAGAAAAACTTAGTCATTGTGAAAATGAAAATTAAAAGGAGCAGATACAAACAAACTGGATGACCAATTTTCATATAGATACATTTGGGAATTTTGAGACAGGTACTCCATAGTGAGAGAAGATGATTTTCATTGGGAGTATGAGTAGAAGCTTCATCATATGAGAGATAATGAAAGATTATAGGAAGAGAGATTGAATTTGACTTGACTGATGAGTTTCCTTCCCTCCATAAATTTTTCTTCTATTTTTTCTCAATTTTTATTCATATTTTGTCACTGTTAAAAAATACATAGTGATTAATTGAGTGGTCGTATTAGATATTTTTTGTTTATATTTTTAATATTCATTTTATTGATCTTTTTTAAATTGATTTCAACTTATTGATTTTAACATTTGAATGAGTTTTTTACATAAAGAACTAAAAATCATTTAGTTGTTGCTCAATATACTCAACTGAGATTTTAATTCATTTTTTTTATCATTGATTTTTATTATCAATTCACAAATGAGGAAATAAATTAATTGGGGAGTCGATTTTCCCTTTATAATCTTATTTTCATGTATTTCCTCTTAACATAGTTTGTGTTAACTCTATTAGTGCCTCATTTCTCACTTCATCACAAATAGAACACAAAATATTCCATCAATTTCATTCTCTATTTTTCGTAGTTTTAAAATTTTCATAAATCCCTTTAACATCACACCATCTTTCCTTATGGATCGACCTTAATTGAAGCTAATTTTTAGTGATTATGAAAATATTAATTATAATTTGATCAGTGAATCAATGACCACACCACAATCAAGTATCATGGACCATAAAATTTATTCATGATAAGTAGTATCCTATAGCATTGAAAATGATTTAAAATACAAAACATTGTATCCAAAATTTGTATTCATTTTTTCTAACATAAACATGGAAAGTTTATAGATTTTAAACTAATTAATATCTATTGGAATAAGGTATATCAACAAGTGGAGTCAATAATTCATTGTTATGTGTATTTTTTATTTCTTGATAACATATGAAATCAATAAGTAATTGAGGATGAGCATAAAATTATGAATACTTATAAAATTTATACTTTAAAATTTTATACTTTATTTTCTATATAAATCATACCTAATGTTGGCTCAGAGTTTATTATTTTCATTATCAATACTTATTTTTTATATTTATATCCTATGGGAGTTTTAATAATTAGAGTTTAATATTAATATAAATATTTCAATTTTATAAAAAGATAGAAATAGTATCTTTTGATTATAAGTCAAATGGGAGTTCTATTTTCTTATATACAAATACTCATATGCATAATCTAGGTAAAAATTTAGTGAAACGTGTTTATATACTTTTATTTTAAATGGGTTAGACTGAAAGAACCCTAAATCATTTTGTGTTTTTTATTCTCATTGAGGTAGATTGATTCTATATTTCCATTCATTTTTTCTGATATGGATGTGTGTAAGTTAACATAACAATGGTTTTAAGGCAATGATATAAATTATTTTCGCTATCTACTCAAAGGTTTTTATTGATTTTTTTATATTGTTTTTTAGTAAAATTATTGTAAACATTAAATCTATATTCACCAGGGTTCTAATTTAAATGTGGATCCTTTATTTTGTAATATTTCATGAATATGGGTTTTCATTAGGGTTAATAAAAAATACAAGGATGAAGAATGTTTCAAGAAAGGGTTTTATATTGGATTTTTTTTCAACCTTCGGATGAAGTTATATATCAATCATGTTGAATGAAGAAATCATCCTAGATTAATTATATAATGTGATTTTGAGATTTATTTTCAACCATTATAAAAGTGGAATATGTTCTGTATTAAAATAATGATTTATCCAAAATGGGATCGGTTAAAGACATGGTAAACTTTTTAATGTATGTGTTGTCCAATAATGAAAATATTAAGATATTTAGTTAAATTTAGTATTTCATAGAATATATTGAAGATATATAGTGAATTTATAAAACTATATTGAAAATAAAATATTCATAATATTATATTTGGACAATGTTTTAAGTAGATAAAATTGTCTTAGAGAAGTTTAAATTGGTTTCAAAAAATTTGAATCAATTTTTTGATTTTTAATGTTGATCCATAATATTAAAAATGTAATTCTAGTATCTATATAAGGGTAAAAATAAATTTCTAAAGGATATATAAGTATAGTTTTAGAATTTAGTTTATTATGTAACTATTTCCATAAAATAAATGTATTGTTATGGGATAAACATTCAAGGACCTGGCATATAAATCATGAAGAATTGTATCAAGGATATCAAAGAAAAGAGGTTCCTACCAAGTAAATAAAGGTACATTAAATATCTCTATCTCCATATACAACTGAGAATCCTCTTTTGGGTCTTTATTTTTCTGTATAGACTCCAAAATATTCAAAATAAAACTATATAATTAAAATACCTTCAATATATAAGAGATTCAATAGATATATTCCTTATGATGGATTCATATATTATGATCTTGAACTAATAATGGACCAGTAGTCTATAAAAATGAAACTAGTCGAGAAAACTTCTTATGATCCACAATATAAGTATGATTATTATAGAAGTTTAGATTTTCCAATATATATAATTTTACTAGGTTTTAAAATTTATATACGACATTTAAAAGTGTAAATAGGGATACAATTTAGGAATTCTAATTTTTGGAGAAAAGGCATGGTAGAATTCCACTTTTCCATAGTGGAGTCAAGTGGTGGTTGTGGTTTGGTTGTGGGTGTAGTGGTAGAGCCATTTTCTATTTTTTTATTTAAAGGTAAATACATTCATTTTGGGATATTCTATGTCAAGGTGTTTTATTTGTGTCGGGAAGGTGGTTCTTTTAGCATTTTTAATCCTTATATAAATCCCAATAAGACACGGGGAGTGTGTAAATGGTATATTTGAGTATTTTTATGGATTTATTTTTTTTTTCGAGAAAATTTTTTGCAATGGTAGTTTCTTGTAATTATAATGGAGATAGAAATGATAGAGTGCGATGTGTCATGGATGTTTAATGGTTTGAGTTGGTTCTAAGGGTTAAATGGCTATAGAAGTTATCACATTATCATTGAGGAGGTGAAAGGATTTTTTCAAGAGTAAAATTTTTAGTGATTAAGAAGGTATTAAATCATCTAAAAATTATAGAATTGTGGATCTAATTTAGTCAGGCATATTAATATCATGGTCATATTTTCACTATATAGTGGTGTAGTTAATTGAAATTTTTATTAAAAATTTTAGATATTATTCTTGGTTTGAATCTTTAGTCTCTATTGAGAAATTTGAAATATTTTGTTATGGTTTCGATAGAATTTAATACATGTGGTTGATCATAAGAAACTCTCTTCATCAGATCAATCTCTTTTTTTAAGGGGACATTCCTACCCTTGATTCATTATTATTCTATAAATATTTATTTTCAGAAGGATGTGATAGGGGTTGTGAATTTTGATTTATTATTGTTTATCCAAGATAATAATAGGGGATTTTTGTGCATAGTTTTTATTGGTATTCCTCATAAATTTGGAGGTATTTGATCATTATTTTCTTCATATTTTCCTATTGTGATTGTTTAATTTTCAATCAAAGGAAGTGATTCAATCTTTCTACATTTCTTTACTATGTTAGTTTGGATATACCATTATATAGTTAGGGTGAATTGATGATATTTTTCCAATAAATATAATATTTTGAAATTAATAAATAAATTGAAATTGTGAAAAAAATTGGGATTTCATAATTTTTACTATAAAAATTATTAGAATATTGTTTAATATTTTAGTTGTTATGATAATTTTATATAGTGGTTGTTTGTTGTCATTGATTTCAATTAAAAGTTTGAAATTAAGTAAATTACTTAAATAGGGTAATGAAAAAGAGGAATTGGGAATCTAAAAATTAATACTTCATGTGTTTGTTCAGTTTTCTGTTTGTGGTTCAAGATATATTAATTTAGGCTTGGTGTTGAGATATTGAAGCATGGTTTAAGAAGAGTAAATAAATTATAGATGGAAAATTAAAGTGGCATGAAATAATGAAATTGATATTATGAATTATGGTGAAAATTATAGTGACCCATACCATTCATACATAAATATTACATCTTTTTAGATGAATATACTAAAAACCCCAAAGTAAATAGTGGTGTCCTTTATTAGCATTAGATAAATGAACTGTTAAAAGGTGGCCTTTATAAACACTTCAAAATGTGATGATAAATGGTCCCCATCATCAACGATTAAAATTACCACTGATAAAGATTTCCAATTATTAGTGCTTTTTTTAGCACTAATAAAGATCACTCTTTATCACCACTTTTATTTAACCCTGATAAAGTGGGTGTTTATATACACTTTTATCTAGTGCTGATAAAGGGTTGATTCGTACGACGTCTACCCACGTCATAGTTTCTCTTTATATTGGTAGTGATTTAGATTATTAGGTGTTCTACCATCACAATGTGGCCTCACTGTGGGGGATCTACACCCACATACACTATACCACACAGGCTGACCCCAACACATATCAGCCCACATGCCCAAACGCCACTCCCGTCCCATATACATTAAGTTATGCATGGCCCACCGACCCAGCCTCCACCAATTGTTTTATGTACTCCAATAAAAAATAAAAAATAAAATATAAAAATATATAAAAATTGAAATAATTAAAAAAATGTATATTAAAAATTAATTAATTACAAAAATATAAAAAAAATTATCAATGAAAACATTATTAATAACAATGAATAAATTTTATATATATATATAGGCTATAAATAAAAATAATTTATATTAAATATAAATATATAAAATGAATAAAATGTAATAATTAAACAAATTAAAATTAAAATTTAATAAAATTTCAAAGATATCAAAAACTTTATAACTGAAAAAATTATCTAATAAAAATGAATAAATTTAAAATACGTATATATATTATAAATACTCATAAATATTAAATTTTAAATATAAATATATAAAAAAAATAAAATGTAGTAATTAAACAAATAAAAATTAAAAATGAAAAAAATTCAAAAATATTAAAAACATTAGTAATGAAACAATTATTAATAAAAATTAATAAAATTAATATATATATATATATATATATATATTACATATAGAAATAAATATTATAAAAATTAGATATAAAAATATAAAATTAATAAATTATAATAACCAAACAAATAAAAATTAAAAATGAATAAATTTCAAAATATTAAAAAAAATATTAATGAAAACATTATTAATAAAAATTAAAAAAAATTAATACACACACACACTATTTATTTATTTAAAAATATATATATATATATATATTAATTTTTATATGTTTAATATTTTTAAAATTTTATTCATTTTTAATATATATTCACAATCAAATTCTTATTTCATATATAGAAATATATATTTATATATATACAAACACATTATTTATTGATTTTTTAATTTATATATATATATATAATAATTGTTTCCATTTTATTTATTAAATATTTTTTATAAATTTAATCATTTTTAATATTTATTTTTATTTTTTATTAATATTTAATATGTTTCTAATCAGAAATTTTATTCATTTTTTCTATTTTTATTCAGTATATAGTAATTATTACTTTTTAAGGTTTTTTTGAATTTATTCATTCATAATATTATTTGTGCACAAATAATATTGATTATTTGTAAATATTTTTTTTAAATTTATCCATTTTCAATTTTTCATTATTCAATATTTATGTAATTTAATCAATTTTTAATATTTCTTTATACATGTTTTGAATAGGCTCTATTTTAAACTTGTAAGTCTTTGAAATATTTTATGAAATATTTTTGAAGCCAACAACTAAGACGACGTTTGATTCTAAGGCCTGATGAGATCAAAATTAATTTTATAAAAATAATAAATATATATTATATCACCCAGGCATAATTTTTAATAAATAATGAAATAACTCCTAAACAGAGCCTCAAATTGAAAATATGAAACCAAAATTGAATCCAAAGTGTGATATTTACCCTAGGCACGATCTAAAGTCGGTCAGCACTGAATGTTTGGATGAGGCAGTAGTTGGAGGGTACATTAAGCGAATTGGTTGATTAATTTAATTAATTAATTAATTGATTACTCAAGACATAATATCCTCTATAATTGTTTGGTTATAACAAATCATTATAGTTATCTACATAACCTTATGATCATTGAGAGGTGGATTCCACTGACCATTATTGGAGAATCGAGATCAGACGACGAATGACAACTAGATCAAGGTGTATCAAGGCGCAACAGACGCAATGGGTCCTCTTCATAATTGGAAACTATGTTCTTCACAAAAAATCAATTTGAATCTAGGTAGGGTGTGTCTTTTTTTGGTTTCTCCCCTCTTTTTAATTAATCGACAATGAATCTTGAATTTTCTTTGATTTCTTTAAAATTAGGAAACATCGCATGATCCCCATTGATTAATAAATTTTTGGTTCGAATTATTATCTATTTATATACCATGGTTCTTAGTCAGGATTCCTTTCTTGCAATCATTATACAAGAACACTCGTCCTATAATGATTAATCAAACTTATTAAGAGTGATTTTTCCTCATCGTTCTTTGAGTTCTTCATCATCGGTCTATAACATCACTATTTGACATTCCCCGATGGGTTCGACTGAGATGAGCTCCCCAGATTTGTATAAAATTCATATATGATGAATGAAAATTCAAATTGATTATTCATCATGATATATTATAGTATGTGGGTGATGAATCCCATGGATCTAGGATTTGGGATCGCATAATTTCTTCGGGAAGCACACGAGGTGCATGTGTGCTTCGAGTGGCTGATTGAAACACTAATTTCCAGCCACCCAAGGGCTATAATCGACAAACAGATAAGTTTTAAACCGATTTTAGTAATCAAAAGTCATAATATATTGCAGAGAAACTAAATCTAGAAGAATCAGGATTATTTCCATGGGTTTTTTCAAAAACCTGACTACAAGTTGTGTAGTCTGAAGAACACATGACGTCTCGTCCCCTGGCTACAGTTACTAGGGTTTTCATGTTAATGAAATTTCACACACTTTGTTTTACCCCCATATGATGTGTGACTTTGTGCTTGTGGCCCAGTATGTACTCCAGGAGTACATGGGCACAAACACATCTTGTCATACTCCATGTACTGGCACATGACCAGCGTACACAGGAACATCTAGGAGAGTACGTATAGGAACTAGGTGGCCGAAACACACCTTAAAGTACCCTTACATGTCATTTAGTACTACATGTATAATAAACCATGTACTGGTGAGGACACATATAAGAAAATTAGTAGGTCCACAGACCTTTTAGACCCCTTACACGTCGTTTACTTCCCTCTAGAACTTTTACCTATCATGTCTCCTTGTTTTGGGATTAGATTTTGTCCTACTAGTATTCTATATTGAATGTTTTTTCACATAGAATGTGATGGTGGCCTAAATAGTGACTTTTATGATACGATGAAATATTTTATTAATGTGAATCTTCTTTATGTGACAATTGACAATGGTATTGACCAGGTAAGATTATAACAGAGTGATTGGAGTGGATCCCCCCATAAGGACTAAGGTGTGGGTCCTCTATCTACTTATAGAGTAGTACCCCCTAACAGATAAGGGAATGGGTCTTCTATCTACTGAGTGGTACCCTTCTTGATGGACCAGGGTGTGAGTATTTTGTATACCCACTGAGTGGTACTATAAGGCCCTAGTCTTTAACATTACATAATCTTGCGTTAAATAAATAATTTAAATTGAGGATCTTTTTAGGTTTAGTATTTCAATGAATTATGCCATAATTATTATATAACAACTCAAATATTAAAAAGTAGACATGTCTTCTCAATATCATTTTTTTCTTAATCCAAAACATTTTAAAATAAATCTGGATTCCTTTTTGTTGATAAAATTATTCATAAAGTTGATGTTGACTTCTTTATTTCTCTTACCCATCATTATACCCTATGGAAAAACATTTCAAAAACTAGGGATGAGCACAAAAATTTCATTAAGGAATATAAAAAAGTAATGAAACCTTAAGTCCATGAATACTTTAAACTTGTGAAAACATTTTCAAAAAATCATACTTTTTTCCCATAAATCACAATCCATTTAACATAACTCAATAAATCATAGGATTCCTGAAAAACTTCAAAGAAATCATAAATCATAAAGGTAACATGTGGCATCCATATCATACTTACATTTTATTTTTCACAGCTACATAGGGAGTAACCTTCATAGTTACATTTGGAATACCCATCACAGTATATTCCCTAGATAACTTAGGATAAACCTTATCATTTAACTCTATCTTATTTCCCAATTCACTATAGAACTTTCATAGGCTAACCTACCCCTTTTTATCATAGAACCACCCATATACATAATCAATTCCCAATAACCATAATGTAATCATAAAACATTAACAATCAGAAAGGAAAAATAACATTTCTAAGTTGTAATAACCACATATCATTTCAATATATTGACATAATAAATCCATTATCAAAACCATATTCTATAAAAAATACATGAAATGGTAATATGGTATTTATTTTCTTTTTTAAAGAACATTAAGGCTTATAGAGGAAGTCAAATATCAAATAATGCTCACGGTGGCAGAAAATTCATTGTTGCAGCATATTTTAAAAAAAATCATTTTTTCATTTATTAAAACACTTCATAGAAAAATAGTCCTTTAGAAAAACTTTAAATGAAATTAAAATTCAAAGGGTTTAATTATACACCATATAAAAAAGGTTGTGTATATTATCGAAATATGCCTCAATGAAAGGATATTGAGACGAAGTCCCTTACCTTGAGTCTGAATCAAAATATACAATATTTATATTCTAGAATAATAAACTTAGGTTAATTTATAATTACTTGAGAACCATTTAATGTTTATTATTCCTTTTATATCACTTGTTATCATGTTATAAAAATTACATAATTATTTTAAGTTCATATCGGATGTTTTGTCGATATTCAGTACTTAAGTTGAAAATAAAATTATTATGATGTTAATAGACCAGTGTTCAATAATTCCATCATCTCCAGAATAAAATTCATGACATAATAATAAATTTTATAAATCAATTATACTTTCAAATGAAACCATTTATTTATGGTATGAATAATGAACATCGTTATAATCATGGAGACTGTAGGTCGAATGTATGCATGAGTAATGTCTTCATTTTTTAATGATCAGTATATAAATAAGGTAATTATTATTTTATCTTTAAATAATGATCATAATATAATTAACATCATAATAATAATTTAAATATACTTATATATATCATTCAAGTTATGTGGTGAATAAAAATGATTCACATCGCTTCATAGAGGTGATAGTTCACACGTACGGAAGAACAATGTTATCATTTTTATGTGCACGGTAAGTAAGAATATAATTGATAGATTATACTATTATAATGATAAATATATCATTAAAATCAAATAAATACATTAATTATATCATTATTATTAATCTTGAGATATGGTTATGGAAAAAAAATTATATCATTTCGTGGAGGTGATAGTTCACATATACACTGGAACGATTAACTGCTCTCCCATTTAATTGAAGTATATATGGATTTAAGTAATTATATTAACATAATAACATCTATGTATGTTAAGGATACTGGATTTATTATTTAATAATGGGTGAATAAGATTTTAAGGTTGTTAAAGAAGAAATAAAATTGAAATACTTAAAGAAAATGATACCTCTTCTTCAGTTGATCACCTTTGAAGAAAACCTTAACAACTATAAAGAGGTTGTTCAACCTAAAATAAGGCCACAATAATGTGGGTATGGGTTAATTAAATGGTTTTAGGTATATCATGTCCCATCCAAAAGATTTAGGAAGTGTGAGTAATATATATGAATGGGTACCTTTTTATAGGAGAGGGGAGGGGCACCCTTGGAATTATCAAAAGTATTAAATTAATATAAATTAATTTTTGATTAAAAATAGGTCAAAGATGATTTACTTAGAATATAGTCTAAGTAGGGGTTTAAATATAATCATACAATGATAACTAGACATGTTTTCAATTATTTTTAATCCTTATCTTTTTTTAACCTTTTTAACTCTTACTATTTTATCAAGTAATGTACACTTTGAGAATTAAAATAATTACCAAATCATAACAAATGACTAATGAATGAGTAATTAATGAAATTTTTAGAGTTATCAAAACTTTTTTTCAGCATCTTATATTTTTATAAATTTTATAACATTTAAGAAAATATATTATATTTTAAAATATGAATTATGTCAATTTTGACATTATTCATTACATGAATTTTAAAAAAAAATCATAACATGATTCCTTCGAAAAAACTACATTAAATCAATTTTTAAATTTCATATTCATCCATAAAATTCTTTTATGGAATCAAATATTTCAACATATATTTATTTTAATATTATTAATATCATTTATTTGATTATTTCTTTAAGAAATCAATTACTACATCATCATTATGTCATAATTAAATTTAATTGTTTAATTCCAAAAAATTAAAAATAAATTACCCTGAGGTTGTTAATATTTGTATCTATCTCTGTACTATTAATATTAAAAGATATCACTTATATTACCCCATATTAAAATTTTTGTAGTATGAAGACACATATTTATGACATATTTTCCATTACTTTAAATTAAATGTTATAAATGTCATAATCACACCCAAATGGTTTCTAAATGTCACAATTTCATGATAATGATGGCTATGGTTGATTATAACTTACCCAATAATATTATTTTAAGTGTTATCGTAACTATATAATATTATAACATTAATTTAACCTTTAATTACCCAATTTACCTTCAATCGTGGTAAATAAAATACTAAAGCTGTTATTCATCAAAAATTATATTATCATATTCAACTACATTATTCATACTGATTACAACCATGTATGTATATTTTTTATAATTAAATTAACAAAATTGTCTAAAATTTTTTTAACACTAATCTCACTGACAGATCAAGAAAATGGATTTTTTAAGTAAAATGTTAAAAAGGTCACATAATTTTTCTATTTTATTTTAATTTTTTAAAGCATATAATGATATAAATTGGATTATATGATAAAAAAATAATCTAATTATAACTTAAAACAATGTAAAATTATAATTAAACAATATGTATAAATTAGATTAAAATGTCATTTGAATTAAAATGCAGTATCTTTCACTATTTATTAAAATATGAGAGTTATCATAAAAATAAAAAAAATCTGGTCAAACTAAATTTTGATGTCCTGCCTCTAAAGAATAAGATTATTTAGTCAAATATAACATATAAAATAGAAAAATACTATATTTACATAGGGTTCTCCATCAAAAGGTAGTAAAAATACCATTTTTAAAAAATACTCATTTTATACATAAAATTGAATTTATTCTTATATAATGTCTAGAAAAAATATAATATTGATTTTAAAAATAATATTTAATTTATATTTCATTAATATAATACAAAAATAGTGATTTTATTATTTTATAAACACAGTTATTCACACTTAAATATTTTTTCATAAAAGCACATCCTTAATATTCAATTAGTTTTTATTGTCAATTATAATTAATTTTCTAACCAATGAATCCTTATATAAACATGTGTAAACCCTATTTTCATAATTTAGTTGATATAATTCATTCCATCTATTCTAATGGCTATGAAATAACTTAAAATAATATTATTAATAATATATTATTTTTTGGTATAACTCGGTCTTATGTGAAATGTAAGATTTTGGAGAAACCCATTGTTCTGTGTAAGGTATGCTATCAAACATAGTGTGATTTTTAAATTAAAATTACTATATCATTCATAATTATTAATAAATATGAAAATTTATTATTCTATAATTACCTGGGATGTTACATCCTTCCCTCATCTTGGAAATTTCATCCTCATAATTTTAAATTTGGGATTAGTAACTAAGGATTCACTTTTCTAAATAACTTCATTGAAATCCCACATCAGAAAAAGATTCAATAAAATTTTCACTTTAAAAGAATGGAAGTAAAGTAAAAAAAGGTCACCTAAGATAACACATACTAGGATTCCATGAAGTAAAACGTGGATATAGAAGAAAAATTAACCATCATGTTCTGATGGAGAGTGATAGAAAACATTATGAGGAGAAAGTTAACAATTAAAAAACCACAAACTTATGATGGGTTAAAAGGTCCTTGATTTCATAGTAAGAAATATAAACAGAAAATGTTTTTTTAAGATCCAATAAAATTAAGTAATCTTTTTAATGTTTATAATAAAAACATAAATAAATACTCTTACTTAACAAGTGGAGTTTCATACTTTAATCACACTCCACCACAAACTCATCATTTTTCCCAAATAATGAGTATTTAAAAGGAATTTTTTTCACACCTAAAACACTAGAATCAACTTTTAGAGATTCACATTATCCAAAAAAGATTAACTATCTATTTCTCATGTCTTTAGAAATTAACCAAAACCAATAATTTAGGATAAAATAATACAATTCCCTAAAAAGAATAAACCATTAGATGATGAAAACTACTTTTAATCATCAAAATTCAATTGTAATATCAAAAGTTCAATAAAGACCATTCAATAAATAACTATCCTTAAAATTACTTAAGAATATTATAACTAAGATTAAATCCAAAAAATCAAAAGGATTTAATAAAATAATATTTCAAGATAAGTTCTAACATTAAACTCCAAATAACATCAACCACTCTTAATGTCACATACCAAAAATCTAATTTCCAAACTCACATATTCTCCAAGATCGGTTAAGAATTTACCTAAATAACCTGAATCTACATAAATCAAAAATAAAAATATATATTATTACAAAATAAAATTCAGTCATTAATCCTCAAATAAAATACCATAGAATTCTATTTTACTTATGCATACAGAGTTTTGAAAATAGTGAACGTCTTCCAAAATAATATTTATCACTTAATCCCCAAATCATTTTCATATTCCAAGGATATCCATTTAATAAAAAATTAGTTCCCAAAATCAACTTATTCTTATTCCATTAACTCTTTTAACTAAAAATAAAATGATATACTAATAATGGATTTTTTGTACTTCATTAGTAGGTGATAAAGCCTTGTCACACTTCGTTTGTGGGTTAGATTTCCACTGCCTTGTCCAACGCGACAGGTTTTCTCCCTTCATGTAGGTTTTCTGTTTTCAAAAATTAAATAATTCTTATTACTCTTATAACATTCCCAAAATGAGATAAAATCCTAAAAAATTACAAGATCATATTTTAACCTCAAAGGTTATCTAATACCTTTCATTTTTTGTCCCAAAATATAATATCCCATAATTACCTCAAAATAAAGATCATATAAACCCTAAAGTTTATTCATACCATTATAATTATTCTTGGAAAAGAAAACATAATTCCTACTCAAATAACATTTTCAAATAACAAATTTTAGGGTTACACATAATATAAAAAGTCTTCCAAAGTAATCCCATCATCAAAAGAGCATTAATGCTTTTAAATATTTCACCATCCATAGATCTAACATAACTCTCAAATCCATTATATGTATACTTCTCAATCATTCATCATTATTCATATTCCCTTAACCATAATTTTTGATATTTTTTCTTAATACTTATTTCTTATAAAAAACATGAATCATAACCTAAGATTCAATAATGACAAAACATGAGACAAGAAATAATTCATACCTTTCATATGACATTTTCAGTTTCCACATATTAAATTAGAATGTAATTAGGTATTTATAAACAAATATTTGAATTGTACTCCAGATCACATTCATGAACTATCTTCATAGGACATTTATTTGAGTAATGACCATACTCCACACATTTAAAACATTCAATTGATAAATCATAAAGAAATTATTTCCCTTTAATTGAGTCAATTGAATGCTAACTTTTTTAATTGGTTGGTTATTACTTTAGGACCTTTATTACCACATCTATAACATCTTATAGTCCTTTTAAAACATTTTCCTAGGTGTTTCTTTCCACATCCTTGACACATATGTCATTGAATATTCTTACCTTTATGATTATTACCTAAACTTCCATAGGGATTCATTTCTCTCTTATATAATACATTTGAAAACTCACCAAGGTTCCTATAGTAAATCATGACTCCTAATAGATGTTTTAAAATAACCGTGAGAGTTCTCATTATAGATCTTATTTCATTCAGCTTCTTATTTATAGAACCAAAACATTTTCCTTCACATCCATTTTTACTTGGTTCCTGCTAGATCGATCCATTTACTAAAAATGAAAATGTTAGTCTGATTATATCAATAAAATCATCATATAATATCTTATGAGGAAGATATACACTAATTTAAAATTTTCCATGTCATCTCAAACTCATTCAATTTGTCTAAAATAACTATGATTCTTTCTATTATTCTAACCATTATGGTTATATATAACTTGTAACTTATTCTTAAATATAACCCTAACCTCTAATGTTTTTTAAACTATCCTTTGATACCAAATATAATTCCCTAGCCCTTAATGTTGCATAATATGGAGTTAAATAAATAATTTACATTAAGTATCTTTTCAGGTTTATATTTTCATAGAATTCATCCACAATTATTACCTAACAACTGAAATATTACAAAGTAGACAATTCTACTCAATATCCATTTTTTGATAATCTAAAACATTTTAACATAAATCATGATTTTTTTTCTTGATAAAAATATTCATAACATTCATTTTGAATTCATACATTCTCTTGAACATAATTATACCCTGTAGAAAAACATTTTGAAAAAATGGGATGAGCATAAAAAATCTTAGTTAGGAACATAAAATAAGTAATGAAACTTATAGTAAATTAATACTTTAAAATCATTAAAACATTTTAAAAAACCATACTTTTCATTAATAAAAAATAAACTCTTTAACATACCTCATTAAATCATAATATTAGTGAAAAAACTTCTTATAAATCATAAATTCTAAAGGTAACTTGTGGCATCCATATCATACTTATATTTTAGCTTTCACAGCTACATTTAGGGTAACCCTCAATGTTACATTTTGAATACCCATCACAATATATTACCTAAATCACTGAGGAGAAACCTTATCATTTAACTTTGTCTCATTACCCAATGCATTAGAGATCTATCACGGTCTCTCTCTCCTTTTTTTTATCATAAAACCACCCGTATATATAATCAATTCCCAAGAACCATAACATAATCATTACACATTAACAAGAATAAAAAATAAAATTTCCACATTGAAATTACAACCTATCATTTCAATATATTGTTAGAATCAATCCCTTCTCAAAACCATTTTCAATAAAAAAATACATGAAAAGGTAATATGTTATTTATTTTTCATTTTAAAAATATTACGGCTTATAGAGAAATCCAAATATCAAATAATTGTCATAATGGCGGAAAAGTCATTGTCACTAAGTACATAAAAAACATTCCTTTTTTAATTTCGTTAAACACTTCATAGAAAAATATTCCTTTTGAAAACATTTGAATGAAATTAAAAGTCAAAGGGGTTATTTATACACCATATAAAATAAGGAGGTGTATATTATCAAAATACTCCTCAATTAAAGGATATTGAGACAAAGTCCATTACCTTGAGTCTGACCTATCAAGTAAAATATTTATATTCCTAAATAATAAACATAGGTTAATTTATAATTTGTTGAAAACCTTTTTCAAGTTTATTATTCATTTTATATCACATGTAATCATGTGATAAAAATTGAATAATTTTTTAAGTTTATATCGGATGCTCTGTCGATACTTGCTACTTGAGTCGAAAATGAACTTGTTATGATTTCAATATTAAATGTTTTCATTAATTAAATCATATCCAGAATAACATTAATGAAATAATAATAACTTTAATATATCAATTATTCTTTTAAATCAAACCATTTATTTATGCTATGAATAATGAATAACATTATAATCATGGATATGGTATACCATACGTACGCATGAGTAATGCTTCCATTTTCCATTGATCATTATAGAAATAAGGTAATTATTAATTTATCTTTCCATAATGATAATAATATAATTAAAATCATAATAATTATTAAAATTTATATATATATAATTCAATTTATTTGGTTAATAAAAATTACTCACATCGCTTTGTAGAGGTGATAGTTCACACTTACGCACGAACAACGTTATCATTTTTATGTGCATGAAAAGTAAGAACATAATTGATATATCATTCTATAGTAATGATAAATATGTTATGAAAATATTATAGAATCATTAATTCTTTCATTATGACCAGTATTGAGATGCAGTTATGTAAAATTAATTATATCAGTTCGTGGAGGTGATAGTTCACACTTACATACAAATGATTAATTCCTTTCCCATTTAATGGAATTGGAGATGTATTTTTTTAATGGTAAACTGAGACCTTTCCCATAAAATAATGACCCATTTATTAAATGAAAACATTACACAAGTCTGAAAATGAGAGATTTAAATTGATCCCTCTTAAGAAGAGGAAGAATATCATCTGGAACCTAATTTTCTCATTGAAAGATAGGACCATTGACACCTTTGCTTTCAAGACCATCAGCAAGTGCATTAGCCTCTTGATATATATGGGTAACAAAATTGGAGGTGTATTTAGTTGATGATATTAACATAATAACATCTAAATATTTTTTTATACTGGAGTTATTATTTCATCATGGGTGAAGAATATTTTAAGGTAGTGGAAGAAGAAATAAAATTAAAATACTTAAAGAAAATGATACCTCTTCTTCAGTTTATCACCCTTAAAGAAAACCATAACACCTATAAGTAGGGTTTTATTCCTAAAATAAGGACTTAATATTGTGGGGATGGATTATAGGAGTGTTTTTGGGTAGATATTGGTAGATCCAACATGTTTTAGAAGTGTGAGTAAGAGATAGGAATGGGTGCCTTTTTATAGGAGGGGGGAGGGGCACCATTGGAATTATTAAAAGTATTAAATTAATATAAATTCAATTACAGTTTAAAATGGGTCCAGGTTAATTTAGTTAGAATATAAAATTACTAGGGGTCTAAATATAATCATTCAATGAGAATTAGACAAGTTTTCAATAATGTTTAATCCTTATCTTTTTGTTTTAACATTTTTAACTCTTATCGTTTTATCAAGTAATTTACATATTGAGAGTTAAAATAAATAACAAATCAATTAAAACGACCAATTAATGAGTCATTAAATAATTTTTTAGAGTTATTTAAACTTTTTGACAAAATATTATATTTTTAGACATTTTATATCATTTAAATAAATATTTTATATTTTAAAATATGAATTATGCCAATTTTCAAACAATTCATTTCATGACTTTTTTAAAAAATCATAAATACATGGATTCCTTCAACCAAGATACATTAAATAAATCCTAATATGTCTTATTCATCCATAAAATTTGTTTATGGCATAAAATATTTCAACATGTATTTATTTTAATATTATTAATATCATTTACTTGATTCTTTCTTTAATAAATCAATTATTGCATCATCACTGTGTCATAATTAAATTTAATTATTTAATTATTAAAAATTATAAATAAATTACCATGATATAGATAATATTTTTAGATTTATAATTACTATTAATAGTTGAATATAACAATTATATAACCCCATATTAAAATTTATTTAGTATGAAGAGACATATTTATGTCATATTTGCTTTTAGGTTAAATTAAATGTTATAAATGTCATAATCACACCCAAGTGGATTAAAAGGTCACTATTTTGGCCCAATGATATTCATGGTATATAATAAATCATCCAATAATATGAGTACAATTGTTTGGGTAATTTTATAATATTATAATATTAATTTTACATTTAATTACCATATTTAACTTTAACCGTAGTAAATAAAATACTAAAGTTATTAATCACCAAAATTTATTTTGATCCTATTGGAACAAATTATTTATACTGAGTACAACCATGTATTCCATATTTTGAAAATTCAATTAACATAAGTGGTTAAATTAGGTTTAACACTAATCTCATTGACGGATCGAGAAAATGAGTTTTTTTATATAAAAGGTTGATATGTTCTCGTAGTTTTTATATTTAATTATAATTTAAAAAACATCAAATAACTTAGATTGGATTAAATGATAAAAAATATCTAGTTAAACCTTATAACAATATAAAATTATAATCTAACAATATAAATAAATTAGATGAAAAAGAAGTTTGAATTAAAATGCAATTTTTTTACTATTGATTAAAATATGGTAGTTATTAGAAAAATACCAAAATTTTATCCAAACTATATTTTTATGTCATGATTATAAATAAGAAGTATATTTTTTCAAATATAACATTGAAAAGTGAAAAAAAAACTATACTTAAAAAGGTATCTCCATCAAAAGGCAGTAAAAATGCCTTTTTAGAAAAAATACTCCTTTTATTCATAAAATTGAATTTCTTTTTATATCATGTATAAAAAACCTATAATATTAATTTTCAAAATCTTATTTAATTTATATTTCATTAATATAATCCTACAAGTGTAATTGGATTATTTTATAACCACAATTATTCTCACTTAAATAGTTTTTCATAAAAACACATCCTTTATATTCAACTGGAACTTATTATCGTTTCTATTTAATTTTCTAACCAATGAATCATTTTATAAACATTTGTAAACCCTATTTTCATAATTTATATAATATTTTCATTCCTTTAATTCTAATGAATATGTGATAACTACAACTTAAAATAATAATATTAATAATATATTCTTTTTTCGTATAGCACAGTCTTGGGTGCAACGTAAAATTTTTGGGAAACTCATTATTTTGTGTTGGGTATGCTATCAGACATAACATACTTTTTAAAGTAAAATTACTATATAATTCATAATTATTAATAAATAATATAAATTCTTATTCTATAATTACCTTGTATGTTACAGGTACCCCCCCCCCCCCCCCCGATAGACTAAGGCATGAGTCCTCTATCTATCTACTGAGTGGTAACACCAAGAGGACTAGGGTGTGGGTCCTCTAACAACTTATTCAGTGGTACCCCCTAATATACAAGGTAATAGTTCCTTTATCTATCTAAATATATTTATCCCTCGACGGAATATGAATTGGTTCCTCTAGCTACTCATTATTACTTCCTGATAGAATAGGGATTGGATCCTATACTTAGAGATTGTGCCCCCTTGATTGCATAGTGTGGTGGAAAGGTGTGGGTTCTCTAAACAGTTACTTTTTTAGGAAGACACGCGAGATGTTGGGAATATATGATGGTCCTCTTGGAACTTTTGGAAAACTCATTACCCTGGGCAGGATAATGATATAGAGATCCCCTTTCTCTCTCATATGGTTTTATTTTATAAGAATATATATATCTGTGGTTGGGTTTTGTTTCCCTCGTTATTTGGGTTTAGTTGACTATTTCTGTCATGTCTCTTATTTCTCCCCTCTATTTTTAAAGGAATCTTACTTGGTATGTATATACTCACCCCTGTATGTTATTTTCCTACATGTGTCTTGTATTATTCTGATGAAAGGTATGTCAAAGGTAATTTCAAAAGAGAATAGGGATACTATAGTGTATTTGACTACATACGGTGTTTGGGTATTGGAGATCTAGATCCAAGATCTCTCAATATTTTTTCCCTATTATTTTCAGGTTTAGACATCTTTTCCAAGTAGGTGTTTATTTTTTTCCTTTTTATTTTGGTTTACTCAGTCACAATCTTTTTTATTCTATAGAGGTTATTACAAGCATGGTTTTAATCTATATTTTATGGCTTTAATTATTATTCCTCTACACTTCTTTGTAGAGATGTTTGGTTGAGTGTGTGTATAGGTAATCTATGAAAATGAATTCCAATTTAGATATGACTTTTGGCAATGGTCACCAACCCATGTCCTATTGGTGTAGGATTGGGGTAGTTGTGACTTGGCCTTTCACCGTTAAGGTGGGACTTTGTGGTTCAAGTTAGGACAGATTGGTATCATCGGTGGTTCTACCTTGGGACTATGTTGGAGTTGTATCCCCCCATATGAGGTTTGGTTGGAAAACTTAATAAAATAATGTCAAAGTGTCTCAAGTGTCGATTTCAATCCCAGGAGCCTAGTGTTGGTGTGGAAGTTGATGTAATAATTCTCCTATACTTTGACTATCTTCTTATCGACTCAAGATACTAAGGCATTAGTTGCAGGAAACTTTTATACATGCATCATATAGGATTGAGTATTTTGATTTTCCTTCATAATTCAAGTCCCCATATATATATTCTAATCTAAATATGGTATGTCTTGATTAAATTTTTAGGATGCTTCCACGAAGACAACCCTCAAGGTTACTGATTCAAGATCATTATGATGATCTAATGAGTGATTATACCTCTATTCAGGGGCCATCGCGCGATATCTTTCCACCATGTGGGTAGGTAAAATCCACCTATCAAGTAGAAAATTGTACCAAAATAGTAGGATTAGGATGAATTCAGTCTTAAAAACACCATGAGTTCCAATTCCAATGGATACTGATGTTCTATGGTGATACAGATCCCTAAGAAATATAGAATTGGCTTGAGTTAGTGATATGAGTGTGAAAACTTTTGTGGACCCTGACCAATAAAATTGTTACATTGTTATCTAGTCATTTTCATATAGAATATAGGTTCTACTGAAGCCCAGTCATGTAAACACATGATTAGTAATCACTATCATGATTCATATTCTAGAAGTTTTTTCATGAGGATTACTACCTCTCATACTTGCATTCAGTTCGAATTAAGAATTTTTTGGAGATGTTGTAGGAAGGGATGATATTTGTTTAGTATGCTATAAGTTTTACTAATGTTACACAGTAATCCATCGACATGATTCTGGATGGTTACTTCTAGGCATGGAATTTTAGGAAAGATCTCTACATAGACATATGTGACAGTGTGGTACCCCTATACATTCCCACATGAACTAGAGTGCTAGAGAAGGAATTGGTGATAGTGATCTTCCAAACTGAGGGATTATATGTATCTAGTGTTGGTAGTGAGTTTCACATAGTTGATTCATCTAAATTGGATAACAAAATCCATTTATAAGGGTCTAGTCATAGGAGATCCCCTCATGTCCGAACTTTGGAAAGTGGTTACACAGCACAGGGACCTAACAGAGGACTATGGAAACTCAGTGAGGGGAATTGATATTCATATGATGGGTGAGGTCACATGGCATGTGATTTCTGGACTTGAAGTGCTATGTAGGGTGGGAACACAGCCGATGGACCGTTATGGAAGAGGTGAAATTGTGATCATGTATCTCATATGCATGGCTAGGGTGATCCCTAGAGAATTGGAGCTGGAAGAGGAGTAGTTGGGGATATCAGAGGACAAAAATCAGGTGGTGGACAATATTATGATCTCCTTCCACCACCACCACTATTAACCCCACACTAGGCTTAAGAAGCTGGGGGTTGGGCTCATATGAAACTATAGCCTATGGAAATGTATAACCCAGCAACTCATGGGATGATTAGATATACAATCTATATGTATTCTACTATGTATTTAGTATTAGTAAAAACATGTAAAATTTATTCCTTTATATCCTTAATCCTAGTGTGAGAGATGGATATCATAGTTAAGACTTTATCCCAGCTTCTTTTCCTTGAGGTTTATACAGGGTTATTGAATATTGATTACCAATCAGTAGTGTGATTTATTTCTTAGTGGAGAGAGATTATCATGGGACCAATTGGTCATCACTATGAGACCATATAATGTCATATTGGGTATGGAATGGTTATCTATGGTCTGAGACCAGATCAAATGTCTCCATAGATAATTTAGATGCCTTTGGACTGATAGGATGAGATTTCCCTTTATGGGTGAGAGATATATCATAGTAAAGGAAGTGGGTCATCCGAGGATAACGTTTTAAACCATCACCAATAAATTAGTGAGTTTATCCCCTGGAACAATATGCTCATCAGATAGCTAGATTTCTTTAGTTATGGAAGATTATATGGGTGTATTCCCTAAAGATTTTTTGAGACTACCACTGAGGTGGGAGATGGATTTTTTCCATCAACTTGCACCCTAGGAATACTCTTATATCTTTTTTGATATATGGGATGGCCCATGTCAAGATCTGGGAACTAAAGATTCAGTTGGGGGACCTTCATGATAAGGTTTTTACTAGACCCATTATGTCCCCCTATGAAGCTTCTATTTTTTCAATAAAACAGCAAACAAGATCGTGTGGCTTTGTCTTGATTTTCATCTCTTGAACTAGGCCATGATAAAGAAAAAGTTCCCCTTTCTAATGATTGAAAATCTATTTAACCTATTGTGAGGTGCAAGTTGGTTCTTTAAGATCAAACGTAGGCATGGCTATCACCATTTGAGATTTCGCATGGATAATATTCAAAATATTTAATTCATATTTTACTATAAACACTATGAGTTCCTGGTGATTCTTTTTAGTGTAAATAATTCCCCTAATGTGTTTATGGATTTTATGAATCAGATATTCCATCCATACTAGGATTGATTTGTTTTTTGTCTTCATTGATGAAATACTCATCTACTCTAAGTCATAGGGGGAGCATGAAGAGAACTTAAGGATGGTCCTAGACTTTATTTGGGAGAACCTCCTTTATGGTAGGATCTATAAGTGCCAATTTTGGATCCATGAGGTTCACTTTATAGGGATTGTCATTTTTTCACATGGTTTAGTTGTAGAACTGGTGAATACTGATGTATTAATTTCTTGGGAGACACCCAGGTGTTTTTCAGAGGTGTAGAGTTTTTGTTGATTTTCAGGGTACTAATGGAGGTTAGTGGAATACTTATCTTGTATTGCATCCCCTTTGAACACCCTGATATTGAAGGTGTAGTGGTTTACCTAGACATGGAGTGTCATCTATGTTTTGGGGATTTGAGGCTAACACTGATGAGAGACCCTATTTTGAGACTAACGGAGGAGGTTTTGGAGTACATAGTATATATACATGCTTTTAAATCTAAAATTGGATGTGTATTAATGTAGATTAGGTCAGCGATTTTATATAGGTCGAGGTGGTAGATACTTCATGACTATAAATATGAAAATAATAACCTAGAGTTAGAAGAAGTAGTCTTTTCTCTAAGGATGTGGAGTCACTGTCTTCTAAGAGAGGTATTTTTTGTTTTCTAACATCATCAAAGTCTTAGGTATTCCTTTCTATATATAGACTCGAACCTAAGATAGAGGCATCAATTGGAGTTCCTATAGGGCTATGAATTTGAGATACTCTACACTCCTTTGAAGGGAAACATTGTGGAAGATTACATTATCATGAAGTGTTATTATAGCCTGGTGGAGGAGTCCTCTAATTATTTTGATTCCCTGCAGTTGATCCTAGTAGAGAAGGAGGGTTAATCTTTTCTCCAATCGATAGTTTTGACTCTTTCTTATTCAGTATGTGAGGGAGCTTCAACTGGGATACATCAACTATGAGTTTCTCCATGACCAGGTATCCTTATGTGATTCACCAGATGTATTATATGGATTATGAAATCATGTGATTTTTTCTATGGCTAGATGGTCGTTTTGGTTATGATGAAATAGGAGGTGAATAGGGAGTTTTACACTTCTCCTCTGATTGTGCACCCCGATATAGAGAAGATGTACATGGACTTTGAACTGCAGTTTTTGTGGGATGGATTGTGGTGGAGCATGTTCAAGTTCATCACTTGGTTAATCAAATGTTAGTATTTGAAGGCTGAGCACCATGTTTTGGCAAGTTTGTTTAGGCGTCTATAGATATAGTAGTAGAAATGAAATGGT
The DNA here is from genome assembly GCA_963277665.1 of Viscum album. NCBI lineage: Eukaryota > Viridiplantae > Streptophyta > Magnoliopsida > Santalales > Viscaceae > Viscum > Viscum album. The sequence goes on along the minus strand of OY728153.1, from coordinate 1,435,727,179 downwards.
ATATTCATAAACATTAAGACAAGGATTCCATGGACAAAAAGTGGTCGGGATTCCATCTGGGTAATACTTGACTAACTTACCAAGTAAATACACTTCCCTACTATCCGGGAGTAGATTTTAGTAGATTTTTTGGGGGTAGTTGTATGTATTAGAGATCATATGCCTCCATAGGGTAACCTTGAATATAGTCTCTAATAGTGATGTGTGTTTTACATCAAAATTGTGGAAGGGCCTGGAGGAGGAATCTAGGACCTATATGGTGATTAGTAAATATTTTCACCCTAAGAATGATGGGAATAATGAGCACAGTATCCTAGTGCTAGAGGATATATTGGTGGTTTTCATATTAGACTTTGGTTGGAGCTATGTGGATCACTTTATATTGTTAGGGTTTTTGTATAATAATATTTATTACTCTACTATCAGAATGGATCCTTTAAATTTCCTATACAAGAGACCCTTAAAGTCACCCTTATATTGGGATGAGATCTTTTAGGCATCTATTTTTGGGTCATAGATGGTGTAGGAAATGATAAGTAAGGTTTAGTTGATATGAGAATGAATAATGACAACCCAAAGCAACTAGAAATTTTATATTGATTGACATCATAGGCCCTTGTAGTTCAAAGAGGGAGACCACATTTTTCTTAGAGTCTCCCCACAATGATAATTATGGGTATTTAACTTGGGATTAATGTTATTCTTGACATTCATCGGGTTATTCGAGATCTTGTAGAGGGTTGTTGAGGTTTTATACTGCCTCGCCTTACCACCACATTGGGAGCGGGTGCATGACATCTTTCATGTGTCATGGTTGAGGATAAATCTACATGATCATACACACATTTTTTACTAGGTAAATCTATCAAACAATAATGGAACCACCATGGTGGATTACCCAGTGATGATCAATGATCTATATGAGAGGATCCTGCATAGACTAAAAATTCCATTGGTTTGTTTATTATGACAGCATGGTAGAATGCAGAAGAGATCCTGGGAGTTGGACATCCATATACAAGAACAATATCCCCACAATTTTTCTTTGTTTTTTTAAAGAATGAAAATTCTAATGGATGGAATAAGTTAGAGACTCTACATTTTCATTATGAGACTTTGAAATATTTTAATAAAACTATTGGAGTCAGACGCTGAGACGGCATATGATTTTGAGTTCTAGTGAGCTCGAAATTAATTTTATTAAAACACTAAATATATTTTATATCACTCACACATAGTTTTTCATTAATTATGGAATATATCCTAAAATGACTCTCAATTTAAAAATCTAAGTCCATGATTGAATATGGATCATAGTATTCACCCTAGGCGAGATATAAATTTGGTTGATGTTGGACATTTGTATGACACAGTCATTTGTGGATACGTTAAGTGAATTAATTATTTAAATTATTCAAATAATTAATTTTATACCCAAAACCTAATATCCAATATAATTATGTGGTTATGTTGAATCTTGAGGGTTAGAAACATAACCTTGGGATTGTTGAGATGTTGGTTCCACCAACTATTATTGGAGAATTGAGATCATACGATGAACAATAATTAGATCAAGGTGAATTGGGGCACAAAACAAAGAAACAGGTCATATTCATCATTGGAAAATTCATTCTTCAGTAGTGATCAATTTGAATCGAGTTAGGGAATATTTTTTTTTGTTTTTATCCCTATTTTTAATTAATTGAGCATTAATCTTGAGTCTTCTTTTATTTTTTCACACTTTCTAAACTTCACATTATCAATATTAATGAATAAATTTCTTATTAAATTTATTATCTATTTATATTCCACATTACTCACCCTTTATTACCCACTTGAAATATCTGGCCTCATCTAATAATGATTTATCACCCTTTTATGGTTAATTTCCTTCACCATTCTTCTATTTCTTCATCATTGGCCTATAGGGTCATTATTCAAACTTATTGGGTGGGTTTGAGCATGACCAACCCCTCAGAATCATGGAAGATTCACATGAGATGAACAGTTTTCAAAATGAGTATGGATCGAGATATATTTTTGGATAGAGGTAATGAATCCCATGGATCAAGGATCTAGGATAGAGTGGAAGTGATGGGAAGCCCACAAGGTGTGTGTGGGATTTGATGAGAGAATTAAAACTCTGATTCCTGACCATCTAAGGGATCAAATTGACAACATGAAAAGTTATCCACTAACTTGAAGCATTCAACAAGTGATATTTTCATTGAAGAAATAAGATATAGAAGAAACATCAGGATTTCCACTTGTTCTATGAAAAAACCAAACTACACACCATTTAGTCTAAATAACGCAATGTGTATAGTCACCTATGTAATTCTTTGACCCCAGATACCTAGATCCAATAACTCAATTTATTAAATTGGAAGAAGATATAATCAATCACATCCCAAAGAAACAGATAGTTTATTATTCTGGGTAAACAGGATACAAATTTGAAATTCAAATTACATTTTGGACTTAAAATTCAACAAGTATTTTTTTAACAATTACATTTATCTCCTTATCATAACCTCGTATATCAATCATAATAAAATTCTTAGAAAACTAGTGAAAATAATGATTAATAAATGGGTGATCCCAAATTCTCAATAATTGTTAAATACATTGGAATCAATAATTAATCAATGATAATAATCAATATAGAAAGGTAAATAACTAGAAATACATTCTATTTAATCAACAACTTGAGCATAATATGGATGGAATAAAAGATGGTCAAATAATTCCTTATAAATAATCACATGAAAATAAAACTTAACCATGGATATTCTACTTGTACTATAGTAACATATAATATCATTAACTAATCTCATAATGAGGTAATTCATAATGGGGGACATTTAAAACTTTTTGTCAAGGCTTTGATGAAGACACCATACATAAACAAGTAAGACATAAGAAAAAACCCAAATTATTATGTATCATGAGACCTACCAATAAATTGAGGGGATATATAGGTCCTCGCTTGATTCTTACAAAGTCTAATTCATTATTCTTATAAAATAGGTGAAACATAATCAACATAAACATTAATATTAAAAACTAGCATATGAAATTTGAATAATTTAACAATAAACTAATAATGGTATCAAAATAGAACATCCACCATCAAAAAAATCATAAACCATTAAATGAAATATGGTAAGTGATATCATAATAGATAAAACTCAATAAATCATAATATTCTAAAAAGGATCTTGACATATATTCAAATAATTAAAAGGATTTCTTTGAAATATTCTCAAGTAAAATAATCATTAAACATTCTCAAGTGTCTCATACCACTTTGAAACATTTGAATTATAATACTCAATAATAAATAACATTAATTGAAAGTTATCATATCATGAGAATAATGAAATTCATGATATAACACATCAAAGGAATGCATATACACCTCATAAAAGAATATTGGTTTATAACATGAAAATATGCTTCAATGAAATGATATTGAAATAAAGTCAATTACAAATATTATATCCTTAATAAAATGGATCTATTATATGTATTTTCTATAAATAAAAAAAGTGTAAATATAATAGGATATAATTAAAATTAATTTTACACATAACCTTATAATCACATAATATATGAAATAGATGTTCATCCTAATGAATGAAAATTGAGTTAAGAAATATCTTACCACTTGTAATAAGCCGAATCATATGTCATGTAAAAGTAAAAATTATCAAATGAAACATTTAATAACATAAATAAAATAATATTAATGATATTATATATCAATTTCCAATATAAAAACACCACACTCAAGAAATAAGTGGTGAATAAGTCATATATATCATAGAAGTAAAAGTGAGAGGAGAAAAACTATTATCATGTGATTTCCTTTAGTTGAACTCTCTTTAAACTCCTAAATAATGGTTTAAATCATGTTAATAATATATAATAGAACCATATTCACATTTATAATATCATATATTGTTTTCTTATAATATCTTATTACCCATTTTTAACAATCATTCATTATTTTCACAATTTTGGGAGTTAATTGCATAGTTTTTCGAGTACGTTTTCACTTACTACCTATTGTTCCTATTAATTACATCATTATAATATCATATAAAGATTTTAAACCATGATTTAAATTTCATATATATCCATTATTTGTTTATTTATAATAATCCATGATATTTGGATATAAGAAATGAAATTCACAATTCATGGATATGGTAGGTCATACATATGCATGAATGCTACTTCCATTTATTTTTTGTATTAAAATATTGAAATTTAAATGATATATATTTATGTTATAACTATATTATTATATTTATGTCACATATAACATATATTTTTATTAAAACCATCCTTCATAATTCCCATGTATAGTGTGAATGAATCAAATCTCTTTAAGGAGGCGGGAGTCCACACTTCCCCAGAAGATGTTATCATATTAACACAAAATGGAAAAAATAAAGGCATGTTTTATATAAGAATTAAATAAGTATGAAGACAACATAAATATAATATAATATATATATATATATCAGATATTAATATATTTTCCATCATAATGATAAACCCTAAGAGGTGGTAAATGAAAAATTAACAACCTCATTTTGCGAGGTGGTAGTTCACCGTACACGAAGGATAAATTTATTACCCATTTGATGGAAGTATTTGTAATTGTAAATTAAAACATCAAAATAAAAAAATTGATATATTTAGTATAATGGTGTTATTATATAATCATTAAATTAAAATAATTTAATGGTTGCAATGATGAAGTAAAATAAAAACGTTCTTTGAAGAACGTTGGCTCTTCTTTGGGTGTCTCCTTTTGATTTTCACAAAAGGACTACATTGGTTGAATTTATGAAAAAATTAAGGATTATATAATGAATTGAAGGAATTTTGGAGGCGTTTTTGGAATATTTTGGTCAATAAAAATGTTTCTTGATGTGTGAAGAAAATAGAAGGAGATGTGCCCTTTTATAAGATAGGGGAGGGGCACTACTGGAATCCTTCAAAATGTTAAATTAATATAAATTAATTTTCTATTAAAAATGGATAAAAATGGTTTATTTAGAATATAATATGAGTATGCGTCTAAATAAAATCATCCAATAATTTTTATACAAGTTTAGATCAGATTATTAACCTTATTATTTGGCATTAACCCTTAATTAATCTCTTTAACTCTTACCGTGACAAAATGTGTTTTTAATACTTAAGGGTTAATAAAATTACTATAAAATAAAAAATAATAATAAATGGGTGATGTATGATAATTATAACATTATCAAAATCATATAGCCTAATTTTATATATTTATTAATTTTATATAATTTCATAACATGTCATTGTTTTTAAAATATCATTAATGTTAATTTTTACACTATTCATTATTTGACTTTTTAAAAAATATCAATAAAAAATATAACATCGAACCAAAAAAATTAATACATACCATATATGTCAAGATAATCCATAAAATTAATTTATGACATTAATTATATTAAATTATATTTATTTTAATATTTTTAATAACATTTATTTGATATGTCCATTAATTAAACAATTATCACATCATTATTGTGCAAGAATTTGACATAATTATTTATTCCCTAAAATTTAAAACTAAATTACCATTTTGAATATAAAAGATTTATATTTAAAATTAATATTCAAAGTCAAAATTATATTCAATAAAATCCAATATTAAAAATTATATAGTTATTAAAAATATGAGTATGAGATTTTTAACTCGTATTTAAATAAAATATAATTAATGTCATACTCTCACCCAAGTAGCTTCTAAAGGTTATAATATTTTTACCTAAGGGTGGTTTTACATGACCCCAATAATATAATGAAATTTTTACAAGTATTAGGTTCATTTTATAATATTTTAAATATTACTATTTACAATTAATTACTTGATTTGACTTTAACCATGTTGATAAAAATTACTAATGTTACTATTCATATTGCCAAAAAATAAAAGAAAACTATTTTAATAATTTGGACCCTATAATTCCAAATATAGACACTATTTTAAAAAGTTAAAAATAAAAAATCTTTTGTAATTAATTCAAAATTAATTCTGTTGACAGAACGATAAAATGAGTTTATTAAGTGAGAATGTTCAAAATATTGAAAATATTTTATATCAATTTTCAAAGTAAAATTTATTATAATTACCTAAATTAGATAAAATGATAAAATAATATAATTATACTTTAAAACCAATCACAAATATAATTTAACCTCATAAATGTTTTTGAGAAAAATGTTTTTTCAATTAAAATTTAGTTTTTATTATTCATCATAACAGAAAACTTACCAGAAAAATACCAAAAAATTAAACCAAAGTAGATTTTTATATTTTTATTTAAAAAAATAAGTTTTTATTTTAAAATATAATATATAAAAGTGTCAGATATTATATTTAAAATACATTTCTATTAAAAGGTGACAAAACTTTCTTTTGAAAAATATAGGTTTTTATGCATAAAATTTGATTTACTCATATATTATTATTGAATCATTTTTATATGAATATAAAAAGTATTTAATTGAATATATAACTTTTATATTTCATTAATATCATTCACTAATCTTAATTAATTTAATTTATTAATAAAAACACCTTTGAGAACATAAAAATATTTCTTTTATATTTCATTGATATATAATTTCTTTTCTAAAAAATTGGTAACCAGTGAATTCATCATATATTCTTATAAACCGTATATTTTCATTAGTTCATTAATACAATTAATAACCACCAAATTTATGTATATTATTAAAATAATAATATTTAATTGTATATTGTGGTTTGTTTAAGATCAGTGTTGCGTGCAATGTAAGCTATCAAAGAAATGTAATTTATTTAATAAGATACATACTATAAAATTTTGGTGTTTTACGTTCTCCCCTCCTTCAATAAATTTATTTCTCACAATTTGAAATCACACATTGAAAATCAAAATTTTAAAATCTAAAATTAATTTGTTGGAAACCCACATTGAAAATAATGTCAAGGAAATATCCTCTTAATAAGAGGGAAAGGGAAATGAGAATGTAACTATAATATTAGGATTTTAAATTGTATAACATCAGTGTAAAGTGAAAACATGGACATAGAAGAAAAATATAACAATCAAATTATGGTGCATAATGGTATAAGATATTTTCCTTAGAAATTTATCTATTACAAAATGATAATTTTTTGATCAGTTAAAAGACCAATGTGTTCTTTAAAATAAAAGTAAGCGGATAATGGTTTTGTTTGAAAAATTTTCTCCCTAGATTTGAGGGATTGATTTTATTAATATATTAAGAACATAATGAAACATTACTTACTAGAATAGTATAGATTCATCCTTTAATCAATTTCCATACCAAAATTATTTTTTCTCTAAAGGATTATTATTTAACATGAATTTTTCATTCCTAAGGATTTTGAATCAGCTTCCATGGATCAAAAAATCCCAAAAATTATAACTATATATTAATTCTATATTTATAAATTAAACAACCCAAATAGTTAGGATAAGATAAGATAATTCCTCAAAAAGAATAAATCTTTGTATACCCAATGTTCAGTATAGATCATTTTAGAAGATAACTATCCTTCCACAAAAATATTATATACTAATATTGATACCCAAAAATTAGAAGGATTTAAATAAATAGTCTTCCAAATAAAAAAATCACTCTTAATGTCTTATAAAAAATTTAATTTTATAAATCACATAATTTCCAAGATATTCTAACCATTTCAATAAATTACGCAAATCACCATATGTACACAATAAAACAATATTTGAATCCAAATGAAAATTTAACCTTTATTCTTTATAATATTTTATTTACAATAATCTTATAAAATTCCTAAAGTTGAAAACATATTCTAAAATGGAGTTAATCACTTAATCAATAACTCATTTTCCAATACCAAGGTTATATATTTGTTAAATAAAATGTCCCTAAAGTAAAAAATTACATTTATCCATTAGTTTAGGTAAAAAAATTCATGCTAATGATAACTTTATATAGGCTAGTTGTTGGTGATCCACCCTTATTGGCCTTCGATTGTGGGTTCAAACCCTACAGCCTTTCTGAACGTGATGGGTTTTCACATGGCCTGTGGCTTGTCCCTTTTCTAAAACTATATTAATTTTGTCCAAAAAGGTGATAATCAACCCCAAAAAATAACCTAAATATATTAAACATTAAACAAATGTTTTAACCATAATGCTTATCTCATATGTTTCATTTTGTATTCCCAATAATATAAATAACCATAATTACCTTAAATTCAAAGATCGTATAAACCCTAATGGTTATCCTAACATTTAAACAAATTTCCATAAATTGAAAATTCATAATTCCATAAATAATATTTTCACACATATTAAATTAATGGGTTGTGTTCTCTAATATATGTTTTCCTAAATCTAGTTTCCAAGGTTTCTACTAAACTTCCTTTGACACCAACTATAACGCCCCGACCCTAGATACCCAGATTCAGTTCCTTACATTATTAAATTGGAATAATATATAGTCAATATAATCATAAAGGACAAAATTGTTTAGTAATATTGGTAAAATAGATACATATTTGAAATTAAAATTATATTTTGGACATAATATTAAAAAAATATTTTTTTTAGAACACTACTTTCCCCCTTAACTAACCATGTATCTCCATCATAATAAACGTCGTTGAAACCTAGGAAAAATAAAACATAATAAATGGGTGATCTTAAATTCTTATTAAGGGTTAAATAAAGAGGAATCAATAATGAATCAATGATAATAATCAATATGGAAATTAAAATAACTAGAAACATATTCCATATATTTAATAACTTGAGCATAATATAGATGGAATAAAAGATGATCAAATAAATCCATATAAATAATCAAACAAAATTTAAACATAACCATGGGTATTATACTAGTCCAATAATAACATTTAATATTGATTATTAATCTCAATATTAGGGAATTCATAATTAAATTCATCTAAAACTCACCGACAAGGCTTCTTCCAAGACATCATACATAAAGGGAAATACATAAGCCAAAACCAAAACTAGTTTTTCTCATGGGACCTATGATGCATTGAGGGGATATATTGGGCCCTGAAAACCCCTTAATAACTCTAATTCCTTCCTCTTATGAAATGGGTGAAACATAATAAATATAAACATTTTTATTAAAAACTATCAGATGAAATATGAATAATTAACCATATACTATGAATGGTATCAAAATAGAAAATTCACAATAAAACTGAATCATAAAACTTTCAATTAAATATGGTAAATGATATCATAAGATATCAACCTCAATGAATAATTATATTCAAAAAATTATGTTGAAATATATTAAAATAATATAAATTATTTATTTGAATAATTTATTAGGAAAATGTTCTTTAAGCATTTCAAAGAGTCTCATTCAACATTGAAACTTTAGAATTATAATCCCTATGAAGGAATAAAATTAAATAAAACATATAATATCATGATAATAAGAAGATTTAGGATATAAAATATAAAATTAGAATTATATACATATCATATAACAATATAGGTGCATAACATCAAAAATGTGATTTAATGAAAGGATATTGAAACAAAGTCCCTTACAAATATTATATCATTAATAAAATGTATTTATTATGTGTATTAGTTTTAAATACTCAATAAAAAGTGTAAATATAATAGTATGTAATAAAAAGTAATTTCAATAAAAACTTTATAATGATATGATCAATGAAATATATGTTTAATCCAACTAATTAAAATTGAGTTAAGAAATATCTTACCACTTATAATCAGTCCAATAGTATTCCCCATAAAATAATAATTATAAAATGAAACATTAAATACCATTAATATATAAATATTAGTGATATGATATATCAAATTCTAGTAAACATACACCACACTCAAGAAATAAGTGGTGAATAAGAAATATATCTCACAGGAATAAAAGTGAGTCGAGATAAACCCATACCTTGTGCTTTGGTTTAGTTGAACTAACTTTAACCACATGTATAGTGGTTTAAATAAAATTATTAATTTATAAAATAACCATATTAATATATTTATATATATATAATGTTATATATTATCATATTATCATATCTTATTACACATTTGTTAACAATCATTCATTATTTTCAGTATCTCGGGTGTTAATTGCCTAGTTTTTTGAGTATGTTTTGACATGTTACCTATTTTTCCAGTTAAATAGATCATGATATCATAATATGTAGAATGTAAAACCTGATTTAAATTTAATATATATCAATTATTTATGTATTTATAATAATCCATAATATTTGGAGATAAGAAATGAAATTCTACATTCCTGGAGATGGTAGGTCGTACGTATGCTTGTACGCTACATCCACTTATTTATCATATTAAAATAATTAAATTTAAATGATATATATGTATATTATATTTACATTATCATATTTATGATATATATGTCACATATTTTTATTAAAATTATCATTTATATGTTCCATGTATGGTGGGAATGAATCACATCACTTTGATGAGGTCGTAGTCAACACTTCCACAAAAAATGTAATCGTACTTACACAAAATGGAAATCATGGAGGTATGTGTTATATAAATGTTAAATAAGTGTATATAAAAAATAAATAACATTTATATATCATATAAAAAATTTCCATCATAATTATCAACCATGAGATGTGGAAATGGAAAAACAAACGACATCGTTTTGGGAGGTGGTAGTTCGTCGTACATGAATGGAAAATTATTTACCCATTTGATGGATGTGTGTGTGGGTTTATGTAAAAAACATAAAATAAAAACATTTCAATATTTTCAGGATACTTTTTTTATTATATAATCATGAAATTAAAATAATTTATGGGGTTTAATAATTAAATAAAATAAAAAAGTTTGTTGAAGAACTTTACCTCTTCTTTGGGTATCTCCTTTTGATTTTCACAAAATGACATATTTGGTTAGATTTATTCCCAAAATTAGGATTATGGGATGAATTTAAGGCATTTGGGAGGAGTTTTGGGTAGATTTTTTCTGAGAAAAATGTCTTTATAGGTGTGAAGAAATAGAAGGAGTGGTTCCCTTTTATAAGAGAGGGTAGGGGAACTATTGGAATCCTTCAAAATGATAAATTAATATAAATTAATTTTAAATTAAAAATGGATCCAAAATGAGTTATTTATAATATAATATTACTATTGGTATAAATCCTCTAAAAATGGTTTTTTAGATATTATTAGGGCACATTATTAACCATATCTTTTAGATTTAACCCTTAACCCCTTTTACTCCTACCTTGAAAACATGTGTTTTTACTACGTAAGGGTTAATATAATTACTATAAAATGCCAAAATAATCATAATTTACTCATTTTTTATCATTTTAACCTTATAAAAATCTTTTTCACTAATTTTATATTTTTATTATTTTTATTTCATTTAATAAAATATTAATTTTTTTAAAATATCATTAATGTCAACTTTGAAACTATTCATTATATGAATTTTTTAAAAATATCGATACATGTGATAAATTTAAAAAAAATATTTAATGCATTCTTATTATGTCACTTTCATCCATAAAATCATAGATGACTTTAATTATATCAAATTTTATTTATTTTAAGTTTTTTATAACATTTTTTTATAAGTCCATTAATTAATCAATTATTATATCACCATTATGCAAGCCCTAAACATAATTATTTATCTCATAAAAATTAAAAATATATTTCCATGTTGAAGATGCACATTTTATATTTCAAATGACTATTTATATTTGAATTTATCTTCTATATGACTCTATATTAAAAATGATATAGTCTTTAAAAAAAAGTATGACATCTTTAACAGTTCTTTAAATAAAATATAATAAATTTTATACTCTCACCCAAGTAGCTTGAAAAGGATATAACCACTTCATAATGGTGTTTTGGGTTAAAAAACACTCATCCAATTAAATTTTTACAAGTTTTAGTCTAATTTTATAACATTTATAATATTATTATTTACCCTTAATTACTTGATTTACCATTAACCATGTTAATTAATATTACTTAAGTTACTATTAATAATGCCCAAAAAATAAAAGAATCTTATTTAGATTATTTAGACCCACTTATTCTATATATGGAATCTATTTTTTGAAATGTAAAATGCATAAGTTTCGTTAATTAGTTTAAAATTAATCTAGTTGACGGAATGAGAAAATAAGTTTATTAAGTGAAAATGTTCAAAAGATTGAAAGTTTTTTAAATCAAATTTCAATGAATAATTAATTAAAAGAACCTTAATTGGATAAAATGATAAAGGAAAATATTATTATACATTAAAAATGATCAAAAATATAATTTAACACTATAAATTATTTTGATTAAAAAAGTTGATTTCAATTAAAATTTAGTATTTTATTACTATTCATGAAAATGTGAAACTTATCAGAAAAATACCAAAAATTAATCAAAAGTACATTTGTATATTACAAATTAAAATAAGAATTTTATTTTGTCTAATTGAATATATAAAAGTGTCAAAATTCTATTTAAAATATATTTATCACTAAAAGGTGTTAAAATCACCTTTAAATAAATATAGGTTTTAATTCATAAAATTGAGTTGGTTCATGTAAAGACCCGTAAATTTCAAGGAAATTTTTTTTTTTAACTTTCTTTGGAATTTTACAAGAACGTAGCTTCTGACGGCACCTGATTCTGAGGCCCAGTGTGCCCGGAATCACTTTCCGAAGTTTGGCTCAGGTAAGTTCAGTGAACGGACGAGCTGGTTTTTCTAACTTTTGAACCGGTGCCCGGAATCGAATTCTGAGGGAACCAATGGAATCGCAGCGCCGTTATTTGCTTAGAAATGCCTCTTCCGGAGTTGCGTTTGATCGGTTGTGGTTTTTATTTTTTGGGTTTTAAGTTATGAAATAAAATAAAGTTAAACGATAATTTTATTTTTATTTCACTTAAAGCCGCTTAAAGACCACTTTAAGCTGCTTAAGCTCAGTTGAAACGGATAGGGTGAAAATCCAAAATATCCTACCCACTTGGTAGGATATTTGTGAGGTGGGTCCCGCACGAGCCCCACCGTTTCTTTTCTCCTAAGTAACGCAACCGCAAAAACCCATTTTTATGAAAGTCAACTGACGCGTTTTTTTAAATTCTTAATGCACCATTTAATTGGGTGGTTAACTTTTTTAAAATTAATTCTATGAATTAATTTAATCATTTCTTAACCTTTACAAACCGTTGGAGTAATAATAAAATAAGACCAACGCATAGCTTGTTGAGATTGTTCGTTGAGAGGTTTTGACAGAATTTTGTGCCTTCTTTTCCCTCCACGAAGAATGCGAAGAACGCAAAGAACGCCGACACCCTCGGAGATTGACGACGCTTCTTCCGAGATGTTCTTTCCCACAAAAAATCTCTGATCATCAACTGCTTGAGGTAGGAGATTTCGGGTTTCTTTCTAATCTTCTTTGTAGATTTTAAGAACACATGGATTTAATAGATATAATTAAATCTGTTTGTTTTGATCCTCGGAGATTGTCGACGCGACGCCGAGTACCGCGACGACGCGACGCCCTTCCGCGACGTGACAGACCTCTCTTTCTGTGACGATCAATTCTGCGAAGAACGTGCATGCGAAAACTTGACGAGGTAGGGGTTTGAATCTTTTTAAGTTGGTGATTCTTTCCTTCATATATGAAAGATAAATCTAACGGGCATGTTCCAATTTTTATTTAAATTAAAAATTGTGAAGGTTAAACGTTTTACGTTTCGGCCAACTTCTATCGATATAACGGGAGGGGATCGGTCCGCACAAACACGGCTGATACCCCTCCCCCCTTTTCTATTCTTCGTTTTGATTAGCGAAGACGGTAATGCATCGTTGCACCGCGCTTGAGCGAAAGGAGAGGTGAATGATGTGGGCCACGACGAAGAAACATGACGCCGTCGCGCTGCGTCAAGGGTACGAACGAGGCCATGACAGAAGGACGGGGTGTCGTCACGCCGCGCCGGATGAATTTGCAGCCATCCTGGAAGTAGTGGCCGGAAAAACCACCCACCGGAGAATTTCGAAGAAGGCGGCTGGAACTCCGGTCGCCGGCGCCGGAAGGCGCAGGACCGCGGGGTCCCGCGGCGAGAAACCGGTCGGCCCTACGCTGGATGACCGTTACAGGGGAAAAGCTGGGGGGTTACACCCCCCGGGTTGCACACCTGGCGCGGCCCCTTAAAGGGGGCCACCGTTTTTCATAAAGGAGGGGCCACGCCCCTCCCTTGGGCGCGCTCGCGCGGCACGCTGGCCGCGCTGGCCGCGCCGCCGCGTCGCCGCGCTGGCCGCACCGCCTGCTGAGCCGGGCTTCCGGGCCGGGCCAGGTCGTCGGGCCGGGTCGCCGCCCGGTCCGGGTCGACCCGGTTCGGCCGACCCAGGGGGTACTGGGCCGGGCCCAGACCCCCTATTTTCGGACTGAGTTGGTTCAAACGCCCATATCTTGGGCTACGGACCTCCGATTGACGCACCGTCAGTGGCAACGCGATCCTTGGATCGAGACGGTCGTCTCGGTATATCGCACTCAAGGTTTCTAAATACTTGGAGTTCGGCCGGGTTGGTTCGTACACGAAACCAACTGGGCCCTCGGAGCGGAAACGCTCATATCTTGAGCTCCGGACGTCCGATTGACGTGCCGTCAACTTTGGTGGATTCCTCTTAGTGAGATGGATCTTTTGGCTCACTCCGCTCGAGATTTGGACGTAGGTGAAGTATGGTCGGGTTGGTTTTGCCTTAAAATCCAACCGGGCCCCTGGGATGAAAAGGCCAATATCTCTCAGACCAGGCGTCCGATTGACGCGCCGTCTGTTCCATTGAGTTCCTGTTGACGATACGGAACTTTTGGATACATCAAATTCGGAATTCATGTCTATTGATGTATCAGCCTCTCGGCTCATGGAGTGGACCCTCCCAAATGAGCTTGCTGTGTGCGGGAACCCTAGTGCTGGCTGCGACTGCGACGATGAAGAGTGCTGGTCTTGTATCCTATGTGGGTCCCAGCTGTGTTGGTCTTGTATCCTATGTGGGTCCCAGATTAGATGATTCAGTGCTGGTCTTGTATCCTATGTGAGTCCCAGCTGTGCTGGTCTTGTATCCTATGTGGGTCCCAGCTTAGATGATTCAGTGATGGTCTTGTATCCTATGTGGGTCCCAGTATAGATGAAACAATGAAAAGTGATGGTCTTGTATCCTATGTGGGTCCCATCTATGCTGGTCTTGTATCCTATGTGGGTCCCAGCTTAGATGATTCAGTACTGGTCTTGTATCATATGTGGGTCCCAGCATAGATGAATCAATGAAGAGTGCTGGTCTTGTATCCTATGTGGGTCCCAGCTGTGCTGGTCTTGTATCCTATATGGGTCCCAGATTAGATGATTCAGTGCTGGTCTTTTATCCTATGTGGGTCCCAGCATAGATGAATCAATGAAGACAGCTAGTCTTGTATCCTAAGTGGGTCCCAGCTTAGATGATTCAGTATCTATATCTGATCATCCCTTCCACCTTTTCGACGATGTATACCTGTGTGAGTTGAGTCCTGTTTACTCTCCTTTGTGGAATGTGTTGTGCTATCCTGTGTGGATTTACGTTTTGCTTTCCTGTGTGGACTGGGTTGTGCTTGGGCTCGGATGTTGGAGCTGAACGGGAATTGATGACTTAGGTATATGTATGGGCATATACCTAAGTAGTGTCAGATGTTACTTCGTGATTGGATCTTATCCCTTTTTGGTTGATCCTATGTGGATTTCGGGAGACCTTCGGGGGTCTTGGGGTCCCTACTGAGTAGCTTATACTCACCCCTACACGGGCTATGCCCGCACTTCGTTGTGTTGGTTGCAGACGACGGACAGCGCTGATCATGGTCGAGGTTGGCGGAGCAGGACGGTACCTGGAGGTGGACCACTGGGCAGGGTGTACTCGGAGCGGACGGCTGGACCGAGGAACTGTGGAGGCTATCTGTACCCACCCTTCAGGTGGGACTTCCAGTAGCGGCTCGATGTTGCGGCTTTTTCTTTCAGTTGCTGTTTTCCCCTTTCGGTTGTACTTTACAGTTGGGCTTGTATTTCCGGCCCCCTTTACTTTCAGCACAGCTTGTTACAGTTTTTGCATAGTGTTTACTTTTACTTCTGCTTGTACTCTGTGGTGTTTGTTTACTTTATAAAGGCAATGCCTTCCCTGTTTCCGGGATTTACGCATTTGGTGCTAGTCACCAGCCCCTGGCCTATAGAAGGCGGGCTTGGGGTAGTCACGGCACGAGCCCCGAGGACGGGTCGTGATAGTTCATATCTTATGCCTATAAAATCTATTGGAGAATATCCAAAATATTTGATTGAATATATAACATATATATTTCATTAATATAATTCAATAATTGTAATTAATTTAATTTATTAATACAAAATGACTTTGAGAACATAGAAATATTTCCTTTATATTCAATTGGTATATACATTATATTTTAATTAATTGGTAACAAATAAATTCATCTTATATTTTTATAAACAATATATTTTCCTAAGTTGGTTAATGTTATTCATTACCACTAAATTAATGTCTGGTGTTCAAATAAAAATATTGTATATCATGGTTTTTTTAAGCTCAGTGTAGTGTGAAACATAAGCTATCGAAGAAATTGAATTTATCTAAGAAGAAAAATATTGTAAAATATTGGGTTGTTAAGCCTGGTTGCAGCAGATTGGGTTTTCTTTTGAGTTAAATATCACACATTGTGTTGAACCTTCACACTGTGTGACTCAATGTTGGCATCCTGGTGTGTACATTGGGATTACAATGACACTGACACAGCCAAACACATGAAATATATGAGAGCATGGATAGTATACATGGACATGACTTGGAGAGCATGGATAGGCCTCGAGTAGCCAATAAATGTCATATAATACCCATACATGATGTTCAGTAATACATTTCCAAATATTCATATTCTAGTGGGGAAACATCTAGGAAAAGTAGTGGGTACACACACCATGTGGACCCCTTACACACCATGTCCTTCCATCTATAACTTCTACCTCTGATATCTCCTACATTTGGACTCATAATTTGGATTGCAAGTAGACTATCCTTGGTTTTCTTCCATGTAGAGTGTGATTATGGCCTTCATAGTTAATTTTGAGATACAATGTGAGATGTTATGAGAATAGTAGTTATTTAGGAAATGGTCGATGATGGTAGTGAATGTGCATAATCATTATAGGGAGACCAGAGTGGAACTCCCTCGTGGACTTGAGAGTGGCTAGTTTTTCTACCTACTGAGTAGTACCCATAGACAAACAAGGGCATGGGGCCTCTACTTACTGATTGGTACCCCCTTACAGATTAGTTCATGAGTTCATTATCTACCTACTAAGTGGTACCCCCCCACCCACACACACACACACACCTATTGGACTAGGACATGGGTCCTATATCTATATATGAGTGGTACCCCCCTAACAGACTAGGGTGTGAGTCCTCTATCTACCCATTGATTGGTACCCCCTGACAAAATAGTTTGTGGGTCTTTTGTCTATCTATTTAGTGGTACCCCCCTAATAGACTTGGGTTTGGGTCATATGCCTACTAAGTGGTACCCCCTAGAATACTAGGGCATGGGTCCTCTACTTGGAGATTATTCCCCTTTATTTATGTGGCACAGTGGTGAGGTGTAGGTATCCACACAGTTACTTCTTTGGGTGGACATACAAGATGTTGGGCATTGATGATAAATCCCTTGGAACTATTGGTAAAATAATCATAATGGGATGGGATGTGAGATAGAGATCCTCTTTCCCTCTCGTCTGTTTTTTTATGATATATATATATATATATATATATATATATATGTTTTTTATTTTTGTTTCCCTCCTGCTTTGGGTTGAGCTGCTATTAATATCATGTCTCCTATTGATCCCCCACCAGTTTTTGGGGTGTCTTGTAGGGTATGTATATAATCACCCCTATATGGGAATGGTCCGCATGTGTCATTTCATATGTAGATGATAGATAAGTTGGCGATGATTTCATAGGAGCATAGGTATACCCGGGTTTATTGCACTTCATATAGTGGTCGGGGCTTGGAGATCTGGATTCAGGTTCTCTTGGTATTTCTTTACTAGTTTTTTCAGGTTGGGTCATCTTTTCTTATTGGGAGTATATTTTCACTTTTCATGTTAGTTTACTCCATCACACTCTTTTTTATTCCATATAGGTTAATACATACATATTTCTTACTTTAGATATTAATATTTTTATTATTATTCCTCTAAACTTCTACATAGAGATGGTTGGATGCGTTCATACAGGTAATCTAGTCAATGGCCTCCCATTATAGTTATGTCTTTTAGCGCTGGTCGCCAGCCCCTAGCCTATAGAGATGGGCTTGGGGTAGTTGTGAATTGTCCTTCCGTCGTTCAGGCAGACCCCAACGGTTCGGTCGTGAATTGTTTATTCATTAACATTTAAGGTTTTTAATATGGTTGTAGTATATATGTATGTATGTATTCATCTTCATTTTAACATGTATTCATTTTAAATTTTTTTAATAATCTATAGAATTTATAACACTTGTTCATTTTATTAGTATTTTTATAATCTACCGATATTTTAAATATTAAATTTCACTCTTTTTTAACATTTATTCATTTATTATCATTTAATAATATTTATTCACTAATAATGTTACTTATTTTTTACTTTTATTTATAATTTAATCAATTAAAATATTTATTTTTAATATTTTTATAATTTCATCTTTTTAAATTTTATTTATGCATATTTATTCATTAATATTTAAGGTTTTTAATATGGTTATAATGGAAATATTTAATATGTATTCATTTAATTTTATAATATATGTTCATTTTTCGATTTTTTTTAATAATTAATATAATTTATAATACTTGTTAATTTTTTAAAATATTTTTTAATTTTGTACATTTTTAATTATGAAAATTCACTCATTTATAAAATTCATACATTTATGATTATATATTAAATAATAATGTTAATTACTTTTTACCTTTTAAATTATATATTCATTTAAAAAAATTTAAAGTATTTAATATATTTTTTATCAATGATTTACAAAAACAGTTGATAAATATAGGTTTTTTAGCACTAATATATATCCATATTTATTTTTTTATTAATTTTTTTAATTAATAAAACCTATCAAAATTTTAAATATTTTTAAAGTTTATTGATTCAAAATTATTAAATTTAACTCATTTTTTAAAAATTATTTATATAATTATAAATAAATAATTATATATTCAAATAATTAAAAAATCATATTCAATTTACTTATTATATTTATATATTAAAAATATATATATATAATTATATAAATATATTTATAATTATATAAATCTATTTATAATTATATACAAATTACTATAAACATATTTACAAATATATTTATTTATAATTATAATTATAGATATATATCTATAATTATATTTATAAATACTTATTTAAAATTATTTTTTATATTCAAAAATATTTAAATAATTATTTATTTATAATTATATATATTTATTTATTTATTTATATATTTATAAAAACATATTTACAATTCTTTAAATATATTTATAAATATATAATTATTTATTTATAACTATATAAATTTTTATTTTTTTATTATTATATAAAATTAAAAAATTTATTCATATTAGAAATATTATTAAAAATTATTTATATAGCAGTGATAAATATCATCTTTATCAATGATAAAATTTTTATCTAATTAAACTTATGATTATCAATGCTAAAAAAGCGATGCTAAAAATAGGTTTTCCAACATTTTTTTATTTTAACACTGACAAAAACTCTTTTTATCAGCTCTTTTACGGAAGAAATGTTAAAATATTTACAATATTTTAAATTAAACCCTAACATGGAACCCTGTATCTTTCACCATTTAAGCTATTGCAGAACTGATTCTTTTTCATTGTATCCCATCAAACCTCTCAAACGAGTCATCACTTTCAAAACCCAAGGTATGCGAGTTGTGATCTGTTGTTCAATCGCTTGCATTATTTCAAAATTATTAGTTCAACATTTCCTATTTTTAATTTTCTTCAAAGGGTTTAAACATAATGATATTTCTTCACCCTCTCCCTCACCACACACCTGGCCATCTACTTATTTTCTAGTACCAACCCATGCTAAGTCTTTTACCCTATTGACTTATCCTGCACTAGCCTCTCTTTTGTAGTTACCTTGTCCAAAATTGAACAATTCTTTCCCCCACTTCAAATATATTTTTTCATTTTATATTTTATGATTTTTTATACAAAATTAATAAATTTTGAATGTATATATTTCCTTCCATTTAAAATTTAAAATACTCCCCTTCTCACAGGTTCATATATGGTACCACCTTTCTCTACAATCCCCAATACCATGCACCTGAGACCACTACTTTGTATGAATTTAATTAACAATTGAAATTGGATAGTTATTTAAAAATTCAAAAAAAAATTATTTAGAGAGAGATTAATCCAAATAGTTTATAAATTTAAATTTATTTAATATATTTCTATATACTTTAACTACTAATATATCTAGAAAAAAGTTTTACAAAATCATGTAAGAACATATATACTATTAATCATGTTTGTAAATATTTCAATCTATTATATTAATCATATTAACTTAATATATATTAGTTAGTAAATTTAATTATTACACCCATCAAACATTATAAAAAATAATTTTAAATCTCTATTTTCCCAATTTATATAGAGTGCACCTTTAAATTCAATGAAATTTATTTTTTATAATCATGTTGATTGATTTAATAAGAAATCTTCATATCATTATTAAGTAGGTTAATTAATTTTGTTTTTCATTCTTAGTTCCCTAGTTCTGTAAATTTTTACTCATAGTAGTTGTTCCCCATGCTTACCCCTTTAAGGATTCATTCTACATTCATTTCAAAATCGGTTCTAATTAATAAGTGGGTGTTTCTTTTGAGTGATTTCATTCTTTTTCCCCGCTTTCATTCATTCTGACAACCATTTTAAATTTCTCACTCGGGTTATACTAGAAGTATCTTTGGAAAATAATTATATAAAAAACATTCATGGGAAGATTTTAAATTGTGATGTTAAATATTCCAAATCCTAAATGAAATATACAAAATAGAAGATTTTTTTATTAAAATAAGAGGTTGAAATACCAACAACATGAAAAACTAAAATAACCATAGAATTTATCAAATTAATATTAAAAAATAATTATATGATAGAATCACTAATTTATTGAAATAAATGGTCAAAAAATAATAAGTTGAAAGAAGTGTTAAGGTATGGAGTGACTATAATATGAATATACTTTATTATTAAATAATAATCTTCACTCTTCTTATGAGATATATAAAATTTATCAAATTTAAAATTATATCTAATAAAAATGTGAAAGTAAAAAAATAAAGGATCCTAAATGATAATTTATTATAAACTCCTCTATATTGTTATACTCTAACATATATATTTTACAAAAATAATTTAATAGTTATTAAATAAAAAATGGTAAGATTATTGAGATAATGTTAATATTATTGAGGTGAGGAAATACTTATGTCTGTAGAAAAAATATAATCTTGAACAGCACTAGATTAAAATGAGGACTCCCATAACTCTATTTAAATATCCACTCTGATCATCCTTCAATATTTAAATTGGTATCATGGCCACAAATCAAATCATCCATATCTACTTCCATCTTGTTTAAACCTATATCCTAGTTTCTACTCTAACAATTTTCTAGAGTTTATTATCTCTATTGGTTCCACTAAGGTTGAATTTTTTTAGGTGATCCCAAGTATTTGGGATTATAATCAACTCGTTATTTTGAGATTAGGATTTCTATTAATCCCACTAGAACACTTATTTAATTTTTCTTAATTTTATTATTTCATCATTTGATAAAATTTCATTAACTTCATTTTATAATCACCCTATCAATGAAACACCACTTGGTCTACCATGTAACAAGTGAAGAAATGAATAATCATCATCTTCTCAATCTTATTGGACTCCCAACTATAAAGGATATAGAAACTATCATAAAATTACCACCTTTTATCCCTAAACATATCAAATCGAGAACCTATACAAACAACCACATCTTTACCCCATCTTGTTTCTTTTAATATCACCCTTGTGTAAAATAATAACTAGTCAAGAATCATTACCATATAACATTTAAATGTTGGTATCCCCTTATTAGAATTATCTATAACTATCTTCTTTTATTATGGATATCTTATGTGTATTTTTTGATTTTTTATAGAAAATGAGTAATTTATGAACCTAATAGGATAGATATGAATTGAAAATTGATGCACACAAATCATATGAAAAAAGATATGAATATGAAGTTAAAGTGTTCATCAAGTTTCTAATATATAATTCATATGACCATTCTCAAATGATTTTTCCATATTTATGTTTTTGTTATTTAAGAAAAATTAGTTTGAAAGAGTTGTAAGAAAATTTTATTTTTCAAGAAATAGATCAAACAAATAAATATTGGACTAAATATGGGGAAATTAATGTGCATTCTTATTGGGATGATACTATAATTTATGGATCAATTGATATAAATAAAAATGTAA
This sequence comes from Viscum album, assembly GCA_963277665.1. NCBI lineage: Eukaryota > Viridiplantae > Streptophyta > Magnoliopsida > Santalales > Viscaceae > Viscum > Viscum album. The sequence goes on along the minus strand of OY728153.1, from coordinate 1,435,704,457 downwards.
ATCATGATGTAGATCATATGAGAGAAATGAAAATGGAAGATGAAGATACCCTTCATGGTTGTAAAAAAAATTGAGAAGTTAAATAGTTATACTAAGAGACCATTGTATATTTTTTGTACTAAATACACAACATTTTCAGTTGTATTAAAGTTATATAATTTGAATAATGGTTGAAAATGGAGTGACACCAACTTTATAGAACTACTTGGTCGCTTAAATGATATGATACCATAAGAAATTGAGATTCCTTGTTGAATATATGTTGATAAAATAATTCCACTTTAAATAGGAATGTTCTCTAAAATGTGTGTTTTCCAAATGATTGTATATTTTTCATAGGGATCATCAATCAATAATAAAATTCCAAAGGATTGGTACCAATCGATACAAGAAAGATGAATCAAGTACATAAAAATTTGTATGGCACTTTACTATCATTGTATGGTTTAGAAAACTATATAGATGTCAAGAAACTATGAGACTATTGACAAACAACCAAGATATAATAATTGAATATGGGGAATGTCATCACCCATAAGACTCCCCTTAGTGGAATAAAATTGATTATGAGTTTCTTGAATTTCGAAATGAGATGAAAAAATTATGTCTTTTTTTATCTATATATAGAATAAATCCATTTGGTCTACAGAGTAGTACTCATAGTACATGGATGGTTATGTTAGTAAATTATAAATTCCCACCATGGTTATGCATGAAACACAAATACATTATGTTGTATCTACTTATATTGGGACCAAAACAACCATATAATGATATTGATTTCTATTTGGCTCCATTGATAGAATATCTGAAAATGATTTGGTATACTTTTGTTACGATGTATGATTCTCATAAAAGTAAATAATTCACATTGAGTTCCATGTTTTACTGGATGATAAAAGACTTTTTTTATTATGGAAATATTTCAGGCTATATAATTAAAGGAATTTTGGGGTCTCCCATTTGTTATGAACATAGTCAATTCAGTTTAATCAATCCTCAAAGACTATATTTTTAGGCCATCAAATTTTTTTACTTCAATGAAATAAATATTTATATTGCATAATAGAATTGTATTGGAATTATAATCAAGGTACAACACTGTATCCACCAATTGGTGATCAATTTTTTGATAAATTAAAAGATATTTACACTATTTTCAGTACACCATTTTTGAAAAACCTTAAAAAATAATTTTGGAAAAAGAGATCAATTCTTTTTAATCGGTATACTATAATTATTTATACATCAAATAATTTCTTGATTTCATGTATATATAATGAAATTTATTTGATAGTGTTATTAGTACATTAGTAAATGTTCCTGAAAAAATAACAAATGACATCAAGGATAGGTTAGATGTGATTGAAATAATTATAAGGTACGAGTTGGAACTGGTGAAGGGTAAATGGTGAAATTTTCTTCCCCCAGTACCTTACACTCTATTCAGACAATAAAAAAATAATTTTTCATTTTCCTTAATGGTGTAAAAGTTCTAAATTGGTATTCATAAAATATCAATAATGGTGTATCAATGACTAATTTGATGTTACAATGACTAAAATCACATTACTCTCATGTTTTGATGTAATATTTGATTCCCATCTCTTTAAATTTAATTATACCTATAAATGTAGGACATATATTAACCAGACTCAGCTTATTTTTCAAATTCATATGCAGTAAATCTATAGACCCGGTGTAGTTTCCAATCATGAATAAAAAGCTTTCAATTATATTATATGAATTAGATATGTTCTTACCAGCATTATTCTTTGATATAACAGTCCACCTAATTGTTCACTTAGTTAGAGAGTTTCAATTATTTAGTCTTTCCCATTATAAATGGATTTACCCTCATTGAATGATATATGACGGTTTATAAAGTGTATGTCAATAATTAAAGTCATCCAAAGGTTTGTAATAAATAATTATGTATTGTTTAAGAATGTGTTGAATTTTATATTGATTACCTATCAGATGTTGATAGCATCAGTATCCCAAATACTCTTCATATTAGATTCTTTATGAGAAAAGGTATTCTTGTAAGATATTTTATCACAATTAACATCACTTAGAGAGAGAAATATTAACTTTAAATTTTAAATAATATTTAAGATGTTGATCTATATATTAAATCCCATAAATAAATTCTTAAACATTTAAATCCATCAACGGATGAATTATGGATATCAAATACACATAATCAATAGTTTATAGGATGATTCTAATATCATATTTATAAGGAATTATATAAAAAAATTAATTAATTTATTTTATGAATTTAATGGATATACAAGAGACCAAATACAAATATTATAGCTTATAATTTGTTTAATTAATGATTACATGTTCTATAAAAAAAATATGAATAGATTATAATGAAAAAAATAGAGTTATGATTATGGAAGAAGTTATTAGAATATCTAGTTCCAAGGATATAAATACAATTTATGTAAATATTTCATATTTCATCATCATTGAACATGTATACAAGTTAGATTGTACAATATTTTAAGTGCCAATTTTTCATTGCAAATGGGTTGATAATAGTAGAATTGTAAAAGTTGATGAAACGGTCTTCATGAAGGTGAATTCAAGTGTAGAAGGGTATAAGGATGAGGCATTCATAATGGAATCACAAGTAGTATAGTTATTTTATGTCTTAGATATAAAAAATAAGAATTAGATAATTGTCAGGCTGGTGACTAAAACAACTATAGGGTCAGATGAAAATTCAATTGAGGATGACTCTTTCATTGGGAGGTCACAATCATTTCATGAAAGTATAAATTTATAAAATGTCTTGTGTGTTAGAGGGGGAAAATGGGGGTATTTGGATTCTAGATAGAGGATAAAAATCCCTTCAACCTTTATTGAAAATAAAATGAGTTCAATAAGTAGTTTAAAGTGTTTTTTAATATACTATTCTTTTCTTCATAATATTATGTGTTCAAAAATATATTTATGTAATCTAAATTAAATGTTTTATACACATTCATAAAATGACTTCTATGAATGATTATGTTACCAATATCAGTTAATAATATATGGTTAATGCTAAAACCACAGAACTATTAGGGGATCAACAACATGTTGATGAAAAAAAGAACTACATAGAATCGCTATATTGACCAAATTATAAAGGAAAAAATAAAGGGTATAAAATTTGATATTATATAGAATCAACATGACCAACCTATTGACCCCAAAAATTCAATATTCATTAGTTATGTGGGTTCAAAATGAGGATGAATATTCCAATTGATATAGATTCATAGAGCCATATCCAGTCGGTAATAAAGGAAACACTTTTGGAAGATATTAATGTGATGTTACAATGTAATTTATCTATTTTTTTGAAAAATAATATAATAAAACATTTATTTAATTTTAATTATCCCTTGCACAGTTTATTTATTTTATATGTTTGTTGTAACACCTTGAGTTTTTTTGAAATATTTTTTTCAATTAAATTTATTCATTTCGATATTTTGAATTACACACAACACTAGGTTTATCTTGAATTACACACAACAATAAGTTTATATTTTTTTTACACAGAATAATGATTTTATCCTGTATTTCACACAAAATAAATTTTAGGTTGTGTTACACACAAAATCTTGTTTAGCTTACGTTACAAGCAACATCGGGTTTAAACGAAACGTTTAATCTTATTAAAATAAAATTATATAAAAATTCCTACATTACCATTGGAAAGGTGGGTATGAATATGATTAATTAAATAATGTAAATAGGTGTTTACAAAAGTATATGAAATGAATTATTTTATGATTAATTAATTAAAAATTAAAACAAAAACTATTTTGAAGTAAATAAAATCTTTTTCTGAAAAACTACTTTTATGTGAATAATTACATTTTACAAAAATAAATTAAACAAAAATATTAGTGAATGATTTTAAGTAAAGGTATATATTAAATATTAAATTAAATATTTATTATTTATATTTTTTTCAAGATAATATATAAGAATAAATCCAATTTTATACTTAAAAACTATATTTTTCTAAAAAGTGTTTTTGTCGAGTTTTTTTAGCGTGCCTATTTTAAAACTATTTTTTGGATCTTTTAGAAAGTTTATTTAAAAAAACTAATTTCATTTTATAAATCATAATATTATAATTAACTTAGTTTTAATTTTTTATAATTTTTTGAAAAGATTAATTTGTTGATAAATAGAGAAAAATAATGAATTTTAATTGAAAATTGTCTTTTTGTTTAATTTATTTATAATGTAAAATTATATTTTATGTTGGATTTGAAGTAATATTAGTTGAATTATATATATATATATATATATATTAATCTAGTTTAGTTAATTTTAATCAATTTCATATTAAAATTACATATAGAAACTCTGTACACTTTTGAACATTTTTACTTTAAAAAATTTCTTTCTTGTCAAGTTTGTGGGAATATTTTAAAATAAAATTCTATTATTATGTGAATTGAATTTATAAAAATATATTAAATATTTTAAATTATAATAATTCATATTATCTAATAATTTCAACTTTATTTTTTACCATAATGAATACTAAAAATAGTAAAAATTATTTACCGTGATTAAGGTAAAATGGGTTTACTCTGTGGTTAAACTAAGAATATAAGGGTTAAAATAACTTAACACCCTATCAATTTATTATTTTGATAACCATATTTATATCTTATACTTCCAAATTTAGAATCTATATTAATTTGGATTATTTTTTCTTATGAAAAAATTTATAATTTTGGATCCTTTCTGGAAATTTCCATTTAATTTCAAAGGAGGTCTGCTTTCACTAATTATAAAATGGTACTCCCTATTCTTACTTCTTCAAACCCCAAAACCCATGTTTTCTCAACAAAAAACTAAAAAAATATCTCCCTTAAATCCTTAGTTACCTTATATAAATATTTGTACTCCCAAAATATCATCCTTAGTGTCATTAATAGGATATCCAAAGTAGGTTTCTCTTAGATATTATAATTATCTTAACAGGCTATTCATTTTCGTTCTTCTTTTTAACATTAAATTATGTATTAAAACATCAATATAATAACACTAATATATCCCATATAAATATATGTTATTATGATCATGTCATAAAATTTATCCATCTTGAATTTTGTAAAATCTTTTACAAAATCATCGTTCATGTGTACGGCAGACTACCGCCTCATGAACTGATGTCATTCATTTTTAACATTAACACCTATCACAGTTAGAAAAAATGATTAATTTATTGTTTATATATGATATTTAATATATAATTATTCTTTTTAAATTATTATATCACACAATCCTTCATGATTTACATTTTGTGGTAATATAATAACGTCGCTCGTGTGTACGATAGACTACTGCCTCACGAAATGATGTGATTCATTACAAAATTACATTGATGGTGTTCAGGATTATTTTAATAAAAATATGTGATATTTATGACATAAAAATTATTTTTTAATAGTAATATCTAATTTACCTTTCTTTCTTTTAAACCAATAAGAAAATGGAATAAATGTCCATGTGTACGTACGGCGTGTCATCTCTATAAAAGGTGTATATCATTTTATATCAATAAATTTTATAGATTACTATAAATACATATATAATGAGTATGTATTATATTTATTTTATGATTAAAATTCTATATATGATGAAATCGTTATTAAAGTAAATAATAATTCACATTTAAAGAATAATTTTTATATAATATATATCATATATATTCATTAAAAAATGAATCATATCGCTTTATGGAGTTGGAATCCCTCACATACGCATGAGCTGACTTATCATCTTCCAACGAATCTAAAGGTAAAAAGGTAGATATTATATTATATTTATATGATAATAATATTCTCAAATATATCATATATAAAATTTAAACCCATTATATTAACCATAAATGAAATATGATGATGAAAAAATGTTTTGTATCTCTATATAGAGGTATTATGTATCATGCCATGATTTTAAATTATGTCTATTTTAAAAAAAATCTCATTAATAACTTACATTGAATGCAACACCTATCTTAAACGAATAATGAAATATTATTATGAGATCTATATAACCTAGAAATTAAATTGGGGGGAGTGAATAGGATTAAATATATTATAAAATATATATTAATGTAATATTCTATTAAATTTTATTTATTCTTTGGAAATAAACTCATAAGTTTCAGTAAAGTCGTTTTATTTTTCAAATATATTTTTTCTTCAAAAATAAATTTTTATTGCTTTTTCTATTAAAACATAAATAAATTTAATTTTTTTAAACTTTTATAAAATTGGTTTTATAAAATTAAATTCAATATTCAATCCAACATAAGAAAATTATCTTATGGTTAATTTTTTGAATTTTTCTAAAAAGATTGATTTTCTAGTGAATAGTGGAAAATACTAATTTCTATAAAACTGCCAATTTATTTATATTAAAACTACCTTTATAATTTGAATTTTATATAAAATTAACTTAATTAATATTTATTTAGATGTAATATAATTAAATAAATTTTAATCATCATTATACCTTATGTTGGTATAAGTACATTTTTGGGTTTAAAATGCATTTTTCTAGAAAACTATTTTTATTTCATTTTATAGAATTAATTTTAAATTAAATTATGCAAATATTTTATTTTTAATTTTGAAAATTGATGTCATATTTTCATTCATAATGACCAAATTTAGTAAACATGTCCCTTTTTATTTCCAATATGAATAGTAACCTTGAAAAAAAATACCACGGTAAAGGGTAATTCGGGTAATATAGGTTAAAAATAAAATAAAATAGACTAGAAAATGACCCTAAAACTTTGAAAAAAACTAATTTAATGTGTTGTTTTATTCCATAATAATTCAAGCTTCATATATATGAGATTTTTTTGTTGTACCTCTCGAACCCCTCGTGGTTTGATTTTCATGATCACAATCACTCACTTTTTTATCTAATCCTCTTTCAAGTGTTTTTGAATGATAGGAATCATTTCAGGTTACCAAAGAATTGGGCCAAGCAAGCTGAAGCCAAGAAAGGAGCAAAGTGCACTGTTTTCATGTGCACCGGCCAACCGGTGGCTTAGCACCGGCCAGCCGGTAGTGCCTGGGCAGAGAGTCTCCTCACTGTCCAGAGCACCGGCCAACCGGTGGATCAGCACCGGCCAGCCGGTGGAGCCCAGACAGAATGGCAAGCTACTGTCTTGCCACAGGCCAACCGGTGGTCTCCTCACCGGTCAGCCGGTGGAGCCTGGACAGAAGCATCCACCCATCTCCAAGGCACCGGCCAACCAGTGGCCCTGTACCGGTCAGCCGGTGGAGGCAGTCAAACTAGCCGTTGGGCTTTTGACCAGCCTGTCCACTTGGCCTCCAACGGCTCCGAAAGCCTCTCCAATGGCTCCAAAGGCCTCTAACAGCCATATGAGGGTTCCCCCTCTCTAAATAAAGGACCTTGAAGCCCCGGAACCGAAGACACATGTACGGAAGCCCACGGGACATATTTAACATCATTTGGCGAACGTCCGGCGGACTTCCTCCAAGGAACCCCAACTGCTCCAATCCAATTCCACATTCAAGGAGCACCACCATAGAATCTTGGGAGTGCACGTCTTCAACTCCAATCATCCATTGGCGCCCAAGGCTTCTCCCCAATTACGGTTTTTCTTATTTTATTCATTTTGAGCATCAAATTGAGTTTTTGCCTACAAACCCCCATCTCTTTCATTCCTCTCTTTATTTGGGTTTTCACACCACCTTTAAGGTGTGAAGAGGTTAGTCAAGCCTTTCCTTTTAAAAGGCTTGAGTCAAAGGTGAGCTAGCCTTCACCCGTAAAAAGGCTAGTGGGTTTCTTGCTCAAACCATTAAAAAGCAAGCTGTAATAGGTGAGCTAGCCTTCACCTGTAAAAAGGCTAGTGGGTTTCTTGCTACAACCATTGAAAAGCAAGCGGTAGTAAATCTCTCAACGGTTGAGTTGGGAGCGGAGACGTAGGCCGGGTTTTAGGCCGAACTCCGTTATCAATTCTTGTGTCTTGCCTCTTTATTTCCGCTGCACTTTCACTTTGTTTTTAATTTGTTAATTAATTTTTAAAAGGCAATTCACCCCCCCTCTTGCCATCACTTCCTTTCTTCTCCGCCCATCAATTGCTATCAGAGGAAAATTTGAGTAATACCTTAACCGGTTTCAAATTCAAGATCTTTTGTGATGGCCTCAACCTCTTTCGCCCCCGAAGGCTTTTCTTTGGGTCGTGCTCCATTTTTTGATGGAACCGACTATACCTATTGGAAAACCCGCATGACCACTTTTCTTAGAAGTATAGGTTATCCCATTTATAAAATTGTCATGTATGGTTATTCTCTTTATTCTCCCGATGAATCCAAATGGACTCAAGCCGATATTAAAAATTTCGAGCTTGATGGCAAATCCATGAACGCTCTACATTGCGGCCTTGATCGTAATGAGTTCAATCGAGTTTCCACATGCACCTCATCATATGAAATCTGGAAACTATTGGAGGTTACCCATGAGGGGACCAACAAAGTCAAGGATACTCGATTGGATATGTACCGTCAAGATTTCGAGTCTTTTACCATGCATCCATCTGAAAATATTACTGATATGTTTACTCGTTTTACTGATGTTTGCAATGGGAGAAAGTCCCTTGGTGATGATGTTTCTGCAGAAACAATGGTCAAGAAGATCCTATGGATCCTTCCAAGATCATGGGCACCGAAAGTCACGGAAATCCAAGAAGCAAAAGACATCAAGAACATGCCGGTCGAAGAGCTCATCGGATCCCTCATGACCTATGAGATCACCATGAGGAGGCAAGCTGAAAAGGAAGGAAAACTGATCAAAGTTCCAAAGAACATCGCCTTCAAGGTTCAAAAAGAAGAAAGCTCCTCCTCCTCATCATCTTCCTCTTCAAGCAGCGATTCCGAAATGGAGAACCTTGCCCGCAAGATGCACAAGTTCATGAAGAAGCACAAAAAGAAGAAATCCCGCAAGGCTCAACCCAACGAAAAATCCGAGCCCAAGGTAACATGTTACGGGTGCGACGAGAAAGGCCATTACAAGCCCGATTGCCCACTCAACAAGAAAAAGGCCAAGCAAAAGGAAAAGAAGAAGGCTTTAAAGGCCACATGGAGTGATAGCTCCACATCCTCCTCCTCCTCCTCGAGCGATAACGGTAAAAAATGCCTAATGGAATTCCATGAGGTAACATCTTCCGACTCCTCATCCTCTTGTTCTACAAATTCTTTCAATCATCTTTCCTATGAGGATCTCCAACATGCGAGAGATCAATTGGAGGAAGGTTTTCACGAACTTTCTTCCAAATTTGTTGCTTTAAAAAAGAATTTCAAAAAACTCTCTTCCGAAAAGGAACAACTTCTCAAAGAGAAGGAAGAGTTGACCCTCAAAATCCAAAACCTTCCCGATGTTGATTCCATGGAATCAACTATCAAATATTTAAGGGAATCCTTAGCTAAGTTCACCCAAGGGGAACAAAATTTGACCAAACTCCTAGGTTCCCAACGTATATCTAGAACCACCGAAGGGCTTGGCTATTCCAAGCAAGCTTCCTCCTCCCATGCACCCACTATTTTTGTTAGGGGGAGCTCCCAATTTAAATTTTGTAATTATTGCAAAAAACCCGGGCACTTAATTTATGAGTGCAATTGTAAAAATGCCTGGTATGGTAGGCCCAAAACGTTTTTCTTAAATGATGAATTTCAAAGGAGAAGACCCGCAACTAGACAAGTATGGATTGAAAAATCCCTTTTAGCGAGTCTCACCGGACCGAAATTTGTCTCGGTTTCAAACTATTCTCCCCGGTGATTTGTTGTTTTTATTTAGGGGGAGTTAGGATTGTTTAAGCTTTTTTTTCGTCTTTCAATTCAAAACTTTCAATTCAAAATTTTCAACTTTCAATTCAAAACTTTCAATTCAAAATTCTTTGATTCAAAACTTTCAATTCAAATTTCAAAAATTTCAATTAATTTAAAAATCTCTATCTTGTTTTTCAAACCTTTCCCTCAATCAAGTTTTATGCCCCATGCTATTTTGATAATCACAAAGGGGGAGAAATTCTTGGTTGATTGGGGGAAAAATCTTTTAAAGCATGACTTTCATTTCATTTTTACATTGTTTGTTTTGGTGATTGTGATCATCAAAATAGGGGGAGATTGTTGTACCTCTCGAACCCCACGTGGTTTGATTTTCATGATCAAAATCACTCACTTTTTTATCTAATCCTCTTTCAAGTGTTTTTGGATGATAGGAATCACTTCAGGTTACCAAAGAATTGGGCCAAGCAAGCTGAAGCCAAGAAAGGAGCAAAGTGCACTGTTTTCATGTGCACCGGCCAACCGGTGGCTTAGCACCGGCCAGCCGGTAGTGCCTGGGCAGAGAGTCTCCTCACTGTCCAGAGCACCGGCCAACCGGTGGATCAGCACCGGCCAGCCGGTGGAGCCCAGACAGAATGGCAAGCTACTGTCTTGCCACCGGCCAACCGGTGGTCTCCTCACCGGTCAGCCGGTGGAGCCTGGACAGAAGCATCCACCCATCTCCAAGGCACCGGCCAACCGGTGGCCCTGTACCGGTCAGCCGGTGGAGGCAGTCAAACTAGTCGTTGGGCTTTTGACCATCCTGTCCACTTGGCCTCCAACGGCTCCGAAAGCCTCTCCAACGGCTCCAAAGGCCTCTAACGGCCATATGAGGGTTCCCCCTCTATAAATAAAGTACCTTGAAGCCCCGGAACCGAAGACACATGTACGGAAGCCCACGGGACATATTTAACATCATTTGGCGAACCTCTGGCGGACTTCCTCCAAGGAACCCCAACTACTCCAATCCAATTCCACATTCAAGGAGCACCACCATAGAAGCTTGGGAGTGCACGTCTTCAACTCCAATCATCCATTGGCGCCCAAGGCTTCTCCCCAATTACGGTTTTTCTTGTTTTATTCATTTTGAGCATCAAATTGGGTTTGTTCCTACAAACCCCCATCTCTTTCATTCCTCTCTTTATTTGGGTTTTCACACCACCTTTAAGGTGTGAAGAGGTTAGTCAAGCCTTTCCTTTTAAAAGGCTTGAGTCAAAGGTGAGCTAGCCTTCACCCGTAAAAAGGCTAGTGGGTTTCTTGCTCAAACCATTAAAAAGCAAGCTGTAATAGGTGAGCTAGCCTTCACCTATAAAAAGGCTAGTGTGTTTCTTGCTACAACCATTGAAAAGCAAGCGGTAGTAAATCTCTCAACGGTTGAGTTGGGAGTGGAGACGTAGGCCGGGTTTTAGGCCGAACTCCGTTATCAATTCTTGTGTCTTGCCTCTTTATTTCCGCTGCACTTTCACTTTGTTTTTAATTTGTTAATTAATTTTTAAAAGGCAATTCACCCCCCCTCTTGCCATCACTTCCTTTCTCCTCCACCCATCATTTTTTCCTTTAATAAGTGATTATGACCCCTATAATATATTATCTAAAGTAAAGTAAAAGATGTCACATTCATGATTTTAATAACTATAAAATTTCTAATATGGTGATATCTAGAATATATATTTGATTATAAATATTATTTTTAAATTAAAATTAACTATCTTCATCATGGTAATTTATTCTTTATTTTTAGTGAAAAAATAATTACCTTAAATTATTGCACAACACTGATGTAGTAATTATATTATTAATATAAATGTATAATAAACATAATTTTATATAATTAATACCATAAATGAATTTTATAGATTAACATGACATATTATTCTTGTTTTAAAATATTTGGTTCTAATTTATCTTCTTATATTGATATTTTTTAAAATCAAAGAAATGAATAGTGTCAAAATTGACATTAATGGTATTTTAAACTAAATAATATTTTATTAAATGATATGATATTCCTAAAAATATTAAATTAATTAAATTGATTAGGATATTATTTAAAATATCATCCAATATCCAATTATTGGTCTTTTAAGATTTTATGGTAATAATATTGACCCTTAAAGAGTAAAATACATGTTGCCACGGTAAGAGTTAAAGGGGTTAAATAAGAGTTAAAACTAAATGATAAATGTAATAATTTCCCTAAACATTTATAAGAATTATTTTATGAGATTATTTTGACTCATAATCATATTATATTCAAATTAAATAACATTGGATAAATTTTAAAATGAAAATTAATTTATTTTAGTCTAATATTTTGAGGGTTTCCAAAAGTGCCCCTCACTTCAATTATAAAGGGAACCCCTTCCTTCACATATTTACACCACATTGAGAAATATCGGTCAACGAAATCATTCCCATATTAGATAAAAACATTCTTATACAAGTTATGTAGGTTCTAGTCCATCTAGAAGACAAACCCTAGATCCCTTAAGAAGATGTCTAAAGAAAACCCACTAAAGAAAAGGAAATCATCTTTACCAACTCTTTCAAGTTTATTTATTCTTATACTTCTTAATAATGTGTTGTTTACATTTTAAAGTAATAATTAAATGATTATAAATATTATTATATGTTACTATGATTGTGGTATAACCATATTCCATCTTTTATCAATCCTATGAAAAACAAAAGGATTGTGCATGCGTACATACGACTTACCATCTCCGCGTCATGGTGTAATTCTTTTTCATCACAACTTTACTAGGATAGTAATAATGATGTAAATAAAGGTTATATGTGGTAATTAAGGCACGGTATTTATTTTTGAAAATGAATATATCATCTATTTCCCTACCCACTCAAAATTAAGGGAATTATATCATGCTCGTGCATACGTACGTCATACCATCTCCACAACGCAATGTGATTAATTTAACATATGAAACATTCAAGAATGGTTCTAATAAAATATCTATTGATTAAATATGATATTTAAAACATTATAGAGATAATTTATATATATAATATGCAATATAACTAATAATTTCAGGAAAAAACTTGCATAATAATACAACAAAATGAATACTCGAAAATCGTGAAAGTAATGAAATATCATTAATGAATGTGTGGTAGGATGTTATAAAAGGATCATATAATATGTTATAAATATAAATTAGGATCTTTAGTATATAAATAAAATTTTTAAAACTGTTATATTTAATTTTTGATCAGATTTTAAGTAAGTCTTACCTAAGGTTAGGGATTTTCGTCTAACTTTTATTTCTTTAGGACATGTGCTTTATTCACCGCTAATTTATTTTAGGTGGTGTATATAAATCCCCCTTGAAATGTTAAATCATGAATTTAATTATTCTAATAATATTAATGTTTTTATATTTTATTCATTTTTTGGGATTATGATTAATAAGATACCCAAGTAGTAAGGGATTATGTCATAATATCATCATTATTCAGGATTATTTATTTTTTTGTATCAGGTGAAGAATATTTCTATTCCATGTCCATGTTTTATAAAAAAAATTTCAAAAAATTGTTTTAATATTCCAAAATAATTTTTAATGTAATTTTTATCCCTTTTTACTTTTCAAAAAAAAATTAAAATAAATCTTTCTGTCATTTTCCAAATGAGGTACACTGAATTTTCTAACAAAAAACTGAAAAATAATATTTTTTTAACATATATAAAATTAATGTAATTTCATATTGTAATTTTTTCTTAAGTATTTGAAGATTAATTTACAATTTTACATGGTTATTTTTGGAAAAAAATATTTCTTTATTACGTGCACTATTTATAGATTTTAAAAAGATATATTTTCAAAGTAAAATGGAATTTTCCTCAAGAAATAATACAGTAATATCTAAATAGTATTTTCATCTATGTTAACATCCTTTTTTATTATTATATTTATGAATTACTCTATTGATATCATTAATCATATTTATTTGGGATGGTTTATGATTAGTTTGGCTAGGGAAGTATTGATATTCTGTGTGACTAGTTCTTATAATAAAGATAGATATTGATTTTGTTATGGCATGTCGATTCAATTCTATTATTTATTCATATGAGTAATGAAATAGATGTAGTACATGATGGGTGGGGTCCACTATATCCCTTTGATGCATCAGTAGGTATCACGAGACAAAATATATTGGGTTTTGGCCTAGAAATTACCCATTAATTAGATTCTTGAAAATAATCCATGAAGATATTAGATTCTTGGCATAATTCCTCCATGGAATTATATTCTTGGAATGAATCCCCAATGGTAAGTTTCAAATGTACAGAATTATGAATTATATCATTATGATTTTATTTATTTATTTTTCATGAGATTATTTCAATATTTATAATATCCATGGTTATGTTTCATGCTCATGTGATTATTTATATGGAATTATTTGATCATCATTTATTACATCCATATTATTCTCAAGTTATTGATTAAATTTCATGTGTGTTTATTTATTTACCTTTCTATGATGATTAAAATAATTGATTAATAAAAGATTCCTATGTACATAGCCCTTAATGAGAATTTGATCCCATCCCATTATTATGTTTTACTTTTCCACAAGATACCAAGAATTATTTTATAATTGATATTCAGGGTTAAGATAAAGATAATAATGGTATTCTCTAAGAAATTACTTTGTTTATTTTATGTTTGAAATGTAATGTAAATTTCAAGTATGTATGTAGTCTTACAAGACTACAAAACTATTATATCCTTTGTTATGTGATTCCTTGTATCTTATTCCAACCTAATAAAGTAAGAAACCATCTTTGGTCTACTGGGGTCAGGATCTTTAAATGAATTTCCACATGCATGAATGAGCGATACTTTCACTTTCTATTTGAAGTAAATGAGAATGGATTATAGTTGTTATATAATCATAATAAAAATTCAGTATATTTATGAAACTTTTGTTTTAATTTTATGATGTATACCATTGATTTATAAGTGGTAAAATAAGTACTGAATAGAAAATGCTCGATTAAGAGTTATATATCCTTATTTAGAAATATTCTTTGGCTTAAACATTAATCCTTGAAATGGTGGTATTTTAGAAATACCAAAATCTATATGATGTGGAGAAGGAATATAGTGAGGTATTATAGTAGGTGTTTTCATACCTCTAATAGTCAAAGTGGTGTAAAGAAAAGTGAGAAAGGGTTTCCTTTTGTAAGGGAGGGAAAGGATATACTTGGAATTACTAAAATGATTAAAATATAATTAATTCATTCTCAATAAACAAGCTCCAAAATGGATTGATATTTGAAGAAAAGTATGTTAAGGTCAAAATATCGTTATCTAATAAAATTTATACAGGTTTTGGTTTCATTCAAAACCTTTTCTTTTGGTTTAATCCCATGGCTAATCAATTTTAATCATAACCATGGTAATGACATTATAATATTAAAGGGTTATAATTTTACTTATAAGTTAAAAATTGGATCATAAATGACCAAGGGATAAAATTTTAGACCATTTATCTTCTTACATGTCCTCTTTTAGGATTTTTATATTTTTTAATTAATTTAATAAAATATTATTTAACATAAAATATCATTAATTTAATTTTTGACACTATTCATTTTATTTGAATTTAAAGGTAACATTACAAAAAAATAATTTTAATATAAAAATTTCAAACATTATTGATATATTATATTACTTTTAAAAAAATTGACATAATAATTCATCAAAATTCTATTACTTTTAATATTTTTAATATAATTTATTTTATTTTTTTATTAATTGAATAAATGTTTTTTCAGTGTTCCATAAGAATTTAAAGTATTCCTAAAATAACTAAAAATTTAAAAAATAAATTACCATGATAAAAAAATTAATTATTCTTTCACGAAAAAAAATTAATTGAACTGGTCTTTCTTTTATACTTATGTAAAAAAATAAGGATTTTAAAAACTAGAGAGTGTACTTTTTTATTTATTAATTTCTTATATTAATATAGAGGTCATAATCAAAGAAAAATGGTACCAAGTGGCTATATATTCTATACTTTTATTGACGTGGAATAACTCTAACCATCATATAAGATAAAGGAAAGTGTTGGGTAAATTTAAAATCCTTATCCCAATGTTTTAACCTTATTTTACCATTTTTCCCTTATATAGGTGACAAACATTTACCAAGGATAATATTCATAATGAAAAAAAGATGTATTTTCAAAAAAATTACATCCTAATTGAAAATATAGAATCCATTTTTAGTTAGAAAATTTCTATAAGTGGAAAATCATTTTAAAATAAGTGCACAAAATATGATGAAAACCATTTTTAATACCTTTTTAACCATAAAACTAGATTTACTTTTATATCATTCCTACAAAAAACATTAGATAAATATTAAAAAAATATTTAATGTATTATATATACATTTAATTTAAATCATTCACCTATAGTGATTAATTCAATTTATTAATATACATTGTGTACATAAAAATAGTTTTTCAAAAAAACATTCCTTTTACTTTTGAATTATTTTTATTTTATTTTCTAATGAATTGATAACTAATGAATTCAATATATATAAGTGTAAACCATAAATTTTTATAATATATTTAGTTATATTCATACCCACAAATCCAATGGATAGAAGATAATGATATGTTATATTATTGTTCATTTATATTCAAGGCTCTGTGTATTACAAACTATTGAAGAAATTAAATTTATATAAAAATACATATAAAATATTAGGGTGTTATAAAAACATTCCTTATAAAATGTTAAGTAATATAGGAGTAAAGGGTATTGATAGTGTTTATGGATACTTTTTATTTGTTTTTATGTTATATAAATTATTTTCATGGAGTTAGTGGAGGTGATATAGTGTGTTATTGGTGTGATTTATTCAATGTAGTAATTGTGTTGGTGTTTTATAGTTTAAAAACGATATAGTAGTAATTGATATAATAAATAAGAAAGAGAATAATGATTGTGGGATGGGAATTGGTTATTATATTATTAGTGATTTGTTAAAATTAATAAATTAAATTGCTAACTAATTTTATGTGGTAATTAATATATCATGTTGAATGGGAGGTGGTTATTTAAAGTTATAGTAGTAAGCGGTTAACATTGAAAACAATTATAATATATAAAGGAAAGTTTAATATCTAAGTGTAAATTAAATATGATATTAAATGAATATATGATTACATGGTGTTGTTCTTTTGTATTCAGTAATTTATTATAAAATGATATATATAATAAAATATCAAATTGGGTAAATTTTTGTGGTTATTACATAGTTTCGAGTTTTTTTTTTGGTTTATAAATATGGAAGAAGGTGTTGTGGTATTATACATGTGATGTTATTATGTTGTTTAGTTATGGTATTTCTTATATATGACCACATGAGTTAGATAACCTTACTAATTCCAATATTAGGTTTTGGATTATAAGTATTCTCCTAACATTATGGATGTAGGTGATACAAATGGGAAACTAGTAGCCTTACCTGATTTCTCTTCCAAGCATTGTATATGTGTTCAAAACATTAATGGGATGAATAGAATGAAGTTTATTTCCTACATGATACTTATCTTCCATGTTGTGGTGATGTTTTGGTGATATAGTGATGTGGTAGTGATGATGTGGTGATTTTTCCATATGGTAATGGAATGCATTATTCTTATGAAATGTGATATGTGGATATAGATATGTGTAAATGTTCTTGATGTGGTTATGTTTTTCTTTTGTGTGAATATTTATGGGATGGTTGCACTCAAACATATGTTGTTACAGAATAAAAGAAACTAGTTCAGTGGGGAATCTAGTGTGGGATACCTTATGATATATAAATATATATATATATTAGCACCCAAAATATTTCAAAATTGAAACTTAAATTATTTTTCAATTTTTAAGGTCAAATCATTTAAAAATGTTAAAATAGTGAATTTACAAAATCATATGACCTTGGAAAATTTTTTGGATTGTTATGATGAACTTGGAATGTGGTATTTAACTTTCATATGATTTTTTGTAAGATTCTGTGCTAGTTGAATTTTAAGGTATAATTGGTATTTATCAAATAAATAGATATTTATCCTTTGAACATTGAATTTAATATCTATGAAACCGTGGTTGTGTTTGGAATTGGGTTATTTTCCTATGATATATATAAATTATATGTTTAGTTGTTGATCTATAAATTGAACATCACTAATCACTCAAATAATAATAAATTAATATTGTTATCTATAGAATAATGAGGTAATGTTATCTTGATCCATTTAGAGTGACTTGACATGTACATGGAAGTGTACAATTAAGGTGATTAGTTAGATATTGTATGGTGGATGTTTTAAATTAGTTAACTAAGGTTTAATGGGTAATTTTAAATTGAAAATTTAGTAGGGATATTAATGGGCAGTTAATAATGTTTTTAATAGTGGAATTATAGTGGTACATTATGAGACTAATTACAACACAATTATCCTTATTCCTTAGTTATTCTGATAGTAATATCTCTATCCTTACATAAAAAAATATTCTTTGTTTTACTCACATTCTTCACAGTGGTGGTAATGGTGATGAATGAGGATTGTGATGTGATCAACGAATCTTCAATGTTTACACCTTTAAGATAAGAATTTTCATCTTTTTTCTAGCCTCAAACATTGTGTTTCTTTGAGTTATTCTTCTTAAATTGGTAATTTTGTGACCCATACCACCATGGTCTGACTCTTGACTACCCTAATCCCACATCCAATGGGCCAGAAGTTGGTGACCATCACTGAGTAGTCATATCCTAGAAATGTGAGGCATTAGCCTATTGTACTTGTATAAATGAACACATATCTAATCCGACATAATGTTTAAATATAAACCAACTAAAACCAATGCATTCATACATTTATAATCCCATAATCATAGTATAATAGTAAAGGAAAGAAAGAGAAAAAGGGTCCAAACACAATCCTAACTAGAAACTATAGAGAGTATAACCTACTCTAAGGGAGAGGACTACAATTAAATTCAAGCACCCAAAAAACACCTCAGTATTTCAATCTTAGGATATGCTTCTATTGTGACTTAGGATTAATATACATGGATATTACATCAATTTAGTTGAATATTTATCACATTATAAAAATATATGCTTGAGGACCATAATAGTTTAGTGTCTTTGGAAACATAGAAACATAATCTTCTAACTTGGTGAAACATCTTCAATATATCACTTAAATATATTACTATTTTAGTTCTCATAATTAAAACCTTTCGTCATAAGATAGGGAAATGAAACATAATAAATGGGTGATCTTAGATGCTCAATAAGGGTAAGAAAGGGATATATATAAGAATAACATGAGAATAAGGGTATGAGAACAAGATAATAACATTAAAAGATCATACCATGCATATCAAAGATCATAATCAATAGTTATGTCGTAAATATTATAAGTTAATAAGATATAAATCATAAGGGAACCAAGATCATGATCAATGGGAGTATAATAGAGAAATAAGACAAGGAATTGTGTAATAGACATAAGCATAGAAAATATTATGTCAATTATACCTACCAAGAGCTTTATAACAAGTTAGGCTTTGGATAATCACTCTTATACCTACTTTGGGCTTCATATTCCCTCCCATGTACCCTCTAGTTTTTTGCTTGGGATGACCACTCATGTACAATCTTATTTCAATATTGGGATGACCTCCCATCTTCCCTCTTGTTTTGGTCTTGGTGTTCCCTCCTATGTACCCTCTTGTTTTGGGCTTGGGATACCCTCATGTGTACCCTCTTTTTTCATTCATGGGATTTCATCCCATGTACCCTCTTATTTCAGGCTTGGGATTCTTTCCCATGTACCCTCTTATTTTGGGTTTAGTAAGCCCCATGTGTACCCTCTTCTTTAAGGATTCAAATGCCCTCTATTGTACCCTTTGAGCTCATAAAACATTTATTGTTACCCAATTAATTGAAGGGAGATATAGGTCTCACCCATTAAATAATTAAATAATACGTGCATGTTCCACAAGATAACATAACATTCATCATATCATGATCTATAAAAATATATGGGTTTTATAAACATCATATCATAACACATGAAATTAAATGGTTATTATAAACATTTCATCATATAATAACTTGTGAAAAAGTGACATGTTTTTAAATCATTTCATCATATAATAACTTTTGAAAAGAAGTTGGTTTCATAACTGTTTTATCAAGGTATAACCCATAGAAGAGATATAGGTTTCTTAAACAACTTTTCATCCTCACGTAACCCATTCAAAGAAAGAAAAAGAATCGTTTCCTTGGATAATATCCCCAGTAAAGAATAAAATATATCAAATTATGTGAAATTAGATGGGGAAGGATTTTTAAAGATCACATCAATTATTTCTTAAGGAAAATAACCTTTCTTTGAATATCACTTTTTAAAACATAAATCATTTTCAAAATCATTTTCTTTGAAAAAACATAAAAACATATAAAGTAAGATTTAAAACTAATTTAAAATATTTCTTGAGAAAATATCTTTTCTTTATTAAAAAAGTATTTTAAAATTATAAAGAATTTTTAAAACCTTCCCCTTTTAAAATAATGAAAACATATAAAGAAATCCTTGAAAATAATTAAAACACATTTTAAACAAAAAAAAAATTTGAAAACCTTTTCCTTTGAAAACCAATTTAAAATAATAAAAATCATTAATATTAGGAAAAATATTATTTAATATAATATTGTAAACTTTTTCATGGATACTTAAGTAAATGATGATAATGATGGTGGTGGGTAAGTCCATACATGTTAAACATTCCTTTTACACCATAAAAAGGTTTAGAAAAGTTCCCTGATCAGAAAATAAAAAGGAGATTCATTTTAAAACATTTTTTATTAAAAATTTAAAACATGGGTAAAAATTTCTTTTACACATCATAGTAAAACATTTTTTTAAATCATCTTTAGAAAACATGGTTTTGTGAATAAAACAAATTTTTGGCCAAAGAGATAAATAAGGTTGGATTTTCTTAAATAAAATTTATTAATTATATTATGTTCCAAAGAGTATAAAATTTTTACAATTATGTAAATATATCATGGATAAACATAGGATAATAAAATTCATGATATTTCTTGAGATAGATATCATAATATTTCATTAATGGAAGTATAATAATCAAAAAATATTGATTAATGGTGAGATTATAGGAATAATGTGTTACCACTTTTGTAACATTGAATCATAATCCAATAGAAATAATAACATTACATGAAGCATAAAATAAAATTAAAATAATTATATTGATTATATAACTTGTAAAAGATAATTATATTTACCTTATAGAAGAATATAGGTCATAACATGTCATGTGTCTCAAAGAAAGAAAATTGTGACAAAATTAATTTACTGATTTCATAACATTTGAACCATAACCCCCATGAAAGAGAGATAATAAAATGGATATTTAAATACCCACAAATTTAATATTAATATTAATATAATAAATTCTTAGGATTTATATATACCCTATAAAATAAATGATTGGTGAATATGGTATAAGTCTCACAGAAATAAAAGTGAGACTAGAAATCCCCTCACTACTTGAGTATTTTTGAATCATGAGATACCTGAAATAATTACATAAATGGAATAATTTAATATAATTAAAAAAATTAAATTAATGATATAACATTTCATATGGAATTATATAATCACACAATAAGAATAAGTGAGGAATATATCTTGCATCCAACAGAAATAAAAGTGATATGAGAGAACCATTACCTTAAGTATTGAATTTATTCATACCCATTAAAACCTCCTATATAATTATTATAATTTTATTATAAATAAACCATATAAAATTATTATTATATATCATACCATATATTATTTTATTATGACTTTATATAACACTTTTATTAATGATTCCATGTAAATGTTATGATTCAGGTAATATCTATTTTGTACTTGGTATATTTCTTGACTTTTTATTATTGATCCTCTTACTTAGATCATGATTTAATTTTTTCTAGAATTTTATAAATATTTATAATAGTATATAAAATAAATAAATATTAAATTTAATATACCTTTCATGGAGATGGTAGGTCGTACGTATGCATTAACAGTGTTTCCATTTTATTATCATATTGAAAGAAAGAAAGTAAATGAAATACATGTTTATATACATATAATCATTCCAGTATAATTATTATTTCATATTTATAATATAATTTTACTTAACCCATCCTTAATACATTCCATGTAACATGTGAATAAATCACATTGCTTTGAGGACACGGTAGTCCATACATCCACAAATGAAGTTATTGTATTTACAAAAAATCAAAAGCATGAATGTATTTTATATGTAAAAATTAAAGAAGAATAAAAAAATCATAAATATCATATATATATATATATAATATAAAAAAATTATTTCCAACATAATTCTCAACAATGATGGGTTGTAGAGAAAAAATAATGAAATCATTTCGTGACGCGGTAATCCGTCATACACACGAATGATACATTTGTTACCCATTATATGGAAGTGTTTGTAGGTTTAAGTATAAACCTTGACATAAAAACATATTATTATGTTTAGGATATGGAGGTTGTTATATAATTATTTAATTATAATAATTTAGGGGTGGATAATAAAAATAAAATAAAACACCTTGTTGAAGGATGTTACCTCTTCTTTGGGTAACTCCCTTTGGTTTGCACCAAATGGCTTCCTTGGTTGGATTTATGACCCAATTAAGGATTATAGGTTGAGATTAAGATATTGGGGAGCATATTTTGGTAGGTTTTGGATGAGACAAATTGGATTGAGATGTGTGATGAAGTGAGGGGGAGAGTTTCCTTTTATAGTAGAGGAGTGGCATTCGTGTAAATATAAAAAGCTAAACACTATTGAGTGGTCTCCCTTACATCATGTGCCTCCAATAATTTTACATTTTATAAAAAAATTATTTTATAGTAGAAATATGGATATACAATGGCTTTTAGAGAAGCTTCTCGGTCATTTTAATATTTAATATAAATGTTTAACCACTAAGTAAACTCATTTTTTACGTTAATTGCTGAAATTGATTTTAATTACTTTCACTAATAAATTTGGTAAAAAAATGTGTTGATATTATTAGAAACATTAAATTATTATTATTCAAAATATGGGATCCATTTTTCTAAATTATAATCATAGAAGTTGGAGAAATTTTTTTAAAGTCAATCTCACATATAGAATAAGATTACATGTTTATAAAGTGATAAGGTCCAAAAGTTTGAAAAGTTATTCTGTCCAATTTCATTGTGAAATTGGTTCTAATGAAATAAATTAGATTATTTTTTTTATTATCTATATAATTATACATTAAAACAAAATTAAAATAAAATTTAAATATATAAATAAATTACATGAAAAAGTAGTTTTGAATTAAAATTCAATATTTTTCTCTATTCATCAAAAAAGTGAAACTTCTCAGAAAAATACAAAAAAATACTCAAATTAAATTTTGATATTACACTCTCAAAAAAAGTTTATTTTTTTAAATAAAAATTTATAAAAGTTTCAAAAAAATAATTTAAAATGGATTCTCTATTAAAAGGCGGTAAAATTACCTTTTAGAAAAATACATATTTTTATTCATAAAATTAGATTTATTCTTATCTTATACTTATAAAATATATTGGATGAGAATCAAAAATATTGATTGAATATATAATATATAAATCTTAGAGAAAACATTAATAAAAATTGGTATGTTTAACATATTGAGATAAAACTATATTTTTACATAGACAAATGGTTTTCTTAGAAAAGTAATTTCTTTATTTTCAAATAGTTCTTACATTCACTTATACTAATTGATTACCAAAGGATTCATTTTATATTCATGTGTAAATCATATTTTCACATTTTTTTAATATTATTCGTATCTTCCATTCCAATGGCTAGGTTGTAGCTGTAATAATATTTTAATAACATTATTAATAGTATATTCTATTTTAGTAAAACTCAGGCCTACGTGTAACACAATATATCAAAAGAACTCAACATTTTGGGTTAGAAAAAAAATAGTGTTGTGTGTACTAAAAGAAAATCTATGAGTTACGTTTAGTGCAATATTAAATTGGTTTTTCATGAAATTCAATCCAAACATAGTGATTTTCTATTATAAAATCTATATTCATTGTTGTGTAAAATGAAAGATATTAAAAAGTTAAAATTAATTCAAAAAAATCATAAAATATAGAGGTGTTAAAGCTCTACCCACTCCATGTCCTCCTAGGACACAATTAAAAGGGTCATATTCTGCATAAGACATGACATGTGTGGGAAGATCCCATACATGGTTGAGTATGAAAATACCCTATAGGACACCCCAAAAACACTAAACCCAAAGCATTAATAATAGTCAACTCATAAAAATAAAATAGATTTAAGTGCATGATAAAAAACCCAGATATAATCATGAAGAACATTGCACCACTAAGTGTTTATAGCCAACTTCCATCCATAAGATTCATCTCGAAGCAATTATCTTTCCGGGATAATCCCCTTCCAGAGAAATGCTATCACCAAAGACACTCATACAATAGGATAATATCATTGGGCCCTACCTAAAAAATATCTCTAGTACTATTGGGGACACCAGAAAACCAATCTAGATCAACCTATTAAATAGAGTATTGTATACCAATGATTCCATTAACCCTACCAATACAGGCTGCTAGATAGAGGATCAACGCCCTGCTCAAGGAGGTTCCAAATATTCTAAAAACCCCACCTAGGGTATAAAGATGATAGAGTGTCACATTCCAGTCTCCTAGAGAGATATTATAAACTCTATATAAAACTCATATTCTAGAGTTTATCACAATCTTGAGAAGTGTATTTGATACCACACTATACCCTCAAGGGAATGGACCAAAGGAATAGACTTAACCAGGGTTGGTCTAGACTGAAGAGATGAAGTGTTATAAGAACCCTCAATGGTATCACATAACATGTACTGGGGGTAAAAACATATCCAACCAACCCTAATCCTTCTTGTGTGGTTATACCTCACATGTAATATAAATCTTCATATACACTGCATGTAGGAATAGTACACGGTATGTAGAATCACTCGGCACATTTCCCATGCTTGTGTTCCACTAGTCGTGCATGTGTACCAACCTATATACACATGGTCATAACCATGTACACATGGTTGTTTCCATGTACTTAGACATCCCATGCCCATTTATCCTCTAAGATATATGTCTATCCACCAAACATGTTTCAAATAGTGTGTGACCGGGTTTCACAGAGTGCGATACTAAAATCTGTGTGGAAACCCTAGTGTCGCACAGGGAGGTCTCATACTATGTGTAATGCCAAATTTCACACTGTGTAACCTAGGATTTTCTAGATCCATCAGGATATCTTCCATGTCATTATTCATTTCATCAAGGCCACTGCCCTCACAAGAAATCATGGATCTGAGATTTCTTTACCTTGTTGTCGCCCTCTCAATGTATTTTGACCATTGATCTTCTTATAAAATGATCCATTGAGCCTGATTATTATCGCTAAATGTATAAACCCAGAATAATGGAAACCTAGGTCCAATATTATCTTTTTCCTCCTCAAATTATCCACCTATTTCAACGATCCTCAAATTTCAACATCCATTACAAGTCATACCCGCAGTATTGATCTATTGTACCAAAGAACGGTCATGCAATGATCAAATATCTATTAATCATCTAACCAAGAAGAAATTAAAATACCCAAGATGAATACACAAAGAAATGGGTAGGAAAACCATAAGCTACAATATTTGAGTAATGAACATCATCTTTTGTTCATTCTTCCTAAATCCTTTTTTGTAGAAATAGACAAATGGGGAGGAAAATAAACACAACGAACAAAATTATTTCCATGAATTTAATCTACTATCAATGCATGAAACTATTCTATTTTGGGAATTGATCTATGTTTAATTGGGATAAAAGAATAGGATGGAAATTCACAAATTAAACATCATACCTTGAGTTCATATTGATCGTTGATGAAGATAGGTACTACGTTGTTATCATTGGAAAGATCCAAGAACTCCATTGGTGCAACGATCATCAATCCTAATCTGATTTGGTTTCATCTATAAGAATGTTATCCAACTATCATCTAGATCTTCGGAGTTTAGTGTCCAACCTTGATACAAACTCTATACCTGTATATTTATAGGAGAGATCAATCATCTCATTAAAATAAATAAAATAAAATAATTTATTTATTTTATTTTATTCATTTGTGCCCATGACAACTTTTTAATAAATTCTTCACACCGAAAAAGGTTATGTTGTGACTAGGGTAAGACCTGCATTATGAAATCAATAGTTCCATAATTTATTTTATTTAAGCCCCCATTCAAGAGTTATTCTACTTTTTAGGAAAATTTTGAACATTTTATATTCAAATATTTAATATATTCCAAATATTTATCTCTAGTTCACTGGGCCTTGGAATCACACTCTAACTCAGCACCTAGTCTTCATAATTTTATATATAATATTATAAAATAATACATATAAAAATATGAGTCATTATAGGGAATATCTATAATTCAATGGGATGTTAACCTAAAAAAATAAAAGATTTAATTTTGAGTAAATTAAAGATAACTAATTATTGGTATGATTCTAAAAAATAGAATAAATATTTAAAATTAAAAGTAAAAATAAATTATATTTATTTTGTGGTTTATTCTCTAATGTTTATATCAAGTATGATTTCGTATTTTAAATTTTTTTAACAAATTATTTCAGACATATAAATTAAAAATTCAAAGATAAATTATTTGTATCATAATATTTTATTACATGTGATTTTTACTTCATAAAAGTTTGTTAACCCCATTCTGTGATTATTCCCATTTTTATTGACGAATCCATTCTCTTCTTTATATAGAGGTTCTCTAATGAACATGAACATAAACTCATATTGGGTGGTCAGGCATCCCATTGAACACCAAAATTTTATCTTTTCCCACATTTTATTTAAATTCCTAACTATTTTTGTTTGATGATTGAGATCCTAATTCATGTTTTGGTTCATGAAAAAGGGGGATAATGGTGATACTCGAGGGGAAATTTTTTTGTGTGATGGGGGGGGATGATGGTGGTCTAGTGGTGACCCTGATAGAGCTTAAATGGTGTATTGATCTAGATTTTATATAAAAATTATATTGATGGGAAAATAGAGATAAATAAACCTAAAATCGCATAGAATATTGACAAAGGTCATCGTGAAAAAATATATAGAAAGTATTGGTGATGTTGGAATAATAAATAGTTTATTTGGGGGTTATAATCATGGGAAGGTAATCTAGAAGTGTTTTCCATGAATAAGATTATTATGCTCTAAATGTTATGACTAGATGTTGTGTAATCCACTGATATTCATAATATTTAGTACATGTTGGGTTGTAAAATTATTGGGTGGGATTATAGTTTTGACACACCAAGTGGATTTGGTTCACACATCATGTATTATAATACTGAGTATCTCTACATTTAAAGGTTGCACACTCTATGTATCAACCTAGTCCTCCACATAGTGAATATCCCATAGATAACATATACTTAAAATATATGTCTTAAGAAGTTTATTTGGGACAGTAACGAGTATCTTGTAGGGTTCCCATGCCATCTAGTCTATGTATGAGTAAATTAGATTTATACATGTGTAGATAAGATGAGTTTTATACTTATTAGAAACAAAAACCCATGTAATATATTAGATATGTCATGTATATTAAATTCATATGAGTTGGGGATGATATTATTTGACTATCCTTGTCGAGATACCTACATATCACGTACCCTACTCCACATATTGTATACTAAGAAATTTATTGTATTTTTCAGGATTTCATTCCCATGTAATAGTACTTAATATACAAATAGTCCATTCTATGTTTTTTTGTAGAGAGTAATAGTAAAATATTATTTTACATCAGAGGCTTTGTATGTGACATTTTAGTCATTTCAAGGATTTTAGTTTCATTTTGGTGAGAACAGTGTATAGGTTAGTGTTTAGAGAAGACATGGAGTTCAGGTACTCCTTCATGATTCGAAGTGTGGTTTTCTATGCATGGGTTCTATCTACCCCTAGTGATACACACATGATAAATAATGGTCTCCTATATGAATTATATATTTAACACTCCCCTATAACTTTGGGAGAGATCTCATTTTCATGGAGGATTTATTCCCTCATATGTTAGGGTGTGGTCTGCCATAGAAAATAGTTACTCACTTGGTCTACACACAAATACCATGATAAGAAAATTACCTTATATAATTTGAAATAGGAAGAGTGGAAGTCCTATAATCCATATAGTTCAGAAGTTGTAGGTGTTGTAATTTTTTTACATATATAGAAGTTTCAAGATAATGATGACATATTGGGCCTTTGTGGCTATCATTGAGTTATAGCTTATGAGTAGTCTATTAAATATGGGTTTTATGAATATTTTTTATACTATAGGGATCTTTAGTTTCTAATGATATATGATCATTTATGGAATTGATCTTGAAATTATAGTAAACTACCTTTCCTATTGTTTTCTGGAACATTTATCAAATATAGTTTCTTTGGGATACTTTATGGTATCTCTTAGTATTATTTTTTGATCCAGATAATTTCTTGGTCTTTATATTCTATTTTAGGTCATCCTAATGTGTAGTTATATACTATCCCTTGGATGGGACTTACTCCCAAAAATGTTGCTTGTGGGAAGACTTAAATTTTTTCAAGGATGACCTTACCGATCATGGAGTTAGTGAATATTAAAAATCCATTGCATAATATTTATTGATGGTGGTTCAGGGTGAAGATGATTTCTGATTAAGTTCCTTCCTGGAGATCGAATTGAGAAGTGGAATCTTACCTTTACTATAATTAGATATAATTTTTAGATTTTATCTTATGTATTTATAGCACCTAATATAAGTTTTCCTTCATTTAATTTTTATGGATTACTGTTGTCCCATGAATATATTATTATATAGTTATTTTGGTTAGATATCATTGTTTTTATTAGCTACTATTCAATATGGGAGACTATTTTATATTTTAGGTTTTTATAGGCCAAGGAATCTTATATCGGATTATAAATTAAAAGTCCTAGTTTATATCCCATAGCCTATTAGAAGTGAGCTCAGGTTGGAAAACTCAGCTTAATACTAGCTCAAGTGGGGTATTATGGTTTTAATTCATGTTAGAATTATATTATAGAAGTTTAAGTATTAAGAAAAAAGTTCTATGTTAGTTTTCCTATGATAATTGGTTTGAGTATTTAGTATAATAATTCTAAGGGGTATTGAGTTTGTTTATCTTACTAGGGAGACAATATATCTTTGGTGATTGAAATTTGTTTTCATTATGACTCTGATAACCCATTAGTGAACCCAAAACAATAAGGTTTCATTTTTAGGGTAAACTTAATCTGCTACATGCATCTTCCAATGTCCAGTAATTATTTTTCATGTCCTTTATATATATCCTCACCCAAATATACTCCAATTAATCCATGGGTTACTCCTATCTAGTAAATTATTCTATCCATAAATAGTCGTCTCATATTAAAATACAACTTCAGATCATGTTTTTACTAGTGATAGAGCCTCTCATAGTTGAGGGATGAAGCATTTATTCATTGATTTATAATAATTTATTTATAACTTTATATTATTGGGTATATCTTTCCCCATATACAATTAGTATAGATTATGTACAGAGAAAATGGTAGTTCCCCCTAAGATAAATAGGAATACTTGTTTTTTTGAATGTTTTCCACAAACTCCAATGATAGATTGCTCATTATATTTTAAGGTGATATCAATACTTAGATTATTAAAAATTGATTGAATAACTATATTTACACTACCTATCTGGTTCTATCATCAAATGACCAAATAGTGAATCTTATATTTTATTTACTCATCATGGTGAAACAAATCATTCATTTATGTTTATGTAAACTCTTGATGGTAAAACCCTACCATGATTAGAGTTCAAGATTATACTTAGGGATACATATTTTTGGATGTTATAAATACTTTGAGTTTACAAGTTGTAAACCATGGTCATTCTCTATTTTTTGTTTAGGTCACTCTTCAATCTTGCTTCAATATTGATCCCTATGAACTTAAGATATTGATTAGGGATTTGGTATGGTTTTTTATTTTCAAATGGTTTCTAGTGTTACCCACCTATGTTAGATACCTTGAGGGAGATTTTATGGTTTCAATTTTTTAGGATGTGATGCAATCTGATTTATAGAAAAGGACAATGCTTCCATTAAGACATAAAAATTGGTTTTGGTGATAGAACTCCACATTAAAGGTATCTTTTATATTAGATGCTTCTTGATTGAATACTAAAAATTCTTCCGATAGGTAGTTCTAATATGGTAGTTGGTGGTACAAAATATCTTAATATGGATGGATCATATAACCAACTCAATTTAACACCTTTGGGAAATATCCAGCAACACAAGAGTGATGATAGTTTGACTCTGGTTTATTTCACATGATGTTGGCTCTAAATAATGATTTTAAATAAATATATAAAGTATGAACTATGAATTTCTCATTAATACTCATACAAATAAATATTTCTAAGGGAAATTATTTTGTGTTATGCTTTATGGGGTTTATAATTATTTTGGTACTCTTCATCGGACAATTACATCCAAAGACTCCCACTAATTATGGTTATATTTTCCTTATAAATGCTAAAAATGTGAGTCTTCCCTCTAGTGAATATAATACTTTACCATATTGTAGGTTATCATCAGAAAATCTAATATCATAGATAGTCAAGATATATGATCTATGGTTTATTGGTTACCATAGTGGTTGAACCCAAGACTTTTATCATAGATGATATCCTCTGATTTCTCCCACTGAATACACAAATATCTTATCATATTTTTTCTGTGGTTTTACTAATATTTTACATTGTTTATCAGATAGCCTAGTTAATCCTAATGATTTGATGATTAATTAGTAAACCTAGTACATGAATTTTATAAATAGTCTCCATGTTAACTTCTTTAACAATGGTTTGTAAAGTTCAATCTTAGGTCAAGTTGGTAACATCTCTAGTATAATGAGATTGACACTCTTTGAGAAGTTATTAAGGAATAATTTGGTACATATTTGAAATACTATTGATACTATTGGGAGTGATAAATTATATTTTTTGATTATGAGATCCTTGGATTATTTTTAGCATCCCCCAATAATTCCACCCCTATTTTTGTGAAATAGAGGGTGATTGTTTTAGGGGTTTATAGGTTATTTTTTGTAATATTTGAGAAAAAAATGATCTAGAAAACTCTCATGGGGTATGATTTATATTTGAGAAATAAATACATTAAAGAATGAGATTGGATATAGTGGTATAGTGGCTTCTACATTAAACTCAAGGCTATAATGGATAATGTGAATATTGTGACACAATGGTGTAGTGGTAGTTATTCTCATTATTATAGTTTTTTTATTAGTGGATATTAGTGTGATTAGAGCATCTAGACTCAATTTGGTTGGTTTTCATGTAATATGGGTTATATCTTTCTCCAGTTTCAATGAACCTTTCATAGTTGTGAATAAGAGATATCTGGTATAGTGTCAATGGTTTTGGGGTACTTTGGGACCTTGTATTCATTAATAGTTCACCTAATTAACTCCCTAATAGGTGGGGAGTATGCCATCATTATTTCAGATCAAATTATAATGTATTGAAAAGATTCATCTTAGGTGGTGCAATGTGTATTTGTGAACTAATGTTTCCTAGTGAGTATAGAAACTTAGTGATTTATGTCTAGTGGATAATTGGTTTTTATTATTTTTGTGATCTTGGATATGAAAAGAAGAATTATTCTATGTGTTTTGTGTCTTTAGTCAATCGAGTGTGGAAGTTATTGTCATAGGTTCTAGATCCAACAGATTAAGATTGTCTAAATACTCATGACCATATACTTTGGATTATATTAGAATTGGTCATCGAATTGCTTTGGGTTTGTTTCCTGGTGGTTTTAGGTGGTCAATGTCATTTCTTATTATACTCATTCGTCTCTTTTTCATAGAGAGAATGTAATCCAACCAAAATATCTTTAGTTGTGTATGTGATCTTGTAGTAAATTAAAGGTGTTGTTTTTTGTTTCAACTTATAATTTTTATAGATCTCTCTAAAGGTGGTGGGTGTGATTCTCTAATTTTTAGTTTACTTGGTAAGGAGCCTTTAATTATAGAGGTTAATTTTATTTTCATTATGGTGGGTTGTATTATGTGTGGGGTTATTTAATGATCTTCTCTATTTATCATCTTAGGTTTTTTATTTTAAAGGATAAAAAGGTTTAATGGTGGGGAGGATAAAGTGACCTAGATTATCGTAAATAGGACATAAATTATTTCTGAGTTTCTAAGTTCGTGTAATGACCTACACATTTCATACATAAATATTACATCTTATTAGATGAATATTCCATAAATATAATTCTATTCAAATCCAAAATCATATAGGTTTAGTGTCTTGGGAAAATTGGATATATTAACAATGTATTCCTAAAATATTTACATAATTTTTTAGTAAGATATTCATAACTAAACCCATTATTAGACATATCATACTTAAAAAAATTCTTCATAACCCTGGGAAAGGAAACTTAAGAATGGGTGAGCTCATATGCTCAGTAATGGTAAAAAAGGGAGATATCAAGGATAACTTAATAATAACCTGAGAATAAGGTTATTAAGACATGAGTTTAATATTTTAAAAACTACCCTATATATTATAGATCAAAATCATGATTCTTGGAATAAGTCATGATAGTTAATAAGACAAGAATAATAATGAAATCAAAGATCATGAGCCATAAAAGAATAACATTTTCATAAGACATAAGTTTCTAGAATAAACATAAGAATATAAAATTGTTTCTTCTATCAATTATTAATCCCAAAACTATCATTGTTTATTAGGTTCACTCCCCATTCTATAATATCTTCAATCAAGGTTCACTCCGAATACTATCGTAGTGGATAAATTCCCTTAAAAAACCTGGTTCACTCCACATTCCAGCCCTTATTATCTCATGATATATAAATATTTAACCAATGTATTGGAGGTATATATAATTATAGGTACACTCATCACATATCTAAAACCACAAATCTGTTTTCCAAAATAACATAAAACATACAACATATCATAACCCATGAAAAGGAAAGTGTTTTAATAAATATTTAAACATTTCATCATAGTATAACCCATTAAAAATAAATTGGATTCATAAACATATTATAATCACAATAATAAACCATTAGGAGAAAAAATATGGATGTTATAATTGGATCATAAACCTATTAAATCTTAAGTAACATCAAATTATGTCATCTTAAAAGAAAAATTACTTTAAAATATTACTTTGAATAATTCTTGAAGAAAATTCCATTTTTAATTTGACAAAATTCTTTAAAATAAAAAAATCTAAAATATTATGGAGATAATTCTATAAAATGAAACATGGAAAATTTTAAATTAATATTTAAATCATTTATTTTTCATGATGGTGTGAAATTATGTTCATGTCGTGTATGTTAAAATAAATATTTCTTTCACATTTTTAGTAAAAAGTCTAAAGTACCTCATTCAAAAAATGATAAGAATAATATTTTTAAACCATTTTATAAAAATAATCATGGGTAAAAATAAATTTAAAAAATCCTGGAGAATATTAAAAAAATTCTTTAAAACATTTTTAGAAAACATGAATACAGAAGAAAAGAGATATTTGACCGAAGAGAGTTGGTTTTCCTTAAAAATATTTCTCTAGTCTATTATGTGCTTAAAATGTGTAAAATGAAATGAAAATGTGTAATATATATAAATAACCATAGAATAATAAAATTTATAAATTTACAAAGAGGAATATCTTGAAATTTCATCATCAAAAACTTTTTCATAAACCATTATGATAAACAATGATATTTTAACAAAATTCTATTTCCCTGACTTCAACTTTCATCAAAAGTGTTTAAAACTATTATATAATAAATTTAAATTTATTATAATTCTATAAAATATTCATTTAATTACTTATAATATCATATATTATCCACTTATAACGTATCAAACCCCATTTATTAACAAAACCTTATTAAAATGGTAATTTTTTGGTGTTAACTGTTTCATTTTTCTTAAGAATTTTGGTTTGGTTGTTCCAATAATTATACATCGATCATATTTTCATCATATTTAGAATTTTAATCATGATAAAAATATCATATATATTCATTATAAATATATATATATTAATCTATAAAAGATATATATAGAATAATTAATTACACCGTTTATGGCGATGGCAAGCCGGGCGTACGCATGAACTCTGTATTCACTTTTCGACGGATGGAAAAAATCAATAAAAATAATAATTAAAATTTAAATAGTCATTATTATACCATATATATCATATATATTCATTAATTATATCCATATTATTATATAATTGAGTAATAAATTATAAATAAAACTCATCGCTTCGTTGAGGTGATAGTCCACAAGTACACACAAATGACAATATCATTTTCTAATTTTCGAAAATGTAAGAATGTAGATATGATATTATAATTTCATATGTGAAATTATTTAATAAATATCATACAAAATCTTTAAACCCATCATAATAACCACCCTTTAAATATGGTTATGTATAATGTATTGTATCGCTATGTGAGGTGGTAGGAAACATGAATGCACAAGCAGTAATTTCACTTACCGTTTGATGGAAAAGAGGGTGGATGGTGGTGGTTTTATAATAATAATAACATTTTAGTTTATTTAGGATACTTAATTTATTATTTTATGATTAATACTACATATTTAGAGTAGGTATAAGAAGAAAAATTGAAAGAGGTCGGGTAGGAAGATTGCCTCTTCTTCACTAGGCCTCTATTAGATCCATTATTAATCACACTTTGGAACAGTATTTTAAGAATTAAATAACCTCTACTTAATGTATAGTTAATTTTAAAATATAATTTTTTTGGTATTTTTCTATCTATATGGATTAATTTGGGGTAGATAAAGGAGATAAGGGGTGTCCTTTTATAAGGGAGGCAAAGGAAACATTCGGAATTACATAACATTTTTAAATATAAATAAAGTATATCTCATGTATAATTAATAAAAATATACATAATTTCAATTATAAATAGAATATGGTCTAAATATAATCATCCAATGAAATTTACAAAGGTTTTGGTATGATTTTAAACCTTATCTTTTGGTTTACCCCTTCATTAACCAAATTCTACCTTAATTGTAATAACGATTTTTTCAACATTAAGGGGCTATAATTTTACATTTAAGAAAAAAATTGGCTCGTAAATGGAAAATTTATAAAATTATAGACCATTTCTCATAATAATTTTTATATTTAATGATTTTTATGAATTTTAAATAATTTAATAAAATATTATTTTTTTCAGAATATCATTAAGTTCATTTTTGATATTATTCACTTAATTTGACTGTAAATTCATCAACATAGTAATATAATTTCAATATAAAATTTTAAAACATCCCAAATATATGTTAATAATATATAAAATCCATGTAGAACAATAATTCATTAAAAAATATTACATTAAAAATATTTAAAATCATTTTCATGATTTTTCTATTGCTTGCACAAACACTATATTGGCATTGTGTAAGCATTTAAGTTAATTATTTCCTCAAACAAAATTACCATAATATATAAGTTAATTCATATTTAAAATTAAAATTTATAACTTAACATATAATCTTTTTAACCTTATGTAAAGTTTTGAGATATTAAATTGTAGATAGTGACATTTTGGAATTTTCTTTATATAAAATAATACAAATGACATTATCAAGGGAAAATGTTAATAAAATGTTGTATATTTTAATTCTGTATGTAAATGATATAATTAATCCCATAAAATGAAATTATGGAAAGTTTTTTATTGATTTTGAGTTCTTATTCCTTGGTTTTTACCCTATTTACCCATTTTACCCTTACAAAAGTGACAAATATTTACCACGAATACTATTCATAATGACCAAAAATAAAAGGGACTAATTTATTAAATTTCAAATACTTTATTCAAAATATATTATCCATTTTTTTATATTAAATTCATATAAGTGTCATAAAATAATTTAAAATTACACCCATAAAAACAAAAAGAAAAGCAGTTTTCCTATAAAAAGTTTTTATAATAAAATAAAATATAAGATTAATTTAAATGAACTTAATTAGGTTACTTATAATATAAGTGAACTATTTTTTTAATAATTTTTAAGTAAAAGGTAACTTGGTAAATTCATTAAATGAAAATACATTTTTCAATAAAAACCAACATTTTTCACTATTCATTGAAAAATCAATCTTTTCAAAAAATTATAAAAAATTTACTATAAGATAATTTTAAAATAATGATTTAAAAAAAAGTTATTTTTTTCAAATTCATTTTCTAAATGTTGAAAAAAATAATTATATTATTTTCGCAAATAAACAATATAACCCATTTTTTAGGAAAAGTGTGTTTTCGAAGCAAATAATGACTTTTATAAAAATTGAGTACTTATATATTTTCTAAAACCTTTAAAAATATTTTTTTTAAATGTGTTTATTCCTATTAATGAAACCAATTTTATATTTATGTTATAATGTTATACTATATTATGGTTCATTTAGACTCAGGGTTGTATGTATCATATGATATCGATGAAATTTTATTTAAAGAGAAATATATCATTACATTTCATGGTGTTACATTCTACAAACCTTAAAATTAGTTTCACCCAAATAAATTTAACACCCCGTTTCAAAAAAAAATAAGGATATATCTGTTTTATCACATCCTCATGTTCCTAAGTAGATTTTTCAAATTTGTGATTCCTCCAGAGAACTTTAATCAAGAGATCATTACTGTTTTGTA
Source organism: Viscum album (assembly GCA_963277665.1). Taxonomy (NCBI): domain Eukaryota; kingdom Viridiplantae; phylum Streptophyta; class Magnoliopsida; order Santalales; family Viscaceae; genus Viscum; species Viscum album. The sequence continues at coordinate 1,435,667,495 of OY728153.1, read as the reverse complement.
GTAATTTATCTCTATAATTCTAGATTTCTATCAACTTTTCTTTTTACGAAAGATCATAATCTAGTGGTATAACCTCTGAGTTCGGTACATGTGAGGGATTAAGTATGTACTTCTTATGAAGAGTTACACGGACCACATCATGAACTTGAGAGAGGTTTTGTGGAAGCTCCAAGTGATAAGTTATTATCCCTACTTAATCAAGAATCTCTAATATAATAACCTTTTTCCATGGATAAATTAATTGTAATACCTTCTCAGTAACTTTGAATTCTAGATTTCACTGATGATTTTTAGTAAAACTTTTCTATTGACTCTAAGCACCCTTAATGTATTGATGATAATCTTTCACTTTATCTACCATTTCCTCAAATATCTCAAGTCCCAATATATTTCTTTATCTAACTTCATCCCATAACCTTATAGTTATACACCTATTTTTATAGAGGTATTCATAATTATCCTTCTAAATGCTCGAGTAAAGGTTATTGTTGTAAGAAAACTCAACTAAAGGAAGGTATTAATCCCTATAACATTTTAAAACTATAGAACAATTACTCATCATATTTTCTAGGGTATTATTGGCTCTCTAATACTGTCCTTTTATCTAAGTTTGATAAGTAATAATGAAACACAACTCTTAATCCAAAGCTTACTGAAGACTTATCCAAAACTTTGAGGATAAACTTAGATCCCAATAAGAGACAATTGAACGTAGTACCCAGTTAAACCTTACCACTTATTTAATGTATATTCTAGAAATATGATAAAGAGATAAATCTTCTATGATGGTAATGATGTTTTATTAATTTTTAAGGTGATTAACTACAACCCAAATAGTGTTATGGCCTTTATACGTTTTAGGTAGTCTGAGGAAAAATTCTATGGCGATGGTTTTTCATTTACATTCTAGTGTGGGTAATGGTTATAACATACCATTAGACTTTTGTCTCTTTTCTTGAACTAATTGATATACTAATAACTGATATAAAAACTCTATAATATCTCTCATTATGTTGTCACATTAGAAATACTCTTTCATATCTCTATACATCTTTGTAATTCCACGATGAATAATTAATTTTGAACTATGAGATTCATCCAATAGCTCCTTCTTTAGGTATGGTATTTATGGGACACTGATATTGTTCCTAAACATTATCATTCCATAACAAAAAATATTGAACTAATGAACATTTCTCACCTTCTCTTTCATCTCTACATATTCCTTGTATGCCTCTTTAATCCTTACATGAATAGATGGTTGAATGCTCATTTGAGAAATATAATATTTCTCCTCTTACTTTAATATTTATAGATCCATCCTTCGAAAATTTATAAATATTAGATCTTTTGTAATCTACATCATAGATAGTCTAGCATGTTCATTTTTACTCAGAGCATCAACAACCTTGTTCTCTTTCCCAGGAATATAATGTATTGAGAAGTCATAATCTTTAATCTAATCCAACAATATTCACTAATACATATTAAACTCTTTCTAAGCCAATATATAATTTAAAATTTTATGAATAGTATATATATCACACCTTTCTCTATAAAGATAATTCATCCATATCTTTAATTCATAAATTACTGCAGCTAACTCCAAATCATGATTCGGGTAATTTTTATCACAAACCATCAATTCGTGTGAGGGATAAGCTATCACCAAATAATTATTCATGAGGAAAAATCTCATTTACTTTATCAATGCATCACTATAGATCAAAAACCCTTATCCACCACAAGGTAGTGTAATCATATGTGTGCTAACTAACTTTCTCTTTATTTCCTTTAAATTTTTATGGAATTCATCTATCCAAAGGAATTTGAATCCCTTCCTAGTTACCTTTATGAGTGGATTTGATAAGTGTGATAAATTCTTCATAAATTGTCAATTATATCTATCCAAATTAATAAAAAAAATACATCTCAGACATAGTGGTTGTTCATGTCCAGTGTTAAATTACATTCATCTCTGATGGATCCAATGATATACCCTTTATTGAGATTATATGACACAAAAATGAAACTTTCTATAGAAAAAATTAACAGTTGGTAAATTTTTCATATATATATTTTTATTAGGGTATTCAGTATAATTATATAGTGATATTAATGATCTTCCTTACTTTTAGAATATATAATAATACCATCTATAAACATCACCACACATTAATTAAGGTAATAACTAAAGACTTCATTCATTAAATCCATGAGGAAAATGGGAGAATTAGTCAAAACAAATAGAATCACTATAAATTCATTATTTACATACCTCATATAAAAGGTTGTATTGTGTCACTTTTTACCCCCAATAAATAGTATTCAGGTTGAAGATAAATCTTGTAATAATACTTTTCTCCTCATAATTGATTGAAAAAATCATCAATAAGGGGTACATGATAACTATTCTTAATTTAGATCTTATTAAGTTCCCAATAACCAATATAGAGTTGTATTGATTCATATTTGTTATTAAAAAATGAATAGTTTCACCCCAAGGTGACATACTTCTCTAGATGAATCCTTTATTAATACTCTCCTAGAGTTACTTCATTAATTCCAATAACTCCATCAGTGACATTTTATATATAGTCTTTGAAATAGGTGCATCACTAGGTATGAGTTTTATGGAAAAATTAACTTCATGATATAGAGGAATACTATAAAATAATTCTATAAAAACACCAAAAAAATATCACACAATAAGAATATCTTAAATATTGAGTTTATACCCAACAAACTATGATAAACTGCCCTTTTGAATAGGAATCAAGGCCGATAGAATGGATTCAATTTCCATGAAAAGTTCATAATTATTATTAAACTTATATATGAACATATTTTTGTTTGAAATATAAAACATTAATTCCCTTCTATGAAAATTTATGTGGTATTTATTTAAATAAATCTAATCCATTCTTAAGAAAACAAAAAATTCAACTAGAGGGAGAATAACGAGTTTTTTAGGTAGCATATTCCGATAAACTTCAATTAGAGAAAAATCATAGATTTGGGATGTGGTCATAATACCATTAAGAATTTTCAATACTAATTCAAAATATAATATTTTTTTTGGAATTATGATACCCTTATAAAATTATTCATATATAAAATATTAGGCATATCCATAATCAAATAATACATTTTGAATTCAAGACTGGATGATAAGTATAACTTTAACCATTTCATTATCATACCCCATATCGGAAATAGTGATTACATAAGATTTACCTTTACCTATAGTATTAAGAGATTTTTGACATTAATCATCATCATTAACCTTATAATTTTAGCATTAGTTAGAATATTTTCAATACTCCATAAATTTGAAACAATGGAGTGTGGGTGTGAATTTTGTGTTTCTTTATCTCCAATATCAGCTAAATTATTCTTCCCATAACTTCAGTATTCAATTTCCAAATGAACTTCATTTCCATACTTAAAATATTTCCTAATACCCTTAAGAAAATTTCCTCCATGTTTCAATCCACAATCTAAGCATAAATTAAATCCCATCTTCTTCTCTCCATGGTTTTAAGAGTTTCCTTTGGATTCTATATTTCTTTTCTTATCAAAACCTTGATATTAATGGGTAACTCTAGTCATAATCTAAAACTTTATAGAACATAGAACGATTTATTCATAGAAACTGAAGTCTCTTATGGATAACACCCTTCAGAGACAAGGTTTTAAGACACTAAAGAATCGATTAATCTTACTTTCAAGTTGTATGATAATACCATAAGCATACATTTCAAGTATTTTGAAATTTGAATCCTAGGTACTAATTGATTCATAATCCTTCTATTTTAAATCATGGAATTCTTTATCCTTTTTCATATGAATAATAAATTGAAATTATTTATAGAAAAATAAACTCTTAAAAATATCCCTCTATAGATTCAATTTCTTCTTGTTTCCTCATGTTCATGATAAGATTATACCATTTATCTACTCCACCTTCTAGATGATTAATATATGAAATAATGTATTTCATGTTTGGAACACAATATGAAGGAAAATATATCATCAATGGTATTGATGCACTACCCATCAACTAGTGTATCTTTATACCCATTAACATAAGGTTGATTTTTCCACACAAGGGATTTAGTATAATATTGTTCCCTCATTTTCTTGCTTGGAAGATCAACAAGATTCATGGATTAAGAAATTTTCTTAAACATAAAATGATATTTTTCATTCCATATCTTATAACATTTGGTTTCTCATGAGTGAAATCATTGAATTTTCCATCACATTAAGCATTAACATGGTTCTTTTAGGTTCCATCCACTGACTATAACCAAATAGAATATTATGAGAAATAGTAATCATAGTGGAAACCCATATAATATCTATGTTAATAAAACATATAGATATTATCTTATACTAAAAATTATCCCATATTTTATCACTAAACTTTTCTTATCCTAGTATTCAAATATAACTAAACCTTACTCTAATACAAACAATAATAACCCAAACTTTTCATACAAAAATATTACATCTTATTAGATTAACATTCAATACATTACATTATGATATATGACAGAATAATATTGGTTTACTCACTTCAAAAACTTAGATACATAATCAACTTATTCATAATATATTTACATCATATCCCACTAATATATTCATAACTAACACCCTTCTTTACAATAACATACATAAAACATTTCTTCAAAACCTGGGGAAAAGAAATATAAGAATGGGTGAGATCAGATACTCAGTGGTAAGGGTAAACAATGGATATATCAATGATAACTTAATAATAACATTAGAATAAGGTTTTTAGGTCATGAGTTTGAAATTTCAAAATTGTACCATATATATCATAGATCAAAATAATTTTTCATGGCATAAATCTTGATAGTTCATAAGACATGAATCATAAAGGAATCAAAGAACATGGTTCATGAGAGCATAACATTTTCATAAGACATGAGTTTTTGGAATATAAATAATTATAGAAAATTATTTATCTATTTAAGGATAATATAAAATATTGTCACTGTATATTTGGATCACTCTTCATTATATAATATTCTTATTCAAGGTTCACTCTTAAGAATATCATATCAGATAAAGTCTCATGATGAATTGGGTTCATGCCCCATTCCAGTTTTTATTATCTCATGAGATTTCCATTTTTACCAAATTCAATAGAGGAATATATAATTTTGGGACCACCCCTGATATAAGTTAATTCATAAATATGTATGTATAAATATCATAAAACATACATCATATCATAACCCATGAAGGAAGATGGATTTCATAAACATTTCAACATTTCATCATAACATAACTCATAGAAAATAAATGGGTATCATAAAAATATTTTCATCATAATCATAAACCATCAAAATAAATAACAAGGATAGTATTATTTCATCATAAACCTATTAAATCTTATGTAACATCAAAGGATGTCATCTTATATGAAATATTACATTAAAATATTACTTTGAATATTTCTTGAGGAAAGTTCCCATTTCATTTTGAAATAAATTCTTTAAAATCTAAAAAATTACAAAATATTATGGAACTTTTTTTGAGAATAAACATGAGAACTTTGGAATTAATCTTGAAATCATTGATAAGTAATTATTGAAAAAAATTACATTCATGTTGGGTATGTTAAAATAATGATTTCATTTACATATTCTATAAAAAACCTAGAGTGAATTATTTATAAAATGACAATAATATTCCTTTTAAACTATTTTATATAAATATAATAACTAGTAAAAATAACTTTAAGAAATAATAGGATAATATTAAAAACATTATTTAATTTTTTAAAATAATATTAATATAGAAGAAAAATGATTTTTAACTGAAGGGAGAAATAAAATTGTTTTTTTTAAATATTATTTTAGTCTCTTGAGTACATAAAATAAAGAAAATGAAAGTGAAATATGTAACCTATTTAATTAACTATAGGATAATAAAATTTATGATTTTATTTATTTTAATATCATAAAATTTCATCCAAAAAACTTATTCAAAAATAATCTTTGTAAAAAATTACATTATAACATAAATCTCTTACCTTAAGTTCGACATGATTTAAAAGAACATTATCCTAATGTATGATAAATTTAAATTTATTAAAATTCTGTAGAATATTAATGTACATAATAATAATATAATATATTATCCACTTATAGCATTTCAACACACATTTATTTATAATTTCTTATTAAAAGTGTAGTTTCTGGGTGTTAACCATTTTATTTTTCATTAGAATTTCGGTTTGGAGGTTTTGGTCCTTGAAATTTTATCATGGTTACATCATATTCATAATTTCAATAATGATATAATTTTAAAAATAATCATTATATATATATATATATATATTCATCCATAAAATATAGATATAGAAAAATAAATTACACCATTCATGGAGATAGTAGGTCGTACATATGTGTGGATATTGTTTTCACTTTTCAAAAGATATAATGAAATAATGTTAAATAATAATACACCTTTATATAATCATTATTATATCATATATATAATATATATTAATTAAATGTACCATTATTACCATCCATGTAAAACAGAAATGAAAAATGGATCATGTCACTTTGTGGAGGTGGTAGTCCACACATACGCGTAAGTGGAATTATCATTTTCCAATGGATTGGAAGGTAAGAATGTAGATATGATATTATAATTTCAATTGAATAATTATTTCACAAATATCATATATAAAATTTAAACCCATCGTAATAAAAATCCATAAAATATTGTGATGGGAAATGAATTGTATCGCTACATGGAGGCGGTAGTCCACATGTATGAACAGGTGATACCTTTATTTTCCTTTTAATGGATATGATATAAAGGTATAATATATTATGGTTCACTTTGACTTAAAATTTCATGTATCACAAGTTATTGAAAAAAATTTATTTAATGATAAATCTATAATAAAATCTTGGGGTGTTACGCTTCAGGTCCTTCAAATCAGATAAAATGATAAATTTGTCCTTATAATGACATAAAAACATTTCTAATGGTTTCATTGAACCTGGGATGAATCATTTAATCTTTGGATGAGTTTTTGTGGGATTCTGAGATATTTTAATTTTAAGGGATAATTAATATTTATTAAATAAATAAATATTTATCCCATTAGAAGATAATTTAATATATTTCAAACAAAATCTTGGTTTAAAATTATGACATTGTGTTTGTGTTCAAAACAAGATATTTTCCATAAAAGAGGTATAAATTTTATTCTTTAGTGTAGATCCCTATACTGAGTGTCGATGATTTATCCTACAATAATAAATTAATATTTTTTCTATAAAATAGTGAGGTGGCATTTCCATGTCCACATGGAAGAAAAGTAACATGCGCATAGACACATGACAATGATGTGGTGAGTTAAATGTTGTAGAGTATATATTTTAAATGAGTTGACCAAGTCTTAATGGGTGATTTTAAAATAGAAAGTAAATAAGGAAAATAATGGGTGATGTTTTATGTGGATAATTTTAAAATTATAGTAGAAATGTTTTGAGATTAATTTATTTACAAAAAAATCATTCCCCAATTCTTCCTAGAATAAAATCTCAATTTCTTCTTTCACAACTGAGGGTGTTCTTTGTGTTCCTTTAATTCTTTATAGTGGTGGAGATGATGAAAAATAATGAAAGATACATAATTAAAAAAGAATCTACATGTATAAATTTGATATAGGAATTTTCATATCTTTTTATATCCTCAACTCTTATGGTTAATCAAATTTTTCATACATAACTGGTAATAAATATAATTCAATGAGATATTAATATGGAAAAAATAATGGAATATTAAATCTTGAGTAAACTATTGGCAATTAATCTTGGTGCTAATTATAAATCATATAATAAGTTTTTAGAACTAAACATATAAATAATTTTAATTTATTTTTGTTTTATTATTCCATTTTTATATTGTTATGATTTGATATTTGAATTGTTTTTATCGAATTATTTCAAACATGGAAAAATAGATGTTAAGGGAAAAAATATCCTAAAAGTTTGTTACATGTGATTATTATTTCATCAAATTTTGAAAAACCCTATACATGATTATTCCTCCTTTGATTGAAGAATCTATTCTATTCATTATATCTATTTTTTATAAAAAATGTTAATATAATATCATTTTATGAAGTTAGTATTATTACTAACCCCTAAACTTATGCATATTCCCTCATTTAAATCAAATTTCCTTGCATTATGGTTCAATAGAAGGGGACATGATTCATGGGTTTTATTGGCACTAGAATAAGAATATTGGTGTGATGGTGGAGGTATGGTGATATTCCATTGGTATCCCAAAAACTCTGATGGTGGTTTGATTTTGTGTTAATGGAAAATGGATAGTGATGAGAAAATGGTTGTTAATGAGCTTAAAACCGTATAAAATATTAATAGAAGTTACTAGGAAATAAAATATATAAATTATTAACTATGTTATAGGATAAAGTTATGGATGAAGATGATAAAATCATGGGAAGGTGATTTGGAATCATGTGTGGCGTGACTTTGGGGAGTTCACGGGCCTTTAAGACTCTAACCTGGTGGAGCTTCCGTTCTTAGATAGTTGGTTCCATGGATCGGGTGATAGAGGCTAGTAGAAGATGGTGCGTGTGGTGATTCTTATGTAGGGGTGTTGGTCTATTTGGAAAGCCAGAAATAAGTTCAGACAGGAGGGGTTTATCCCACTAGAAAGTCTATCATCTTTAGGACCAAGAACACCCTCCTTGATTTGGATCTTCTATCTGGAAAATGGAGGGATGCTCCCTCCTTACAGTGGATGATCCCTTCTTCATACTTTGCAGAGGCACCGAACAACAGCCCCTGCGGCCTCTGGGTGAGATATAATCCTCCTTATAGGGGCCTTAAACTCAAAATTGATGGTTCTTGTAGGACGGGAGTCTTGATAGGGGGTGGGGCTGTCCGAGACTCTAGGGGTTCAGCCCTCTTGTAATTTTCCTCCTTTTTGGGATATGGTTTCCTCTCTTTAGGCTGAAGCCAAAGCTATGCTCATGGGTATCAACCTTTTCTACCACCAAGGTATAATCTTATCTGAAGTGGAAACGGATTCAAAGATTCTCCATGATACCCTGAATGATTTTCCCCCCCTCTATGCTGATCATCTATATAATTAGAAAGTATAAAGTCATGATCAACAACCACATAAAAGTTCGACATTCTTGGCGTGAAGGTAACAATGTGGCGGATTACCTAGCGTCTTTGGAGGTCCTTGTCTATGAACCTATCTGGATCCATGATATCTTCTCTTTGAAACCCGATGGGGTTAATTTTATTAGAGGGGATTCCCTCATCCTTCACCATTTTAGGCCCCCTTAGACTTCTTGGCTTCTATTTTTTCTTGTTTTTTCTTGTTTTGGATGTTTTGTTTCCTTATAATAAAAAAGTAACCATTTAGTTCAGTACAGAAGATTAAATCATGTAACTCTTGGGAAAATACATCATGTACCCAACTAGATCTACCATGTATATTGACTTCATATGAGTTAGGTGATTCCCATATACAACCAACCATGCTAATAAACCTATATTTATTTATCCTACTGGATATGTCATATACTTTAATTTTTACTATATTCTTTATGATTTCTCACCCATGTGTTACCTTTGGAGATATGCATAGTTTATTATGAGTTTTTCATTATTTAGAGTGAAATGATATGAAATGTTTTGCAATCAAATGACAATTAAATTCCTTTTTAGAAAATTTGAGTATCTTAGTTCTTCTGAGGTGATGACATGGTGTGATTGAGATGATTAAAGTAGACATGGAGTAGATATACTCCCCCTTAATTTGGGGTGTGACACCCTTATGTAACTATTATACATTATACTATATTATTTTGAGTTCTTTTTTATGTTTTTGGATTTTGAAATTTATATTTTTTAGTTTTTCCTCTATCACATAGTTACTTCATTATTAACATTAATCGTGTAAAAAAAATACATCTTAAGGGAACCCATGAAAGATAAATTTACATAATTATTTCCTCTATGGCCTACAATTAGTGAAATACCATACGAGTCTTAGTAGAAACTATATAGATTTCTTTATAGATGGGATGTTATATGCATGGATTAAGAAAAGTTTGGAATACTATGATAGGAAACCATGTGGGTTGTTGCATCTCTATTTCAATGGGAACTATATAGTTGTTTTGGGGTTTGGTAAACCTTTTATCCAAACTGTTTGAGGCTATAGTTATATTCTAATATGTTTTTTATGATTTTATAACATTTTGGTAAACCATGATGTTAAACCGTGTAAGATATACAGATTCATTATTATGTGAATTTTATATTCTATCCCAATTAATTTATATTTATTTGGATATCTGTCTCCCACATTTTCAAACCACCAAACTACATAATATATCAAGGTAAGTCCTTCTTCAACTTAAATTCTCCTAAAAACCTCTTATGTTGGATTTCATATTGATTTAGAAGGTTTTTTCATCTATTTATCTTCTTTTCCATTCCTCCTACCATCCACTCTTCATTTTTCTTTCTTCCATGATCCTTAATGGACATGGTAGTTGAATCTTCAGTTTGGTTTGGTTCTAATTTAGTAAATTTGGTGTCTATAGATTTTATAGTTCATTTTCCTTCAATGTTTTTCATCCTCCATAAAATGTGTCTTGTTTCTAGAAAATTAAGGTATGTGTTTTTGTACATCTATTTATTTGATATATCATGAAATGCTTGTTATTTCTGATTTTTTTTCCTTTTCTAGTCATATATTTGTGTTTCTCCATTAATGGGCTTGTAAAAAAATCAATTTCTTATATTCTTAACCTAAATGGTTTTACATGGGTTTCTAGTTTTTATTAATGAAACTTTTTTTCATTCCATGTGTTCATAAAAATTATTTAGAGGCACTTCTCAAATGGATTTGATAATGACATGGTTCTCAGTGTCCGTCTAATTCATTTTTTTCAAAGGAATGATTTATAAATTGGTGTGTTGGACCACCTGAATTAATTTTTGGTCTTATGATTCCTTATGGTGATTTAAAAAAATTCATAAAAAAACATTGATTTATAAATGATTATAAAAGGATGTTGATGTGGCCTTAAAAACACATGTTTTACCACATCTTTTTCAATTATTTTTAATGATTTAATTGGTTATTTTTGTACTTTATACTAAACATTAACACTTTTGTGTTTCTATAAATAAATTTATCAATTTATTCAATTTTTATAATTAATCGTGTATTATAAGCTTAAAAATAATTAATTTATTTCTTACTTTAATTTTATAGACTAATAAATTTTTATTTTGATTGTTGTTCTTGTTCTGCATAGTTAATAATTTAATATTAATTAGCGAATTAATTAATTCTGCATTTTCACTTAGATGATGAAGCTTTTATTTAACATTTCATGTACTAAATAATATTTAGAATAACATAATCTAAATATTAATTGTCTTTTATCAATTCTTTTTTTATAAATTTATGTTTACAAACTCTTTGCATATCTTTAAATTAATTTCATTAATTATCATAAATTGATTAATAAAATAACAGTTATCTAATTTCTTTAATTAATTTAATTTGAAACATTAGTCTTTTATAAATAAATAAACATTGTTTTATAATTGTTTTAATTTAATGTTAATTTTTAATAATTTATTTGCTTCTTTATTTTTAGTTTTAATTTGTAACAATTTTGGTTTTATAAATTAAAATTAATATCAATTTAACTTTAGTACATTTGGTTTTATAAGTTTATTTAATTTTATGAGTACTTGTATTTTCATTTTTTTTAATTATTATTTTTTTTAATTTTGATAAATTATTTCTTTATTCATGCATAAATTTATTTTTCTCTGTTTATTATGCAGGTTAACGGTGGCACCGTAACCGCTTAATACAGTCTCACCGTTTAGACTCACGGTCTCACTGTGACACTCCTTTCACGGATGCACAGTTTCCTCATCCACCATGTCTCCTCACATCGTTTCAGTCACAATGGCATTGTGGCCTCATTTTCACGGTCTCACTATAACCCATGTCACTATTTCCTTCCTCAATTTTGCTTCATGGTTCCACCATTACCTCAACTCCCTTTCATCATTTCTCGCTTCTTAATACCGTCATCAGTGTCATAGAACTTTTACATATCACTGCTACTTCTCCTACCTAGGCATCAATGCTTGTGCGATCATCCTTCACTGCTTCTGAGACACTCTTTCAACACCCGAATGCTTCGCACGTATCCATTGACAAAAAAAATCAAACCAGTTATAATTTAATATAAAAGTATAATTAAAAGATACCCAGTTAATTGTAGATCTGAAACTCAAATCCACAATTCCATTTTTACATTTGTTAAAGAGACCCAGATGCAACCTGCCTTCCATCTCTTCTAGAGTTCTGCATTCCCAAATCGCCGATTCCTGGAGCCACCAAGCTTTTGTGTCACAAGCCTTTTGCTTTAGCCTTTCTGATGTTATTATTTGTGCACATCTGGAGCCAAGGAGCCAGTCCGCTGAAGGAGGTTGCTGGATCTGAGCCATGCTTTCCCACCTACAGGAGTCTACCGCGGGTCTGTTGAGCTGAATAGGATGCTGCACTAGGAGGAGTCCAACCGAGACTCTGAGCCACATGAAGAAGAGCAGGATGCAATCATGTCACCAGATCTAGAGTGTGCCGCACCGAATATGAGGAAATGGACATCACTGATGCTGAAGATAAGAACTGCACTGCCATTGCAAAGAACCCGAAGCCGTTGTAGGGGAGTCGTCGCACTGCATCCAGAAGAAGAATCAAATCTGAAACCCTCCCCTGTAGCAGTGCTGAGATTTTGGGGGGAGAAATAAATGAATTAGAAAATAAAGAAAAGATAAAGATAAAGGTTAAAGTAAATAATTAGTAAATTAAACAATTAAATATAAAATAATATCTAATAATTTTTATTTATAACTAGTACAACATTAATAAGTAGATTAGTTAAAAAATAAAATATAAGACTAACTATTAATAATTTATTTGTTTAAAATATAAATAATAATAACTTAAAAATTATGTTAAATATTAATAAAAATATTTTAACACTTTAGTTTTAAAATTTATATTCAACAGAATAAATATAATAATTGAATTAATTAAGTAATATTATTTGGATTTAATTTAAGAATATAATAACATTATACTAACTAATTATTAATATTTTTTTTAAACTAACATAATAACTTTATTAAATATTTTATATTAAATTAATAATCATAATATTTAATAATAACCATATTCTAAGATATTTATTTATTAACTTTAATTGCTATAATAGTAAGCTAAAAAATAATTATAAAATTTTAATTAACTTTCTTTGTGTTTTAATTATTTTATTTTTCTGTTCTAACATTGCAGGTTCATACAGGAAGTGAGTTCCCATCCAGATTCACTTAACTAACTTAGAAGGAGTCAGTTACATGAGTAAAATTAGTATGACATGCCTATCATGAAAAAGCACACGTGTGCGGTGCACAACTGAGGAACTTTTAAAGTTTGTGGAAGCATGCAGTGACATACTATAGATGACGGAGTGTATTAAAATAGAGATGCAACAGAATTTGGAGGGGGCTCTCATTTTTTTGATGATCACACATTGGAGAGAAGATCTGGAGACTAGTTAGAGGGGGACACTCATTCACTCGAACGAACTCACCAGACTCAAGAGCGGATATCTGGAAGCAGCGCTGGATATGAGCAGGAGACAAAGGAGCCCAAGAGTAGAGCATTATTTGGGGAGTTCTTCTTCCCACTGTCCTTAGTTTTTTCGTACTCTTTTCTTGGATATTTTTTACTTCTTTAATCAATATGATCATAGGTTGAACTTGTTCAGCTCGGGAATTTTAAAACCTTCTAGTTATGATCTTTAAATCTTTATTTTATTATTTTTCTACGAAATTAGAATCAGTTGGAGAGACTAGTTCTGTTACTAATATTTTGATCATTTACACTTCAATGTTTTCAATTTCAAACTTCAATATAAACTGGTGAGGTTGATCTTGAATGCATTTTTCAAATCTTTAACAACTTAAACTTTGGAAATTTATGGCGATTTATTTTCCAAATCTTATCTTTTAAAAACATCTTGCAATCCAATTAAGTTTTGGTGTGGAAAACTACAAGACTTAATCCTCTTCCTGTTGAGTTTCCTAGCGAGGTAATTTCTTTAGCCTTTCTTTATGTGTGATTCGATTGTATGTTTTGGAGAGAACATTCATTCATACACGTAGTTTAAAATTCTTGAGTACTTTGTTGATCTCGCTTCTTTGTCTTGTTGCTTAATACTAGTATACTGTATTTCTCTAGTTTATCATACTTAGTGTAAATTTTAGTTTCTATGGAAAAATATTTGTTTCATCATCCTGTTTCTAGTTAATTTTTTTTAAATAAAAAGTAAGAATATGTTTTACCTAATGCTGACAACAGTGGAAGTTTAAAATTAAAAAACCTTAGAAATCACTCACCTTCCTTCTTTGTGGATCGACCCTACACCACTATGCTAGTATAAGTTAATAAATGTAATTTTGAGGGCCGTGACGAACTCCAGTATATTCAAAATTTTGCGGAATTTCCGGGGAAGGCAGCATTGAGTGTTCTAAGATTTAGAAAATCTAAAAACAATTAGGAAAAAAAACAGGAAAAAAACAAAAAAATCATAGAAAAAATATGATTAAAAAACTGCTTTGAACTGGAACCTACTATTTGTGTTGTTTTTGAAAAATCCGTTTCACTATGAATTGTTTTGTGTTTAATCTCACCTGGTTTTAGTTTAAAAATTGAAGTTAATGAAACCTGGGATTAACTAGGGCCTCATTGTGTGTTTTCTGGTTGTTATGGGCACACTGCCTGGTAGTGTGTCTATAACTAGCCACAACAGGATGTTTGCAATGAAGAAGATAGAAATTTTGAATCTAATCTTGAATTACTAGCTAAAAATGAATTAATTGAAACCAAACTAGATTCTATGGAGAATGATTGGAATTCTTGGTTTAATAAAACCCATGAAATTAAACTTAGAGATTCTCAAGATCAAGATCAAAGAATGAAAATATTAGAAAAAATGCTTTTCGAATTACAAAAAATGGTTAAAGAATAAGAATAATTTAAAGAAAATGAAAAATAAAATGTTTATAAAATATTTGAAAATCAAGTGTAAGAATAAAGTGACTGTGAAACTAGACAAGAAATCATTAACTTCGAAAAATCTAATTCCGTTGAACTAAATCTAGAAATAACCAACTCACTGAGTCAAGACAATAACATTTAAAATCCCAAAACAATCATTAATGGTGTTGATTTGGATAATTTGGAATATGAATTTAAAAATATTGAAAAAAAAATTCCAGTTCTTTTTATCATTCGTTCTTTAGAGAAAAATCACTGTTTTAGAAATTTTGAGAATGAAGTCACTCAGTTTGAAGATTTACTAGAAACTGAAAACTTGAATGTTATAAACTCTTCACCCAACTTTTATGAATTTGTGAACAATGAGTTTGAACATAATATTGGGAACACTTTGGAAGAGAACTTTAATATGGAAATCACATAATCGCAAATCTTTGAACCTAAACTGATAACCACTCTTCCATGTTTTGAACCTTTGAACCAAATAATTTCTAAAATGTTGTTGGATGATGAGGATGAGGGAATGATTTTTGAAGAAAGTCTAGCTGATGATTTTTCATTTCCATATTCTTATAGTAATCACTTTTTTGAAACATTGTGTAGTGAAATTGAAAATAGTGTTGATATACATGGGAGTAAATGTTTAAATTTGATCAATCTTGAACATGACTTTATTGAAGCTGAATTGAACATTTCTCTCCCTGAACTTAACTACCCGAAACACACTACAGATCTTGTTTTGGAAAGTGATCCTTTTAAACATGAACTTGAAGTAGAGGTTTAATACACACTAGATGATGGTTGCAGAATTGATTTGATAAAAGAAGTAGATGTTCAATGTGAGTTAACAGATGAGGATATTTTGGAAGATATTTATAACATTGTTAGACCTGAACTTGTTTGTGATAAATTAAATTCTCTTCCTTGTTTTTCACTTTCTTTCTCAACTGAGTTGGGTGAAAAAGATCATCATGATACTGATAGTAGTCTAGAGGTGGAATAAGTCATGAGTTACAATGTTCATAATTCTGTTCAACTCTCTATTGAACCTCCTCTTGAACCTTCTAATCAAAATTTACCCATTTTCACCCTTTAATGTGAATCTGTTAGTGTTGAAGTTGAAGAAGATAGCTCTGAGGACATTGTCATACCCTTTGAGGAACCTAATACATTTCTTCCACTTCCTAAAAATGTTAATATTGTTAAATCTGAGATAATTATGGAAGTTGAGAGCACCATGCCCATAACTGCTAATGGGTGTTGTTTGGGGATTTTTATAATCTATGAGAATTATTTTGTGTTTATCTTGGGAGCCCACAATTTTCATTGTTATGTTAAAAATAATTGGGCCAAACACATGTGGTGGTTCTTATTAAGGAAACCACATCCACCTAGTGATTACGGTTAGTTGCTATGTGAGTCCGGCTGGGGACTATAAATCTAGCACTGCTTGGGAGGAAACCCATGGTATCTGTTGTGTTAATAAATAAATAAAAATTAATTAAATAAAGTATAACTGAAGACTTTAAATTCAGTGCTTCATGGGAGTCAAACCATGCTCTTTTTCTTTCATTTTTTGTAATGTTTTGTGCTGAATAAAGTGTTGTTGTGTTTCCTTATGTGTGCTCTGTCTCTGGTGGTTTTTGGTATTGGTTTTCATGATTTTTATTTTTAGGTTACCTATGATTGTGTCAATAAAGGAGTGGAATTACCATAATCATTTTTGGAAAAAATTTAGTCAGGTAAGTACTTCAACATTCTGTATTTATTTTTGCTTCTTTTTTTGTTAATAAAATTCTGCTTACTGTAAAATTATGCTCGTATCAGAATAAAATTTTGATACATGGCACTATGATTTGCATAAATTATACATGTACCTCTTTTCTGAAAAAATGAATTTCACTATTGTGAAAACCATTTACAACATGAAATTAAGTGTGGGGGGGTACATGCTTACTGTTAGTTGTGTTTTTCATTGGAACTGATTAGTCTATAGGGTGTTTAGCATGCATCTTTCTGCTATATTGAACATCCATTTGAATCATACCTTATTAAAATGCTTTCACCCCCAATTAATTGTGCACCCACACCTTATATGATACTTTTGACCTGTATTGAAAGTCTTTTCCACTGGACACAAATTTTAATGCATATACTTACTAATGAACCTGCTAATTATTTATTAATTATGGTGAACAATATTTTTGAACTTCATTGAGACCCTTTATACATGTCATATATCTAATTAATTGAAAATATGTTTTGAACCTTAATTGATTAATTATTCTTCTCCATGTTTAGAAGTCAACTTTGGGGACAAAGTTGGGTTTTGAGTGTGGGGGAGGGGGTCAATTTTTGACTGTGTTAAACTGTGCTTAATGGAAATCCCATCAATTCCCACTGCAACTTTAATCTTTTGGTCAAAATGGTTAAATTTTTTCAAAATTCTTGTATAATTTTAGGCTTTACTCTGTTCTAAAATGATTTTTTCCTTAGTACAAGTACCTTTCTGGTAGTTAAGATTTGTTTTGAATATGAAATTAGTGATAATGGATGATTTCTGAGTGGTCTATCTTAGTGATCTAATGGAAATTTTGGTTTAGGAATTATTTCTTATAGTGAAATGGGTACCCTTTTAATGGAATTATGATCATAACTCTTGGAATTGGAAATTTGATTTTGAACATAGGTGACTCATTTTTTCATTAATTTATAAAAATTAATCATTTTAATGAGCCAATGTAAATGGTTTTTATATAAATCTTTTGAAACTGGAGTAGTTTGGGAAACTGGGATCCCACGGTGAGTCTGTGAGACCCTAGATGCTAGGTGTGTTTCTGTTTACTTTAAGCCTTCTGTATAAGTGCCTTGCACAGTGCTTAGCACAATGATACATGGCTTGGGAAAAATAAATAAAGTGTCTAGGGTCAAAAATAAGTTCATTGAGGTGAGGGGAATTATAAACTTCAAATGAAGAAGGGGTCGATTGGTTTATATGGGAGTCATTAAGGTTGTATCATTGAGGTGATTCACAAAAAAAAATATTTATTTTCAGAACCTAGGTGAAAAAAGTCAAAGTATAAAGTTCCAACTGTTAAGTTCTTAATTCCACATAAATTTTAACCTCTTTTCACTTTGGGACTTTAGAACTTGAACCTAGATTGAATTTAGTGACTAAGAAGTATCACTTATGAGGCGTGAAGTATTCATTGCTTGATGATTCATAGTTCTCTTAACTACCTTTGAGTATTTGTTCTAAGTAAGATTCATATGAGCGATTTATTTTCTAAGCCTAATGACATGTTTCTGTTTTTTGTTTCAATTTGTTGGACATGTTAAATTTTGAGAAATTTAATAAAAACATTTTTCTTTTTCTCAAATATAATAAAACATGAGATTGTTTGAGGACAAATAATGTTTATGTGTGGGGGAATTTGATGTGGCCTTAAAAACACATATTTTGCCACATCTTTTTCAATTATTTTTAATGATTTAATTGGTTATTTTTGTACTTTATATTAAATATTAACACTTTTGTGTTTCTATAAATAAATTTATCAATTTAATCAATTTTTATAATTAATCGTGTATTATAAGCTTAAAAATAATTAATTTATTTATTACTTTAATTTTATATACTAATAACTTTTTATTTAGATCGTTGCTCTTGTTCTGCATAGTTTATAATTTAACATTAATTAGCTAATTAATTAATTTTGCATTTACACTTAGATAATGGAGCTTTAATATAAAATTTCATGTACTAAATATTATTTAGAATAAAATAATCTAAATATTAATTATCCTTTATCAATTCTTTAATTTATAAATTTAAGTTTACAAACTTATTACATCTGTTTAACTTAATTTCATTAATTAACATAAATTGATTAATAAAATAATGGTTATCTAATTTCTTTAATTAATTTAATTTGAAACAATTGTCTTTTATAAATAAATAAACTTTGTTTTATAATTTTTTTAATTTAATATTAATTTTTAATAATTTATTTGATTCTTTATTTTTAGTTTTAATTTATAATAATTTTAGTTTTATAAATGAAAATTAATATTAATTTAACTTTAGTCCATTTGGTTTTATAAGTTTATTAAATTTTATGAGTACTTGTATTTTCATTTGTTTTAATTATTTTTTTTAATTTTAATAAATTATTTCATTCATTTATTATTTATTTATTCACGCATAAATTAATTTTTCTCTATTTATTATGCAGATTAATGGTGGCACCGTAACCGCTTAATACGGTCTCACCGGTTTGACTCATGGTCTCACCTTGACACTCCTTTCAGAGACGCACTCTTTCCTCATCCACCATGTCTCCTCACACCATTTCAGTCATGGTGGCACCGTGACCTCATTTTCACGGTCTCACCATAACCCATGTCACTATTTACTTCCTCCATTTTGCTTCACAGTGCCACTATTACCTCAACTCCCTTTCACTGTTTCTCACTTCTTCACACCATCATCAGTGTCATAGAACTTTTACATATCACTACTGCTTCTCCTACCTAGGCATCGATGCTTGTATGATCATCCTTCACCACTTCTGAGACACTCTTTCACCACCTAAATGCTTCGCACGTATCCATTGACAAAAATAATCAAACCAGATACAATTTAAAATAAACGCAGAGTCAAAAGATACCCAGTTAATTGCAGATCTGAAACTCAAATCCACAATTCCATGTTTACATCTGTTAAAGAGACCCAGATGCAACCCGCCTTCCATCTCTTCTAGAGTTCTGCATTCCCAAATCGTCGATGCCTGAAGCCGCTAAGCTTTTGTGTCGTGAGCCTTTTGTTGTAGCCTTTCTGCTATCATTTTCTACACACATCCAGAGCCGAGGATCCAATCGGATGAAGGAGGTTTCTGGATCTGAGACACGCTTTCCCACCTACAGGAGTCCATCGCAGGTCTATTGAGCTGAAGAGGATTCCGCACCAGGAGGAGTCCAACTGAGACTCTGAGCTGTGTGAAGAAGAGCAGGATGCATCCATGTTACCATATCTTGAGTGCGTCGTGCCGGATATGAGGAATTGGACGCTGATGATGCTGAAGAGAAGAACCACGCACTGCCATTACAAAGAACCCGAAGCCGCTGTGGGGGAGCCGTCGCGCTACATCCTTAAGAAGAATCAAATCTGAAACCCTCCCCTGTAGCAGTGCTGAGATTTTGGGGGGGAGAAATAAATGAATAAGAAAATAAAGAAAAGATAAATATAAAGGTTAAAGTAAATAATTAATAAATTAAACAATTAAATATATAATAATATATAATAATTTTTATTTATAACTAGTACAATATTAATAAGTAGATTAGTTATAAAATAGAATATAAGACTAACTATTAATAATTTATTAGTTTAAAATATAAATAATAATAACTTATAAATTATGTTAAATATTAATACAAATATTTTAACACTTTAGTTTTTAAATTTATATTCAACAGAATAAATATAATAATTTAATTAATTAAGTAATATTATTTGGATTTAATTTAGGAATCTAATAATGGTATTCTAACTAATTATTAATATTTTTTTACACTAACATAATAACTTTATTAAAGATTTTATAATAGATTAATAATCATAATATTTAATAATAACCATATTCTAAGATATTTATTTATTAACTTTAATTACTATAACAGTAAGATAAAAAATAATTATAAAATTTTAATTAAATTTATTTTTGTTTTAATTGTTTTATTTTTCTATTCTAACATTTCAAGTTCATACGGGAAGTGAGTTCCCGTCCAGATTCACTTAACTAACTCAGCGGGAGTTAGTTACGTGAGGAAAATTAGTACGACCTTCCTGTCGCAAAAAATCACACGTGTTCGGTGCACAACTGAGGGACTTTTAAAGTTGATGGAAGCGTGTAGTGACATACAGTAGATAACGGAGGGTATTAAAAGAGAGATGCAACAGAATTTGGAGGGGGCTCTCATTTTCTTTGACGATCACACATTGGAGAGAAGGACCAGAGACTGGTTAGAGGGGGATGCTCATTCACTCGAATGAACTCACCAGACTCAAGAGCGGATATCTGGGAGTAGTGTTGGAGATGAGAAGGATACCAAGGAGCATGAGAGCAGAGCAGTATTTGGGGATTTCTTCTTCCCTCTGTCCTTAGTTTTTTTGTACTCTATTCTTGGATATTTTTCACTTTAATCTATATGATCATAGGTTGAACTTTATCAAATCAGTAATTTTAAAACCTTCTGGTTATGATCTTTAAATCTTCATTTTCTTATCTTTTTACAAAATTAGAATCAGTTGGAGAGACTGATTTTGTTTCTAATATTTTGATAGTTCACACTTCAATGTTTTCAATTTCAAAACTCAATATCAACTGGAGTGGTTTATCTTGAATGAATTTTTCAAATCTTTAACAACTTAAACTTTAGAAATTTATGGAGAGTTCTTTTCCAAATGTTATATTTTAAAAACTTCTCGTAGTCCAATTAAGTTTTGGTGTGGCGAACTCCAAGACTTAATCCTATACCTATTGAGTTTCCTTGCAAGGGAAATTCTTCAGCCTTTCTTGATGTGTGATTCAATTGTAATTTGTGGAGAGAACATTCATTCGTACCAGTAGTTTAAAATTCCCGAGTACTTTGTTGATCTCGCATCTTTTTCTTGATGCTTAATACTAGTATATTGTATTCCTCTAGTTTATCATACTTAGTGTAAATTTTAGTTTCTATGTAAAAATACTTGTTTCATCATCTTGTTTCCAATTCATTTTTAAAAAAAATAAAAAGTAAGAAGATGTTTTCCCTACTACTGACAACAGTGGGGGTTTAAAATTCAAAAACCTTATAAATCACTCACCTTCCTTCTCTGTGGATTGACCCTGCACCAATGTGCTAGTGTAGGTTAATAAATGTAATTTTGAGGTTCGTGACGACCTCCGGTCTTTTCAGATGTATCCAAGGATGGTTTTTAAATAAAGGTAAAATTACTTTCCATTCTATATTGGTTTTAGAGTAGTTTTTTAAATTTGTAATAAGTTTTTTATGTTTATAATGATATCATTGATTATTAATCCCCTTTTTTGTCATGGCTTGAATAATCCCATGAATTATTTTGGGATGAATTGAATTAATGCATGATACTTTTATGGATGTGAAATGGGTTGTTCCTTGTGAGGGTGTTGGAGGTGAGATGAGGTTTATCTATTAGGATTTATTATTCATATATGTTTTCATCTGATGATGGACTTGTATCCTCTCCTTCTCTGGATTGATCTCATGGGGATATTAGTCTAGGGGTGATATTGAGATCTATAATAAAATAGTATTTATTTTGAACCGATTAGTGTCCCATGATTTTATGCAATTCTCTTCCTAGGGGAGTTCCCCTAATTATTCTAGTGAGAGTAATTCTAGAGTGTTAATTCTACTAAGATTTTAACAAAAGTTAGGAGCTATTTTGGTTGATTATTGTGTAAGACCATATAGCATAGAACCTAGTGAGTTCCCCAATAAGCCTAGTTCTTATTAATGATACCATAGATAGAATTTATATCTCATATATTATTACATACCTTGTATTTTGTGATTTATATGACACAATAATGTGGTTGTAATTTTCTTCTTTTTCATTCTTCATTGATATGATACCTACTTGTGTTCTATTTTCAGTATTTACATTTTATTTGTTTCTTTAATTGTTTTTAAAATGAAGATTGAAAAGTATTATTTCAAAGAAATTGAAAAACTTGTTTTAGGTATAGAATTTTGATAATGGTTTTAAATAGTGAAAACGCCATTTTTCTATTTTCACAAATTAAAAATTTCTCATATTAAGGTTTCAAAAAATTATCCTAAGTGATGGTTATACTCATCTATTTTAAAAATTGGTTTGATGTTTTATAAAATGAATAATTATATGATATTTATTTTACATATTATTTCTTCTAAAAACCCTATTTTTAAGTATAGTTAAAAATAGAATCAATAGAATATCTTTTGAAAGAAATTCCAAAAAATCTTTAGTAAAATACTACAGGATATATTTTTCTTATATTTTACATACACATGAATGTGTTTGAATAATGTCCTTATGTTTTCTTTCAGGTACCTAGGTTATGATAAGTTGGGGTATATACTTATGTTTTCCCATTTATAGACATATTGGGATATGGTTAGTAACCATGGGTCACATACAGATAATTTCATAACGGTTCAGGGTATGATTTATATTTAGAGTGATTATGTATCATCCAAATTCAGCTGGTTTCACCTTTATCTTTGGTCTTTATTATTTTGGTTCATGTGTTTTATCTATCCTTGATAATGTCTTATTTATAAAATTAATTGTGAAACTATTAATTATTAGGACTCGTTTTGTTTTTTCATTATTCTTATTCCTTGTTTGACTAGTTTATATAGTAGAAACTATTCATTTTATATGAATGATAATTCAATGCATGGAAGAATCATTTCCTATTCTCGAAAAAAAATATGGTATAGGTTTATTATAATCTAGGGGTGAAATCATTACCACATTATCACTTATTGATACCTTTATTATTTTCACTAGCTTGTGGTGATCGGGAACACATGTTGTGTCATGTTGCAAGTCAGGTCATGTTTTATGTTTAGTAAACTAGGCCATTTCAAGACAAAATTATATCTAATAGATCTAATATATTTTAGGTGTTTCATCATAGTACAGATAATAAGATCATAAAAACTCTAGAGGTAGGTCCTAAGTAGGTTCCTAATCACCACCTTCCATGAAAAAACATGAATTCCCATGGCTATTTGGGTTTTAATACATGATGTTGTGATATTTTTATGATTCTACTTAATGAATTGTTGGTATCTTGATTCTCATTTGAGTTTTATGAGTTATTATGAGGTTTTCCATATTTTTGGGTGGAAATGGAAAGATAACCAAAGTCACACAGTTAGATCACATGGTATGGAAAACCATGTAGTTCTCATCCATTATATTAGGATAATTTTATAGAGGTTTTCATATCATTGGTTCATGATCTTCAAAAATGTTTATCCAAACCATACATAGTTCTAAATCTATCCTAAATTTTTTGCTTGACCTCTTTTCACTCTAAAATTGATTCTAATGGCATTTATCATTCATTTTAGGTGAATTTGAGTGAGTTATTATGATATTTTTATGCTATTGGGTAGAATTATGATTTATGTTTCATGTTTTACCTTAATTTATATAACATCATGAGATTTAATGAAATATATTTTTTCAAAAAAATTAATTTCTTTGATAGTTCGTGTTACACGCAACTTCGAGTTTAATGAACTGTGATATACTATCAAATTATAGTTATCACCTATCCATTCGATTAGAGGTTATGAATAAGAGAAACCAAAATATTAAAATGGTATGGTTAAATATTTATAAATTAATTATTTGGGTATCAATTAATTATAAATTAAAATAAGAATCATTTGAAAGTAAAGGAGGTATTTTTCTGAAAAAAATTGAATTTATGTACATATTGTATTTATGTCTTAACAAATTAAATTAATCGCTATTGTAGAATGATTTTAATGAAATTAATATATTATATATTAAAAAAATAACATTAATTTAATATTTTTTTCTAGTCATGAGTAATGAATAAACCAAGTTCTACGCTTAAAAATGTATTTACATGAAAGTAGGTTTTTCCCACACGTTGTGCACTTATTAAAAAATTAATTTATTCCACTTATAAAAATTAAATTTTATAAAATGAATTAATTATTTTTAATTATTTTGTTTAAATTTTTTTAATATTTAACTTTTATTTTTTGTCAATATGAATAGTATTCATTGTAAAATGTATCACCTGAGTAAAGGGTAAATCAGTTTAATATAGGTTAAAACTAAGTGAAAAGGCCATAATGTTTCATCCTAACTATTATTGGATAAAGTAAATTCAACCCTTATTATCTTAGGATTGAATTAATTTCTTTCAAGGAAACTTGTTCATGAAAATGACCTATATAATATTTAAAGCAAAAAATGTTATAAAATTTCACTCTTTTAGTTTTAAAAATCTCTTATGTTTCCACATCAAGAAAATAAAACATGTTATTAATGAATATAAATGCCTATTTTGAGATTATTAAAAAATTATGATGTAAATTTATTTATATTTTATATAAATTATAAATTTACCATAATTTCTTGTATAATTATAATACAATATTTATTCAATTAATAGAAAAAATAATGTAAATGATTTTAAATATATTAAAATTTATTAAATTTGAATTATTTAATGTTTCCCACTAATTTTATAAATTTATATGACATATTAGAGAGTTTTTAATGGATTATATTCTAATTTCCATTTGTATTGATGTATTTTATATCAAATTAAATTAATAGCGTTAAAAATGTCATTAAAGATATTTTATAATAAATAATATTTTATTAAATGATTTAGAATTCATAAAAATATTAGATTTAGATAAATTAATTGGATTTTATTGTGAGAATAATACATAGACCATTTTTGGGTCATTTTTAATTTTATAGTAACATTATTAACCCTTAATGGGTATAAAACTTTAAAATAATGGTAATTTTCAAAATGGTTAATGGGGGTTAAACCTAAACGATAAGGCTGAAAACATACCCAAAAACTTTCCAAATTTTATTGGATGACAATATTGAAACTTATACTCCTCTTATATTATAATTATATCAATTTGGTGCAATTTTGGAATCAAAAATAATTTATAATAATTTAATACTTTAAAAAGTTCCCAAAATTCCCCTCACCTCAATTATAAAAGGGTACCCCTCCTTTATCTTATTTATAACACATTTAGACTTATAGTTGGACCAAAATATATAAATTTATCTTATAAACTCCCATATACATTTTATATAGGTTCTTTTCTTCCAAAAATACCCACCCTAGAGCCCTTAAGAGGATATCTAAAAGAGTTATTTCGAATAAGAGGTAATTAGCTTAATCGGTCACTTTATTTTTAATTATTATTTTACCTTCTATAAATCCTTTATATTCTTCCTAAAAAATAAATTTAGTTTCATAAATATAATAAAATTTTATTATTATTATTATGAAACTACCTTTATTCACCAAATTTCCATCTAATGGGTAGTGAGAATATTGCTCGTGCATACGTACAGCTTACCATCTCCACATAGAGATGCAATTCATTTCTCACCACTATATTTTATCGATGGGTATTGTGATGGGTTTATTGTTAATATATTATAATTATGAAATAATTACAATTTTTAAATGATAATTTCAAATATATGATCTTATCTTCAAAACCATTGGAAAAAATAATGTTGATCATGAATATGTGTGGACTATCACCTTCATGAAGTGATGTGACTCATTTTTCATTTCTATTTTTCTTGGATGGTAACAAATATAGTGTTGGTGAGAGTGAGTATCTCAATAGGTGGGGTGAATTGAGTACCCAATAAAAATTTCTATTTAAATTGGATTATTTTGAAATCCCCCAAATATTTAAATACATCCTAGTTTATCAAAATATTTAATATGATATAGATCTTAATCTTTATAAATATTTATCTAAAGATTGATTAGGTCCTATAATAATAATATATAATATTATTGGATACTTTGAAACAAGTTTACATTATCAAAATTCTATTTGAATACAAATTAATATAAACTACCAAATTATATATTTTGTTTATAGTTAAGATAATTTTCACTTTTAAGGTGAAAAAAAAGTAAACAATGTTAAAGAACACAATAGAAAGTTTGAAAACAAGAGGTTCAGACTCAAGTTGAGGCTTATTCCTCTTCACTTGGAAATAACCTTCCACCAAGAAATCTATATAAATAAGCTAGATGATCCACAACTTGGATCATGTTTTACAATAGTTTACAAATTTTCCAGGTCACACGTGACCTCTTCCATAGTTATTCATGGTATAAAAAATAAACATGCCACACAAAGACCTCTACCACTATTATCCATAGGAGTATAATTGTAATAAAAGAACAAAAAATATTGTTACAAACTCATGTTCTTGAATTGAAGAAATCAGCTGATGAGTATTTGATTTTTTCTTCCTCGGTTGAATGTTCATAGGACTCTATATTTCATCTCTTTATCTCTATGAGTACTCAGTATTCATGAGCTCTCAATTTTATATATTTTAACTCTTTGTATAAATCCTTGACAGATAATATTTAATGGACTTGGTTAAAGTATCTCTATCTAAGATTATTTCCTTGGCATGACTTTTTATTATCATGTGAACATGGTCTGTAAGATGCTCAAACTTTCTCAACATTACAAAGTCATAACAAGTGAACTACTTGAAGGAACATAGGACATAAAAGTAACTTTCTCTCTGATAACTATTATTAACTAATCAACATCCACTGCAGGAGCATTAGGAGTTTAAAGTGTCTAAAAATTTATCCTCAAGACTTTTTAGGATCCCATCCATGGAGGCAGAAAAGGTTGAATTCAGATCTTCAATCATAGACTTAATAGAATTCAATTCACTTAAAATTTTCTTATTATAAATCATGACTTCATGTTTGTGATGCATCATCTTTGGTTGGATATGTTAGATCACCAAGTCAAAGAGATATCTGGAATCCTTTTTACTAAGTTTAGTCCGAAGAGGGGATTGATTCATCAAACACTTATGAAACTCATAAATAATCTTTTCACTAAAAACTTCAAGTTATCTCATCTGACTATATCAACAGGAATAACAGGAGGATCTAGAGTAGGTTTAGGAGAATGATCTCTAACAGAAGAAAAGTTTTCTAGTATACCTTCAAATTTTATTTGAGTAATCAAAGATCCCTTATGATCACCTTCAACTCGAACATTAGGTCCACCATTAATTGGTGGAATCCTTAAAATATTGGAGTACTTGCCCCATTCTTCTTCCATAGGGTCAATTCATCAAACTGCCACTACTGCAAATATGGAATTTATCAGTGCCAGAAAGAGGCATTAATAGTTCTAGAAAAGCACTGTTAATTGAGGAAAAGATAAAGGGGTCCCTTTTATCAGCGCTCAGAAAAGTGCGGATAAAGGCCCCTTTTATCAGCACTAAAAAATTCTGATGAAAAGATCCTTTATCAGTGCTTTTTGAGCACTAATAAAAGACCCCTTTTATCAGCACTTTTTTTAAGCAATGATAAAAGTCAAAAAAATAAAAAAGTTAAAAAGAATATATAATGCAGGGAGATATTTTAACAGCGCTTGACCCCCCCCCCCCCTTTATCAACACTAGGAAGAGCCCCCTCCCTCTCACTGCATGCTCTACTTTCCCATGAAAACCCCTCTCATTGCTCGCGCACCCTTTCTTCCACCAAAAATCAAACTTTATACCTTCCCCCTTTCGTGCATGCACCTTTACCACTAATCCATTTCGTTTTTTTACATTTAATGATATATCTATTTATATATATATATATAGTAATATTTATCCGTATATTAATATAGATTCATATTAATATAAATGTATTTAGTTATATTAATACATATATATTTATTCATATGTTAATATAGATATATTTATTCATATATTAATATCTATTAATATCTATTTATATCTATTTATATCTATTTATATATATTTATATATATATATATAGTTATAATTTTTATCCATATATTTATTTTTATATTAATATATATTTATAAGATTAGTTTTAAACATATTATAAAATATGTTTTTTTATGTGTGTTTATAAATAAATACATACATACATACATATATTCAACACACACACACACACACACACAAACATATATATATGTGTGTGTATTTATGAATAAATAGATATATATGTGTATCTAAAAAGGCATAGAATGTTAGAAAAACCATATATTCTAATCCAGAAGTTTGTTTCAACTCCAAAACTAGTAAAATAGAAGAAAATGAAACAATGTTCGATATGATATGTGTTATAGGCCTTGTAGACATTCAGATCAAAAGTTATAGTTGTTTGAATGTTAACAATTTGGTGTATCCTGACTAAAAACTCAGTTTTGGATGTCTTCTGGGCCTTTTTGGCCTTAAAAATGTGAGAAAAGTTTCTATTTGGTAACTAGCATGTAAAACTCATTGTAGGATTCAATTTGATATACTGTAGATCTCAAACGAACACACATATCAAAAGTTATGGTCGTTTGAAGTTTGAGTTACATTTTTAACTTATTTTAGATCCTTTATTAATTTTTTTGACTTTTTGTGCCTTCAAATTGTTATTAAATGATTATTAGTCAACGATAATTAGAAAATTATTAATTAATAATATTTTTTAAAATATTTTAAATCCATTTTCACTAAATTTCTTGTATATTAAATGTAATAGTATCTTTCTACTTATCTAAAACATATTTAAAAAATATATATTATATTTATATCAATATAAATATACTTATATATCAACATATTATTTTTCCTGAATTTTTTTTTTTGAAATATACACTTTTTTAGCACTAGGAAAAAACATTGATAAATCCCCCCTTTAATACTGCTAAAAAAGAGTTGATAAAGGGGGTGCCTTTATCAACGCTAAAAAAAAGTGCTGATAAAGGTCCACATTTAACAATTATTTTTTTAGCGCTATTAAAAGTGTCATTTATCAGCATTGATCAAGGGTGGCATTTTGGAAAACTAGTTTTGGGGTAGTGGGGAAAGACAATTGAATCATATTAAGTGGCATAAGGTAATTTTCCAGTAAGTACAACTAACACTCCAAGACTTCTCTGTTCATATTAACTCTGTGAAGCTAAGGTGTGTTCAATATTGGAAGGATTATCTTCTATATGTTTAACAATAAGAGGTACCACTATCACTTGAGAATCATCCTTTTGTCCATAAATAGTGGTATATACTTCCATAAAATTGTCAACTGAAGGATCATCAGTATCCAAAACATCCAACTGAACATCACTACCTTGCTCATAAGAAGGAATCTCCTTATTCTCTTACTTAGATACATAGTGTTCTATAGAAACAATCACACTCAACCATTCCATCATAACATAATTTTGAACTTTTTGACCAGTGGAAATAGTGATTGGATCAAATTCATTAACTACTAGAGCATCATTAAATATTTCCACATATAGAGATTTCTCCCCCTCAACAATTTCATCCCGAAGCTCTGGAGGCATTTCAACATCTTTTTCTAAAATTCATCCACTTAAACCATTTTGGTCAGAGTCGTTATCATCATCAAATACAGTATCTACATCCCTTTAATTTCTATTATTATTTTCAATATTTCCATTCTCATATTCTTCTCCCTTTTTTCCTCCTCATTATCATTATCATTATCTACTTTAATGGATTTATAACTCTTATACTACTCCATTCCAGAGACCACGTCCCCTTATTCATCACTTTTAACAATATTTTCTCTTTTTGGAAATCTCTAAGGTGGACTAAGAGCACCCAAAGTTATGGTGTAAGATTTGGGAGACAATTCAGGATCACTCCCTTCATCAACAATTGGTTCCTTTTCTTCTTCTTCAGCAACAGCTTCTTCTATATCATCATTAGAGTATTCAACCATTTCATTAGTCTCCAATCCTAGATCAACTTCATACCTTGGTCTATTTGGAGGATCAATCAAATTATACTCAGTATATAGCTCATCAGAATCTCCAACCCATTGTCTCTTCCCAGGGTTCCAACTAATCTTTATCCTTGAACAAATAACTCTTGAAAGATAGAAACCACCGTAGTCTGCAATAGACTCTTCAACCTGATTTAGTATCCCATTGGCCTTTAACATGGTTAAAATGAACTTGGGTTAGATCAAGGAGTTGTATCTAGAGTATGGTTTTCTTATCTCACACATATACACCATGATATATCTACACAAATTTATCTTATTAACTTATTTTATAAATACATAAGATAAACATATTGGTACCTTAGAGTTGAAAAATCACCCTTTCTTGGGCATAGAATATGCTTCAAAAACAATAGAAAAACTTAAATTCTCCATCAATCTCTGAGGAAATAGGTCTTATGGTTATTCCATCTCCCTTCCACGTGAATTCTTATCTAATAATCTCTATCTTAATCAAAGGAAAACTATACATACTAATATAATTCCTAAACTAGCTTAGGGTTGTTGGGTATCTTTTTAGAGGAATACCACTCTAACAGTCCTTTATTTTGGAGTACTTTGAGTACTATAGACTTTCTAGTCAATAAGAATTTCGATTTGACTTCCCTTTCTACAAAAAAAAACTCTGTTAGAAATCTTAGGATTAACTGGTGTAGCAAGAGAAATTGGAGAAGGTACACTCAATTCTTCCTTCTGCTTCTTAGAAGATATCGATTAATCTTATAAAGAGAAGCATTCTTTATTCTTGGCATACAGACTATTTCGGAAATCTTGGTCTAGGGTAAAGAGAATGTTTGTAAAGTAGAAGGTGAATGGTTGCATAGGGCTCAAGAGATAATGATATGGGAGTATCGTGCTAGGCTCAAGGTGTGTTTGTAATTGACATAATGTCATTTTGATATCATTTGAGATTTTAGGTATTCTAAAATCTAAATAATACTTGCAACCGAATTCAAAATTGAGTAAAAACTTGTGTCAGGTTACATAAAATAAAAATCAACTGGAAATTATTAAACTGATAGTTCAACATTGGGAAACAAAAAAATCGCAAAGGCATTAAATAGTAATATAAATACAAGCCAACGGTATGACAAGCCAATGGCATGAAAATCCAATGGCATGAAAACCATAATAGTATATCACAAAAAATTAAACTCAACCAAAATTAATCATTCCAAAATCATGTTTGATATAGTTTATTATCTTATAATTCAAGATCTTAGTAAATATATCTATTAATTGATGTTTTTTCCAATAAATTCAAGGGTGATATCTCATTTTTGAAAATGATATCTCAAAAAGTGATGTCTTATATTAATATGCTTCATCCTAGAATGATAAACAAGACTCTTAGAAAAAATTATTTCACTTGTAAAGTCATGGTTTATGGAGACATGTCGGAATTTATATCCATATTCTATTAGAGTGTGGTTTATTCAAAAAAATATGTGCACAGAAACTACCTACAGCTACAAATTCATCCTTAGTGGTAAATAATGCAACAGAATTTTGATTTCTACTACACCATGAAACTAGAGACTTTACTAAAAAGTGGCATGTTCTAGAGGTTCTTTTTGTATCTAACTTGAATCCAATAAAATCATCATTATAATAACTTACTAAATCAAATGTTTTTCCTCTTGGGTAAAACAATCCTAAATTGTTTGTATACTTTAGATATTTTAAAATTCTTTTAAAAATAACAAGGTGTGACTCTTTTGGGTTTTCTTGAAAATGAGCACATATACACACACTAAATATAATACCTGGTTGGATAGAATTCAAGTAGAGAAGACTTCCAATCAAACCTCTATAATTGTATTAATCAACTAGTTTCCCAACTTCATCAAGATTCAATTTAAAATCACTAGTCATAAGAGTATCACTACCCTTAGTGATATCTTTGTTAAAACATTTTAAAATATATATTTTATATTTACTTTGATTTAAGATAATTCTTTCTTTGTTTTGAATGATCTGAAATCTCATAATGAATTTTAGTTCACCCATTAAACTCATTTCAAATTCATTTTGCATCATTTTAGAAAAATCAGTAGAGATAATTTTTTGAAGATTCAAAAATAATATCATCAACATAGATTTGTGATACAAATAAATATTTTGAGATTAATTTTATAAAAAGAGTAGGAACAGTTATACCTTTTGAAAATCCTTTTGAAATAATCAAATTTTTGAACCTATCATACTAATATCTAGGAGCTTATTTTAAACCATATAAATCTTTATTTGATTTAAAAATATGATTTAAAAAATGGGGATTTTGAAAACTAGGGGTTATTGTCCAAAAACATCCTCAATTGTAAAACTATTTAACAATACACTCTTGATATCCATTTGATAAAGCTTGAAATCTAAATGTACTGCATAATAAAGAAATATTATTATGGATTCAAGTCTAGAGAAAGGTGAAAAGGTTTCCTCATATTCTATTACTTCTTCTTGATTATAACCTTCTGCCATAACTCTATCCTTGTTTCTAAATATAGTGCCTCACTCATAAACTTTATTCCTAAACACCCATTTAGTGCAAATAGTAAATGTGTCCTTGGGTCTATATACATGTTCTTAAACTTTTTTTCTTTCAAAATTATTTAATTCTTCTTGTATAGTTATCCCCCATAATTCATAAATAATATCTTTATTTATAGTCTTATGTTTGAGTTGAGGTACGAAAGCATGATGTTCAACCAGATTTCATCAAGAAGCTCTAGTTTTTGTTACTCTATTTAGATCACCCACAAAAACATCTAATGGATGGTACTTATTTGTTATAAAATCTCTAAAGAAATAGATACTGGTCCCTTCTAGATTTTATAGTTCAGGTTCTGGAATTTTTAGAAATTCTTTAGAACTTGATGATTTTTCTGCTTGTTTTACAGTATAGTATAAAGGTCTTGAATTTAAGTTCAGATAAGATAAATCATCTTCACGGTTTTCTAAAGAGGTATTGGGCTCATATGGATTAGTTTCATAAAATTTTAAGTGGATTGATTCTTCCATGGTTTTGATCTTCTTATAAAAAACTCTATAGGCTTTTCTAGAGATTTAATAACCATGTAAAATTTCTTCATCACTTTTGGATACAAATTTATCAATATTGTCCTTAGTATTAAGAATAAATACTTTACAACCAAAAACTCTAAATTAATTAACCACATGTTTCCAATTTTTCCATACCTGATAAGGGGTATTCTTAAGGATAGGTCTAATAAAAACTCTATTGATAATATAGTAGTTTGTATTGACATCTTCTGACCAAAAATAGGTAGGCAGGTCATACTCAATAAATATGGTTCAGGATATCACTTGTAAAGTTCTATTTATCCTTTCAAAAAATCCATTTTTTGGGGGTCCTATGAGTAGATATGTTATATGTGTATACATTTTGTAATAAACATGATTAAAAATATTTATTTTAAAACACATAGTTGTTATCACTCCTTAAGTTTTTAATTTTAAGTCCACTAATATTTTCTACAGACTTAGCATATTTGGTAATGTAAGAGCATGATTCACTTTTTTGAGCATGAAAGTATACCAAAGTATATCTAGATAAATCATATAAAAGAAAATAAATATAGTTCTTCCCATTAAGTCTTGAAACTCTATATGGTCTAAATAGATCTATATGAACCAACTCAAGGGGTTGATAAGTTGACACTTCTTTCTTTAATTTAAATGTTGTTTCCCTTTTTGATAGGGGTTACATAATTTATTAGTTGGGAACTCAAGATTAAGAAGATCCCTAAGTAACCCTATTCTATTTATATTTATATGTGAGTGAATGTTGTAATGGCCTAGTATCCTATGATAAATCCATGACTCTTTAGGAAAGGAACTTAAGCATGAAACATTTTTTAGAAATTATAGAATTTAAATAAACAGCATAAACATTTTCAATAATCAAGGCAGTAAAAACTAAAGAATTTTTAGAATTATAAACAATGAAATAATGATTATAAAACTTTAAATACAAACTATCTTCACATAACTAAGAAATTATAAGAAGATTATTTTTTAAACCATCAACATATTAAACTTTAGAAATTAAAACTAAATTTTTGTAACCAATCTGGCATATGCTGATGATTTTTCTTTTTTGCATTATCACCAAAGGTGATGTGTCCACCATCAAAATTTATGAGGCTCTTGAAGAATTAATAATATTGTATCATATATCTTTAACAACCACTATCCATGTACATAATACTTCTATTATAGGTCTTCAATCATTTTTCCTAAAAAATAGATTTTATGTAAGTAGTTATTTTGCTACCCAGACCTATTTGGGTCCAGAAATGTTAGAAATTAGATATTTGGTAACCCAAAATTTCTTGATATTTTTCTGATAAAAATAATAGTGAATATATAGAATTAAAACCTTGTTATGTTATAATGATTGGTAATAGAAGTTTTAGGTCTAGATTTATGAACCAAAGTGCTTTTTGTTACTTTACTCTATCTAGGTTGGTATCCAATTCCGCTGACATATTTTGGTGAAACATTTTTCACAAAATTTTTATGAGTGTCTCTATAACATTTATAACCTTTTCAAGAACATTATTCAATTTATCATTTGACTATTTATGTTTAGTTTATTCTTTGATAAGTTTAACATTTTTCTCTTCTTCTAGAGATAGATCATATTTTCTATTTACAGTTAGAGCATGATGTCTTTCTAAAAATATGTATTTATCTTTAACCTCATCAAATATGTCTTATAACATGTCACAATATTAAAATAATTATTTATTTCACATATTATCATCATCATTTTTTTCATTGTTAGAATTATCATAATTATGCACAGGAAGAATATTAGAAATAGTAGGTAGTGAAAATACCTCACTAACTTTAGTCATAAAATGCATATTTTCTCTATCTGTATTATCTTAAGGTGAAGAATCCAAATCATTGGATATATCATTATAATCACTCTATTTTTTTTCATGTATTTTTGTATCTTCTACCTTTTCCTCATATTTTATTTTATACTTAAGCTTTGTATTTTCATATTTTATATGTCCTTTCCTTTTACATTCATAGAACACAACTTCTTTTGGATCATCATACTTCTTCTTATATTTCTTCAAATTTCCTTATTTTTCATACTTTCCTTTGTTGTTTTATTTATTGAATAAATTTTTCTTCCTATAAAACTTATTAAATATTTTGGCTTGGTGATCCATCTCTTCATCACTATTAGAAGTATATTCACTATCACTTGAATCTAAAGCTTGGACTTCCTCTTATTTTTCCTTTTATTTTTTGGAGGTAGTAATCTTGAAATATACTGAATTTCTTTTAGGATCCTCATCTTCTTTATGGTGTACCTTTAATTCATATTCATACATCATAATTTTTCCAATAAACTCTTTCACATGAAGCTTACTTACATCGCATGATACTCTGATTGAAACTGATGTGCCTCTCCATATTTCTAGTAGGCATATTAGCAATCTCATGATTTGATCATTATCATATAGTATTTTTTCAAGTGATCTAATTGTGTTTAAAATCTCATTAAACCTAAGATACATGTGCAAAATGGGTTAATCAGGATTCATTTTAAAATTATCATATTTAATGGGATAATTATTGAGCCTCATATATTTAACATTTGAAGTTCCTTCATAGAAAATAGACAGAGTATCCCAAATTTCAAATGTTGTTTTACATGAAAAAAAAATATTAAATTACTCATCTCCTAAATAAATGTATAAGTAATTAATTTCTTTACAGTTATTATTGTAATCCAATTTTGTAGCATCATCCCAATTACTTCTAGCAGTATCAGTAATAACATATTCATCTTCTATAGAAGAAAAAATATCAAAAATCATTCTTTCTATATGCATTTTCATCTTAATATTCCATTGAGCATAATTTGAAACATTAAATAAAGAAGGTCAATTAGTATAAGAACCTTCTTGACGATTATCCTTTTTAAAGAAATAAATTTAAAAATGATAGAAATTTAAGATCTTAAAAAAACTAAAATCAAAATTTAAAAGTATTTGAAAATATTAATACCAAAGAAAGAAAACCTTTGATATAAAATTTTGGTCAGAGTGAGTATCTCCAGAGGGGGTGAATTGAGTACCCATTAAAAATTTATATTCAAAATGTATTATTTTGAAATTTATAAAATATTTAAATACATCCTAGTTTATCAAAATATGTAGTATGATATAGATCTAAATCTTTCTAAATACTTCTCTAAAGATTGATTAGGTCTCAGAATAATAATATAAAATATTATTAGATCCTTTTAAATTAGTTTACTCGATAAAAATACTATATAAACAAAAATTAATATAAACTATCAAATTATATATTTTGTTAAAGTTAAAAAAAATTAGTTTAAAAATATAAAGAAAAAGTAAAAAAAATTAAATAACACAGTGGAAAGATTGAATACAAGAGGTCCAATCTCATGTTGAGGCTTAGTCCTCTCCATTTGGGGATTATATGCCACCAAGAAGTTTATATAAATAACTAGATGATCCCCAACATGTATTTCATTTTACAATAGTTTACAAACTATACAAGTCACACATGCCTCTTCCATAGTTATTCATGGGAGAAAAAATAAACAGGTCATAGAAGGACCTCTACCAATATTATTTATGGGAGAACATGTGTGAGAAAAGATGATAAGATATCTAAGTATCTTCCAATTCAATACAAGAGACAGTGTGTGTGAGATAAAATAGAGTTTGCACACACACTGCTCAAAATGTAATAAAAGTGAATAGAACAGAGCAATCTAATAGTGTATAGTTTAGAGATTATTTATTTGTTGTAATGCATCTTGTGAATCTTTATTTTATTTTACAATGAAGCTTGAATTGGGATTTCTTGAAAAAAAAATTAAGAACAGAGTTTCACAAACTTGTGTTCTTGACTAGAGGAAATAAGATGATAAGTATGTGCTTTTTTCTTCCTCAGTTGAATGTTCATAGGATGTTATAGTTCATATCTTTAGTTGTGGGAGTATTCATTAGTCATGAGCTCTCAGTTTTCTATCATTTTTCTTCACTATAGTATACTCTATGTTTATCTCACACTCTTTCACCCATGGTAGTCTGCTTCACTATTAACATCAAAAATAATATTAGGAATATTCAGATGGTCTCTTCTTCCTCATATTTTACATCTGACACTCACATCAATGCACTCTTTCAAACAATTAAAAGACAATCATTAATGTAATAAATGGGATTAACTTCAATAATATAGTATTTAGTAATAATTCAAAATAAGTAAAGAAAATAGTGGTGATGTATTAGTCTGGAATAATGTTGATGTATGGTGGTATGTTGTTCTGGTGGCATGATATTGGAGGTATCTTATACTTAGCCAAAAGTTCCCCTTTTCTAGCGGTGTCTCAACTAGCAGTGTCTGGTCTAACGGTGTCTTGTCTAACGGTGTCTGGTCTAATAGTGTATGGTCTGACGGTGTCTGGTCTGACGGTGTCTCATCTGATGGTGTCTTAAATTTAGGAAAATTCTATGTTTATGGTGTGACACTTGAAGTTTCTCGTTTATTTGTATATCATACTTATCCAAATTTACATTTTGGCGACATGACATCCTGATGGTGTGTCGACTAACAATGTCTCATACTTTTTTCATTTTTTGGTTCTAGGGTATAACTTTTTGGCACTGTGATATCCTGGTAGTTTCTCATACCTAGAAATATTTTTATATTGACAGTGATTCATAGACAATGGTGTCTCTTCCTTTGTAACACCCCAAGATTTTATATTATGTTATCTCTTCAAAGTATTTCAATAACTTTCATTGCACGCAACACCGAGTTCGAGCGCACCACAACTTACCAAACTAGCCATTCAAAAAAAAGGTTATGAATATTATTAACCACATTTTAAATTTTATATATCCAATATAATTTTAACATTCATATTTTGTTTTTCTTAGACATAATATAAGAAAATTTCATTTCATAAGATAAAAGAGGTATTTTTCAAAAAATGCAGTTTTCCCGCCTTTTAATGGAGAACCCTTTTTAAAATCCAATATTTGACACTTTTATATATTATATTTAGTGAAATTAAATTATTCTTTATATTAGGGACATAAAAATTTAGTTTGGATAAATTTTTGGTACCTTTCTGATATCTTTCATATTTTGATTAATAGTGAAAAAATACAAAATTTTAATTAAAAAAAACTTTTTTAATTGAAATAATTAATAGTGTTAAATTATAAATTTTAGTGGTTTTAAAGTATCATTAGACTATATTTTTATCATTTAAGATAATTTAGTTCATTTTATGTAAACTCACATTTAAACTAGACATAAAAAAGATCCAATCTTTTGACAGTTATTATTTCTTAAAAACACGCTTTTTGTTTTGACAACGAGAATTAATTTTAAATTAATTTCTGCCACTTCTGTGTTTTGAAATTGGAAAAATGGATTCTATATTTGTAATCATAAGTTACAATTTTTTTAAATAAGTAACTTCTATTTTTAGACATTATGAATAATTACTTCGGTAAATATTTTATTTACCATGGTTAAAGGGTAAATCCAGTAAATAGGGGTAAAAAAATAATATTATAATAAAATTAAATTACCCTAAAATGTGTTCCATTCCTATTGTTTGATACATGTCTAAACATGGGAATACTTGGGTCGATTTTGGGACCCCATAGAGCCACTTGGGAGTGATAATGACATTTTATATTAATTAATCTAAATTAAAGACCAAAATAACAAAAGAATTTATCTTTTAGTAAAACATTTTTATATGGGGTTATATAATTTATATCTTCAACTATAAATATTAATTTTAAATCTAAAATTATTTCCTACATGATAATATTTTATTTATAATTTTTAGAGATAAAATAAATATATTTATTTATGACACAATAATGATGCAGTAATTACCTTATTAATGAAAGAATCAAATAAATGGTATTATAAATATTAAAATAAATATAATTTAAAAGTTTTTATGAAATAAAAAAAATTTCAAAGTGAATATGACATTTTATAGTTGATTAAATTTATTTAGTTATAAGTAATAAATTTGTGATTACTTTCACAAAAACCAAATACTAAATAGTGTCAAAATTGACATAATTGAATTTTAAAACAAATACTATATTATTAATTGATATAATATTCCTAAAAATATAAGGTTCGGGAAAAATACTTAGATAAGGTTGTATATATTAATAATTAACCACATGGTGTTCTATTGTCTGGTTATAGTAAGTTTATTAACCATATAATATAAAAATATAAAGAGACATGGTAAATGTCAAACTATTTAACTAAGAGTTAAATATAAAAGATAAGGTAAATATGGTGACCTAAACCAGTATAAAACCTATTGGTTGAGATTTTTTAGACCCATAATCACCTTATCCTCCAAATAATTTGTTTTGGAGCTATTATAAACTGGAAATTATTTTATTATAAAATAATATTTCAAGATTTTTTTAAAGTGACCCTCACCTCTCTTATAAAAGGGAACTTCCCCTTCTCTTAATTTGACACCTCCAAAGCCTTTTGGATCAGACAAACCCTGCCCAAATATCATCCCAACTTTCCTCCATTCATCCTAGAGGACTTAATTTGGTCAAAAATCCAACCTAAGGAGCCATTCTAATCAAATCAAAAGGAAGAACCCAAAGAACAGGTAAATATTTCATCACCGCTTTAAAGTTCTTTTCTTCTTCCACTTCCTCTTTCTTTATTATTTCCATTATAAAATAATAAATACATTATCTTCTATATACTGTGATGTTATTATAAAAATGGTACAACCATATTCATTATTCTATCCATCATATGAATGACAAAGTCACCATATCTGCGTACGCACGGCTTACCGTCTCCACATCGTGGGGTAGTTTGTTATTCAAACACTTAATTATTTGGATGGGTATAATAATGAGTATAACTGATGTAAATAATAAATATAACATTTTAATTATTTTTTATATATTATATACTATCCAATTACATACAATTTTACCATCAATATAATGATATTTTCGCTCATGCGTACGTACGGATTACCGTCTCCACAAATGCGATGAGATTCATTCCCAATCGTAATCATTCAAGAATAATTTTCATTTTATGATTAAAAATAATGTTTATTTACATAATATCCTTCTGTATATGAATCAAATAAATCATATACATAACAAACATGTCTTACATAACCAATCATATAAAGGAAAGTGAGTCAGTTAACACCCAAAATGATTATACTACTAAAATATTGTTAAAAAAGAAATATTAGAAGATCATATATGATATCATATTTATGTATATAGTTCTTGTATAATTTAATAACAATGTTTTAACTATTATATATAAGGTTAAAATACCATCGACTAAGGAAAATTACAAGGTAAGCGTTAATTCTACAATCTCTTCATTATCCGAGGTTGTTTTTACGTGAGTAACTACTGGGACCTCTTTATCATCCACATTTGTGTTTCATAAAAATATTTTCAAAAGGAATATTTTAAGGTTTTATTTAAGGTACTATTTAACTATATCATCATTTTAAATGGTTTAAATATTTATTCTTCTAAATCATTCTCATTAATGTCCATGTTTTCAAAATGCTTTTTAAGGATTTACTTATATGGACATGAATGTTTTTAAAATGTTAATTCCTTTCAAAAGATTCAAAGTGGTATGGGAAACATTGATTCAAAAATTTCTTTAAACATCTTCCTTTATAAATTGTGTGACTTTTAAATTTTTTTAAGAAAAATGAATATTTTTTTCAAAGAGTTTTACAAATCATTTTCATCTATGTCAACATCCTTTGTTGGATTTTAAACTTGTATGAAGTTGATTTATTATGATACAAATATTCCATATTGTTTTGAAAGTTTTTTTATATGTTTGACTGTGGATGTGTTATTTTTATACCATTCATGGTTTATGGTTAAAGTATTGACATTTTGTATGCTAGTTTTAATACGAATGTTTATGTTATGTTTCAACCTTTTCATATGATGAATGTATTGGACTTAGTAGGTGATGGGTGGAGCCCTCTATAGCTCCTTGGTGCATCAGTAGGTATCATGAGATAATTAGACATGGAATTAGATGAGGCCTTTCCCAAATTTGATATATAGTTTTGGATGAGTCCTTAATAATTTTTTAGATGTCTTGGATGAGGCCTTGAAAAAATTCTTCAGAATGTTCAGCATTATAAATTCCCTCATTATGAAAATAATATTGATGGTTCATGTGGTTATTCGACTAGTAGAATACTCATGACTATGTTTTATTATGTAATTATTTACTCAAATCATATTTTTGCCATAAATTTTTCATGTTTATTATTTGTAAAGGCATGTGTTTTTAATTATTCATTATGCCTAATATTTATGTTATATTTTGCTGTATTGCTTACCCTTACTAAGCATTTGAGCTCACCCCTTTCTTATGTTTCATTTTCCCAAGATATGAAGAATTTAGTTATGAGTGATCTTTAGGGATAGTCTAAGGGATATGAATGTGGTAAATGGATACAATGTTGTTGTTATCTTTAATTTTATAATGTAATGTAACATTCATGTATGTAATCTATTTTCCAAGACTGCTAAACTTATCAGTACTTCAGGACTTGATTCCTTGTAATCATGACAATGTATAAAAATAATGCACCGACTCTGGGTAACTGGGGTTGGGGAATTTTAGTTAGTATCAGAGGAAGTTTTTAAAAAACCTTGGAAATAGATTTAGATAAACTTTGGTTATAGAACATTAACCTAAGATAGAATTTGAGGATTAGTATAGAAGAACTTCCAAGAATATTGGTATTGTTGAGATTTTGTGAGTTTTCAAAGCAATACATACTTTTCTATATACAAGCAGGTAGAGGCGGCTCAGGCACAGATGTACCTAGGGGTAAAACCCAAGAACACCACTTTGAGCTAGACTCGAATGGAAACTGGTGCACGACAATGGGCCTTGTTGTACTCTTGGTTACAACACTCCTAGGGGATATGATTAGTATAATTCTCATTTTCTTTACAAACCATTATGAAGGATTTATGAGTATATACTTCCTCAAAGAAAACATTTTATTATTATAGATTATATGCATAATATTTTCAATTTACGTAAGGTATTTTACAAGTTTGGAATTATGCATTGTGATTCATAAACTAACCTAGTGTATGCCATTATTTAGAAACGGCGCATAGTAGAAGGGATGAGATCTCCAGCAATACTCATGATCTAAAGATTAAGAAGGATCATATATTTCATGGTATTAAGAAAAAATTTAGAAGGGAAATAGTCTCCCATGTATTCTCATCATATGAAGAAATAGTATCTTGTGTTAATAAGATAAGTTAAGAATTATCTTAGTCCTATGTCTTTGAAGGGAAGTAATAGAAAAAAAGGATGGAAGAGATAAATATGGATAAAGGTAAGAGGGGAAGGAAGTATTTTCCCATATGTGATAATTGTGGAAAGAATTACCATGGTAAATGCTTGAAGGGAATGATATTTGGTTATAATTGTGGAGAAAAAGGACACCAATTATGTGATTTCAAGGGTAAGAAAAAGGTGTCAAATGTACAATGCTT
This sequence comes from Viscum album, assembly GCA_963277665.1. Classification (NCBI taxonomy): domain Eukaryota; kingdom Viridiplantae; phylum Streptophyta; class Magnoliopsida; order Santalales; family Viscaceae; genus Viscum; species Viscum album. The sequence continues at coordinate 1,435,624,015 of OY728153.1, read as the reverse complement.
CATTTGTAATGAGTTGGGACACTACACAAATCAATTTCCAAATCATCAGAGTATGCCTCAAATGATGATATTGGATAATAATCAAGTTATGATACTACCACAGATGAAGAGGAATGACTAGTGTTCTTATGTTTTCATTAAAGAATTATTTCATTTGAGTGTTGTATCAATGATGTATTGATTATATGAATTATGGAAATAAATAAGGATTGTACTGCAGCACTATTTTATTGAGTATTTGAGATTATATGGTTCTAAGAAAAGTTACTCAATAGCTGGTTAATGTTTTTGGAAAATATATGGTTGAAATAAATATAAACCTTAATATGGTTCAGATATTAAGGTAGTGATTTTGGAATAAGATATGATTGATTTGGATAAATTTTATTGGATATTCTTCACTACCTTGAAACTAATTAATGATTTGTATATTCCATCATTGTTTGAGTTTACAACATTTTTTGATAGAAAAAGTATATCCAGTATTCTATAAGTAATAAGGGATCATTAATGTAATCAATAAGGTTTTATGGTAATTCAATGTGTTACAGTGTTTTAAAAGAATAGATGATGAAGGTATTCACATGTTATTACGTGGCAAAGAGGATCTTCATTATGTTTACCTTCCTTATAAATTTTGGACTGTGAGTTTAGATTGAAGTATTTTGGATAAGTCTAAAGGTTGGAATCGATTAAGTTTGACATTGGATACTATTTTTAAGGTTAAATGATTTCTTGAGATTATTTTTGTTTTGTCATAAAAAGGACAAATCAAAGGTTGGGCGACAACCTTTCACGTCCGGCAAGGGCGCGAGACTTGAACCCACAATTGAAGGGCGACAAGAGTGGATCACCTACCACTGGCATACGTGATGTCCTGTTTTGTATAATGTAAACTTTTTTAAATAGTCTGACAAATGAATTATAAATTCATTATTTTTGGATCCCTATACAATTAGGATAAATAGAATATTTTTTGAATTCTATTATATTTTGAAGTGAAATATGAGTTTGTGGTAGGAATTAGTTGAAGGATGAAACTTTACTTGTCAAGTATATTTGTTCCTCTTATTTTATGAATAAATTAATTATTAGACTTTAGGGAAGGGATCTTAAAACCAAAAATATGTTATCATAATACCTTATATTTTTTTTAACTAACGATATTTTAAATCATCATATATTGATGGCTTTGAGGCCCTCAATTTTATACTTGTTTGTGATTGATGACCTCAATCACTCCTTATAAATATTTACATTTTTCCTCCAATTATGTGTCTCTAATTTCCACCAATGTTCTCCGAATTGAGATCATAATTTGGTGGTGACTTTTCCATTCCCTTTCCCTCTTATTAAGACTAAATTTTATTAACCCAATTTTCGATGTGGGTTTTCCATAAAGGTATTTTTCTATTTTTAACCTTTTATTTTCAAAGAACCATTTCAAATTGCGAGGAAGAAATTTATTGAAGGATGGGATAATGTAACACCCTAAGATTTTATAGTATGTTATCTCTTTAAAGTATTTCAATAACTTGTGCTACACATAACACCGAGTTCAAGCGCACCATGACTTACCAAACTAGTCGTTCAAAAAAGAGGTTATGAATAGTATTAACCACATTTTAAATTTTATATATCCTATATAATTTTAACATTAATATTTTGTGTTTCTTAGACATAATATAAGAAAAATTCAAGTTTTAAGATAAAGAGGTATTTTTCAAAAAATGCAGTTTTCCCGCCTTTTAATGGAGAACCCTTTTTAAAATCCAATATTTGACAATTTTATATATTAAATTTAGTGAAATTAAATTCTTCTTTAAAATAAGGACATAAAAATTTAGTTTGGATAAATTTTTGGTACTTTTCTGATAACTTTCATGTTTTGATGAATAGTGAAAAAAATTCTAAATTTTAATTAAAAACAATTTTTTAATCAAAATAATTAATAGTGTTAAATTATACATTTGAGTGGTTTTAAATAATAATTATACTATATTTTTATCATTTAATATAATTTATTTAAATGGATATAATTTCACAATTAAACTGGACATAAACAAGTGTCAATCTTTTGAGAGTTATTATTTCTTAAAAACACGCTTTTTGTTTTGACAATGTGAATTAATTTTAAATTAATTTCTTCCACTTCTTTGTTTTGAATTTTGAAAAATGAATTACATATTTGGAATCAATAGGTCCAAATTTTTTAAATAAGTAACTTTTATTTTTAGGCATTATGAATAATTACTTCGGTAAATATTTTATTTACCATGGATAAAGGGTAAATCTGGTAAATAAGTGTAAAATAATAATATTATAATAATATTAAATTACCGTAACATGTGTAATATTCCTATTGGTTGATAAATTTATGACAATGGTCATCCTTGGGTTGATTTTGGGACCCCATGGAGCCATTTGGGAGTGATAATGATATTTTGTATTAATTAATCTAAAGTAAAGACAAAAATAACAAAAGCATGTATCTTTTAGTAAAACATTTTTATATGGGGTTATATAATTGATCTATTAGACAATAAATATTCATTTGAAAGATAAAAATATTTCCTACATTATGATATTTTATTTATAATTTTTATACATAAAATAAATATATTTATTTGTGACACAATAATGATGCATTAATTACCTTATTAATGAAAGAATCAAATAAATAGTATTATAAATATTAAAATAAATATAATTTCAAAGTTTTTATGACATAAAAAAATTTTATAAGTGAATATAAAATTTTAGGATTGATTAAATTTATTTGGTTTTAAGTAATAAATTTTTTATTACTTTCACAAAAACTAAATACTAAATAATGTCAAAATTGACATAATTGAGTTTTTAAAACAAATACTATATTATTAATTGATATAATATTTCTAAAAATATAATTTTCGGAAAAATAACTTATTTAAGGTTATATATATTAATAATTAACCACATGGGGTTTTCTTGGCAGGTTATAGTAATTTTATTAACCATATAATATAAAAATACAAAGAGACATGGTAAATGTCAAACTATTTAACTAAGTGTTAAATATAAATGATAAGGTTAATATGGTAACCTAAACCAGTATAAAACCTATTGGTTGAGATTTTTTTGACCCATAACCACCTTATCCTCTAAATAATTAATTTTGGAGCCATTAGAAACCAAAAATTATTTTATTATAAAATAATATTCCAAGCTTTTCCTAAAGTGACACTCACCTCTCTTATAAAAGGGAACTTCCCCTTCTATTAATTTCATACCTAAAAAGCATTTTTTCTTGTCCAAAACCTTCCCAAATATCATACCAACTTTCCTCCCTTCATCCTATAATCCTTCCTTGGGTCATAAATCCAACTTAAGGATCCCTTTTGATCAAATCAAAAGGAAGAATCCGAAGAAGAGGTAAATATTTCATCACCTCTTTCAAGTTCTTTTCTTCTTCCACTTCCTATTTCTTTGTTGTTTCCATTCTAAAATAATAAATCCAGTATCTTATATATACTGTGATGTTATTATAAAAATGGTACAACCATATTCATTATTCTATCCATCATATGAATGACAAAGTCACCATATGTGTATACATACGGCTTACCGTCTCCACGTCATGGTGTTGTTTGTTATTCAAACACTTCATTATTTAGAAGGTATAATAATGAGTATAAATGATTTAAATAATAAATATAACATGTTAATGATTCATTATATATGATATACCATCTAATAAAATACTATTTCACCATCAATATAATGATATTGTCACTCGTGTGTACGTACGGATTACCGTCTCCATGAAAGCGATGAGATTCATTTCCAATCGTAATCATTCAAGAATAATTTTCATTTTATGATTAAAAATAATGTTTATAAATATAATATAATTATTTATATGAATAAAATACATAATATCCATAACAAACATGGATTACGTAACCAAGTATATAAAGGAAAACGAGTTAGTTAATACCCAAAACGATGATACTACTAAAATATTGTTAACAAATCAATATGAGAAGATCATATATGATATCATATTTATGTATATAGTTATTGTATAATTTAATAACAATGTTTTAACTATTATATTGGAGGTTAAAATACCATCGACTAAATAAAAAGTACAAGGAAGGGTTAATTCTACAATCTCTTCATTATCTGAGGTTGTTTTTACGTGAGTATCTACTGGGACCTCTTTATCATCCACATCCATGTTTCATAAAAAAAATCAAAAAGAATATTTTAAGGTTTTATGGAAGTTACTCTCTAACTAGATCATCATTTTAAATGGTTTAAATATTTATTCTTCTAAATCATTCTCATTAATGTCCATGTTTTCAAAATGCTTTTTAAGGATTTATTTATATGGATATGAATGTTTTTAAAATGTTATTTCCTTTCAAAAGTTTCAAAGTGGTATGGAAAACTTTGATTCAAAAATTTCTTTAAATTTTTTCCTTTATAAATTGTGTGACTTTTAAATTTTTTTAGTAAAAAGTTATATTTCTCTCAAAGAGTTTTACAAATCATTTTCATCAAGGTCAACATCCATTGTTGGATTTTAAACTTGTTTGAAGTTGATTTATTATGATACAAATATTCCATATTGTATTGAAATTTTTGTGATATATTTGACTATGGATGTGTTATTTTTATAACATTCATGGTTTATGGTTAAATATTTACATTTTTTATGCTAGTTTTAATACGAATGTTTATGTTATGTTTCAACCTTTTTATTTGAGAATGTATTGGACTTAGTAAGTGACTGATGGAGCCCGCTATAGCTCCTCAGTGCATCGGTAAGTCTCATGAGATAATTAGACATGGAATTGGTCAAGGCCTTTCCCAAATTTGATATATGGTTTTGGTCGAGGCCTTAATCATTTTTAGACGTCTTGGCCGAGGCCTTGAAAAAATGTTTCAGAATGTCCGGCATTATACATTCCCTCATTATGAAAATAATATTGATGGTTCATGTGGTTATTTAACTAGTAGAATACCCATGACTTTGTTTTATTATGGCATTATTTACTCATCTCATATTCCTACCATAAAGATTTCATGTTTATTATTTTTAAAGGCAGGTGTTTTTAATTATTCATCATGCCTAATGTTTATGTTATCTTTTGTTGTACTGCTTACCCTTACTGAGAGTTTGATCTCACCCCTTTCTTATATTTAATTTTCTTAGGATATAAAGAAATTAGTTATGAGTGACTATCAGGGGTATTCTAAGGGATATGAATGTGGTCAATGGAGATAATGTTGTTGTTGTTTTTCATTTTATAATGTAATGTAACATTCATGTTTGTAATCTATTATCCAAGACTGATAAACTTATCAGTGCTTCGGGACTTGATTCCTTATAATCATTCCAATGTATTAAAATAATTCACCGACTCTGGGTAACTATGGTCAGGGCATTACAACCTTAGTCAACTTTATCACCTGGTTCATAATATGATATTCTTACATAAAACAAGATATTTATTAAGATAATTATAATCATGATTTTTTGATCATTAAAACAAGGAGTAAAATGAATGGATTTAATGAATATATATGACATAATAATGATTCTATAAAGATTATTTATTTTTTACCTTTCTTACATTTTATCCATAAAAAAATTAAAATAGTATTCATACGTACGTATGTCCTACCATCTCCAAGAATGGTGTAGTTCATTTTTCTATCTCTAATTTTATGAATGACTCTAGAAATGTATATAATTAATATAAATGGTATATATATATATATATATCATTATTAACTCCATTTATTTTAAGTAACCATTATCAAAATCTAATGATCAAAACTACTGGACTAAATCTTATGTGAAATATGAAGCAAATATCAGTTGGAAGAGTAATTTTAATAAATAGTTTTTAAGAAACGAGTGATAAAAGGTTATAATTAAATCATACATGGTATGATATATATGATTATAGTTATTTAATATATGAATAATAAATCTATAATTATTATACATGATATTCTAACATGTACAAAGGATAATTCTTTCATGGGTCTTGTGATTCAAAAGTTACCAAATTCAGAAGGGTTCTATTTTACAATTTCATTGTTTATCAGGATTGTTTATGATTAAGTTTATAATGATGAAATATTATGATATAACTCAAAATAAACATATATATTTTATTCTAATCTAGTTATTTCTTCAAAATACATGTTTTACTTTAATTTTCATCGTATTAAGTTCTCAGGATACCTAAAATATTTTTTTAAGGAAAGTCAGCTTTATTTCTCTTTTTGGTCAATAAACTTTCTTATTACACATCTATGTTTTCTAAAAATGTTTTAAATAAGGTATTTCCTATTATCATTTGTTTTTTTAAATTCATTTTTACTTATATTTGACTATTTATAAAAAAATAAGCGTAATTTTTTGGTTATTTTTTAAATGTGGTACTTTTTTATTTGTTTTTACAAAAGTGTAAAATAGATTTTTATTTTATTTTGACTTATATTCCATGAACAGAATTTCTCATCACCACGACTGCTAAATGATTTTAATATTCCTTTAAAAGTTTCAAAATTTATTTTAAAATGAAATTTTTTCCAAGATTGTTTGTAAATTTTTTAGATTATAAAAAATTGATTTCAAAATAAAAATTTTATTTTCCTCAATAATGTTTTAATGATCTATTAATGATATTTTTATTCATCAAAGACAACAACACTTTATTTAACTTATTCTTTACTAGGTATATGATCCAAGGATACCATCATTATTATATATATAGATGGTTTATATTTTTGATAATAATTTTTTGAAACCCATTCCTTTTTTATTAGTTATGTTATGATGAAATGATAAAATTCTTATGAAACCCATCCCTTTTTCATGGGTTATGCTATGATGAAATTTTTATGAAACCCATTTAATTTCATGGGTTCATATATAATTAATTTTTTATGATCTTGTGGAACACATATGTAAGATTTTCATTATTTTTTATGTGGTACCTATATCTCCCTCTAATGAATTGGTTAAATATTGATATCTCATGTGATGAACATGACTATAATGGAGAGTGAACCTGCTTTAGTAAGGTACATTGTTTATTATGATAGTATTCGGAGTGAACCTTGACTATTATTCTAGTTTTGGGAGTGAACCCATTTCACTATGAGAGTCTTGGTAATGATCCTTGACTATTAAGGGAATGATTTTCTATATTTATGTGTATTCCTTGAAGTTATGAATTATACCAATTTTATTCTCTCATGGATCATGTTCATTGATTCCATTATGATTCAAGCCTTATAAACTACCAATATTTATGTAATGACTCGATATTATGATCTATGATATGAAGGGTATGCTTTTAAAATGTATTTCTAATGTCCTCATAACTTTATGCTCAAGTTACACTAAAGTGATCGTTGTTACATCCCTTGTTTAACTATATTAAGTATCTGAGATCACCCCTTATAATTTATCCTTTCACTAGGCTATCAACAAATATTTTAAATATGATATTTCTAAGAAAGGTTCTAATTATGAAGAACAAAGTGGGATATGATTAAAATAATTTATTAACCCTTTTTAATATATCTATGTTTCCAAAGTCACTAGATATATATTATTCTTGTTTGGATCATTACGTTATGTAATGAATATTCATATATTACTATGTGATATATATTTATGAAAATTTTGGGTCACTGCAGTTAGTATCGGAGAAATGTTTAGTTAACCTTTAGAAACTAGGATAATAAAAATTTAGTGAGAACCCAAGGGATAATTCTAGTTATATGATAACATCCTAAATTTTTATTAATGATCATGTATGGCCTTAGTTAAACCAAAGGTTTCATATATTTAATAGAAGGTGTATTTATTTAAATATCCTGTAAATTATTTTTCATGAATATATTATTTTTTCATTATAATTATTGTTTCTAACACTATTATTTTTCATTTTACTCAATGTTTGGTACCTAAATTAATTGTTTTAATGTTTAATTTGATAGACAATGGAATGATTTTCCACCTGAGAAACTGAATATTATGGTAGTTGGAATGAAAAATCTCACTGCTATTCTCACAAAAATTTCTCTAGATATGAATAATGTTGAGCTTCCCATTGAGAAAAAGAGCGAACTAAATTCTATTAAGTTCTTCATGCAGTAACATCCACTTTCTTTTAGTGGGTCCATTAATCCACTAGTTTTTCATAAATGGATTAGTTCCATTAAAAATATATTTTCCTTTCACCAGTGTTTGGAACATGAGAAAGTTATTTTGGATGTTTATTGTTTGGAAGGTGAATCATATCAAGAGTGGAATCTTATCAAGAACATGATGCAATAGGAAGAAATGGAATCTATGGAGTGGGGTGATTTTAAATTATTATTTATCAGTAATTACTTTCATTTTATTCTTCATGTAAAAATTAAGAACGAATTCCTTGATCTGAAATAGAAGGATGATGAATTTATTGGCACATATGAGTCAACTTCTTCAAGACTTGTGAGTTATGCTTCTGGTATTATCATAAAACCATAAAATAGGGTTGATTGATTATTTAGTTGATTAAAACCATGTCTTTCAAGGGAGTTATCCATAAGGGACTTCAATATATTTGAATAAATCATTCTATGTGCTATCAAGGTGGAAATAGAGATTGAAGTTACTCATAAATATTATTGTTTTGATAAGAAAATAAATATGTAATTCAAATGGAATTCTAAAAACCATAGAGAGAAGAAGATAAGATTTCTTTTATGCTCAAATTATGGAATGAAAAAAAGAGGAAATTTTATTAAGGGAACTGGTAAATGTTTTAAGAGTATAAAGGAAGGTCATCAGTCAATTAAATGATTAAGTTATGGGAAGAAGGTATATAATGATGTAAATAGAGATAAATCCCCACAAAATGTGCCAGCAACACTCTAGTAGTTCAAATTAAAGGAGTATGTGCATTATACCAACCAGTTCCCAAATATGAAGGTTAATGATGATGATTATTTTTAGTAACCTCTTAAGCCTAGATATAAAGGGAAATATCATTTGATAATTATTTATATGGAAGGGTATGATAACATTGTGTTGAAATGTACACTTACAATCCAATATAAAACTTCTAATGTCTTATTTTATTCTGGATCAACCCACTATTTTATATCCAAATAATTTTCTAAGGGTATCGTTATACCGCCTTAGTGATTAGATGTAAAATTAGCATTAAAAACTCTTAATGGTGTGATAGTCGCATATCAAGTTTATTATTCTTCTAAGGTTGAATTTTGTGGGAATTTGATTCATAAAAAAACCTTTTATTCTTCCCCTGGTTGGGTTTGATGTTATTTTAGGCATGGATTGGATATATTTACATAAATATCACATAAATTTCAATGTAATGGAAGTCACATTTGATATACTAAACCAAAAAAAATCATTTATCAGTGTGATTATAAATATGAACTTATGATATAGATTTCATCCATTGTATGGGTATTGATTCCTATTAAAAAGGGGTTTTATCTCATATGGTTGGGGACAAACTAAAAATAAAAGATATGATTATTTTGTGGGAGTTTGTTAGTCTATTTATAGAATAATTTCCTAGTATTCCATTGAATCATGAAGTTTAGTTCTCTATAAAACTCATTCATGGTTCTGCACCCATTTCAATAACTCCATATAGAATTCCCCTAATTGAGTTTTAGAAAATGAAAAAAGTAACTCCAAGAGAATCTTAACAAGGTATTTATTCAACCACATGCATCACCATAGGTTTCACAAATTCATTTTATTAACAAGAAATATAGATCAATGTGAATTTTCATTGATTATCAAGAACATAAAAAACACTATCAATAACGAGCATATTATACCTTATGTTGATGACTTGTTTGATCAACCCCATGGAGATTAATAATTTCCTAAAGTTTAAATTAATTCTAGTAACCTTCAATTGAGGGTCATTAAAGATAATATTTCCAAGACAATATTCAGTATAAGGTATATACACTATGAATTTATAGTGATTCTATTTGGTCTAACTAATTCCCCCTCCATCATCGTGGATTTAATGAATAGATTATTTATATATTATGTTGATCAGTTTTGGGTAGCCTTTATAGAAGATATTTCTATATATTAAATGAACAAGGAATAGAATGAATATAATTTAAGAATTATGGTGTAGACCCTAAGAAAGAAGAAGATTTATGAAAATTTTACCAAGTGTGAGTTTATTATTTGAAAATTTTCATTCTTGGGTCATATAATCTCAAGTGAGAGTATATCATAAGATCCTTCAAAGAAAAATGTTCTTAAAAATTGTGTCAAACCAACCTATGTGAGTGATATCTGTTATTTTATTGGTTTGGATATATATTATCAGGTCTTTCTAGATAATTTATTAGGACATTATAATCTACTCTCCATGTTAACTCGAAAAAGAGATAAGTTCCATTAGATATATGAATGTGAAGAAAATTTCAAATAACTAAATAGAGGGTTAGTCATTGAAAATATATTTACTTTACCCTATATTGGATAAGTGTTTGTAATCTTTAGTGATGCATTGAAGAAGGTATTGGGATTTTTTATAATGTAGAATGATATGGTTATAGATTATACCTCATGACAATTAAAGTTTTATAATAAAATTTACACAACTCGTGATTTAGATATAACTGTAGTATCTTTTTCATTAAAGATACGATAGAATTATCTTTATAATGAAAGTTGTGACATATATACTAATCATAAAAATTAAAATTATATTTTCACAAAGAAATTTTTTAATATGAACCATAGAATATGGTTGGATACATTTAAATATTATGAATTATCAATACATTACCACCCTAGGAATGTAAGAAAGGTTGTATATGATATGATTCAAAAGGATCATACTAGATTATCTATGATGATGGTCACAAAAGATCCAATATTTATGGATTTATGAAGGATGGATCATGAAATCTTAACATAAGGGTATAAATATTATCTTACTCAAAATATTTTTCAACCATATATCCAAGTGAAGATTAAAGAGTAGTAAAATGAATATGTAGATCTATAATGGATGGTAAGAAAATGTTCTTGAGTTTAACCCTAATTATGGTGGAATAATAATGTTCAGTAACCATGTATGTGTCCCACCAAAACTATATTTGAATAAGTAGTTATTGGATGATGAGTATAGTTCATCATTCTGTATTCATCCTAGCAGCATGAAGATGTATAAATATTTTAAAGAGAATTTTTGTGTGAAAACATGAAGAGAGATATTGTAAATTATGTTTCTTGATACATGGTATGTACTTAAGTTAAGGATGAGATATATAGGTCTAATGGGATGTTATAACCATTACCTATACCATATTGGAAATGTGAAAACATTACCATGTATTTTTTCTTATGACTCACCAAAACATCAAAAGGGAATAATACTATATGGGTTGTAGTTGGTATACTTACAAAATCATCACACTTTATTTTTATAAGATAAGATTTATTTTTAGATCAACATAGATGAATTTATTTTAAGGAAGTGTTATGTTACATTGAGTACCATATTTTATTATATCTGATCGAGATCTGAGGTACACCTTGAGGTTCTAGTGAATTCTTTAGCGGGCTATGGATATAGAGTTGAGTTTCAATATGATGTACCATCCTCAGACATATGATCAATCTAATATAACAATTTAAACCCTGGAGGATATTTTCAGATCTTGTTCTTATGGATTTAAAAGGTGTCCATGATCAATACCATCCTCTATTTGATTTTTCTTATAATAATATCTTTCACTCAAGAATTAAAATGGTACCTTATTAATCTCTTTATGTAAAGAAGTGTAGAACTCTAGTATGATGGGATAATTAGAGAAAAGAAGATATTGGGACCTAATAAAGATGATGAAATGATAGAGAAAATTATATTCATTCAACAACACATCAAGACTATAATACCCCCAAGATTTTATAATATGTCTCTTTATAAATTTAATCTCTTTGGTAGCTTGTGTTGCATGCAACACCCAACTAAAATGAACAATGAAATATTATTATAACCAAGCTATTAAATTGGTGGGAAAATAGTATTAATAATTTTATTAAATTTAAATATTATATATTCAATATAATGTTTTGAAATTTATCCAATAGATTTTATGTTCGTAAGATAAGAACAAATAAAATTTCATGCATAAAAAGCTATATTTTTCTAAAGGAAATTTTGTCGCCCTTAGATAGTGAACTTGTTTTAAAATAAGATTAATACAATTTTATAAATTTTATTTGACAAAATAATCTACATTTTTTGAAATTTTAATTTCATAATTAGGCTAGGGTTAATTTTTTATGATTAGTTTTTTTTTATGAATAGTTAAAATTATTACATTTTAATTAAAAATCGATATTTCATCTAAATAATTTATAATGTTAAACTATATTTTAAATTGTTTTTATAGTGAAATTATATCAATTATACATCTAAGAATCCATGGTTGGTCATTTTAATCTATTTTACATAGAAATTGGATATCAATACATTTCAAACTTTTGAGCATTTTTACTTTAAAAACCCATTGTTTTGTTGCGCCGACAGGATTAATTTTAAATTAATTTTAAAAAAATTATGAATTGAATTTTGAAAAATGGATTCCATATTTTGAATCATTAGTTAAAAAATTATTAAATAGTCCCATTTTTTGTCCAATATGAATAGTGACTTTTAAAAAAAATTATCGCGGTAAAGGTTAAATCGGGTAAAAATCTAGTAATAAAAGGTAAAAATAATATGATAAGGAATATAAAATGACCCTAACACTTAAAAAAATTATTTTTATTGGAAATTATCATCCATAATATTTTAAAGTTATAATATATTTAATTTCAATTCCATTTATAAGTGATTATGACATTTATATTTTTTTATTTAAAGAAATGAAAAAGATGTCACACTCATATTCTTAATAACTACAATATTTTTAAGAAGGGCTTATCCAAGAGATATGTTAGACTATAAATAGTCATGTTAAAAATAAAATATTTATTTTTATCATGGTAATTTATTTTAATTTTTAGTTGAGAAATAATTTCCTTAAATTATTTCACAATAGTGATGTATTAATTATTTTAATAATAGAAATATCCAATAAATGATATTAAAAATATTAAAATAATTTTATATAATTAATGTGAATAAATAATTTCATATTTTAATTTTAAATTTTAGGGATATATTAAAAAACATTGTTTAATATATATTGTTTTATTGATATCTATAAAAGTCAAAGTAATGAATAGTATCAAAATTGACATTAATGATATTTTAAAATAAATAAAATTTTATTAAATTATATAAAAATCATAAAAATCATAAATTCTTCCAATTAATTTATATTAATTTAAAATTTTGAGAGCTTCCAAAGGTGCCTCTCACCTCAATTATAAAAGGAAACTCCTTCCGTCACTAATTTACACCAATTTGAGACTTCTAGTTCTAAAATACCATTTCAATTTATCTTTTAAACATACGTATACAAGTTATGGAGTCTATTTTCTTCTAAAAATATTAACCCTATATCCTTTAATAAGATATCTAAAGAAAGTAAAGAAGAGGTAATTTTCTTCAACTGAAACTTTTGTTTTATTTATTTATTCATAAATTAAATTTTTCTTGTATATATTTTATATAATTACCTTAGTATCCTCAATATAATGATATTTTTTATTTCTTGGTTAATACTTAAAACTTTAAAATTTTCCATAAAATTGGATACGCAATCATCATTCTTGTGTACAGAAGACTATGGCCTCGCGAACATATGTTGTTCGTTCTTCCATTACCACCATTCAAGGATGATAATAATGATGGATTTATATTTTATATATTATATATATGATATTTATTGTGTATTTATGCTTCTATAATTATTATATAACACACACCTTTATTCTTTCCATTTTTTTGGAATATGATAATATTGTTTGTCGATGTGTGGATTATCGCCTCCTCAAAGCGATGTTGTTCATTCACACATTACATGGAATGTAATAATGATATGTTTAATAATAATATGTGACATATATTACATAAAAATATATTTTAATTTAATATACATATATATCATATAATTTTATTTCTTTTAATATAATAAGAAAATTGAAGTAGTGTTCAAATGTATATACGGTCTACAGTCTACATGAACGGTGCATTACAAATCCAATCACTAAATGTTATGGATTAATATAAATACATACATACTAAATATACATTTTATTTACATAATTGTTTACATTATTAAGATTATGAAATCATTATTGACATAAGGGGAACCAAAAATAACAAGTCAAAACATACTCAAAAATAAGGTAATTAACACCCAAATCGGCAAAAATAATGAAAGATTAGTAAAAAACAGGTGATAAGATGATATAAGAGGATAATATATGATATTATAAATTTTTATATGGTTCTTGTATAAATTAATAACATTATTTAAGCCATTATTTGGGAGTTGGTGTCGTTTTAGCCAAAGTTGTATGTTTGGCTGCCCAAATTGAAATGCCCAAAACTTATTACTAGTATAGTGAAAGTATGGGGTCGATCCACAGGGAGAGAGAGTCATTGCTTTCTATTTATCTAGTTTTTGATTAATTAGGTTAATATTAACTGAATTTAGAGTCTATATTAGATGTTTTTATGGAGTAATCAATTCTTTAATTTCTTTGATGAGTTACCTTAAAGACTAAGAAGAACGCAAAATTGATTCTGACAATAAATGGAAAAAATGCATCGGGGATGTAAATTTTTCATCGTCATAAATAAATAGATTTGATTATAATGTTGTGTTGTCCATAATAACTCACATCTCTATGTTTTAGTATAACAAAACCCCCATGGTTTGGTGAGTTTCATTTGAATCAATAGAGACCAATTCCTTGGACTGGAATTTGATTCCTATTAATTTTATTAATTATAGGAAATTTTGAGAGGATTATTGAACCAAATGATCATGGATTTACTTCACCATAATTCTTCTAAAGGTCTCTATAAATTCCATTCTTGGTCTGATATAGGGTTTCCAGTGATATTTAGTAACAGATTCCGAGGGATTATGAGAGAAACATAAATAACAAAAATATAATAAGATAGTTGATTAATAACAAACCATAATCATCTGTATCCCCAACACATGGGATATTTAGCTACACATGGAGTATCTAATGACTAACAGACTCTTAATACTGTAAATAAATATCATAGTATCTTTAGATTGAAGATTATTGGGAAGGTAGAGCGACAGCTCTTCCTCTCTTCTCTTCCCTCTTTCTCTTTCTCTCTCTTATTCTCCCTCCTTTCTTCTTCTATTGTGTGTCTCTAGTTGTTTCCTACTTATGTGTCCCTAAATTTGGAGGGTCATCCTTCTAATTTATAGTATTTAAAAATACATTGTGTGTACTATAAAGTCTATGGCATGTAGTCTGGTCAACTTGACTTGGATCCTATTTTTCCATTGGTAGGTTATATGTCGCACTTATCTTGACTTTGAAGGAATTTTGGGTCGGTTGGTGGGGGTACACAATGTGTATCTCCACCCCACATGGTGTGTAGTATCAACTTCAGCCACCAACCACTTTTGGAAGGGGGTACATGGCATGTAAATAGATTTTACATGGTGTGTGAATCTTGGCTGGCAACATGGGTGTGTACTTGGTCTAGTCGATCTGTGTCTGAGGAAAGGTATATGGCATGTATATACAAATTACATGATGTGTATTTGTGAACTTTTTATTTATTTTACCCTATTTTTGTCTTATGATGGAAAATATATGAAAATTATCATGATCACCAAATTAAAGCATTTTATCTCCAAAACAACTTATATCTGGTGAAAACATGTTTTTAGACTCAATAGAATGTATAATAATGTATACACAAATCAGGTACTTCAAACTCCCCCACACTTAACAATTTGCTTTCCCTCAAGAAAAATATCAATATAAAATCAATAGAATCCATACTCTAAAAAGGGAATAATTCAACCAATTATAATTATAAATACTATATCCATTGTAGATGATTTTAAAATAAACAAATCATAGTTCAATTATAAAGATATTCTACTCATTCCTCCTATATAATTGAATAAAATATTTTCATCCTCTTTTATCCACATTGTTTAAATTTTCATAACTACACATGTCACTTGATGATTTACCTCACCTAAAGTTACCACTTTCATTACTTGAGATTATTTTATCTAATTTGTGATCAATCTTAATTATATGAACTCTATATATAGGCTTTCAAGTGTTCTCATTCTCCACTACATAATTCAAATCACAAAATTCATGAGGGCTTTCATTAAGGTTCAAATGTTCCTGAGGCTTTGGGTAGGTTGGTAATAATGTGAAAAATAATCACATAGGATTAAAAAAGGAGGTTGAATTCTTAAATAACAATACATGATATTCATAAATAGAGCTCAATGAAAATACATCCCTAATAAAGATCTCTCAAAGAGTATCATCACCATGATATTCCCTTACCAACATAGGTCCATAAACCATTAATAATGTGTACTGAATGAATCTAGTCCCTCTTTTGAATTTTTCAATACTTTTTTTTAATATGGACCACCAAGAATACCATGAATAGTGGTTTTGGAACCCTTCTTCCCAAATGAATTAGTGTCACTCTCCCCCATACTTAATTTCATGGTTTCACACCAAAATGTACCATAAATAGCTAAAAATCCCTCTCTAAATCTCAAATGAATAATCATGAAAAATTATGAAATAATTGGGGTAGGAAGGGTAAATATACATGTAATGTGGCTTCTTATCAAGGCAGTTCATGGTTTCTAAGGGTTTTATGAAGATCATATGTAGGGTAGGTCTCAAGGTCAAAGGAGTTAAAAATAATCAAATGACTCAATCATTTTAATGTGATTCAAAAATCATCATGTTTTGAAGAGAAAGACTATCAAGTTTTTATAGTTATGAATATCCCATGAAACTCTCAATAAATATGGTATAAGAAAGAATATGTCAAAAGGGATTAGAATACCTCTCAATAATAAGGAAAAATAAAAGTTCGATCAGTTCATTAAATGAATATAAATGATAATTCTAATCAATGTAAATGTCCAATAATTTAAATCAATAATCAAACTATATCAGCAATCATTTAAAAATACTTTAAAATTTAAAATAAGCATGTAACTTTTAAAATTACCTTTTATGTCTATACTATTTATAATTATAATTAATCAAACAATTTCCACATTTTAAAATATTTCAACTATTAATGGTGTCTCTTAGATCAGTTCAAGGGAAAATACTTGTTTAGTCATAGACTCTCCCCCATAATTAATATTGCACATGGTTCCCCAAATGTGACACCAAGGTAGAGGAGACGATGTTGGGACACCTGGGTGGTAAGGATGAGGGGAAGTAGTGAAAAAGTAAATCCAAAATAAAAATGAAAAAGAAACTTCTAAATAATACTCCCCTCATGGTGATTAGACAAAGATGGAAAGTAGTCCAAAGAAAAATGCCAAGCAACATGCAATGGTACCAGTGACTGGCGAGGAAAAAAAAGAAATATGCTGAGACATATAACATAAAATCACATGCATAGCACAAAAGATATATATATATAATGGAAACAAATGTTCCAAAAACGTGTCACTGGATTGCCTTAGAAGAGGTATCATCGACAATAGGAGGATCCGGTAGAGGGGGCTCTTCAGCAGTGGAAACTGGATGCTCCTGCTCTGTGCTTTGAGTGGAAGGCGTAGTAGGAACAGTCGTCGTGGCAGTAGGAGGAACAAAATTTGGAGACACAATATCAGCACCCAACATGGTAGATTCTAATGACACATCTTGTAGGGTAGCAGTATTAGTAGCATTCGGTCTATTAGTGGATAATAGAACTGATTTTAGGGCCAGTGATGTTAATGGTGTTGGTGCTATAGAATTATGAGGAGCGGATGGAGATGTAGGTGCTGGGTGAAACTGAAGAATGTGATGCTGAAGGTGAATCCCCAACATCAGCTCAACCCACATCTAGGACCATAGGATGTTAGTTTGATTTCACTCAAGGATGTCCATATGGAAGTCGATTATAGCTAGGCGGAGGGTGATAGGGAGATCATCTGAGGGTGCAGTTGGAGGTGAAGATGTGGAAGGAAAATAAAAAGAGGTAATGGAGGAAGAAGATGGAAGGGAGGAGGAATTAGGGTGAGGTGGTGAAGGAGTATCCACTGGTGGATGGGGTGGGACCTGCTCAGTAACACCATTAGGAGCAGTTGGGTCATCTCTCACCCCTACTGGAGTTGGGGCATCCTGTATGAGCACATAACTTTTTCCTCTACACCCAACCATCCTCATACAAATAAGCATGAGGAAGTCAAGACGTTGAAGAAAGCCTGAGTGGTCATGAGAGAGAGAGTACTCAAAAACACCTAGGTGATGTTCCAATCAGGTGCTATAGAAACCTCTTTTCAGGTTTCCCTGACGGCCATGGATCATGGAATGAAAATATGTGGCAGAAAGATAGGGCAGGTCATGGTAATCATGTAAGAAAACACAGGTGAGAAGCTCCATGTCCCACCAAGATATGACACCCATATCCTTATAGTGGGAAAAAATAATGGTACTGAGGCACCGATGGAGGAAATAAAGGGGAGTGGAAATGATGAGAGTGCTCTTCTAGAATGTAGGGGTGTACCTGTGGTAAATCCAAGAAATCCCCCACCGCATATTGATGAGGTCAGATAACTCAGGGTGGGTAAGGGTGAAGATAATATATGGGGTTGAGGGATGGGGTTAGAATATGTATGCTCATCCAAAACCAGCCATGGTCAGAGAAAAATAGCATCTTCCTAGCCTAAATCGAACTGGGGTGGTTATATCAATGGGCATCTGGTGGTAGGATGGCCCATTGAATTTGAAGGTTGAGATAAAATCCAAAAATAAATCTCTATAATTTGGAGTGCTGACATGGAGTGTCTCAAGTAGATTTTTATGTCCAAGGACCTCCTCAATATCCTCCAAGATGCCGAGATGTTGTGTAATTCTGATGTTGAGAAAGCGGTCGTTCAACTAGTTCATTCGGTGTGAAAAGCACGGCAATTGGTATGCGGCAGGGAGGACCTCAGCAAAAATTAGGAAGGGATGTGGAAGAGGTCAGGTAGAAAACTAAGAGGTCTAAGTTGAGGCTCCAGATTCTAGTGATAGAGCATTGTCGTGGGCGCCCTCAAATGATTAGTGTGATTTTGGGGTACTTAGGTGCAGCAGAGTGGCTGACCAAGGTCATCTCTCAAAGGAGGAAGTAGATTTAGAACAACTTTTTAAAGGTATTCTAAAAATAAAATAAAAGAGAATAAAAACACTATTTTAAATTATGGGGGTTGGTTATAGTTTATGAATCTAAAAGAAGTTTTCTGGAAGAAGATTATATTTTTTTTTGTTTTTAGTTTTGAAATGAAGTTCGATTAAAATGACACAACAAAAAGATGTTTTTTTAGAAAATATTTTAAAAGGCGTAATCGATCTAACTCTACCTCTTCATTAACTTATTAATCATTACCATTTAAATCAATATCCAATTAATTATGATCCCCTAATTTTTTATCCCTCGAACCCTACGAGAGTTAACTTAACCACAAAGATGAAATTACTTAAACCCTAGGCTAGCTTCGGAACACGCAATCGCAGCACCCTGCTTTGATTATTGTTCTAAGGTTAGCTTATGGTCAGTGGTTAATTAGATCACATATCCATTCTGGGAATGAGGATGAATTGTGTTTAGATATTATATTTGAACTCTACAAATTTATCCCGTATGGTCTTGTATTACCGATTAAGATTGCGCTCTCAAAATTTACACAATTCCCGACCTCGCGTGTTTTGTGTTAATTGTTCAATTGCTTGCTTAGTTTCTTACAATTTAAAAACACAATTCATGGATCATATTAAGTGAATTACAGTAGCTCAATGATTCAAAATAATTAAATGAATAAGTATAGAGGTTGATCGATTACTAAAAAGAACTACTCTTCCATGGGTGGTGTAGTCATCGTGGAGACGTTTTGCATAAGCAAAGGATTGAAAGGGTAGACCCCAATCTTGTATCCACTCTTGATTCCAACCCAATTAATAATATTAAGAGAAGAAGAAGAGGGAATAACACAGAATATTATTTGAAGAAAAATTCAAGAAACAAACATGAAAGAAAAAAAATACAAAGAGGAGGTGGGAGAGGAGAGCCTTTTTTAAAGAGAGGTTTGCACAAGGGATTACTTCTTCCAAGAGTTGTGAGGGGATCCCAAGAGACACCCTTTCGTCCACACCTTCCCACATCCTCTAACATCCCTCTCAAAGAGTTAAAACCCCCTTTAAATAGAGTTTGTGAGGACTAGGGATACATAACTTTTTAAGTGTGAAATGAAAAACTCGTCCAAATATTTTATTCCACGTTTCACCGCCTAGTTGACCTCAAAACGTGTGAATTGACCATCCTTACAGAAGTATGATTTGTGAAAAATCATTTCCTCGAGCTTTCCTCAAAATTTGGGCTCAATCCAAGCCCGGATGAAGAATATATGGCCCAAATACAGAACCCATGTCCATTCTACCGAGTCCAGCTCACCATTGGAGTAATGGCCCATTTACTCAATACAAATGACCTTTTCAGATTTAGTGTCCTGAATAAAATTTGTAGAACATTAAGTTTGGAACACTGTTACAAAATTTTAATTTCAAATAATAAATATAAAAATATTTATCTTCGAAATACTACAGTGCACTATAAAGGGTAAAACTGGAATTTTCTCCAAATTTTCAAATGAATGATCAAATCCCAAATATTTTATAAATAAACATATTTAACACAATGTGAGGAAATTATATCATTTATTATCAATAAAATATTCAACAAAATAGTGTTTTATCAACTCCCCCACACTTAACCTTTTGCACTCCTGGGCAAAACCTCATGTCAAGTAAACATCAATATCAAATCAAAATCAATTTTAAAACACATATCCTTGAGATCAAACAATTATACACCAAGAAACAAAATATATCATGCCTCATAAAAACCCATTATTTCAAGTTCTTCATTTATATTATTCAATATATTTCCACTTCATTTATCCTCCCATGCACAAAACACTTACCTCGCTTGAATTTTCTCTCATCACACAAATATCAATTTTTTTTGCAATGTCTTTCTCATCCAAACTCATACAAGGGTCACCATAGGCTTGATAGATTCCCAAATCGCTACCCGGTGTGAGTCAAGGACATATGTTTATCATGAGGACTTTTCTGGTTTGTTCTGTGTCTTTCGGTTGGTAGGATTTAGATGTGAAAATTTTTGAGGTTGAATGAGGAGGGCTTGACTCTTTTTGAAGAAAAATTGCATTAATCTAATTTTCACTTAAATATGGTATTCTCCTCAATCCCCATAGTATCAATTCAGCTAAATAATCATGAAAAGTCATGAAAAAGTTTACACCATTCATTATTTCATCATTAAAAATTTCAATCTTCTCAAACATGATTTTCTTGAAAGCTTCAGATGGGCATAGCTTTCCACCTCAATTAGAAGCTCCAGAAAAGGAACAGCTTCACTTGTCATGAAAGCTCCAGAAAAGGCACAGCTTTCAATATAGTGACTTTCTTCAGTAGAAAACACATCTCTTCATAATTTAATTTTCCACCCAAAGTATCACAGAATGTGGTGGCACAACACAATATAGATTCCCCCACACTTAATCTCAACAAGATTATGAAATTTCACTTCAAGAGTTGGTTAGATAGGGAAAATTGGCCTGTAATGTGGCTAACCTAACAGGTTGTGCATTGATTCTAAGGTCTAAAAGGATTAAATATTCACGGTAGGCCATTATAAAAAAAAGTATTCTTTTAAATAGGGGCTTTAATACCAAACAAATGCCTCAATCATTTAAACATATATACCTCAAACCCTCAAGTTTTGACAGGAATAGATCAAATTCTGGTTAAATCAAGCATGGTTTGTTCTCTCAAGAAGTGAGGTGAATGTAAAGAATACGAAAATAATGGTTTAGTTTCCTCACAAGAAAGTAATTTCAAATATAAAGACAGTGAGATGTAGCATGGGATTCAAAATTCAGCGTACTTTTCATGAAATTACTAAATATTTTAACTTGAAACAAAGTCATTTCAGCATTCATTTAAGCTTAGTTTCAAGGGGTAAATTGTTTCACTTATTGATATGGATTTAAAAATGGTTATGAGAATCATTTTAGCTCAAAAGTTTCAAAAAACACAGAAAATTGTAAAATAAACACACAAAATTTGAAAAAGACAAAAAAAATTGGTTTTTTTTTACAGGAAAACAATAGAAATTACTAAACTAAAAGGTTCCCTCCCCCACACTGAAAATATTGCATTGTCCTCAATACGAACCCATGAGATGATATATGCACATGAAATGCAGAATTTTTAAATAGGACAAATAATATAAAAGTGAAAGGGTTAGGAACAGCCTGATGTGCTCAAGTGATGATGGGGTCATGTAGTGTGATAAAATCCATTGCATCAGTAGGATGTCCCTCAATGTATCTCTTCAAACATTTCCCATTGACTGTAAAGATCCTTACAGTGTCCTCTTGTGTGATCTCCACTGCACCATAAGGAAAAACATTAGATACAATATAAGGACCTAACCATCTGGAACGCAACTTACCAGGCATCATCTTCAGTCGTGAACTGTAGAGAAGGACTTTCTCTCCAACATGAAACTCCCTTTGTTGGATCATTTTTTCATAAGATGATTTTTATCTTTCCTTGTAGAGCCTTGAGTTCTCATATGATGACAATCTAATCTCCTCAAGCTCTTGAATTTGCAGCTTCCTTTGGATTCCAGCTTGGGCCAAATCCATGTTTCATTTCTTTATAGCCCAATATGCCCTATGCTCGACTTCCACTGGGAGATGACATGCTTTCCCAAAAACAATCTGAAATGGGGATATACCAATGGGTGTCTTGTATGCTGTTCTATAATCCCACAATTCATCATCCAAGCGCTTGCTCCAATCCTTCCTATTTGGCTGCACAGTTTTTTCCAAAATTTGTTTCAACTCACAATTTGAAACCTCAGCCTGGCCATTTGTTTGGGGGTGGTATGGTGTTGATGTTTTGTGTGTCACCCCATACTTTCGAAGGAGGGAAGCGAAATTCCTATTGCAAAAGTGTGTCCATTGGTCACTAATGATAGCCTTTGGTACTCCAAACCTGCAAAAAATCTGTGCTTTGACAAAGTCCACAACAACATGAGAATCATCAGTCCTAGTGGCCTTAGCCTCCACCCATTTACTCACATAATCAACAGCAACCAAAATGTACAAAAAACCAAAGGAACTAGGAAAAGGGTCCATAAAGTCAATTCCCCAAACATCAAAAATCTCACAGAATAAAATGGGTTGTTGGGGAATCTCGTGTCTCCTTGAAATATTTCCAGTGTGTTGGAAACGAGAGCATGACTTACAAAACACATGGGAATCATGGAATAAGATAGGCCAATATAATCCAGAGTCTAAAACTTTCCTAGCTGTCCGTTGGGGTCCAAAGTGTCCACCACATGAAAGTGTATGACAGAATTGCAGAACAGACTCAAACTCATGATCAGGAACACACCTCCTAATAACTTGGTCACTACACATGCGCCATAAGTATGGATCATCCCAAACATAAAATATTGACTCACTCTTTAATTTTTGGACTTGATGTTTCTTTAAATTTGCAGGTATTTTAGAGGCAACAAGGTAGTTAACTAAATCAGAATACCAAGGATGCGTACATAAGATGGTATAGAGATGCTCATCGGGGAAAGTGTCCCGAAGCGGTACCTGATCCAAGGTGTCATCCTCTAGTGTGTGAGTAAGCCTACTCATGTGGTCCGCCACCAAGTTTTCTGACCCCTTTTTTTCCTTTATATCGATGTCAAACTCTTGAAGAAGGAGCATCCAACGGATAAGTCGTGGCTTTGCATTTGGCTTCTTCAATAGGTACCTCAGAGCTGCATGGTCAGAAAAAACAACTACTTTAGAGCCCAATAAATATGAACAGAATTTATGTAAAGCAAATATGGCAGCAAGAAACTCCTTTTCTGTGGTAGTGTAGTTTGATTGGGATGAATCCAATGTCCTTGATGCATAAGCAATCACATGTGAACGTCCTTCCACCCTCTGAGATAAGACATCTCCAATCGTGAAGTTGTAGGCGTCACACATAATCTCAAAAGGAATCTCCCACCGTGGGGGTTGTATGATAGGTGGAGTGGTCGGACGTTGTTTTAGCTCATCAAATGAATTCCTGAAAGAAACATCAAACAAAAAATCAGAATCCTTTTGAATTAATCTTGACATAGGAAGAGCAATCTTACTAAAATATTTGATGAAGCGCTGATAAAATCCTGCATGCCCTAGGAAAGATCTAACATCACGCACACATGAAGGATATGGTAAGTATGAAATAATATCTACCTTTGATCTATCAACCTCTATCCCATGTTTTGACACTACATGCCCTAAGAAAGTGCCATGCTCTACCATGAAATGACACTTTTCAAAGTTCAGGACCAGATTCTTCTCAATACAATGATTCAACACCTTTCCCAAACTAATTAGACATTCATCAAATGAAGACCCATACACTGTAAAATCATACATAAATACCTTCATTCAGGTCTCAATAAAATCAGAAAAAATACTCACCATGCATCTCTGGAAGGTACCTGGGGCGTTGAAAAGTCCAAATGGCATCCTCCGGTAGGCAAATGTGCCAAAGGGGCAGGTGAATGTAGTCTTCTCCTGATCCTCTAGAGCTATAGGAACCTGAAAATATCCAGAAAATTCATCCAAGAAACAATAGTGTGTCTTCCCAGCTAGTCTCTCAAGCATCTGATCAATAAATGGGAGGTGGAAATGGTCCTTGCGAGTGGACTGATTTAGTTTCCTATAATCAATACACACACGCCAACTGTTTTGCACCCTTATTGGAACTAACTCATCTTTCTCATTTTTAACAACAGTAACACTACTTTTCTTAGGCACAACCTGAATAGGACTTACCCACTAAGAATCTGAAATGGGAAATATTATACCAGCCTTGAGAAATTTCTCAACTTCTTTTTTAACAACTTCTAGGAGGGTGGGATTGAGTCTCTTTTGTGGTTGTCTCACCAGTTTAGCCCCATCATCCAAGAGAATCCTATGCATGCAAATGGAGGGGCTAATACCTGATATGTCAGCCAAGGTCCACCTAATCGCCCTAATGTTATCCCTAAAAATATTCAAAATCTTTTCTTCATGTTCAAAAGGGAGATTGTTAGCAATGATAACAGGTAATCTCTCACCACTCAACAAGTATGAGTATTTCAGATTTGGTGGAAATGGATTGAGTTCTAATGAAGGAGGGTGTAGTATGGATAGAGACATTGAAGGAACTGAAATATGTGCACAAAGAGCATCAGTATCATAATAGACATCATCAAAATCAGAGAATAAAGTATCAAATCCATCAGCATACTCAACATCCATGTCATAATCAGAGTGAACATGATCAAAATCAGAATATAAATCCACATCAAAATCAAATCCAAGAGAGGATTGTGTATCAGCAACATGTGTGGAAGTGCTCTTAGACATCAAACTTGAACCAATACTCATAATATCCCTAAGCATAGGACAATCAAATTCTATGGAGTTTTTATTTGGTGGTTCAAAATGGGAGATAACAAAAGTAGAATGGTCCTATGAGGGGTACTTCATGGAATCCATAACATTAAATATCACTAATTCATCTCCAAACTCCATGGAAAGTGTACCTTCATTTACATTTATGATAGTTTTTGCATTCTTGAGGAAGGGCCTACCTAAGATAATGGGGGCATGAGAACTTACCTGATAATCCTCCATGTTAAGCACATAGAAGTCTGCTGGAAAGATCATGTATCTTACCCAGACAAGTACATCCTCAAGGACTCTCACTGGATATGTCATAGCTATATTCGCCAACTGCACCACTACTCTTGTCGGCTTCAACTCACCAACCTGCAAGGAAGAGAATACAGAGTGAGGCATCACATTTATGGAAGCACCTAAATCACAAAGTACATCAGAAAAGTGCAACTCCCCTATGGTTCATGGGATGGTAAATGTCCCTGGATCCTTGCACTTTGTTGGAATTGCTAGAGTTGGTTAAATGAGTGCTGAGACATTCCTTCCAAGGTTGATCCTCTCATTTCCCTTGAGCCCTCTTCGATTGGTGCATAGTTCTTTTAAGAATTTGGCATACCTTGGGATTTGCTTAATGGCTTCAAGTAGAGGAATATTGATCTCCACACGCTTGAATGTGTCCAAAACCTCCTTTTTCATTGCTTCTTCAGCCATATTCTTGGTTTGAACAACCCTGTTTGGAAAAGGAGGGGGTTTAGGAGGAACATCATCAATCTTTTTCTTACCTTTATCTTTCTCCTTGGATTGCTCATCAGTTGGTATGGAGTGCGGCTTCTCTAGAGTAGAGGTGAATCGCGGTGGAATGGTAGGTCCAGATGTATCATTAATTTTCTTACCACTTCTCAATGTGATGGAACTAACATTCCCCTTTGGATTTGGAGTGGGTTGGGAAGGTAGATTTTCATAATTCTTACTCACAAGTTCATGGAGGGCGGTGGCAATCTGGCTCATTTGAGTCTTCAACTCCCTCAGCTCAAAACCTTTACTCTTTAGATCATTCTGTTGATTAAGAACAATTTTCTTCAAAAGGTCATTAGTGTTAGAATCTACCTTGGGTGGTGGATTCCCTTGTTATTGGCTTGTTGATGTTTGAGCTTCAAATCTCCTTTGGGGTTGTTGGAAACCCTGCTGGTAAGGCGGAGGCTGCTGGAAGTTTTGTTGAAAGGGTGGACTTTGTTGTTGTCCAGATCCATACCTCATGTCTAATTGATCCTTCCACCCTTGGTTTTATGTTGGAGCAAATGAATCAAACTTCTTTTAGGGATATGGTTGTTGTTGCTGCTGAAATGGTCTCCCTGGGAATACTGTTGCGCAATCCTCTGTCTCTTGTAGTTGTGGGAAATAGTCAGTTGGGTGGCTTGTCTCAGTGAAAATGCCACAAGGCCTTGAAGGAGGGGGTAGAGATGTCTTTTGTGCCAAAGCAATTTTCCTCACCATAGTTTTAAATTCTTCTAACTTGGTATCAATCAAATGACTCTCAAGATAAGAAGGACTTACCTGATGTACTCCCCTGATATGTGGTGTACCTCGATCACCAAATTTTTGGGAGTGTTGGGTCATCTTGTCGATAAATGCACGTACGGCTGCTAGTGTCTTGTCCACCAATGCTCTTCCAATTGCAGCATCAACCATGCTACTCTCCATGGGTGTGAGTCCTTCGTAGAAGTATTGGATGAGGAGTTGCTCACTAATTTGGTGATGCGGACAGCTTGCGCACAACTTATTGAATCTCTCCCAATACTCATACATTGACTCCCCTTGTGCTTTCTTGATCCCCGAGATCTCCTTACAAATGGAAGTGGTCATTGATGCTGGAAAAAATCTCTACAATAAAAGATGTTTCAAATCATTCCAACAAGTTACGTCTTTGGGTTGTAAATAATACATCCAATCTTTCGCAGCTCCATCAAGTGAGAATGGGAATGTTCTTAATTTGATTTGGTCTTCAGATACATTTCTTGGTTTCAAGGTTGAGCAAAACACATTAAATTCTTTCAAATGTTTATTGGGATCCTCACCAGAGAGGCCATGAAACTTTTGAAGTAAGTGAATTAACCCAGATTTTAGTTCAAAGTCCGATTCGAGATTTGGGTATGCAATACAATTTGGTTGATAGTTAATATCAGGTGTAGCCAATTCTCGAATGGTTATATTATGTTAATTTCCATTATTTTTAGCCATTGGTTCTTCTTTTATGTTTGAATTTGAATAAATTCCAATTCCAATGTTTCCAGAAGAGAGGAATTCACCAACTGGTTGAATATTGAAACTTCCTGTAGACTGAGAGTGTTTGATTCGTTCCCTAAGGTTGTTTTCAATCTCAGGGTCAAGATCTAAGAGATCTTTGGGATTAGTTCATGTCATCAATCAATGAAAGATGAAAAGAAGGAAATTGTATCATAGTAAAATAAAAATTAGAAGTTTGAGTTGATGGTCCAAAAAGAAGTAGAAGGAAATAAAAGAAGAAAGGAAAAAATCAGATTGGGTAAAGACGGAAGAAAGAAGAGAGGAAGAGAATAAAATGTAAAGCAAAATAAATACCTCTAATTGGTTGAAATAATTACTTGCCTCCCCGGTAATGGCTCCAATTTTATAGAGTGCTATCATGGGCTCCCTCAAATGATTAGTGTGATTTTGGGGTACTTAGGTGCAGTAGAGTGGCTGACCAAGGTCATCTCTCAAAGGAGGAAGTAGATTTAGAACAACTTTTTAAAGTTATTCTAAAAATAAAATAAAAGAGAATAAAAACAATATTTTAAAGGATGGGGGTTGGTTATAGTTTATGAATCTAGAATAAGTTTTCTCGAAGAAGATTGTATATTTTTTTGTTTTTATTTTTGAAATGAAGTTCGATTAAAATGACACAACAAAAAGATGTTTTTTTTTTTAATATTTTAAAAGGCGTAATAGATCTAACTCTACCTCTTCATTAACTTATTAATAATTATCATTTAAATCAATATCCACTTAATTATGATCCCCTAATTTTTTATCCCTCGAACCCTACGAGAGTTAACTTAACCACAATGATGAAATTACTGAAACCCTATGCTAGCTTCGGAACACTCAATCGCAACACCCTGCTTTGATTGTTGTTATAAGGTTAGCTTATGGTCAGTAGTTAATTAGAGCACATATCCATTCTGTAAATGAGGATGAATTGTGTTTAGGGATTATATTTGAACTCTACAAATTTATCCCGTATGGTCTTGTATTACCGATTAAGATTGCGCTCTCACAATTTACACAATTCCCGACCTCGTGTGTTTTGTGTTAATTGTTCAATTGCTTGCTTAGTTTCTTACAATTTAAAAACACAATTCATGGATAATATTAAGTGAATTACAATATCTCAATGACTCAAAATAATTAAATGAATAAGGATAGAGGTCGATCGATTACTAAAAATAACTACTCTTCCATGGGTGGTGTAGTCATCGTGGAGACGTTTTGCATAAGCAAAGGATTGAAAGGGTAGAACCCAATATTTTCTACACTCTTGATTACAACCCAATTAAGAAGATTAAGATAAGAGGAATAGGGAATAACACAGAAGATTATTTGAAGAAAAATTCAAGAAACAAACATGAAAGAAAATAAATACAAAGAGGAGGTGGGAGAGGAGAGCCTTTTTGGAAGAGAGGTTTTCACAAGGTATTACTTATTCCAAGAGATTTTAGGGGATCCCAAGAGACACCCTTTCATTAAAACCTTACCAAAGCCTCTAAAAGCCCTCTCAAAGAGTTAAAACCCCCTTTAAATGGAGTTTTTGAGGGCTAGGGATACATAACTTTTAAAGTGTGAAATGAAAAACTCGTCCAAATATTTTATTCCACGTTTTACCGCCTAGTTGACCTCCAAAACGCATGAATTAACCGGCCTTCCAGAAGGATTATTTGTTCCAAATCATGTCCTAGATCGTTCTTCAAAATTGGGGCTCAATACAAGCCCTGATGAAGAAGCTATGTTCCAAATACAGAACCCATGTCCATTCTGCCGAGTCCAGCCCACCACTGGATTAATGGCCCGTTTACTCAATCCAAATTCACTTTTTAGCTCTAGTTTCCTGAATAAAAGTTGTAGAAAATTACGCTAGGAACACTTTTAAAAATTTTCAAATTCAAATAATAAATATAAAAATATTTATCTTAGAAATATTACAGTGCACTAGAAAGGGTAAAACTTGAATTTTCTCCAAATTTTCAAATGAATGATCAAATCCCAAATATTTTATAAATAAACATATTTAACACAATGTGAGGATATTATATCATTTATTATCAATAAAATATTCAACAAAATAGTGTTTTATCAGCTAGCATGGCTGGACTAATAGTGGTCACTGGAGGTAGAGCAACTGAAGCTGGAGCTGGCTCAGGAGGGTCCGCTGAAGTAGTGTTCGGCTCTGAAGGTGCGGAGCTAGAAGAGGGATATACAGAACCTAAGATCTCATTTATTGTGTATGGTGTGATAGTATTCATAGAAGGATATGAGGTGGTAGGATTTGGTGTCATGGAATCTATCTGACTAACAGATGTCACTGATTAAGGTGTCGGTGGAAGAGGAGGCAGCATTGCCAATGCTGGTGGCTAGAAAACTGGGAAATCGAATGCTTGTCTCTCATAATACTGAAGATGAATCTGACGATGAGGGGGTATCTCACCCTCTTTATAAGAATTGGGCCTCTTCCCACTTGTGTGATCATCACCTTCCATAGATAAAATAAATAAAGGAAAATACAAAAAGAAGAGGAATGGAAGAAAAAGAAAGAAAATGTGGGAAATTAGAAGAAGAAAATAAAAGTACGCAATGTGTGGATCCAGGATACACAACATGTAGTGTGATATTTGGAAGAAATTGTGTACTCTAGATAGAAATGCCAAGTGGGAATGTGGTTGGGAAAAATCAAGAAGATAGTGTGTAGTAAGGTTTAACCACAGTGTGTGCAAACATGGGGTGGTTCTCGTGTAAGTGCCCATACACGGCTCGGCTCTGAGGGGCCATACAGCACAGCACACATCATGTGGAAGGGATACACACTTTGTGTAAATAAATTGTGGGATATTCCATGTAATCCCTCCACCTGGATTCCTCTAAATGGATGGTGGAAACAGCGTGTATTGAACATACACGTCCTATGGGAAGACATGGGATGGGGTTCGTATGCCATAGTACACAGGTTCTTTCTAAAGGATAGGGGCGGCATTGTACATGACATGTACCAAACATACACGCCATGTATATTTCAAATTATTAAAATGTTCATGTGTGGAAGTGTACAAGATGTATATGGAGTGTGTTCTTCATTCACCTCATGTACTGCGGGTTGAAGCCGAACGGTCGGTTGATCTCAAATCCACCACAAACGCTACTGAAACCTTGAAATAAAGGGTGTAAAATGGTGTACCTTGAGTGAGGACCAAAATGTGGAAGAAATAAGGGAAAAATTCACAAAATGAAATATTGATGGAGGGGAGGCGGAGTGGCATCTGGCATAAGAAAATGAGAAAAGGGGGTACAACATGGGGTCTGGACGGGTAGGGTTCCCGGCCTTTATACCCGAACCACACAGCATGTGAAAGTTTCCACAAGCCATGTATTTTTTTACAATATTTATTTAAATTTCAATTATTTATAAAAAAATAACAATAATATATTAAAAAAACCTATACACATAGTGTATCAGAGGATGACACGTCGTGTGTTCTAAAATTTGAAAAATAGAACTACAACCTTTGGTTTGGTGCTTAAGCCGTGATACGAACTAGCAATCGGTCGATCCAAATTCAAGACCTCAACCACTGGAAAGAAGGTTGTAGTGCTGCACATTTTTATTAACTTACAATAATTAAACTATAGCTGTAGTTCTAAATGAGATAAAGAAAACACACGGTATGTGATTTTAATTATTGAATGATTGGGATGAAGCAGGGAGATTAGCCAAGTTTGAACCCAGTTCTTTTGAACCCAAGGCCGAGACTCTCCCAATCACCCACTTCACCCTCATGTAATTTCTTATTTTGAATATAATTTAAGTCATTAATTAAAACATGGTTCACATGACGTATATTGAAATACACGCTATGTGGTTTTATTAATATGAAAAATGATGGAACTGGGCTGGTTGTCAGGAGTCAAACCCATGTCTTTTGGATCTCTAGTTTATGACCCTGGCCAGTCGATCCATCCCTATCATGGGTTTTTTATTATTTTGAAAAACTCGTAATTTATTTTGAAAATGCCTCAAACGCTGTTTAACTAAACACGAGTTCAAAACAGATGAACCCTGTACCGAAGCCATGTGTGGAGATATTTGAACTAGTGATGGCTGAGATACATTCTAGTGACCTTACCATCAGTATCGGCATCATCTCTATTAGGTTGGTCCATTTAAGATAATCGAATATCCACCCAATAGCCTGTTTTCTTTACTTTAGAACCTGTATAAGTTCATGTTCTTTATCTTGTGAGAGAGATGCATTGAGTATAACTAGAAGTGTGTGTTTATCTCCCAAGTACCCATATTTTAAATAATATGGGAGAGGTTTCAGTTCAAGTTGTGTGGATTTAAGAATCGAAGGAAAAAATCGGTTCTTCCTAGTCTTTCTCAAGAATATCCATAACAAGTGTACACTGCCAATAATGATGGCCCTGTCCTACGATGAATTACAGCTCCTCTAATTCATAATCATGATGTTTTTCCTCAAAAAATAATTCATCAGTGACATAACAACGTCACATGCCATAACCCATGTAGATAAAGTGATCGTTCACTATATTCAATGCATAACAGTCCTTATTTTCCATAACTAACACTTGCTTAACCACTTTGAGGATTTTGTATGATACTATTTCATCTCCTACTCAAAAGATCAATTCTCCTTGGTGAACATCGATAAAAACATTCCTAGTATCTAAGAAGGGTCTTCCCATAATAATTTTTGCCACTTGGTCTTCCTCCATTTTGAGTATGATAAAATCAGCAGGAAGAATTAGTCTGTCACACCCGATTTTTTTAGTCTTTTTATTTATTTTATTTCTCTTGGTGTCGGGTGATTTTGCGTAAGTGCGGGTGAGTCCCGGTTTAAAATTTTAATTTTGGGTTGAGTTTATGTTTTGGGATAGTGCGCAAACACCGTGAATTTAAGACGCGCAGTCCTCTTGGGCACGTGCTTTCCGCTTGGGTACATGCAGCCCGCTTGCAGTCCGCTTGGGTACCATACGGTGCGCGAATACCGCACGGACATCCAGTTTTAACATTTTTAAATTAGTTGGTTGAGCAGATAAATATATATATATATATATATATATATATGTATGTATGTATGTATATGTGTTTATATATGTTTATATATGTTTATATATAGGTATATATGTCTATATATGTATGTATATATGTGTGTGTGTGTGTGTTTATTTTTTTAAAAAAAAAATATTATTATTGATGTTTTGATTATAATAATTATTATTATTATTAAGTTTGTTATATTATTATTATAATTATCATTATTATCAATTTATTATTATTATTATTACTACTACTATTATTATTATTATTATTATAATAAAAAAAGGAAGAGGAGGTCGGGTTAGGGTTTGCACGCAGCCCCCCCCCCCTTTTTCTCCCTCCTTCTGGCCACGCAGCAGCCCCAGCGGTGAAGCCCGCTCCCCTCCGTCAGCGCCCGTCCGGCCTCACCCCCGGCCCTGCCTCCTCCGTGCAGTCGCGCCCTCCCGGTGGCGAACCCCGCACCCCGTCCGAACCTTCCTCCCCCTGCCGCGCTGTCCCTGCTGGCTCACCCTTTGCCTCACCAGCCCTCTTGTCATCACCTCGTCGTCCGCCTCTACCGGCCCGCCGTCGGCCCGCCCCCTTCTCCCTCACCCCGACCGCACCGGCGTCGCCCCTCCCGTCCGAATCTGGTCCGGCGAACCACCGTCATCCGTTCGCCAGCCACAGGTGCTCCTCCGAACCTGAACCCCCCTTTTTCAGTGCGTTTCCGGTGAACCCAACCCTTTCCGGCGCGTTTCCGGTGACCCGAACCCCTACGCAGCACCTCAGCCTTGTTTCGGCATGACCCGAACCCTTTCACACGCCTCCTCCTTGTTCTGGTGTGACCCGAACCCTTGCGCACGCCTCCACCTTGTTCCGACGCGACCCGAATTCCCTTGCGCAGCACCTCCGCTCTGCTCGGGCGTGGTCTCGTTTCCCCTCGCCGTCAAACCACAATTTGCATCTCATTTCAATTTTGGTGTTTCTTCATTTTCACTGAAATTTGATGTCTCGGTTTGTGTTTCACTTTGTTTGCACAGTGTTTGGTGTAGGCAATTGATGTTTTGGTACCCCCTTTGGTCTAGGTTCTGGCATCCGTCGCCAAGGGTGAGGCGATGAACTCATTTCGCTATAACACTGTTGTTTCAGGTAAGATTTTATACCAGTTGATTGGTTTTTCACTGCTTGATTTAGTATCTTATGTTGTATTTGAGTTGCGGACCCTTGAGGCCTTTATCTCATTCAGAGTCGGCTTTACCTGAATTATTAATTTGGCAATGTCTCTCTATTTGCATTGTAGGATATATATACCTATGGTATATGGGTGTATGGTTCAAATATGTATATATGTATATATATGTACATATTCACATAAAAGACACGTGTGCACGACTTTGTGACGTGTGAAGATGGTTATTGCTGGAAGAGCGTGCGTTTTGGGCATGGTTTAACCGAGGTAGGTGTTTCCAACCATTTCCCTTTTTGATTCAAACCTTGAGCACTTGAATGTTTTTAATTAATTCTTTTATATTGTTGCATTTCTCTTTTGTTTATGAAAATCTTCTGACATAGTTGTATTGTTGTTCTAAATTTATGAAAGTGGCTTTTGATGTTGGTTTATATGAAATGAATAGGTTCTTGGTAAAGTTAAATTGAGTTCCTTGTGATGTGTTTGGTTTTAATTGATAGTGATTGTGTTTTGGAAATATAATATTTGGTTTGGTGTGTTTGTTTGACAAAATGATGAACCAATAGGTTGTTTTAGAAAAATTTTGGAAAGGGTGGTTGGTTTGAAAGATGCAGTTTGTTTTTATAAAGTGTTGTGAAAGAATTGGGTTTGGTTTAAATGCTAAGTGTTTTATGAAAATGGTTTTTAAGGCGATTCTTCAAAAAACTAGATGTGTCATTGGATGTTGGCACATCCCTGGGAGCACTAGGTGCTCACATGGATGTGCCTCCAAATGAAAATGACACATAAAAACTATATTTTCTTAAAAATAGGTTTTTGATGAAATTGTTTGGTATTTCAAAGAGGAGTGAAAAGAAGTTGGCTCAGTTGGCCTTTGGTGTGAGTTGAATGGTTGTTTGGTTTGAAGGCCCTTTTGGTATTGGGTTTTGAATGGGGTGTTTGTACTGACTTTTGGGAAAAATGTGTGTGCCCGATTGGCAACTTAACTCATTTATGAAATGTTTTGAAACTGCACATGATGTGAAGGCCCGGTTGGCACCTTGTTGAATGTGAAAGAATTTCATATATACATATTTGTGGGTATCTCTACATGGGGACTTCCCTTCGAGGGTTGTCGTGTGGTGGTGTCCGTGTAAGGGGTTGGCAAGTGCGGTGAGGTGAGTCATGCATGCAAGGGCCTCCTACTTACACAGTATTATCGAAATCACCATGGGTTCCTGGGAATCTTATAGATTATCAAGTGATGGTTTCTTGCTAGCCCTGATTAGATGGGTTAGTACCCCCTGGAGTCGTGGACAGACCAGGAGGGATGTTCCACTGGTTGGCTATTAGGGCGGCCAGTTGGTTATTGACTATGGAATACCATGCCGGTAGGTAGTCTAGAACCGAGTACGTCCAGGGGTTTTCTAGGGATGTTTAGGATCACCCATGGTTATTGCTTATATCTGCTTGTTTACTTTTACATGCACTTGGTTTCCATCATTTACTTATTACCTGTTCTTCTTTTTCAAAAATGTGATAAACATGGATTTGAAATTTAGTTTTCAAGAAATTCATTGTTATTGTGGAAAACGGGTTGTGGCGTGTGTTGGTTTTTTGAAATGGTAAATCAGGATCCTTTTTCCTTTAAAATATGAAAACCCTATTTTCTATCTTTTTATGTGCAAACTAGTGTTTTTGGGATTGTTTCTGGAAAGTGTTCTTGGTTGGATTCTGTGGTTTACTTTGGCATCCCTACTGATCATTTTTAATACTCATGCCTATATTTATCATTTTAGTCGCAGGTTTCCCTTGTTCAAGTTTTCTTAGCTGAGTTGCTCATTTTGGGAGCAATGTTGGCCTTGGTTGGGAGGTGATCGAAGGGTCACATGAAGGTATGTCTGTTGTTTGGTTTTTTTTTTCTTTCTTCTGCTAGAGTTTAGTTCTTTTGTTCTATTTATTCTTAATTACATATTTATCTTTTATGTGCCAAATCATTCCCAACGTTTTAACTTTGATACCTGGCACTGGTTGCCAGCCCAGGGGGGAACGTGAACGCCCCTCAGGACTTGCCGCTGACCGGATCGGGTGACCGGTTCAGGGTCAACCCAGGCTTGTTCATGACAAAATGGTATCAGAGGAGGCCCTTGATATTTGGGATGTCTGGTATAAGGAGATTAGGATTTTTTGGGACTCAGGAGGTAGGTTGTGGGTTGGTGCTTGATCACCACCGCCCGCGACGAGACCTGAGTTACCAGGGGTAGTATGTGTTTTGATTATTTTGCCTTTGATTGTTATGGTTTGAGAGATGATAATGAAGACGAACTAGTTCATGTTGTGTCCTCAGATGGGGTGGTGACCCATGTGGAGTCCAAGTGTCCAGTTCAAGGTCCTTTTAGTGATATTCCTTACTTGGTTCATGGCTCACCACCATGTCTCCAGGTTAGGTATATGCCCTAGTCCCTCATTCTGGTGGTTTGTTGTCGATTATGTTTTGTTTTAATCTCGGTTGATGTGAGCATGTGTTAAAAATGAAAACTATTTTAAAATGGAAAATTGTTTCTTTTAAATTGTTTTGAAATTGGTAAACTGAATTTTTAAAGTGGGAGTGTTTCGATTTGGAAAATTTTATTGCTTTTTTGGATTTGATAAGGGAAAGAAGTGTTCGAACCTTGGTATTCCTTATGGAGGATCACATGTGCATCTATATGTGTAGAGAGAGCGTGGGAGCACTTTTCCATGAGCGATGTAGTCGGGATTGGGTGAACACACATGTGACAGTCCATAAGGGGTCATAGGAAAGTTTTAAAATTTAAAAGAAATGACAGGTTTTGGAAAATTTATTTTTACTTGTGTTTGTATATGTTAGGTTTATGTGCATGTTGCCTTTGACTTGGGCTGTTGCTTTGATTAAGTTTTGGCTAGATGCTGATTTCAGTTGTGTTTTTTGTGTTGTTATGAGTATGCCGCCCAGAAAGTCTCCAAAAGTTGTTAATGAGTTATGCCTAGTTATCATTTCTTTTGTGTGTTGCCATCTTATCGAGGTAGTCGAAGTCTGTTAGAGGTAGTTTTGTAGTTCAAAAAGATAGTGTGTCTTCGGGTTGTTGGTCACTCCCATGGTAGTTAAGGTTTGTACCATCCCAGAGTTACTTGAGGGTTCAGTTCTGGACAAGTAAAGGTGGGATGTCTCATCGTCGTTAGAGTCTGGGGTGTAGTTGGTGGTGGTCGACTTCCGTGAAGGTTCCCCTTCTAGCAAGAAGTGTGGGCCGGTGGAACCTGTCTCCAAGAAACCATCCTCTTCTGTACCGACCCCCATATTGTTGGACCGTTATCTTGTATGCCACTAGTGTGGCCGGCTCATGCATTCTAAGTCACCTTATTGCATCCCTCTGAAGTCTTGATATCGTGCGGCTATTCGGGCCACCGATGAGAGTTCTGAAAGAAGTGTCATTCGGGAGGAAGGAGTTAGGAATCAGAGTATGCAAATGTTGGACTATGAGGCACGAGATGCTTCAGCCATCAGCTCCCCAGCCACAGGTCTCAGGGTGAAGCTCGTGCACAGTCAGGAGTTTCCGAGGGTGTGTAGAACCTCACTTCGGATTATGTTTCTAGATTTCTGAAGGGAAAAATCCAAAGTTTCCTTGTTCTGTTCTTGTCACTGTTTTAAGCTCATCATAGTTGTGGTAATGTGATGAACTTGTTCTACCATAGTCTAAGCAGTCTTATCTGTTCTCAGTGTGTTCTCAAATCGTTCGGATTTCCTTGAAGGATGTTGGGCCCGCGAATAAACGGGTCGTTCTAATTTTGAGTTGGGTCTCAATTGTGAGCGTTAGGGGGATGTTTGGTTTTGTTAAATTAACAGGCATTGTTTTGGGTTCCTCTCTGAGTTCGGGATAGGAATTCCCTAGTCTCTGATTACGGTGAGGATTTTATTCGGTCGGTGTGTGAGGGGTTGAGTTAATTCCTTATTCTCGGGTTTTTGGGTCGTTTCGTAGCAATCTTTCTATTTAAGTCTATGAGTGTTGTTCAGTCTATGTGGAGAAATTAAATGGGTTCAGTTTGGGAGTTCTTGTGTTGCCCCCCCCCCCTCAGGGGTGGTGTGTTCGAGTTTCAAGGTCTTTGTGTTAGTAAATTTTTGTGGTGGCGAGAACCCTCCCGTGTTCTTCCCTCAACCTCAGACAATGTTTGTACTCGAGTTGGTCGGGTGTGACTTGTGTTGGAAATGGTCACCCTGATCCTCTCAGTTTCTTCTGGTTCTTTCTGGGCACGGACTCGATTTATGCTAACTGTTGGCTTAGTGACTTTTTGGGCGCAGAAAGTGTTTGTGGTGGGGAGAATTGTCACACCCATTTTTTTAGTCCTTTTATTTATTTTATTTCTCTTGGAGTTGGGTGATTTTGCGTAAGTGCGGGTGAGTCCCGGTTTAAAATTTTAATTTTGGGTTGAGTTTATGTTTTGGGATAGTGAACGAACACCGTGCGTTTAAGAGGCGTAGTCCACTTGGGAACGTGATTTCTGCTTGGGTACGTGCAGCCCGCTTGCAGTCTGCTTGGGTACCGTACGGTGCACGAATACCACATGGTCATCCAGTTTTAACGTTTTTAAATTAGTTGGTTGAGCAGATAAATAAATAAATATATATGTGTGTATATATGTTTATATATGTTTATATATGTTTATAAATGTTTATATATAGGTATATATGTCTATATATGTATGTATATATATATATCTGTGTGTGTGTTTATTTTTTTATATGGTTTTATTATTATTGATGTTTTGATTATAATAATTATTATTATTATTAAGTTTGTTATATTATTATTATAATTATCATTATTATCAATTTATTATTATTATTATTATTATTAGAATAAATAAAAAAAGGGAAGATGAGGTCGGGTTAGGGTTTCCACGCAGCCCCCCCCCCCCTTTCTCCCTCCTTCTGGCCGCGCAGCAGCCCCAGCGGCGAAGCCCGCTCCCCTCTGTCGACGCCCCTCCGGCCGCACCCCTGGCTCCGCCTCCTCCGCGCAGCTGCGCCCTCTCGGTGGCGAACCCCACACCCCAGCCAAACCTTCCTCCCCCTACCGTTCCATCCCCGCCGGCTCACCCTCCACCTCACCGGCCCTCTCGTCGCCGCCTCGCCATCCACCTCTGCCAGCCCGCTGTCGGTCCGCCCCCTTCTCCCTCACCCCGACTACGCTGGTGCTTCCCCTCCCATCCGAATCTGGTCCGGCGAACTACAGTTGTCCGTTCTCCAGCCACCAGTGCTCCTCCGAACCCGACCCCCCCCCCCCTTCAGTGCGTTTTCGGCGAACCCGACCCCCCCCCCCCCTCAGTGCGTTTTCGGCGAACCCGACCATTTCTTGTGCGTTTCCGATGACCCGAACCCCTGTGCAGCGCCTCTGCCTTGTTCTGGTGCGACCCGAACCCTTGCGCGCGCCTCTGCCTTGTTCCGGTGCGACCCGAATTCCCTTGCGCAGCACCTCCGCTCTGCTCGGGCGCGGTCTCGTTTCCCCTCTCCATTAAACCACGGTTTTCATCTCATTCCAATTTTGGTGTTTCTTCATTTTCACTGAAATTTGATGTCTTGGTTTTTGTTTCACTTTGTTTGCACGGTGTTTGGAGTAGGCAATTGATGTTTTGGGACCCCCTTTGGTCTAGGTTCTGGCATCCACCACCAAGGAAGAGTCGATGAACTCGTTTCGCTATGCCGCTATTGTTTCAGGTAAGATTTTATACCAGTTGATTGGTTTTACACTGCTTGATTTAGTGTCTTATGTTGTATTTGAGTTGCGGACCCTTGAGGTCTTTATCTAGTCCAGAGTCGGCTTTACCTGAATTATTATTTTGGCAATGTCTCACTCTTTGCATTGCTGGATATATATACCTATGGTATATGGGTGTATGGTGCATATATGTATATATGTATA
Organism: Viscum album; assembly: GCA_963277665.1. Classification (NCBI taxonomy): domain Eukaryota; kingdom Viridiplantae; phylum Streptophyta; class Magnoliopsida; order Santalales; family Viscaceae; genus Viscum; species Viscum album. The sequence continues at coordinate 1,435,583,844 of OY728153.1, read as the reverse complement.
TATGTATGTATGTATGTACATATGCACATCAAAGACACGTGCGCACGACTGTGTGACCTGTGAAGATGGTTACTGCTGGAAGAGCGTGCGTTTTGGGCATGGGTTAACCGACGTAGGTGTTTCCAACCATTTCCCTTTTTGATTAAAACCTTGAGCACTTGAATGTTTTTAATTAATTATTTTATATCATTGCATTTCTGTTGTGTTTATGAAAATCATATAACATAGTTGTATTGTTGTTTTAAATTTTTGAAAGTGGCTTTTGATGTTGGTTTATATGAAATGAATAGGTTCTTAGTAAAGTTAAATTGAGTTCCTTGTGATGTGTTTGGTTGTAATTGATAGTGATTGTATTTTGGAAATGTAAGATTTGGTTTGGTGTGTTTGTTTGAAAAAATGATGAACCAATAGGTTGTTTTAGAAAAGTTTTGGAAAGGGTGGTTGGTTTCAAAGATGCAATTTGTTTTTATAAAGTGTTGTGAAAGAATTGGGTTTGGTTTCAATGCTAATTGTTTTACGAAAATGGTTTTTAAGGTGATTCTTCAAAAAACTAGATGTTTCATTGGATGTTGGCACATCCCTGGGAGAACTAGGTGCTCACATGGATGTGCCTCCAAATGAAAATGACACATAAAAACTATATTTTTTTAAAGATAGGTTTGTAATGAAATGGTTTGGTATTTCAAAGAGGGATGAAAAGAAGTTGGCCCTGTTGGCCTTTGGTGTGAGTTGAATGGTTGTTCGGTTTGAAGGCCCATTTGGTATTGGGTTTTGAATGGGGTGTTTGTACTGACTTTTGGGGAAAATGTGTGTGCTCGATTGGCAACATAACTCATTTATAAAATGTTTTGAAACTGCACATGCTGTGAAGGCCCAGTTGTCACCTTGTTGAATGTGAAATAATTTCATATATACATATTTGTGGGCATCTCTACAGGGGGACTTCCCTTAGAGGGTTTTCGTGTGGTGGTGTCCGTGTAAGGGGTTGACAAGTGCGGTGAGGTGAGTCACGCATGTGAGGGCCTCCTACTTACACAGTATTATCGAAATCACCATGGGTTCTTGGGAATCTTATAGATTATCGAGTGACGGTTTCTTTCTAGCCCTCATTAGATGGGTTAGTACCCCCTGGAGTCATGGACAGGCCAGGAGGGATGTTCCACTGGTTGGCTATTAGGGCGGCCAGTTGGTTATTGACTATGGAGTACCACACCGGCAGGTAGTCTGGAACCGAGTACGTCCAGGGGTTTTCTAGGGATGTTTAGAATCACCCATGGTTATTGCTTATATCTCCTTGTTTACTTTTACTTGCACTTGGTTTCCAGCATTTACTTATTACCTGTTCTTCTTTTGCACAAATGTGATAAACATGGATTTGAAATTTATTTTTCAAGAAATGCATTGTTTTTGGGGAAAATGGGTTGTAGCGTGTGTTGGTTTTTTGAAATGGTATATCAGGATCCTTTTTCCTTTAAAATATGAAAACCATATTTTCTATCTTTGTATGTGAAAACTAGTGTTTTTTGGATTGTTTCTAGAAAGTGGTCTTGGTTGGATTTTATGGTTTACTTTGGCATCCCTACTGAGCATTTTTAATTCTCACACCTATATTTATCATTTCAGTCACAGGTTTCTCTTGTTCAATTTTTCTTAGCTGAGTTTCTCATTTTGGGAGTAATGTTGGCCTTGGTTGGGAGGTGACCGAAGGGTCACATGGAGGTACATCTGCTGTTTGGTTTTTTTTCTTTCCACTGTTAGAGTTTAGTTCTTTTGTTCTATTTATTCTTAATTATTTATTTATCTTTTATGGGACAAATCATTCCCAATGTTTTAACTTTGATGCCCGGCACTAGTTGCCAGCCCGGGGGGGATCGGGAATGCCCCTCGGGACTTGCCGCAAACTGGCTCGGGTGACTGGTTCAGGGTCGACCCGGGCTGGTTCGTGACACAGTCTTACAACTTTCACTATAACATCCACAAGTATCCCTCTAGTATATTTAATGGAGTGATCTGGTAGCTATAATACCACTCACAATGGTTTTAGATCATTCAGCTCCAGCTTCTTAAATACTCCAAACTGAATAATATTGACACTAGACCCCAAGTCACAAAGGGCCCTCCCAAACTCAAAAGATCTGATTGTGCAAGGGATTCTAAAACTTTCTAGATATTGGAACTTTGGAGGAAGAGAGCGTTGAACCACCACTAAGTATTTTTTAGTGAGTTGAATGGTTCCCAAATCCTCAATGTTCCTATTATTTGAGAGTATTTCCTTCATGAACTTTGTATGTGTTGACATTTTATTCAATGCCTCTGAAAAAGGAGCATTAATGTAAAGTTTTCATAATACCTCCATAAATTTTGAAAAATATTGATCCAGCTTCCTCTACTTTATTTGTGTAAGAAATGGTAAGGTGGGCTCATAAGGTTTTACCACCTCTTTTCCTTTACCATTTTTGGCCACCTTCTCTTTTAATAGGCCTTGTGTTGAGGTGGAATATTTGATCCCGGTGTCATTATCCATAGAGGGTGTAGGCGGAGATGGATTTTTTTCCTCGCCTTGATTTTCAGTTATTTTCTAGGATAGATCCTTCCCACTTTGTAAAGTGAAAAAATTGGCCTCCTCCCATGGGTTCTTCTCAGTGTTACCTGGTAGTGTACTAGGTTTCCTTAAAGATAGATAATTATCAAGCTTCCCAATTTTATTCTCAAGGATTTTAATAGAGGTATCCTGATTCTAAAATCTTGTTTTAGCAGTTTTTATGAATTTCAAAATCATTTATTCTAACATTGATGAGTGTTACTGCTGAGGTTGATGTGAATTCGGTTGAGGTTGTGTTTTCCTTGTCAGTTGTGCTAGACTATGGTTTTGATTCACTTGTTTCTGTAAGGATCCCTCCTACTACTTGAGATATAGATTTGTATACTATTGTTGACCATAACTAGTCATCCTTTGTAGAGGGGTTGAGAGTTTTATTGTTTTTACCCCTATCTCGTGTTTGTGCTATCTTTCCTAACCGATTTTTGGTATTGAGGGTAAATATTTGGCCCTCTGTTCTAAGAAACATATCTTACCTCACTTTTTGAGGTATTGGGACTTGTCCCTAGGCATTCACCCATGACATGATTGTCACCACTTTCACTTCATGCAAGGTGATTTATCTCTTGAACTTGATATGAATTTTTCAAATTCAATGCATCAATATTATTGAACATAGCATCAAGTTGGGAAGCAAGAATCAGAGTGGAATCAATGTTATGCATGCCCCTATTTTGATTACCCCACTCAGAGTGCCATTGGAATCTATTCACTGATATATCTTCTAGTAGATCAAAAAGTTCCTCCGGGGATTTTCTCATCAATATTCCTCCTATAGATACATTTACCATTGATTTGGTGTTTTTTTTAAGACTTCCATAGAATGTTCGGACTTGTAGCCACAATAAAAGGCCATCATGAGATAACTTTCTCAACATTTACTTGAAATTCTCCCAAGATTCATACAATTATTCTGAATCATGTTACTAAAAGTAGTGAATTTCATTCCGCAACGTCACCGTCATGGAAGGTGGGAAATATTTTGACAAAAAAACCTAGGCCAATGCCTCATTGGTGAGGATGGAATGTTGATTAAATAATTTAATCCAATCCTTCTCTTTAACCCTTAATAATAAGGGTAATAAGAAAAGGTGAATGGAATCCTCAGACTCCCCATAGTAACAGAATGTTTCACAAATCTCTAGAAAATTGGAGAGATGAGTGTTGGGGTCTTCACATGGTAAACCTCCAAACTGAACTATATTTTGGATGAGCTACATGATGGCCGGATTGATCTCAAAATTTTGGTCTTACACTGGTGGTATAAAAATACGTGTATCTTATCCTTGTATAGAAGGAAGATCATACTTCATAAGGGTACAAGGTGGGGGCAGTTGTTCTTGAAGAGGTAGGGGAAATTACTTCTCATGAGAAAAAAAGGCCCCTGATTTGGCTGTATATATGGAAACCACTCTGGTGGATGGTACTGCTGGGGTTTCTATGGGCTATAACTCAGAAAAATTTGAGTTGGTTTTCTTCACTAGTTCTGTGGCATGAACTCTACGATATTGGCTGGTGGAAGCTGGTTCTGCTCATCCTCAATAGCAAGCTGTTGATTCTGGTTGTCATAAAGCATGATCTGATGTCCAAAATCTTAGATAGCAGTTGGTTCTCCCTCTTTTATGTTATCCATGGGGATGTTTTGGTTTTTCCTACCCATAAGTTCCCAATGTCACTTTAAGATTGTTCTTTTGATCTCCGAATCAATTGGAAGGACTTTCGATGACTCGGTCCTCTTGGAACGAGTGATTCGGATACTCATGCACCTGTAATCCCACACAACACTATAAAACACACCAAGCATAAAAAAGAAGGACTAAAATAATGAAAAATGAGATTAAGAACTAATTTTTCATAATTTGTGATATTTATTTTCACTTAATTAATGTAAACTCAATTTTTCCAAACACCGCTAAATTTTTTCTCCATGGAAATGGAGCCATAATTTGGTTTCTTTTTATCAAAAGTGTTATGTTTGGAATCCCAAATTGAAATACACAAACTTATTAATAGTATATTGAAAGTGTTGGTTAAATCCATAGGGATAGATATTCACTATGTTCTGTTTCTCTATTAGCACTATTCGCCTCACTAATAATAGCCTGAAACTAGAGGGTGTGAATTTAGTTATAGGGGATGCCCTTGGACTGCACTATTTCAAACCCCCTTAGCTTTTTATCCTCTTTTTCTACTCTTTTTTTTGAATAAAAATCTAATTTTGATGGATGTATAGTCAATATAATATGTTTTGATGGAGTAATAAATTCTTTAATTTCTTTCATTAGTTACCTTAAATACTAATAAAAACATAAAATTAATTTTGATGATAAATGGGAAAAATGCGCCAGGGCTGTGAATTTTTTAGGGTCATTGATAAATCAATTTGATTATCATAATCTATTTTTCATAATAACTCACATCTCTCGGTTTGAGTATAATGGAACCCCCTTGGTCTGGTGAGTTTTTTTGGAATCAATAGATACTAATTCCTTTGTCTCGAATTTGATTTTATTAATTTTATTAATTGTAGGCCATTTTGAGATGATAAGTGAAACCAATGATCATGTATGTACTTTACCATAATTCCTCTTAAGGTCCTTGGAAATTACATTCTTGGTCTAAAATGGGGTTTCCAGTGATATTTAGCAAGATATTCCAAGTAATTATGAGAGAAACATAAATAACATAAATACAATAAGACAGTTGATTAATAATGAACCATAATCATCCAAATACCCAAAAAATGGGAGATTTAGATACACATGGAGTAGATAATGACTAAAATAATCTAAATACCTGAAATAAACATCATAGTAGCTTCGAATTCAAGATCATCAAGAAGGAAGAGTGGTAGCTCTTCCTCTCTTCTCTTCCCTCTTTCTCTTTATCTCTCTTCTTCTCCCTTTTTCTTCTCTCATTGTGTGTATGTAGTTTCCCCCTTCTTATGTGTGCCTTAATTTGGAGGGTTTTCCATCTTATTTTATTGTATTTAAAAATACACGGCATATACCATGAATTACATGATGTGTAATCAGGTCAACTTGACTTGGCTCCTCATTCACTGCTGGTAGGTGATCTGTCACACCACCCTTGACTTGAAAGGTGTCAGCGATGGGTTAGTGTGGGTACATAGTGTGTATCACCACCCCACATGGCATGTAGTATCAACTTCATCCACAAAGCGCTTCTAGAAGGGGGTACACGGCATGTTAATAGATTGTACACAGCATGTGAATCTTGGACAGCAACATGGGCGTGTACTTGGTCTGATCAATCCATGTCTGAGAAAAGGTACAGGACGTGTATATACAAATTACACGTCATGTATTTGTGAACTTTTAATTGACCCCACATGGCATGTAGTATCATCTTCAACCACCAGCCACTTTTGTAAGGTGGTATATGGTGTATAAATATATTGTACAAAGCGTGTGAATCTTGGCTGGAAACATGGTTGTGTACTCAGTCTGGATGATCTGTGTCTGGGAAAAGGTACATGATCTGTATATATAAAGTACACGTCGTGTATTTGTGAACTTCTAATCTGATATTTCCAGATTTTTGACTTTGGATAGAAAACACCTAAAAATAATCATAATTGATAACAAAAATAATTTTATCCTCGAAACAAAATATATTTGGAGAAAACAAGTTTTTATGCTCAATAATATGTATGAAAAAGTACACTCAAATCAGGAACATCAAAAAGGTTAAAGGATGTTCAAATAAATAAAATCCCAAGGTAAGGTTTTTTCTTCTAACTTTATTTTCTATGGGACATATTCTATATTCATCAATTATTTCTTTTATGTGATGTATATACTGCCCCTTTTATTTATGATCATCAGTAATTGAATATTTCATTAAATTTTCTTATTTATTGTATCATGAATATGATTATTGTCTAAGTCATATACCATTTTTTAAAATGATGTTTAATTTGAAATTTATTTTATTAACTGGGGATATTTTGATAAATCTATATCTTTTATTCGAAATGGATATTTGATAATAAGAAAAATTTCTAGTGAATTAAATTAATTATTTGATATATGAGGAATTATTTGGACTGGAAGACACATGTGGGGCCTGGTTATATACATCCCTTGATGCATCGACAGGTCTCATGAGATAAATCAATTGGAGAAAAACTCTTCATGTTTGTTTCCAAGAAAAATCAAATAGGTTTCAACCCACAGATTGAAACTTTATTGATAATAGGTCTTGAGATTATAGTGGTTCATGTCCCAGATACATGAAATCCAATAATTAAGCGTTGTGTTTATTTAGCATTCATTAATTATTATCCAGTATATTTTCACTATAAAAAATATATGGATGCATTTTATTTTCAATTTATTGATTAAATGGAATATTTGTTTAGTTATATACCATTCCATGTTGATTTTTATCACTTAGATTTTTATCACTGATTCATGATAGCTTCCATTTAACTTAACCCGTAATAAGAATTTTAGGTGACCCTTATTATGTTTCCTTTCCCCTGGATATGAAGATGAATTAATGGAATAAATTTCAAGGATACTAAGTAGTTTATTTTTTTGTTTATTAAGTTTTTATTCTCTATTACCAATGTAAAATGGGATTCACGTATGTATCTATTTTATCAATAATACTAATATATCTGATCCTTTAGGATGTGATTCCTTGTAATCATGTTAATGTAATAAAGTAAGGCACTAACTCTAGTCTTCTAGAGTATAGGCTTTTATAGTTGGTATCAAAGTAAGTTTAGTAGAAACCATGGGAAAAATATTTAGGAAAACATAGATTATCAAGAACAACCCTATTTTAAACTTTTTTGGATTAGTGTATAAGATTATCCCAAAGAAACCATGTTTATGATTATGAGATTAGCTATGCATAAATTTTTCAATTTATGCTAAGTATTTCACTAGTTTTGAGATTATACATTATGTTTCACAATGCTATGATCTAATCTATTGCATGCCATCATTTCAAAATGTCACATAATAGAAGGAATGGGAACCACATCAATGCACATAATCCAAATATTACTAATGATCACTTCTTGGATGAGTTTAATAAAATATTTCAAAGGGAACTAGTCTCCCAAACATTCTCTTCCTATGATGAAATAGTATCATGTTCCATCAAGACAAAAAATGAATTTTCCAATACTTAGGGTTCTAGAGGAAAGAATGATAAGAAAAGGATAGAAGATAAAAAAATCGATAAGTAGAAGAAAAGAAAGAAATATTTTCCTACATATGATAATTGTGGAAAGAAACACCTCAGTGCTTGTTTGAAATGAATGGTACTTTGATACAGGAATGGAAAGAAATTACACCATGATTATGGTTTCAAGGGTAATAAAAAAAAGTTTCCAATATAAAATGATTCAACTGTAAAGAGATAGGTCACTACACAAATGAATTCCCCCAGCATAAATAGAATATACCTCAAAAGAAGCTAAGGGATAAAGGTCAATTTATGTTATTTATATAGCTGATGTGTAATTATTTATTTTATCCTATGTTTGGATCCTTGAATAATGTTATAATAGTATTATATCAATGATTTATAAGTTTTATAAGTTATCAAATATATAATGATTTCACTAAAGTAATTTTTTATTAAGGATTTTAAAGAGTTAATTAAATAGTACTGAGAAAATTGATTTAGTGTAAAGTTGAAATTCATGGAAAATACATAATTAATGGAAATATAACCATTAATATAATCCTAATTTTGTGATAATTGTGTTGGGATAAAGAGATTGTTGATATGGATAAAGTAAATTAGATAGTGTTTTCTACCCAATAACTAATTATTAATTTGTTAAAAAGGTATTTTATAACCTTATTGATGGGTTTTATAACATTTTTGGATTTAAGGAATATATTCAACAACCTGATATCTTATTTTTATAATCATTCTTATTTTCATTAAGATTTTATAGTGATCTAGAAATTCATATATTTTTTATGTGATAATAATAGTGGAATTATGTTGTTTGGATAATCTAATTTTAAGTTGATTTTGGAAATTTAATGACCATCATTCTAAATTTTTTATGATTAAATTTGGATAGATATATTTTGGATGAGTCTTAAGATTAACTAATTTTGAAATGGATTAAGTTGAACTTTGGATATTACTATTTGAGGTTAAATTATGATCATATTGGATAACATGTGCTTACCATTTTTCATTTTGTAAGAATTTAAAGGTTGATAGAATGACTTATGGATTCTTTGATAGAAGTCTTTCAGGAATGAGAAATTCATCTTGAACATCCATTTACTGGTATAAGTGATGAAGTCATAATATATCAAAGTACGACAAAAAGGATGATATTATGATTATTACATGGAATAAAATCAAGTAAGTGTTTTATCTAGATATTAAAATAATTCCTCAAGACTATGAAAAGGATTTTTCAATAAAAAATATTATCTATTTACTTTACTTTCGGATAAATCAATGGACTTTTAACTAATCTTAGATTTACAGTTTTGTGATGGCTCGCTTTCTAATGACCATTTCCTTTATCACTCTCCACCAAAACTTGATAGCTATTTTTCTCTTCTATGTTCATGTTTTCCTACATGGAAACCTAGTATGTGTTATCTTAGGTGACCGCTATACATTATATTCTCTCTTATCAAGTGGGAGTTTATTAACCTTGTTTACGATGCGGGTTTCCCAAAAAGGAATATTCAAGTATCAACATTTTATTTTAGAGGTTCGTTTTAAAATTGTGAGGATGAAATTTATTAAAGTAGGGGATAATTTAACATACCAGTATTTTATAGTAGGTCTCCTTTTAAATTTAATCTCTTCAATAGCTTACATTGCATGCAACACCTAGATTAAACGAATAATGAAATATTATTATAAATTATCCATTAAATTGGTGGGAATTAGTATTATTAACCATATCATATTTATATATTATATATTAAATAAATTTTTTTACATTAATCTAGCATATTTGATGGGCATGAGTTAAGAACAAATCAAATTTCATGCATAAAAAAGCTGTATTTTTTGAAAGTTAGTTTTACCGTCTTTTGATGCCGCTCTTGTAGTAAAACTAAATTTTGAAACTTTTATAAAATTTATTTGAAAAAATAAACTTTATTTGTTAAATCATAATTTCATAATTATATTAGGGTGAATTTTTTATATTTTTCAGATAAGTTTCATTTTTTGATGAATAGATAAAAAAACTACATTTTAATTGAAAACTAACTTTTCATATAAAAAATTAAAATGTTAAACTATATTTTAAATTTTTATTTAAGTAAAATTATATAAATTATATATCTAAATATACAATTTTTTTCTTTGGAATAAATTTTATATTGAAAATATATATAAAAACATTTTACACTTTTGAGAATATTTACTTTAAAACCCCATTGTTTCGTCAGGTCTGTAGGATTAATTTTAAATTAACTTCTACACCTTCCCTAAATTGATATTTGAAAAATGTATTCAATATTTGTAATTTGAACTTCCAAATTTATTAAATAGGTCTCATTTATTTTTTTTCAATATGAATAGTAACTTTGGTAATTTTTGTTATCATGGTAAAGGGTAAATCAGGTAAAAATAAAGTAATATTGGGTAAAAATAATATGATAAGGATAATAAAATGATTGTAACACTTTCCAAAATTTTATTAGATGGGTAATTTTCATACTTAATCTTTTAAAATTATAATATGTGGCCTTTGGATGCCATTTATAATTGATAATGACATTTATATTATTGTATTTAAAGAAAAGAAAAAATGGCACACACATATTCTTAATAACTAAAACATTTTTAATAAGGCGTTACCTAGGGGATATATTCTAATATAAATATAAATTTTAAATATACTATATTTATATTTATCATGTTAATTTATTTGTATTTTTTTGTAAAGAAATAATTACCTTAAATGATTTCACAACTTTGATGCAGTAATTATTTTACTCATGGAAATATAAAATAAATCATCTTAAAAATATTAAAATAAATATAATTTGATATAATTAAGGTTATAAACAATTTTAATAGATTAAATTGACACATTATAGTTTTATTACAATAGTTTTTTTTAACGTATCTATTTTTATTGATATTTTTAAAATTCAAAGTAATGAATAATGTCAAAATTGAAATTAATGATATTTTAAAATAAATAATAATTTATTAAATTAAATAAAAATCATAAAAATATTAAATTCTAAAAAATAATTGGAATAAATGAATTATATGATCCATTTATGGTTTTTTTTTAATTTTATAGTAACTATATTAACCCTCAAAGAGTATACATCCATGTTGTCATGGTAAGAGTTAAAGGGATTAAATAAGGGTTAAAACCAGAAAATAAGGTTTATAATGATACCTAAACTTGTATAAAAATTATTTTATAAGAAAATTTATACCCATAATCATATTATATTCTAAATAACTCATTTTTTATCAATTATAAATTAAAAAATAATTTATATTAATTTAATATTTTTACAGTTTCAAAAGTGACCTTTACCTCAATTATAAAAGGGCACTTCTTCCTTCTCTTTTTTACACCACTTTAAGCCTTCAAGCTAGAAAAAAACTACCCATTTATCTTCTCAAAATCCTTATAAAAGTTCTATAGGCCCTGGTATTCACAAAATACCAACCCTAGATCCTTTAAAAAGAGATCTAAGGGATGTTCACCAAAGAAGAGGTAATGTTCTTCAATGAGCACTTTTGTTTTATTTTTTATCCACTCATTCAATTATTATTATATATTAATTATATAATAAAATAATTATACTCAATATATTGATATTTTTTTATTTCATGGTTATGACCTAAAACTTCACACAATTCCATTAAATTAGATATGCAATCATCGTTCGTGTGTACGGTGGAATACCGCCTTGCGAACCAATGTCATGCACTCGTCCATTACCACCTTTCAAGGTTGGTAATAATGATAGACTTATATTTTATATATGATATATAATATATTTATAATTTATTTATGCTTATTTAATTATTATATAACACATACCTTCATGCTTTCCATTTTTGGGGCATACGATAACATCCTTTGTGGATGTGTGGACTACCGCCTCCTCAAATCATGGTGATTCATTCAAACTTTACATGAAATGTATTAAGTATTGGTTTAATAAAAAAATGATATATATGAAATAAAAATTATAATATAATTATAACATAAAAATATATCATTTTATTTTATTTATTTTCATATGATAATAAAATGGAAGTAGTGTTCATGCGTGCGTACGGTCTACCATCTCTATGAATGGTGCATTTCAACTCCAATGACTAAATATTAAGGATTGCTATAAATAGATATATACTTAATATATATGATATTTACATCATTTTTTACATTAAATATATTATTAAATCATGATTTAAGTAAGGGTAACCTAAAATAAAAAGTCAAAACATACTCGAAAACTAGGCAATTAACACCTGAATCGATAAAAATAAGGAAAGATTATTAACAAATGGGTGATAAGATGATATAAGAGGATCATATATGGTATCATAAATACTGATATGGTTATGGTATAAATTAATAACATTCTTTAAACCATTATATATGATATTAAATCATGTTCAACTAAAGGAAAGTGCAAGTTAATGGTTTTTTTTCACACTTTAATTTATGTGGGGCATATGCCATATTCATCACTTATTTCTTTTGTGTAATGTATGTTCTTCTCATTTAATTTATGATCATCAATCATTAAATATTTCATTAAATATCCATATTTATTGTATCATGTATATTAGTATTTTCTAATTCTCATACAATTTTTACATACGGTGTCTACTTTGAAATTTATTCTATTAACTAGGGAAATTTTTCAAAATCCATATCTTTTATTCAAAATAGATATTTGATGATAAGGAACATTTTTATTGAAATAAATTTATTATTTGTTATATGAGGAATTATTTTGACTAGTATTCATGTGTGGGGACCGATTATAGATAGACCTTCAATGCATCAACAGGTCTCGTGAGACAAATCAGTTGGCAATTAACCCGTCATGTGTGTTTCCAAGAAGAATCAGATGGGTTTCTACCCACATAATTATACTGTCTTGAGAAAATATCTTAAAGGTATAGTGGTTCATATGCCAGATACATGACGTCAAATAATTAAGCATTTCCTTTATTCAGTATTCAGTTATTATTATCCAGGTGATTTTCACTATGAAAAAAAATTTGTGGATGCATTTCATTCTTAGTTTATTAATTAAATGTAATGTGTGTTCAGTTATCTACCATTACATGTTTATTTTTACCAGTGATTCATGATAATTTCCATCATAATTAACTCTTAATGATCATTTTTTCTTACCCTTATTATGTTTCCTTTCCTCAGGATATGAAGATGAATTCTTGGAATTAATTTCAAGGATGTTGATCAGTTTATTTTGGTTGTATTAAGTTTCATTTTCTATTCCTAATGTAAAATAGGTTTCATGTATATATCTAGTTTACCAAAAAAATACTAAACTAACTGTTCCTTTGGGATGCAATTTTTTGTAATCATTCCAATTTAATAAAGTAAGACACCGGCTATGGGCTTCTAGAATCTGGGTATTTACAAAGGCAGCTCATAGTCTATAGAAAAGTTATTCTAAAAATCATCAACATAGCCAGGAATTTGAAGTTGGTGATAATGTTTTTCTAAGATTTTCTTCATGTAATAATTTTATGATATTTAGAATTAATTAAAAGTTAATCCCTATTTATCTTGTACCTTTTCATATTCTTGATCGAGTAAGGATGCTAGATTTTCACTTGGTGCTTCCACCGAACCTCTCTCAAGTTCATGATGTGCTTCATATATCTCTCTTAAGGAAATTCATATCGGATCTATCACATATACTAGAATCAGAGGTAATACCAATGGATAATGATCATTATTATGAAGAATATTTATTAGAAATCTTAGAATATATAGATAAAATTCTATGGAAAAAGATTACTCACCTGGTGAATGTTTTCTGGAGAATTCACAAATTTGAAGAAGTAACCTAGGAACCCAAGGATGTAATGAAACAAATATATCCAATATTTTTGTATCAAAGTGATAAATTTATATAGAATTTTTTTTAATGGGTTTATAATGTAACACCCTAAGATTTTATGAAATTGTTTTTCAAATAAATTAAATTTCTTTGATAGCATGTGTTGCACTCAACACCAAGTTTAAACAAATTGAGATATAATATTAAATTATTATTTCCTAGTATTTTGATTTATGGGTATGAATAGGACTTACTAAATTAAAAATATATGGTTAAATATGTATAAATAAATTCTTTGGGTATCAATTAATTAGAAATAAAATTTAAAATCATTTCAAAGTAAAAGAGATGATATTTTGAAGAACTTTTTTTATGCGCACAATGTATTTTTATCTTAATAAATTAAATTAATCATTATGGTGAATAATTTTAATTAAATGTATATTTTATATAGTAAATTAAATTTTTTATCATTCATTTAATATATTTTTTATGCATTAGATAATAATAAACCATGTTTTATGCTTAAAAATATATTTTCTAAAAAGAATTTTTCATCGCGTGTTGCTCATTTATTTTAAAATTAATTTTTTCTTTTTATATAAATTGAATATGATAAAATAGATTATATATTTGGAATAATTAGATTATGTTTTTTTAAATAGGTCCCATTTATTTTTTTTCAATATTAATAGTAATTGTTGTAAAAATTATCACCTCAATAAAGAGTTAATCAGGTTATTCCTAGTTAGAACTAAGTGATACATCAATAATTTTTCATCATAATTATTATTTTATGAAGTTAATTTGAAAATTATCACCTTATTATCAAGATTTATTTTTTAATGGATACTTTTCCATGAAAAATATCTATATAATATTTAATGAAAATAAAGTTACAAAATGTCACTCTCTTATATTTAAATATCTATTATGTGTCCACATAGGTGAAAAAGAATGTTATGAATTAATATAAATTTATATTTTGATCTTCATAAAATAAATTTAATGATTATAATTTATTTATAATTTTTTATAAATTATATAATTACCTTAAATACTTGAGAAATCTAATACATCATTTATTCAATTAATAGAAAAATAAAATAAAAGGTTTAAAAATGTTAAAAGTGATATAATTGGAATGATTTAATGTGTCCTGTGAATTTTAAAGATATATATTCTATATTATAGAGTTTTTAAGGAATTATATTCTACTTCACATTTTTCTGGATATATTTAAAGTCAAATTAAAATAAAAGTGTTTAAAATGACATTATTGATATTTTATAATAAATAATATTGTATTAAATTATTTAAAATTCATTAAAATATTAGATCTATAAAAAATAATAGAATGTGGTTTTAAACATAAAACTTGTCCATGTATGGGTCTTTTTTCACTTTATAGTAGCATTATTAACCCTTAAAGGGAAGAAAACTTTAATACTACGATAATTTTCAAATGGGTTAACGAGGGTTATTAATAAAATATAAGGGTGAAAACAAACACCAAATTTTACCAAATTTTATTGGATGATAGTATTCAATTAATAATCATATTATCTTAAAAATATATCAATTTTGGAGAAATTTTGGCTTGAAAAATAATTTGTGGTAATTTAATAATTTAAAATATTTCAAAAGTCCCCCTAACCTCAATTATAAAAGGGCACCCCTCCTTTCCCTTATTCACACCACTTTGAGACTTATATATCAAATAATATCTTCCAAATTATACTATAAAATACCCTAGACACATTATATATGTTTTATTATTCCCAAAATATCAACCCTAAATCCCTTAATAGGTGATATAAAGAATTTATTTGAAAGAATTAATCGCCTTAACTGATCACTTTCTTTAAAAATTATTATTTTACCTCCTCTAAATCTGTTATACTATTAATAAAATAATAACTTCAGTATCAAAAATATAATTAAATGTTATTATTATTATTAAACCTCATTTATTCACCATCTTTCAATCAAATTAGAAGTGAAAATATTTCTCATGCATACGTATGTCGTACCATCCCCACATAGTGATACTATTTATTTCACATAACCATTATATATCGATGGGTATTATAATGGATATAATCTTTCTATATAATAATTATTAAATAATTATACTTATATAATTATAATATAATATCCAACTTCTTACCTTCCAGACCATTGGAAAGCGATAATGTCGGTTGTGTGTACATGTGGACTACCACCTCCACGAAGCGATGTGATTCGTTTTCCATTTCTATTTCACTTGGATGAAAATAATGATAGATTTAATTAATATATATTAAAAATATGATATAATAATTATTATTTAATGTTGATTTATTATTTACATTTCTTTCATTATATCCATCAAAAAAATAAAAACAACATTCATGTGTACGTACGACCTATCATCTCCATAAACGGTATTGTTCATTTTTCTATCTATAATTTTATGCATTACTATAAACATGTATATAATGAATATTTATTATATATATTCCATTATTAACATTCTATAGATTATGTAATCATGATAAAAAAAATAAGGACCAAAACAACTGAACCAAAACATATGTGAAAAACGAATAAATCACCCGAAATAGTGATATTAATAAATAATTGTTAATAAATAGGTGATAAAATGTTATAAGTAAATCATATATGGTGTAATATATATGAGTATAGTTATTTAATTGATTTATAATAATTGTATATTTATTATACCAGATATTCCAATTTTTATGAAGGAATTCGTACCTTAGGTAAGGGATTTTCATCTCACCTTTATTTATGTGGGACACATGAATTACACACCACTTGTGTAGTACCCCCAGTTTCAAGTAAGTAACCCTTTATGATTTTTAAGTATGTAAAATTTATGGGTTGACTTTGGGAGAGTTTGGAGAAATTTTGGAGTTTTTTTGGGTATTTCCTACAGGTGCACATTTGGTGTGTGGTTTGGGAAACCTGTGAAAACACGACAGAAAGCTGTGCACAGTGAGATAGGAGCTAAAGGGAAGGTGCACGAGTAGTGCACAGTTAATCAAAATAGTGATGAAGCCTAGGATAAATTATAAAACTTGAGATAGTGGGATTTGGAATTTTTAGTTCACGGTTTGGAAAATGTGTGATCCAACGATGCAAAAAAAACAACCTTGAGGTAGTGGTTGGTGCACGGTTAGCACATGGTTTCACTAATCATGAAATAAGAAATGCTTGGGTTAAAAGTGGGATCCTAAAATTGGGGATCTCCCATATTTTAGTCTCTATATCTCTATTTTTCTCTATTATGTATCCATAACTCCATATTATATCTTCCCAAAGGTCAAGGAAGCTTCTCTTATAGATTCGGAGGTAATACAAAGGCTTCCCTGGTGTTTTGAAGTCGGATCCTTGCCGTAACTGATCGTTATCCATCATTTTTGGTTATTTTTATTAGATAATATTCTCTATCCATATCATTTTATTATATTTATGTCCTATGTGGATATATATAAGATATCTTATGTAAAATATGAATATATTTGGCTTTTTTGTTGATATGGGAAGAAATCTAAGGTGGGTTCGTGGAGATTTAACCTCGTTTCATGGACATTCTTAATTTTGTTCTTCATTTTCATCATAAAACTAGAGGTAGGTGGATTCACTTTCAACTCCTATATTTAGATCTTGTAGGATTAGTATAAAATTGATTTAATTTATTTAATATGATTATGAAAAACATGGTAGAAACCCTCATTAGTATGATTTGAGGATTTTTGTGGGATTGTGGAATTACTATGCATGTTCTTTGATAAATTATTTTAAATTATTATTTTTAAAATAATTTCTTGGTTGGATTTATGGGAAAATGTTTTAAATAAAAAATTTGTTTTATTGATTTTGTTTTATAATTGAAATTTTTTAAACAATTAAATGGATTTTGAATTTGAAATGTTTTTGGAATTATTATATTGGATTGGGTGTTGGACATACTTAGTGGTGTGTGTTCATATTGAATTATGAGGCTTGGTTGAAATATGACCTTGTACTCGATGACAAATATGTAATGGAATATGGGATTTAATTACCTTGTGACAACTTAGTAGATCAATTAGAAACCACTCATGAGTATGGAAATGTCATAATGAAGCATGCATGGGTAGATGTGTAGATTTTTGGATTGAAATGAGATATTCCAAATAGAATTTATGAAATAGTTTGAGAACATTGTTTGGTTTCTTTCCTTTGAACTTGTTATAGTTTAGTGAAAAAAATTACAATGGAACTTGTTTATATTTAGTTATAAACTAATTTTAGAAATTTTTTTATATAAAAAATAATTATATAAATGTGGTGACATGTGAGTAGGTAAGTTATTGGGGAAAACCTACTGAATTTTTGTACTCATCCCTACTTTGGAACTTTGGTTTTTTTGTAGATGTTGTTTATTGAGACATGGTAAAAGGTAAATTATCACATATAATTAGAATTACCTCATAATAATTGGGTTATTTGGTGATGTTGGAGCATGGATCTTTTTGGAACTTTGGATTTATAGTTTTATTTGAGTCTTGATTGGTTTTATGGTCTTCCACTATGTACTTTGATATTGTAGTCTTCTTTTGTGGTATTGTTAATGTTTGGTTTTGATATCAATGGTATTTCCTTGAGTTGTTCTACATTGTCATCATGTATCATTTAGTCTTTTTTTATGGTGTGTTTCATTGGGTTGTTTTATTTTCAAAGGAAAAATTGTCCCCCACATGTATTGAATCCCTCGGAATTTATTTCTAGCCTTTGGAACCTTGGGGATGTCTCTTAAGGCCAAGTAATGTTCCACTGCCTTCTCAAGCCAATGATTAGGGGTGGGATATTGCAATTGGTATTAGTTTTTTTCGATCCAAAATCTTTTTAAGACAAGTGGTGCTAATTTTGTTTGATCCAAAATCTATTTAATACAAGTGGTATTAGTTTTGTTCAATCCAAAATCTATTTAGGACAAGTGGTATCAACTTGGTCTTTCCTAATTTCATTCTAGAACAAGTAGTCTTTGACTTGGTATTGGTTGTTGTTCTTGAAGTTAAAATTCATTCTTATCTATTCCTTAATTTGGGGTCATTGAAAATATTAGGATTGTTGGGACTTAAAATGTATAGTATAAAAATATGTAGATAACCTTTTTATGTTGAACTTCAAGTTATCCAGGATTTGGGTACATAATTGTTTTAGAGACACTTATAGGATTTTAAATCTCATTTTTATGGGTTTAGCCAATGAGATGAGCATGACATGCATTAAAGGAATGATATCCCACTAGGTGTTCATATTCATTTTGAGTAATGATCTACGATTTTGTAAAAAAGAGAATATTTTTTAAAAAATATTAAATTTGTTTTCAAATTCATGGTTTTGAAAAAGAGCATGATTGTGGTATTTTTAAAATGGTTGGATTTTTAAATCAAGTATATATTTTGTCAAAAATAGTTGAGTGTGGAAAGTGGATGATTTTGGAAATCACTATTGTGGTATTATGATATGATAGAATTTTAAATTCTAAGAATTCAGTTAATAGAATGTGAGACTTATGATATTCGTTGTGTTTTTAGAAAATGGAACCCTTTAGGCATCGCAGAAACCAATCGGAGGAAGCTGCTGAAAATGTGGTTGCACTTGAGCCAAAAGTGAACTCATAGTTGGTTCAGAGTATAGTCCAAGATTTTCAAGCTATGGATAGAGGAAATATAAGGGATAAACCAAGTAAAGTGCATCATTCTGTCCAATTCCAGAAGCAGAACCCACCCATATTTCGGGGTGATTCTGAACTAGAGAAAGTAAAGGTGTGGAAGAATAAGATGAATCATATCTTCGATTTCATCAGCACACTAGTAGATTTGAAAGTCAATATAAAAACACATATGTTGGAAGATCTTTCATGCTATTGGTGGGATGTAGATGTTCAAAATAAATTAGACCACGACCTTACATGGGATGATTTTGAGTAATTCTTTAACAAAAAATTATATCCTCATAAATATAGAATTCAAAGAACAATGGATTTTTTTATCTTGAAACATGAAAATATTTTTATCATGGAGTATGTGTCTAAATTCATAAATTTAGTGAGTTTTTCACTCTAGTTTTCTCCTAGTGTGTCCTTGAAGGCACATATCTTTGAATCGGGGCTAAGATAAGAGATTTTCTTAAAGATTGTTGTGCTCTGTTTTACAGACTATACAGAGATAGTTGATAGATCTATTTTAGATGAAAGAGACCTCATAGGATCTATAGGCGTAGGAATTGCATTTGTACCCATGTAAAATGGTGGGAACTCTAACGTTGGGGAAAGTGGAAGAGGGACACATTTTTCCAAGGTGGGAGCATGAATCAAAATTAGACAGTTGGATCAATAAATCTTCCTCTGAGGCCCATAACTAATGATGGATGTTTCTAATATGGTTTCTTTGACCACATGAAGCAATAGTGTACAAAAACACCAATAGCATGAAAAATTTACAAAAAAAATGGGGCACCTTCAGTTTTATTTTCACAATTCTTCAAGGTTAGGTGTTCAGGAAACTTCTCAGGTGTTGTAGATGTCATATGCTTCGGTAGGACGAGGGAAGCAGAAACAATCTCATCGGTAGAACAGAGGTATCCATGGTGATTCTAATAATACTATGACTCCACATGTTGTGCAATCTCAACAAGTAAACAAGGATAAAAGTGTATCGATGAAGAAAATATATTGAGATGAATAGGTTATTATGGTTGATCAGTCTAGAACATCTACAATAAGAGGTATGATTCATTTTAATTTGACCCTTATGAAAGTTTTTTTGTTACTAATTCTTCTCATTCCGTCATTTCTTCTCATGCTATTGATTTTATATGTTTAAATGTTTATATGATGCCTTCTATGATAAAACATGAAACTCCTCTTGATCAAAGAGAGTGTCAAGCCTTTTGTGTAGAACATGTTTTATAATTGTTGATGGAGCTGAGCTAAAATGGGATTTCTCAATTCTTGATATTTATGTATACAATATAATCCTGGGTATGGATTTGATGACTATGTCTAAGGATCACATTAAATTTTATAAATGAAGAGTTATTTTTACAACTGAATATGGAGTTGGTCGCCTATTTTAAAGTGATTGAAATGAAAAATCAGGTGCAATAGGTTTGTTGGAACCAGTAGTTGGAACGATCTCATACCATTTGAAGGTTTGTTCTTTGGAATTGATGGATGATATGAAGACAAGCAGTTTTCCAGTAGTGGTTGATCAGTTTCTAGATCTGTTTCCTAAAAACTTCTCCATGTTTCTACCTATAAGGGAAGTGGAGTTTATGATCGATCTTATTCTAGGGACCAGTCCTATTTCCATTCCACCTTATCAAATGGAACCAACATATTTAAGGGAGTTGAAAGTGAAGATGGAGGATCTAAAAATAAAAGGGTCCATTAAGCCTAGCACATCTCTATGGGTTGCGATAGTCATGTTTGAGAAAAAGGTGTATGGAACTCTAAGTATGTGTGTGGATTATCATAAGTTTAACCAAGTTATGATAAATAATTGGTATCTACTTCCACGTATTTATGATATTCTCTATCAATTTATGGAATAAAAATGGTTATCTAAGATTTAAATATAATATGGATATCACCAATTAGGGGTTATGAAGGATGATATTCCAAATAAAGCTTTCAGAAGTAGATATGGCCACTAATAATATTTCATTATGCCTTTTGGTTTAAAAATGCACCATTATTCTTTATGGTGTGGATGAATCGAATATTTTAAACTTATCTAGAATATTATGTGGTGGTATTTGTGGATTACATCTTATTGTATTCAAGGACAAGGGTGGATCTTGAGAAACACTTGGCGATAGTGTTAAGGGATCATCATTTTTATGCCAAACAATCAAAGTGTGATTTTTGAATATAATAAGTACATTTTATTTACCATGTTATCTCTGAAATAGGAGTTTCTATGTATCTAAAAAGATATAAGTTGTTATCTCTTGGAAACCACCAAATAATTTCTTTGTGATGTGGATTTTTCTTGGTCTAGATGATTATTATTGAAGCTTTGTTCATTACTTATCATGAATAGAATCACCTATGAAAACTTTGAAAAAGAATAATGTACCATTCCAATAGAATTATGAATGTCATAAGTCCTTTCAATAACCTAAGGTTTACCTTAAATTCGCACCAATCTTTATTTTTCCAAAATCAAGACAAGGGTTCATTGTGTATTTTGATGCTTTGGGATCAGGGTTGGGATGTGTTCCCATGCAGGGAGATCATGTTTCTTCTTATGGCTTAAATCATTTATGGGTGCATGAGAATAACTACCCAACACATAATTTAGAGTTAGATATTGTAGTCTATTCTTTGAGTACTTGTTGTCTTTATCTATTTGGTGTGAAATTAATTATGTTCATGGATCATAAGAGCTTAAAACATATTTTCTCACAATGGTATTTGAACTTGAGACAAAGAAGATGGATGGATTATATACAAATTTTTGACTTATAATTGATATATACACTGGGTAAGTGAAATATGGTGGAAGATACATTAAGTAGAAAGTCTTACGCTCAATTGGAAAAACAGACTTCAAATCAGTGGCAGATGATGTCAGTTATAGCATGCATGAACTTGGAATGTGAATACCAAGTTGATGTTACAATTTTTCTACCAATTTCTTGGGTTCCTAATTTATTGAATATGTTAAAAGAGGTACAAACATACAATTAATAATGTGAAGTGATGAGGTTAAAAATCAATGTTGGGGACCATTTAGGGATAGAAATTGGATGGCAGTTCAGTGTTGTTGTTCATAAATTGAATGGACATACCTATGGATTCTGAATAACAACTTCTCTATACACACCACTATTTTAAATAGGTTTTTCACCTAGGAATACATAATATTTATAAGGCACTAAAATTGTCATTTTGGTGAGTTGGAATGAAAAGGAATTTAGCTGATTTTGTTTCAAGAATTTTAAATTGTCAGCAAGTTAAGGAATAATATTAGTGACAAGCAAGTATATTGTAGTCTTTACCTATTCCTATTTGTACATGGGATAAGATAGCTCTGTATTTTATAACCAGCCTCCCAATAATGGTTTGGAAACACAATTACATGTGGCTGATAATAGATCGGTTCACAAAGTTGGCTCATTTCATCCCTATTCGTGAATCTTATACAGTGGGGGACTTATCAAAAATCTATATCTGATAAGTGTTAAAGAGGCATAGCATACCATTTTCAATCATGTCAGACAAATATCTAAGGTTTGCATCTCATTTTTGGAAATCCTTATAGAAATACCATGGGAATCAGTTGACTGGGATTATGATGTATCATCCTCAGATGAACAGAAAATCTGAACATATGAAACAAACATTGGAAGACATTTTTTTAGGCTTGTGTAAGGGGTTTTTAGGGCTCATGGGAAGAGAATATTTCATTGGTGCAGTTCTCGTATAATAATAGTTATCAGAAATCGATATAGATGGATCCATTTGAATCATTTTATGGGCTTCCTTATTGTTCCCCCACTATATTAGGTGGAAATAGGTGAGACTTCATTGGTTGGACCGATCCTTATCCAAGAAACAATAGATAAGATTCAATTGATTAAAAAATGGATGGAGATGACTCATAGTCGTCAGAAATCACATGCAGATCATCATTGATGTTCATTTTCATTCACAGTGAGTGATCATATATTTTTGAGGATCTCTCTAAGGCTTGGATATTGATGTTTTTTAAATTAGTGAATGTCATATCCTTAATACATATTCCCTTTTTAGAAACGTGAATGGGTGGCCTAGGAGGAATATTGATTGTCATTAGCACCATAGTTAAGTATTGTGAATAATGTGTTTCATGTATCTTAGTTGAACAAGTATTAGTCTAAACCTAACCATATGATTCAATGGTATCATGTTGAACTAGATTTATATTCTTCATTGGTATATATCCTGATGCAGATAATTGATAGGTAAGAGAGAGTCTTTCATGGTAAAAGCATCAGTCTAGTGCAGATTTTGTGGAAACATGGTTAGATTCAGGAATAAAATTAGGAATTGGAGAAACAAATGAAAGAGAAATGGCCAAAACTCATTCACAATAATGGTGGTTTTCTCAATTATAGGGATGTAAAGTCCAATGGTTGAGAGAATTTAGTACCCCTAGTTTTAAGTAAGTATACCTTTATTTATTATTTTTAAGTATTTAATGTTTATTGGAGAAGTTAAAGAGATTTTGGAGAAATTTTGAACTATTTTTTGGGGATTCCCTATAGGTATGTGGTTGGTTCACGGTTTGAGAAAACCATGAAATACCTATAGGAAACCATGTATAGTGAGATAGGAGCTAAAGGGAAGGTGCACAAGCAGTGCACGGGCAGTGCATGGTTTGTCCAAACCATGCAGAAGCCTATGATAAACTGTGAAACTTGATATAGTGGGATTTGGAATGGTTGGTGCATGGTTTGGAAACCATGTGATCCAACTATACAAAGATATTCCTTGAGATAGTGGATGGTGCATGGTTAGCACATGGTTTGGCTAACTGTGTGACTAAACATGCACGAGTTAAAAGTGAGATCCTAAAATTGTGGATCTCATATGTTTTAGTCTCTATATCTTTATTTTTTATCCTATGAGGCCCTAACTCCATATTCACCTTTCCCAAAGGCCAAGGATGCCTCTCCCATCAATCTAATGGCAATATGAAGGCTTATATAGGTGTTTTGAATTTGGATCCTCGTGGTGAGTGATCGTTCTAGGTCATTCTTGGTGCTTTTTCTTAGATATTCTTCTTTATCCCTCTCATTTTCATAGATCAATGTTCTTAATGGATATATATAAGATAATTGATTCCAAATATAAATAGATTTGTATTTTTTTTATTGATAGGGTAAGATATTTAAAGCAGGTTCATGAAGATTTAACTTGGTATCATGGATTCTCTTTATTTCGTTCTTTATTTTCATTATAAAACCTGAGGTAGGTGGCTTCACTCTCTATTACTTTATTTATATCTTGAAGGTTTGGTTTTAAATTTGTTGAATTGATTTAATTTGATTGTGAAATTTATTATGAAAAGCATGGAAGAAACCCTCTTTTATGATGGTTTGATTATTTTTATAGAATTGTGGATTTTTTGCGCATGTGATTTGATAAATGATTTTAAAATGTTATTTTTAAATTAATTTATTAGTTTGATTGATGGAAAAATATTTTCAATAAAAAGTATGTTTTATTGAAATGGATTTGGAATTGAAATGGTTTTTTAATTTAGATGGATTTGGCATTAGAAATGCTTTTGGCATGATTATATTGGCATGGGTGTTGGACATACTTGGTGGTGTGTGTTCATGTTTCATTATTAGGCTTGGTTGAAATAGGACCATGTGATCGATGTGAATGGTGTAATGACACATGGTATTTAATTAAATTGTGATGACTTGGTAGATTGATGAGAACACATTCATGAGTATGGAACTTTCATTATAAGTCATGCATGTGTATATGTGTGGATTTTTGGATAGGAATGAGATAGCCAAATGGAATTTATGAAATTTTTTGAGAATATTGTTTGATTTCTTTACTTGTAAATTGTTATAGTTTGGTGAAAACTATTTTACAATGTCACTTTTTTATATTTTTTATAAACTAATTTTAGAAATTGTTTCATATAAACTATTTTATATAAATGTGTTTACTTTTTCTATCCTAGTTTCATGAGTAGGGAAGTCATTGGGGAAAACCTACTAAGTTTTTGTATTCACCCCTACTTTGGAGCTTTGGTGCTTTTGAAAATGTTGTTTATCGAGACATAGGTAAAGGTAACGTACCACACATATTTAGCACTACCTCATGATACTTGGGTTGTTTGGTGAAGTTCAAACATGGATCTTGTTGAAGCTTTTGAGTTATAATTGTCTTCAAGTCTTGATTGGTTTTGTAGTCATCCACTATGTACTTTGATTTTGTATTCTTTCTTTTTCATACTATTAATGCTTGGTTTTGATATCAATGGTATTTCCTTAAGTTGTTTTACATTGTTATCATGCATCATTTAGTAGTAATTGTTTTTAAGGTGGGTTTGTATGGGTTGTTTTATTTTCAAAGGGAAAATATTCCCCCACTTTTATTGAATCCCTTCACATTTATTTCTAGGCTTTAGCGCCTTAGGGATGTCGCTAAAGGCCAAGTAATGTTCCACCACCTTATCAAGCCAATAAGGATGGGTGGGATGTTACAAATTTTTTCTTTTGTGTGGTGTATAGACTATCCATAAATGTATTTTATGATTCTTATTATTAAAATTATTTGGATTTAAATATCCATATAAGGTTACTTATTTCATGGTTCTTATTATTCAAAATTTACCAAATTGGTAAGGGTTTTATGTTACAATCTCATTGTTTATCATGATTTTTTATGATTAAGTTTCAAATGATGAAATATTATAATCTACCTCTAAATTAAAAAACCAAATTTCTTCTACTCTTGTTATTTATTTGAAATACGTTACTTTCATCTCATTTTACTCACCTTAATTTCTCAATAGACCAAAAATATGTTTTAAGGATAATCGAATTTATTTCTCTCTTTATTCAAAAAACATTTTTCTTCCAAATCATGTTTTCTAAAAAAATTAAATAATGTTTTTAATATTCTCCTATGATTTTTTAAAGTAATTTTTACCCATGTTTTACTTTTTAAAAAATGGTTCAAAGGAAATCTTGTTATAATTTTCTAAATGAGTTACTTTTTTATTTTTTTTATAAAAGTGAAAAATGAATGTTTTATTTTAACATATATGAAATGAAAAAAATTATTATTGTCATGACCAATCAATTAATTGAATATTTCGTTATAAGTTTCCATGGTTATTTTAAAATAAAAAAATGAATGATATTTTATAAATTTTTATATTTTAAATAATTGATTTCAAAATTGAATGTTTATTTTCCTCAAGAATGTTTTAAATATTTATTAATGGCATTTATATTCATCAAATACAAAAACTGTTGATTTCAATTATTCTTTCTAGGGGATATGATCCAAGGATATCACACTTGTTATTTCTATGATGGTTTTTGTTTATGATAATGTTTTTATGACACCTATTCATTTTCCATGGGTTATGATATGATGAAATGATGAAATGTTTATGAAACCCATTCCTATAAAATGGATTCTTATATGATGAAATTTTTATGAAACCCATTTCATTTCATGAGTATTTATGTGAGGAATTTTTTATGATCTTATGGAAAACATATATATTATTTTCATTATGTTATGGTTGGGAACTATATCTCCCTCCAATGCATTGGGTAAATATTTATATCTCATGAGATAAATAGGACTATAATGGGGAGTGAACCCTATTTAGTATGGTACTTTGTGCATTATGATAATATTGGGAGTTAACCATGACTACTATGATGGTTTGGGGAGTGAACCCATTCCAAAATGATTTTCTTGTAAATAATCCTTGACTATGATGGAAATTATTTTATATACTTATGTGTATGACACAAATTTATGTCTTCTTTCAATGTTATTCTCCCATGGATCATGATCTTTGATTCCTTTATGATTCATGTCTTATGAACTATCAAGATTTATTCCATTAATCAATATTATGATCTATGATATGAAGGGTATGATTTTAAAATTTTATTATCATGTCTTCATACCCTTATCCTCATGTTATTTCCATTTAATCATTATTATCTCTCCTATTTAAACTTACTAGTCATCTGAGCTCACACTTTCTTATGTTTAATTTCCTCATGTTTTGAAGAAATATTTTAAATATGATATGTCTAAGAATGGTGATAGTTATGAATAATTATGTGGGTTACAATTTAGTTCATTTATTGTAACGTCCCGGACCCAGGTGCCACGCAACGGGTGCCCTGAGCCTGGTTCTCCATGTGACCTCAAGCGCATTTCCCCAAACGCCAGAGGGTGCCGACTAGCAGCGAGGGCCCAGGTCTGATAGTGGGGAAACTATGCCCTCATTTGTCAAAGTGTAGCGCAGCAGAATACAAAATAAAACATACACCAACAGTGGAAGCAGTAAACCATACACAACTGAAATACACAAAAGCAGTGGATATAACCAACAATATATAAATGATGATGCTATATGTATCAAGTTCTAAGAAAACAGCCAGAACATGTTATACATCAATACGATACAACCAAAAGCAGATTACAGCAAAACAAAGCAAAACTGCTTGCAGCGGCATCGCGAGCCTAGGCTCGGTCCCATTCTCTCCTACTCCTTTGCAATAGTCAAGTACCTGTATAGGGACTCTTGCCCCTATCTACACCTACAGAAACGTAATCTGTTTGGGCCGAAAACCGTGACCCAAACAGGGTGTGAGAAATATATCTCAGTAGGCACCCACCAAAGGCTCGTGCCCAACTGCGTGTAAGCATGCAACGGTAGTGTGCAGTAGTAAAATGAAATAATGTAAGCAGTACTCAAAAGTAACAACTATAAGTTATATTGCCATTTTTAATATTCATTTAATCCATTTAATACAAGAAATCAACACAGTGCATTTCTACGTAACATTCCACGTCCTCAGACAAGAAAAACCTTACCCTCAGGTAAGTAGAACCCAACCCGCAGGTATAGCCCTCAGGCATAATAGAATTTTCCCTCAGGCGTAGGAAGTGTCTCCCTCAGGCACAGAATTCAAGCCCTCAGGCACGAAAGGTTGCCCTCAGGCGAAATACTACAGCCCTCGGGCTATATAGTGCAGTGCCCACAGGTTAATCACAATAATGCCCTCAGGACAAATACAACAACGCCCTCAGGCTAAACAGGTAACCGGGCCATGCCCAACATGGAAACAAGCAGTAACAAGAAATTCCTCTCAAGGAAATTCTACAATTACTACTTTAAAGGCATACTCTCGGGTATCCTGGCTAAACGGCTAAACAGTGAAACACACCCTTGGGGTGGTTTTGGATCCAAACAATGATCCCAACTAGCATTTTATTATCACAATTTAATCACCTATGAAATTCTAGGCATTAAATATAGAAACGGCCTCATCCACATGACACCCCAACATGGGTTCGTGGTACAAAAACGCACAAAACACGCACGACAGTTGGAAAATAACACAAAGCCACCTACCTTATATGTCAACGAACGTTATACCCAAACACCGACTCTAGAAACGCCCAAGAATGGCGTAGATCTGATGAAGAACAAAACCCATTCAAATGTAAATAACTTCCCCTCGGGAAAGAATTGGTAAGAATGGTACCAGGAGAGGAGATGTCTTACCCGTGCGGTTCCAACGAGATCGTCCAAAGCCGAATCGGATTCTAGACGAACACCCGGCGGATATTCAAAGGTCCGGCCATCCTCCTTGGCTCCAAAATGGCTCAAACGCCTCCTCTACCAAATGAGGAGGCTACTGCATATTTTAAGCTGAAAAAAACAAAGTACATGGCGTGTACTTCTGAGTACATGGCGTGTAATTATTTCATTTAACTATTCATTTGGCGGCACTGCCTCACTGTTCACCCATCGAATTAAGTACACGGCATGTACTCTTGAGTACACAGCGTGCACCATCGCCCAGCTGGCGGTGACTCCACCGCCTTACTATTCAAGCCTGTCGACTGACTACACGGCGTGTAAGGTACCATTACACGGCGTGTAGTTGTTTACTACACCCCTCGTCGCCGAAAAGGCTACACGCCCCGTGTACTCATCCCAACACGGCCAAAAGTACATGGCGTGTGGACAAAGTACATGGCGTGTAGTTTCGAAATTTAGCATTTTTTCCCATTTTCCATATTTTCTCAAAAACACTCAAGGAAAAGGAAAAAAAAGAAGCCCGTACCTCAAAAATAAGAACCGGGTTCTTACAAACTTCCCCCCTTATAGCAATTTGTCCCCGAATTGTCCTTCCAAGGGTGGAGAAGATAAAGCTCAGAACAGCTCTAGCCACTGAGCACGTACATCGGCCTCCCACTCCCAGGTCTCGTCCTGCACTCGGCCATGCTACCATAGCACCCGTATGAGAGGAACTGACCGGTCTCGGAGAACCTTCATGATCCTATCAATGATACGGATCGGATTCTCCTCAAAGGATGCATCATGCTGAAGCTCAACCTCCTCAGGATGAAAAGTGTGAGATGGGTCTGAATGGTAGTGATGCAACTGAGACACGTGGAAGACGTCGTGCATGGCTCGGTACTGCTGTAGTAACTGCAACCGATAGGAAACCAGCCTGAATCTCTACAGAATCTCTAATGACCCCACATACCTCGGTGAAAGCTTACCCTATCTCCTGATCCGCTTGTGTACCAACCTCGGCGAAACACGTAGAAAAACCTGATCCCTGACCACGAACTCCAAAGGTCATCTGCGGTGATTAGCATAAGACTTCTGACGAGACTGCACAGTAGCCATCCACTTCCGAATCAACTGGACCTGCTCAGATGTCTCATGTACGAGATGTGGCCCCAGTAAAGCTGCCTCACCTACCTCTAACCAGCACAAAGGTGATCGGCATGGCCTACCATATAAAGCCTCGTATGGTGCCATCTAAATAGTTGCCTGAAAACTATTGTTATAGGAAAACTCGACTAAGGGTATATGCTTTTCCCAAGAGCCCCCCGAAGTCTAGGACGCATGCGCGCAGCATGTCCTCTAGCACTTGTATCGTCCTCTCTGACTGGACATCTGTCTGAGGGTGGTATGATGTGCTCAGAAGCACCTGTGTACCCAGCGCCTTCTGAAAACTCTGCCAGAAACGAGATGTAAAGCGGGCGTACCTATCTGAAATGATAGAACGAGGGACCCCATGAAGACGTACGATCTCTCAGATATACATCCTTCTGAGCTCGTCTATACCGAAGGTCTCCTTGATCAGAAAAAAGTAAGCTACCTTCGTGAGTCTGTCCACAACAACCCACACAGCATCATTTCCACGATGTGACCTCGTCAAACCCATCACAAAATCCATCGCGACATCATCCCATTTCCACTCTGGAATGGGTAACTGCTGTAACAGTCCAGTTGTCCTCTGGTGCTCCGCCTTCACCTGCTGACTGGTGGAACACCTCGTAACAAAACCAGCTATCTCTCTCTTCATACCCGGACACCAGTACTGACGTCGCAAGTCTTGGTACATCTTGGTAACCCCGGGATGAACTGCCCAAGCTGAAGCATGAAACTCCCTCATCAGCTCCTCGCATATATCCCCTGGAACCCATACACTTCCATGGAAATGAAAAACCTCATCATCGCCTATCGTCCAACCGGGAGGAGGGTCCTCACTTGCCACCGACTCCCGTAGAACTAGGCCTTCTGAAACCGATAGTTACCTCATCCTCACTCTGCCCAGAAGGGTAGAAGTCACAGCTAACGAGGAAAGATAAGTCTTCCCCTATCTGTCATGCACCTCCAGATGCATTTCAAAGAACAAATCCATAAGCTGCCACTCACCACTGGCCTCCTGCACTGCATGTATCTGAGTCTTCTTGCTCAGTGCATCAGCTACTGCATTACCTTTACCAGGTGTATAGGCAAGCTCAAAATCGAAGGACTGTAGGTACTCAACTTACCTTCTCTGCCTCAGATTCAGGTCACGCTGAGTAAAGATATACTTGAGGCTTTTGTGGTCGGTGAAAACCACAAAATGATCTCCCAATAGATAATGTCTCCAACAGCGCAATGCATGCAGAACTGCAGCCAACTCGAGATCATGTGTCGGGTAATTCCTCTCATGTGGCCTCAACTGCCGAGACCCGTATG
Source organism: Viscum album (assembly GCA_963277665.1). NCBI lineage: Eukaryota > Viridiplantae > Streptophyta > Magnoliopsida > Santalales > Viscaceae > Viscum > Viscum album. Next base: position 1,435,552,369 of record OY728153.1, on the reverse strand, counting down.
CCTCAACTCGGTCGCCCTGCATCAAAACGGCTCCCAGCCCAATCCCTGATGCATCATAGTAAACTGTATAGCTCTTCCCCTGCTCTGGGAGTATCAGTATCGGTGTTGATGTCAACCTTCCCTTCAGGTTCTGAAAAACTACCTTGCAAGCTTCCAACCAAATGAGCTTCACACCCTTCTTATCAGACCTGTCAACGGTGCTGCTAAGTGGGAGAAGTCCTGTATGAAGCGTTTGTAGTAACCAGCCATCCCTAAGAAACTCCGTATCTCAAACACGTTCTTAGGCTGCTCCCAGGAAACTACTGCTCTCACCTTCTCTGGGTCTACTGCAACTCCTGCCTCTGAGATAATGTGACCTAGGAAGTGAATTGGGTCCATCCAAAAGTGGCACTTTGAGAGCTTTGCATATAGCTGATGCTCTCTCAGTGTACTCAATACGATCTCAAGATGGGTGGCATGGTCATGTCGAGTGTGGGAGTACACCAAGATGTCATCCATGAATACTACCACAAAAGAATCAAGATACGGATGGAACACACGATTCATCAGAGCCATGAAAACTGCTGGCGCGTTCGTCAGTCCGAACGGAATAACCGTATACTCATATATACCATACCTACTCTTGAAAGTTGTGAGAGGTATATCAGATGGTCTAACGTGTAGCTGATGATATACGGATCTCAAGTCAATCTTCGAGAACACTCGTGCTCCACGAAGTTGATCAAACAGATCATCAATCCTTGGCAAGGGGTATCGGTTCTTAACTGTCAACTGGTTCAGCTTCCGATAATCCACGCAAATCCTAAGGGTACCATCCGCCTTCTTCACAAAAAGGACCGAAGAAACCCAAGGAGAAGTACTGGGTCGGATAAAACCCTTCGCCTGAAGCTCCTCTAACTGCCTCTTGAGCTCCTGCAACTCAGGCGTGGCCATCTTATAAGGAGGAATGGACACCGGTGCTGCTCCTGGCACAATATTGATAGATAAATCCACCTCATGCACCGAGGGTAGACCTGAAAAGTTTTCCGGGAAGACATCCCTGAAACGATCGACAACTGGAGGGAAATCCGTCTGACAAGTACCCTGGTCATCAAAATATAAGCTCGCAACCTGGGCTGTGACTCCACCTTTCCCATGATGCTCGGGTCCGGCTCGACTTTCCTGAACATCCCATTCGCCCTTGTATAGAAACTCTCCGCCCTCTGGTGACATGAAACACACCCTACGACGATAACAGTCTACAAAAGCTCGGAAGGTAACCAACCAGTCCATCCCAAGAATGACATCATAGCTTGTCATATCTAGGACATAGAGGTCCTAAAGGAAGTGACACCCACTAACATCAAGGGGGCACTCCTTGCACTGATGCACACCAGCCGTTCTAGTCCCAAATGGAGTGTCTAGCATCATGATATCCGAAGAAGTAGAAACACCAGGCCCAAGGCTCTCCACAACGGGTACAGATATGAAACTATGTGTAGCACCGGTATCAAAAATTACTGAAGACAAGACAGAAGCTACTAGAATAGTACCTATGACTGTAGAAGGTCCGGGATCCTACTCCTGCTGGGTCTGTTGCACTACATATGCCTGCTCAGTGTCGTGGCCCTGCGACACATCCTGGCTACCCTGAGCTGTCCCGCCCTGTTGCCTCTGCGATCCTGGTGTCTGGCTACCACGGCCACGAACACCATCTCTGCTTGCACGCCCTGACGTATTCCAGTTCCCAGATTGGTAAGAAGCCACTGGTCCTACTTCCGCACATGGAGTCTGCACAGAACCCCTCTCACTAGCCACTAGTAGAAACGCCCTGCAAAAGCGCTGCAGATGACCCATCTTGCCGCAAGCTCGGCACTCAACTGGGTCTCGTGGACACTACGGCCTCTTGTGCCCCTCCCTTCCACACTGGTAGCACATAACCGGGCCACCTGAAGCATTCTTCTGACTGGTATTGCTGCCCTGAGAGAAGTCCATATGTCTCTTCCTCTTGCCAGCAGAAATAGTACCAGTAACTGGTGCTGAACCGCCCTGGCCCACACCACCAGATTCCCGCAGGTTCCTCTCTATAATCAATGTCTGGTTCACAATCGTGTGTACAGTAGGTAACCTGAAAACATTCACTAGCGCTCATATGTCATACCGAATACCATCCTCAAAATGTATGGCTCTCAGCGTCTCATCACCCACCAGCACGGGTGCAAAGCACTGAAGCTCTGTAAAACGAGCATAATAGTCCATCACTGACATAGTTCCCTACTGCAGATTCATGAACTCTCGAGCTCTATCTACCCTCAGCGTCTCGATAAAGAAGAAGTCATAGAAGACTTTCTGAACATCTTCCCACGTCATGTCCCTGTGATACTCTGACTGGGTGGTAACATCCCACCACCTTTTGGTGGAATCACGCAGCATGTAAGTTGCGAGCTTGACCCTCCGCCCTGGAGGCATCTCAAGATGCTCGAAAATAGTCTGCATCGACCCCAGCCAAGACTCTGCAGCCTGTGGTCCGCCATCCCCGGAAAACGCAGGCGGATGCTGCTGCTGAAAGATACGTGTCAGCTCAGCCATAGATGTAGTAGCCTGCGGTGCTCCCTGAAAGGTCTTCATAAACCGCATAAAACCTTCACAAAACTTCGCCTCCACGCCTGTGTCTGGTATAAAAGCTGGTGCCGCATCTGGCTCTGCTGGTGGATCCACTGGTAACCCATGGCCCACCATCTCTGGAGTATAGTTGTTGCTGCTCTCCTGGCGAACAACTCGCAGTCGTCTCAGAGGCATGACACTACAAGGTCAAAACCACACCTCAGATTCAAGATTATTAAGATCTAAAAGCGAAGGAACCACAAAATAAACAAGAGGAAGAAGTCATTCAAATTTTTCAAAACAAGACTACACGGCGTGTACAATGACTACACGGCGTGTACTTGACTTTCCTTCCCCTGCCCGGGTCCTTCTACACGGCTAAGCCACACGGCTTCTGTTCAACAGAAATATACGGCGTGTATAATATCTACACGGCATGTATGGTGTTATTTTCCAACTGTCTGTGTCGTTTGTGACACGGCCGACTACTCGGCTTTACACTACACAGTGTGTTACACCCGCACACGGCGTGTACACCATCCCGTTTCCCAGCCATACGGCTAACTCCACATGGTCTGTCCTTGGATAAGACTACACGGCATGTCCCACAGGTCCACGACGTGTTCAGGTAGAGGTGACCCCAGCCCGTGTTGTTAGTTACACGGCTGAGTCCCCAGGTCACACTACACGGCGTGTCTATTATTGACACGGCGTGTTCTGTCAAGGAGGTCACCGACCCGTGTTGTTAGTTACACGACCGTACTCCGAGTCACATTACAGGATGTTTCCATTCGACACACGGCATGGTTTACTCAAGCCTTGCCCCACCCTGTGTCGTCTCCCACACGGTTTGTGACACGGGAAGAGACTACACGGCGTGTACTCCGGGTACACGGTATGTACTCAAAAGGTTCATTTTTCTTCCCGAACAGAAGGATATACACGGCATGTATAAAGTAATACACGGCGTGTATACTGGGCTTCTGGATAGTATGCCTCATAAACTTCCCCGAAACCCAAAAAACACTAAAAAAAACACCTAAGTGTCAAATTCCGACTCGTGGGGGCCCATACTCCCCACGAATCAAAGTTTGACATCTTATATGTGTTATAATCAATAAACAGTCAATGATCCACCAAATTCCGGTCAATGGGGGCCCATACTCCCCAAAAAACCAAAGTTTGGAGTCCATTCTATAAACAAGCTCAAACTAAAATACCATAGCACAAGGTAGGTATTTATCACACAGCTATCACAACAGCATGCTTTATTAGCACAACAACTATCACAACATCATGAAAATTCTAATGCACCTACATGGCATGGAAACTATGCATGGCATGTGATATCTAGCATGTGCCTATATGATACATGAGACGGCATACCCTCATCTCATCATGTTGCAACTCAAGAGAACCCACAAATAAAATATAAACAGCACAATCCAAGTGCGCCACCCAACGGTGAAAACATATCAACCGTAAAATTGCAAAATCAAAAGAATGCAAAATATGAGGTAGACTGGCTTTTCCCTGGACACGGGTCAGCTATGCCTAGGCACAGCATATTACCAACTACCGTTCTGTCCTATCCCTGACTACGGCTCCAAATAGTAAGTCAAAGAAAAGAAACATCCTCTGATACCACTTTGTAACGTCCCGGACCCGGGTGCCACGCAACGGGTGCCCCGAGCCCGGTTCGCCACATGACCTCAAGCGCATTTCCCCAAAAACCAGAGGCTTCCAACTAGCAGCGAGGGCCCAGGTCTGATAGTGGGGAAACTATGCCCTCATTTTTCAAAGTGTAGCACAGCGGAATACAAAATAAAACATACACGAATAGCAGAAGCAGTAAACCATACATAAATGAAATACAAAATAACAGTGGATATAACCAACAATATATAAATGATGATCCTACATGTCTCAAGTTCTAAGAAAACAGCCAGAACATGTTATACATCAATACGATACAACCAAAAGTAGAGTACAGCAAAACAAAGCAAAACTGCTGGCAGCGGCATCGCGAGCCTAGGCTCGGTCCCATGCCCTCCTACTCCTCTACAACAGTCAAGTACCTATATAGGGACTCTTGCCCCTATCTACACCTGCAGAAACGTAATCTGTTTGGGCCGAAAAGTGTGACCCAAACAGGGTGTGAGAAATATATCTCAGTAGGCACCCACCAAAGGCTCGTTCCCAACTGCATGTAAGCATGCAACGGTAGTGTGCAGTAGTAAAATGCAATAATGTAAGCAATACTCAAAAGTAACAACTATCAGTTATATTGACATTTTTAATATTCATTTAATCCATTTAATACAAGAAATCACCACAGTGCATTTCTATGTAACAGTCCACGTCCTCAGACAAGCAAAACCTTACCCTCAGGTAAGCAGAACCCAACCCACAGGTATAGGCCTCAGGCGTAACAGAATTTTCCCTCAGGTGTAGGAAGTTTCGCCCTCAGGCATAGAAGTCAAGCCCTCAGGCACGAAAGGTTTCCCTCAGGTGAAATACTATAGCCCTCGGGCTACATAGTGCAGTGCCCACAGGCTAATCACAACAACGCCCTCAGGCCAAATACAACAACACCCTCAGGCTAAACAGGTAACCGGGTCATGCCCAAGATGGAAACAAGCAGTAAAAAGCAATTCCTCTCAAGGAAATTCTACAATTACTACTTTAAAGGAATACCCTCAGGTATCCTGGCCAAATGGCTAAACAGTGAAACACACCCCTGGGGTGGTTTTGGATCCAAGCAACGATCCCAACCATCATTTTATTATCACAATTTAATCACCTATGCAATTCTAGGCATTAAATATAGCAATAGCATCAGCCACACGACACCCCAACATGGGTTCGTGGTACAAAAATGCACAAAACACGCACGACAGTTGGAAAATAACACAAAGCCACCTACCTTATATGTCAACGAACATTATACCCGAACACCGACTCCAGAAATTCCCAAGAATGGCGTAGATCTGACAAAGAACAAAACCCATTAAAACGTAAATAACTTTCCCTCAAAAAAATAATTGGTAAGAACAGTACCAGGAGAGGAGAGGGCTTACCCATGCGGTTCCAATGAGATTCTCCGAAGCTGAATCAGATTCCAGACGAACACCCGGCAGATCTTCAAAGGTCTGGCCATCCTCCTTGGCTCCAAAATGGCTCAAACGCCTCCTCTACCAAATGAGGAGGCTACTGCCTGTTTTAAGCTGAAAAAAACAAAGTACACGGCGTGTACATCTTTCATTTAACTGTTCATTTGGTGGCACTACCACACTATTCACCCGTCGACTTAAGTACACGGCATGTACTCTTGAGTACACGGCATGCACCATCGCCCAGCTGGCGGCGACACCATCGCCTTACTATTCAAGCCTATTGACTGACTACACAGCGTGTAAGGTACCACTACATGGCGTGTAGTTAGTTCCTACACCCCTCGTCGCCGACAAGGCTACACGCCCCGTGTACTCATCCCAACACGGCCAAAAGTACACGGCGTGTGGACAAAGTACACGGCGTGTAGTTTCGAAATTTAGCATTTTTTCCCATTTTCCATATTTTCTCAAAAACACTCAAGGAAAGGGAAAAAAAAGAAGCCTGTACCTCAAAAATAAGAACCGGGTTCTTACATTTATGAACCATTTTTTTATGAATCCATGTTTCAAATGGAACTATACCTATAAAATTCTATTGTGTATCACTATATTATGTAATAAATATTAATCTATTATGATTTGATAACCATGTATGGAAATTATGAGTTTTTATAGTTTATTTGTGAGTCCTGAAGGATTTTTTTGTATTAAATGATCAATTATTTGAATTCATTTATTTTTAAAACTATTTTCATAGATTTATTTGGAAATATGTTTTAAAATTCATGAAAAGTTTGATTTTATAGCCATATTTTGTGACTTGGTTATAAAAATATTCTTGACCCTTGATTATTATTTTCAAAATTGATGAGTTTTATAATTGAATGTGGATGATTCTTAAGAATACAAATTCATTATTTATGTAAAGATTATTTAATTAATTTTTTTTAGTTTGAAATGAGAGTTTATACTTTATTGGTAATTGGATTTTGATTTTTGTTGGGTATTTTTAAAAGTGGTTTATTCTATAATATAGTTTGGGATTTTTTTTGAAATATAAGTGGAATTTTTGTAAATGTTTTAGACTTACTTGTATGGGGATTTATAGTTTAAACTTTTGATTTAGTAGTAAATTTATTTTACTTAAATTTCTAAATAAGGTTGACTATTATAAAGGGATGGTTTGTTTTTGAAGTTGGTTTTTTTTAAATGATTTTTTAAACTTTTATCTAATTATTGTGTTTTAAAAATAATGTTTTAAATAGGTGTATGTTTTGGTGGTTTTTAAATTGTATTTTTTCATTGGGTTATATTGGGAAAGTTTTATTTGAATTTTAAGGAAGGAATTAAATGACATAATATATTTTATTATTTAGAGTATGCCTCGCAAAAAGATCATAATATTAGTAGAAAATCTATTTATAGGGATTATTATTATAGTGATTCCACTAATCACTTAGGAATAATCCTCTTGGATCTTTATTCTTCCAAGAATCTGAATTGAATGTTGGAGTTGGAATCTTTTCTACACTCTTGGAACCCATTTAGTACTCCTGAATCACTGTCCTTTTTCTTTTTATGGTTATTTAAGTCCACATGAATGGATTTAGTAGTTAGAGAGGATTTAGGTAAACATTAATTATCTAGAAACTCCTAAAGATTCAAGGTGAAGGTCATTATATGATTGATTACCCAATATGAGTGTGGTGTGAGACTATCATACCTTATAAGTTGTGTAGTGATATGTCTTGGAAATTATAAATATAATTTTTATTCAATGGAATTTCCTATATTAAGTAAAAAAAGGTATAAATCCATTAAATTCATGAACCTTCATTAGGGAAAGGGAATGATAAAGGATTTTTTTTACTATTTCATATAGTTATTATTATTTTATCAAGAAAGTGTATGATAAAGTTTTGAAATATAGATTTCTAAAAGGGATATTCTCCCAAACCATGGATAGTATTTATTGGATATGGCCTAGTATTTTATAATAACGCAGTTGTAAAGGATAGATGAGACCAAGATTAATAGTCAGGTTGATGTGAGTTATCTATCTCTAAGCCTTTTTGTTTTATATAGTAATAAGTGACGTATTGTATTTTTCATGGATTATCTTTGATATGACTATCTATGGAATATTTGGGAAATTTTTAATGTTGAATAACAGTAGAGTGATTCTTTCATGTAATACGAGTTTGGATGATAATAATATTTTTGGGATTAATGATTAATGAGTTTAGAAAGGATTAAATATTTTGATGTAATTAATTTATAATGTTTTCTTGTATAATATTATTAATATAACTTCATGGAATGTATATTTTTATGAGTTATTCTCAGGGATTAATGATTTTTGGGGCCTTATTAATTTTATTTAATATTATAAGGAGTTTTAGAATTTTCTAACTTGTTTATAGGATGCCTTTGGTGTGTTCTTGGGTAGCTAGGATAAGTGTTTCACTAGTCAATTTTGTGCTATGATTGGTGCCCAATTTAGTTTTTTTCGGGTTCACTATAGGTATGTGTTATATGACCAGTGACCCAAGTCACCATATTAAAACCTCATGTTTCTTAGTTTTTTTTCAATGTTTGGGTTTTTTATTGATGTATATATTTTTGGAATAATTTTGAATTTATTTGAATAATATTTAAGTTTAAATGATATTTCTCTATTTTATTCTAGAATAATTAGGAAAAATTATAGTTTAAAAAATAGTACCATGCCATGATTATTGAGAAAGAATTATAAAATAAAAAATTCTTGAAATTTGTGCAATAATTTTTCTAAATATATAAGAGTAATTTAGTTTTTCATATTTGGAGTTTCCAGTTTCACCACACCACAAGTCCACAAACTACATCGTAGTGGTGATTGGAGTTAAATATGAAAACTCTAAAGCCAATTATATATGAGTAACTTACTATTTGTAAAGGAATATGACTAATCTCAAGGGTAGTCTTAGATAAGGTAGAAATAAAGGTATAGAGAGCCTAGAACGGTTTGGTCCTAGGTGGTAGGAATATCCATGATGTATGGAAACACATTTCTATAGAGTGACTATATGGTGAAACATAGATGATGTAGCTTTATTATGGGGAGGTACCACCATGGTTCTTGATATTATATGGTTCATTAATGATTATAAATGAGTTTTTTTTATAAGTTAAACTCAAATGTGGGACAATTAAAATGAAAACCATGCTACAATACAAATAGATATTCCATAGTATAATGCATAAGAGGTTTCAAGTAAAATTTTCTAGGTTCCATGATGGATAATAGATAACTATTTCATGGAGCTGAGATTATATTACTTTATACCATGGAGGAATGATCACACCAAAGACATGATGAAAAAAAATACTTCCACCCCATAAAATGAAATTTCATTATATAGGGTCTATTTTTAATAGAGTAATAGTTATTTTTTTTACTAAAGTCTGTAGGATTTTGCATTGTGAAGACTTTATACATATAGTAGCCTACATAGTAGTTTAAATTTGTAAAAGAGAAATAGTTTTTTACACTATAAAAAGGTGTTATAGATTATGATTTATGGTTTCTATAGTATTCAAATAGGAAAATTATGTGGTTATATCTTTGAAGTTTGATGGTTTTCTAAACAACATATAATACCAAATGAAAAATCAATGGTAGAGACTTATCTATGAATAAATACAATGGATAAAAATTAATGGGAAGTTAATTGTATTTTGAATTTCATATTTAAAATTAAAATATTATTTTTATGAAGATAAATTTAATGTATAGTGGAAATATGTCACGCATACTGAAATATCAGTGAATATTCTATAAGATCTAGAATCGAAGGTACAATGGGATGATTTATTGAATATTATGAATTGTTTGTGAAATTTCATTAGTATAGAGTTGTATTAAATATATGGAGTAAAATATAAAGTTTTTATATATTTTAGAGAAAATGAGAATTAAATAATAGAACTTAATAGAGAATACCCACTGTAGTTTGCAGTTAGAACTTTTATTTTTATCGTATGGGATTGTCCTTTGTGTAAAATTAATCTTTGAATCCCTCTTAAAAATAGTGAGTGGAAAATATGAATAGGTAATGTAACTTGTTTTAGAGGTGATATATTTATAATGTTAATAATCATTGACTATTGAATTATTGTTTAATCATTAATATCAACACATTATTTATATGTACTCTTTATAGTATCCTTTTACAAGAGAAAAAAATAAAAAATGTGTGTCCAAGTTCTTTTATTTTTCAACATCTTGTTTTGAAATCAAAATATATATTATTTTTCTTTTCTAATGAGAATACAATATTCAATTTAATCTAAAGTGAATAATAAATTTTATCACACTAATTCACCCTACCTCTTAGGGTGTATAGTGGGACCTAGGTTTAACAAGTAGTATATGAGCCATTGTTTGTTTCTTAAATCCTTTTATAGATAACAACAATTATGGAGAATATTGTGAATAAAAAGAGAGTACCCTTAATTGATACGTGTAACTATCAGATATGGAAGAGAATGGGATGATATCAGAGCTTAGATCAATTGTCCAAGATATTTACTCAGTGTTAGTTCATGGGTTTCAAGTCAGTGATCCCACTATTAGATTTATAATAGAATTGGGAAAAAATGATGAATAATTATGAAAAGGCTCAGAATATTTTATCAATAGGATCATAGAAAAAAAATTATATGAAGGTGATGGATTTTTTAATGAACCGTGATTTTTAGGATAAACTTTCTAATATCTTTGATGCTGAAAAAAATTAATCGAGGAAAATTTCTAGGTTTTATCAAATATATTTGAAAATATAAAGATGATCTCTATTTAATATATATATATATATATATATGGTTTCTTTAACCATATTATTAAAGTTGTTAGTTTTATTCATGGACTTGTAAAGGAGATCAAGGATTCGTATATTGTGAGTAATATCATTAGAATATTTCCTTATATGTAAAATCCAAAAGTATCAATACTAGATAAGATGAATCTTTTTGAGTTGTCTCTTCATGACTTTCATAGAAAGATAGTTTCATATGATATGATTGTTAATCAAAAATTCTCATTAGAACATTTTTCTAAAGAGATATCATTCAAATTTTTTAATAAGAAAAAAATTTAGTAAGATGAAAATGAAGATGATATATGTTATGATTTATTATCACTTGTTATAAGAATATCTAAAAAATAAATAATTAGATTTGAGGACAAGTTATCTATAACTTTTTTAATTATGGGGATGTTGGGAACATCACTACTATGTGTCTAAAGAGGATTGATGATGGGGATGGTGATTTTTAATTCTAACCAAATCAAAATATGAAATACCCTACTAGAAGTAATTTCAATTCAAGAAATTCAAGAAATAAGAAGTTATAAAGGAAATTGATTTTCAGAAATGAAGAAGTGGATATTGAGTAAGATCCACTAGTGTTTATTAAAGATGAGTTTATATTAGGTTTGTAAGATACAATGATGGATTCTATGGATAATTATAAAACTAAAATATAATAAAATGATCAAATAGAGGGAGTTTTATACCTTGAAGTGGAGTTTGAAGGATCCCTTGAAGATCTTGATTTAGGTTTTTTGAATGAATCAACAAGCTATGTTAATGAAATTCAAACTGAAATTGATCCTCTAGGAAAAGTTGTAAAAGAATATAAAATAGACTTGATAAAATATAAAAAGTAGGTAATTACATATTAAATAATTACAAATAGAAAAAAGTAATAAATTATCTTAATTTATTTTTTAAGAATAAATTCAATATGATTGAGACTCTTGAATAAGAATTTATTTATTTGAGTAAGAATGTTGAAATAGAAATCAAAATAGTTGATTCAAAGAAGAATATTCTATTTGTGAATTTTTCAAATGATGTTTTTATAGAAAGGTAAGAATGAGGTATAGGAATATTTAAATAAATTATTAGTTCTGAAATGGAAAATGGTGAGGTTAAAATCTGTATTTTTTATGATGTTAAATAATTAATAAAACAACTTTAAATAAGAAGATAACATTGATATAGAAGAAAGAAGAAAATTTTAAACCATCAAGAAATTATCAACAACCAAAGATTTATAAAAAATTAAAAAATTTGTGGAGTGGTGAAAATATTATGATATTTCAAGTTATGAAGTGTCAATTTTATAGTGAGTGAAACCTTTTACACATACTATTACATGTTTTTTAAAAATAAGTGTCCATTAATTACAAACTAAGGATCAAAAAGACTAGTGTCTTTATAAAACAAGGTAAATAAATGGAAAAAATGAAATTGAAATAAAAAATAATTATTTTAATCTTCACAATGATATTATAACTCCATTTTATCTCCTAAAACTACATAGGATAACTTTTGTAATACATAGAAAAAAGGGGTGAGCTAAAAATCTTAATATGAGAATAAACCTAGAAATAATGGATGTCATGTGGGTTAGAAGAAATAATATGATAAAATAAAAGTAATGGATAAGGAATATTAATATGGAGAATAAAATAAATGAAATGGAATGTAAACTTAGTAATTTGGCAGTAACATAAACATGACATAATCATAAGCCAAGGATAATCGTCAAGACAACATCACATAGTGGAAAAAGTATGATCATAGATTAGGTTAACTCCCTAATCTTATACATATCATCTCATTAGACTAAAAAATTACCCAATGTATTGGAGAACTATATATTCATACCCATCATAACATGTATATGCATATTTGTTTCATATAAATAAATCAAACATAATGCATAAATATAAGGATTACCCATGGAAATAAATGGGTTTCATAATCATGTCATAATGCATAACCAATGGGCGTATCAAGATGGTTTCTATGATAAAATGGATTAAATAATTCATATAAATTAATAAAGGCTAAATAATCATAGATTGTGATAAATTATTTCCAAATTAAGTGAAGTCACTAAAAAATAGTAAAGAATCCCTTTTGGAAAAGTACCTCTTAAGTGAGGCTTTAGGAAAATGGGTAATGAGTCTTTAAAAGGGTAAAGTCGTAATAATTTACATAAATATATAAAATGATATAAAATGGTAATAAATAATAAAATTATTGATTCTAAGAAAAAAAGGTTCCTTAAAACATTTTAAGGAGTTTACTTGAAAAGGGGTAAGAAATAGAGAATTTCCTTTTAATCGGGTTTTCTTATTAAGAGGAATTGAGGATATAACCTTTTAAAAAATGTATTTCCCCATTAAAGAAATATAAATTAATCTTGGTATATAAGTGTGGAAAATATATAAATAATATATAATAATTAAATAATAAAATTATAGTGATAAATTGATTTAAGAGTGAGAAATCATAACCCCAAAGAAAATAGTGAGATTTGGAAAGATCCCTTACCTTATGGTCCAAAATTATTTTTCACTTGAACATAATGTACTAAATAACCAAATTATATTTATTAATTACATAACTCATAACCTTTTATATTTATATTTTAATTAAAATAATTTTATTATGTTTATTTATGACCATTTTAATGAGAAATTAATTTAAATTTCATTGTTCCTAAGATGTTTGTTTCTTGATTCCAAGGTCGAATCACTTATGGATAATTATTGAATTTTTTTAAATTGAGACTAAAAATAAGGAATTTAAATTGAATGGTATTCATTAACTTATATAAATTAAAATTCTTCCAAATTTAATTTTTTTATTATGATATACAGATGATCTATTTAGTAAAAAATTTAGTGTTATATGGTCAGTTTATTATAGTGGTTTTACTTACCATCATGAGCCGGTTTCATTTTATTTAATATGATATATATATATATATATTATATAACATGAAATAAGTTTTAGTATCTCAATTAACATTTGATTTAACCATAATTAAATTTGTATTACCAGACTTGAAGGCGGTAATGGAAAACGAAAACTCATTATCCGCAGAGATGGTTTACCGACATAATATGAACAATGGTTTCATTTTTAGAAAATGAGGATAAGATAAGAGTATATATGGTATATATTCCATTAGAACACTATAATTATGTTACATATATGATACAGAATTTATTAATTCATGTTGGATGAGTGGGGTAAAAAGAAGGTAGGATAAGAAAAGAATTTAAAAGAGGTAGTTTGATAATATTACCTCTTTAATGACGCATCATTAAAATACTCTTTAATCACCTGAAATTGGTCTTTTGTTTATACCAAAAACACTATGATGTGGGGTAGAGGTTTAGGAATATATTTGGGTATGAATTTTGAAATCTCTAAATCTTAGAGGTTGTGATGATATGGAGCGGTGTTTATAAGGGGGAGAGGGGTGTTTTTGAATATTATATCCATTAGTTTATTATTTTGGATCAATATTATCAATATAATTGATTATTGTGACTTTATACAATAAATATTTCATTTTAGTTTGAAATAATGGGTTCTTACATCATCCATTTCTCAAAAATTCATGTATTTAGCTAACAATGCTAAATACTATAATTTACCATATTTCACTATTCACCAAAAATTCTACTATTTTAGAAAATTTCCAAAAAAATCACCAAAATATCACCTATTTTTTTAAAATAAATATATAAATATGAGAAATATAATTTTTTAATTAAATCCTCATTTATTTAAAAAATCCAATTTTAATATTATGACTGGTTTTCTAACCCATTAAAACATTAATTATAGTATCATAGAATTATCATATAATTATAAAAAAACATAACATTAACTTATAAATATGTTTTATGAAAATAAAAATTCTTTTAAATCATTATATTTATAATAAAAATGAAAATAAAGCATATGTGTTTTAAAAAATACAAACACTTATTTTATTTTATTTTTTAAAATTATTTACTCGTATTATGATAGAAATATGTCATGTTTTTATTTTATAAGATACGTAATATTATCATACCCTCCCATAGGTGAGGATAATATTCTAATGGTCAGGTTAATATTCCTAACAGTCATATTATTATTCCAATGGTCAGGTTTGTAATGGCCATATGGGTTCCCTAATTTATATAAATACCACTAATTTTACTCATTATTTATTCACTTTATTTTTCTTCAATTATATATATATATATATTCATTTTAAAAATGGATATTACATTACTAGTATTTTTCTTTATTTTGACAGTGTTTTTTGTGAGTGTGATTATTTTGGGGGATCGAGAAGATCCAAATTTTCCTATTATTATTCTCTTATTTTCTATTTATTATCCCATTGTAATACTTTCAATTATTATAGTAATATTTTTTATCTAAATGTAATTTTAAAATTATTATAATAAAATGTTGTAGGTTTCATCAAATGGTATGTGTGTATTGTAAAATATTATATTACTGAATGTAACAAAATTATATTTATAGAAGGAATATATTTTTGATTAAATTAATGTTCTTTATAAATTTCATGGCTTCTTAGGACAAAAAATCCTATTATGGTGAAACCAAAAGATATTTGTGTGTAAAATATATTAGAAGTGCTAAAAGGAGAGTTAGAATATACTCTTTACATTAGGGAATAAATTATTTCAATGGATACTATTTAAGTTATTCTAATTTTTCACATAAAGAAGTTGGTTATAGGAAGAGAATAAAAATATTTTCCTATGAAATATAGAGGAAAGTGTATTCAAGGTAATATAATTCAATTTCCTTTAAGAACATGTTTCATCTTCATGAATAAGAAGAATTTTATTTATTTTATTATTCTTTATATAATTATAAAATATCATCAAATGTCTCAAATCATTATATAAGTTATTGGAAAGGAATTAAGAATATTGAGAAGAAAAACTTGGCTGAATTTTCCTTAAAAGAAACATTGAATAGTAGAACCTATATTTTGGATAGTGTGTGTTTCTCTTATATGATAAAAAATATAAATATATTAATTAATTTTAAAGTAATATTTGATGGAACTTTTCACTTTATAAATGAGAGTGTTAAAGATTAAAGGAAGTGTAAATACTCAACTTTCTTGTGATTAATTTAAGAACACTAATGTTCTCTATATTTATGGAATTCATTGAAAATTATTTAGAATTATCTAACATTGTGACTAGGGTTTAGAATTTCCGTTTAGTTAAAAGGAATGAAATATAAAATTAAAAATAGGGAATTATTTGATGAAATTTTAATGAACTAATGGTAATTTAGATCATGTTTAACAAGGAAAAAATTATATTAATAATTTAAGAATAAAAAATATCATGGTATTTGAGGATATGCCATGTAAATCAAAAAAATATAGATAAATTATAAAAATTTAAAGTAGAAATGGATATTATTAACTTTATGTGAAATCATGAAAACATTTGTGAATATTTCATGAAAGAAAATAAGGTTCAAAATACATATCCTCTAAAGAATAAGAGAGCGTCAGGTTTGCAGAATTTTTATTCACACTGATGTGTGTGGTCTGACTGGTTAAGAAAAAACCTATGGTGAGAAGAATTTAATCACATTTGTGGATGATTATAGAAGAATTTAGGGTGGTATTTTCATACATTAAAAAAATAGAAGTTTAGTATTGAAAAAAAATGCTTCTAAGAATAGCATAAAATAAAATCGAAAGAACTGTGAAAATTCTAATATTGGAAAAAAAAGAGTACACATATTAAGAGGTTAAAAATTATCTATAAAATCATAACATTAAATATGAAGTGTCTTAAATGAGGATTCCTAAATATAATGGGGTTGTGGAAGAAAATGCATTGTCAATGATATGGAAAATACATTATTGAAAAATAGTGACATCTTAGGACACTACTTGAAAGAATTAGATCAAGTGGATCTCTATAATTAAAATAAATTATTACTTATTACATGGGTATATAATATTCCATAAAAATTGTGGCATTTAAGGAAACCCTCTTTGAAGAATCTCAAAGTATTTAGAAGAATGTGTTTAATTATAAATAAAGAAAGAAATCAAAGAAATTATGGTGATGTGTAGAATAAATATATTATCTTAGGATACTCAATATAGAGTAAATCCTAAAAATACATCCATAATAGTATTAAAAATATTTTTGAGAGTAGGGATGTAAATTTTTTTAAGAATGAAGCCAAATAATATTCTATAATTTTAATTTCTAAATAAGTGTTTGCAGATATTGAAGAAAATTTAGAATATTCCTAAATTGCTTAAGTCGATGATGATTTCGAGGTTGAAATGGTATAATTGTAAAGTGAATAAGATAGTTAAATTGTGACTCATATAATAAAAATAAGGGATCAAATTTGTTTGGTAAATATTATAATATATAAATATTCTCTAATAAAAAATCAATAGATGAAGATATTAAAGTAAACTTCTATACTATCTAAGTTAGAATGAATTCATTTAAAGAAGATCCAATGTAGAATCAAGTGTGAAATTCATAAATGTATAAATAGACTACATTGACAAAAATTAGGCTTGGGAACTTGTGAAAATATTGTAATGTCATAAGTTTATTTGTAAAAATTAAGTTTTTTAAAACAATATGGATAAAAATAGAAAATTTATCTTAAATAAAATAAGGTTGGTTTGTA
The DNA here is from genome assembly GCA_963277665.1 of Viscum album. Lineage (NCBI taxonomy): Eukaryota > Viridiplantae > Streptophyta > Magnoliopsida > Santalales > Viscaceae > Viscum > Viscum album. The sequence goes on along the minus strand of OY728153.1, from coordinate 1,435,535,106 downwards.
AGAAAATACTCAGGTTGAAGGTGTTGATTTTGAAGAGACTATCACACTGGTGTAAGGAATAAAATAAATTAGAACTTACTTAGAATTGGTTTTACAATAGAAATTTAAATTATTTAAAATGGAAGTGATAAAAACATTCTTAAATAGAGTCTGGAATAAAGAAGTATATATAGAACATCTAATTGGTTTTTTTCTTATAAATAATTATTCTAATTTATAAATTTTTAAACAGTCTTTATATGTCCAAAAACAAAAACCTCATGCTTGATATAAATGACTATATGATTTCCTGAGGAAGATGGATTGAAATAGAGGTGGGGTTGATCACAACCTCAATATAAAAATTTCAAATGTGGATCAGTTTGTGGTGTTGGTGTATGTAGACGACATCATATTCAGTGAATCAAGCTGATTTCTATTGAAAATGTTGATACATTAATGATTTATGAGATTGAAATATCAATAATAAGATATTGGACATATTTTCTTAGTTTATATATTCATAAATATGAAGGGAACACATTCATTTCATAGGTTAAGTATTCAAAGGATGTCTTCAAATAATTCGAATTAAAGGTGTGAATTCATGTTTCAACATTGATAATGATTGGAACCAAACTTTGTAAGCATGAGCACAATGAGGGGGTGGGAACAGATTTATATAAAAATAACATCACATGGAAAAAATATGGATATTTTATCTTATTATGATCATGGTGGAAATTTTATATGTTACATGATTAACAATAATATTTTAAAATTTTCCTATGAAAGAAAATCTCATGATAGTGATAAGAATAACAAGGTATGTTCATGGAACTTTACATTTTATTTTATTTCTTAAATCTAAAATAAACATGGATTTATTGGAATATTGGGTTTCTAATTGGGATAGTGATATTATAGATCAAAAATACACAATTGGGGAATATTTTGACATTTTAAATAATTATTTTGGTCTTCTAATAAAGAAACGGGATTTTATTTCTTTACGTATAGTAGAGTAAGAGTATATTTCAATCAATAAACATGTACATAGATTATCTGGATGAATAAATAGTTGGAAGTCGTTTTTAAAGTTGTAATTTAGACTATGATGATTCAATGAAATAAAAGAAGTTCCATTGAACTAATGAAAAATCTTTTTCAACACTCATGCATAAATTACACTGATATCATGTATAATTTTATAAAATATAAGGCATGGAATAATGATATAGAGATAAAATTCATTATAACTTAAGATTATGTGGATAATATCTTCAAAATTCCATAGGCACCTCATGTGTTCAATAGGCATAAGTTGAACCACATAGTTCAGTGAATCTACTCACACTAAACAAGTTTGATTTATCCCTCTCCTTATTTAATATAATGTTTAATTTGGTTACTATTTGTGTTTATAGGTTTGTATTCATTCATGGAAGCAATAATATAGGTGGAATACAAGTCATGGGTTTCTACAGTAAAGTGGAATTAATTAGATAATATATGGGACAACATAGATGAATTTGGTTATTTATCTTATTTTCTATATCATGCATTATCTCATATAGGCTTGGAGATTAATTGAATTATCTTTTATTAGTTTTAGAACGGTAGAAGCCTCAAAAAATATATATATCATAGTTTTAACCAAAGTTAAAGTAAAAAAATTGAATTTTATTTTACAAGGTGTAGAAAATGAAAGAATAGAAACATGATAAAGCGGAATAGAAAATGTAACAGAATACAGGAGGAGCTTTCATATCAAATTTAGGTGGATTATTTGCGAATATTTTGATGTTTATTGTTTCTTGAAAATATGGTTGAAAAGACAGTTGACAAAAAAATAAAAAGGGAGAGATAATTGAAACTATAGATTTATTAGGTTGGATTTGTTATCATGTTTTTTTAATTGGTTTGTTATTGATGTATATATAATTAAAATATATAGGAAGTTATTTGAAGAATATTGATGCTGAAATGAGGACCAAACCATTTTTTTATTATTGAACCAAAAAATAATAATTTAATGAAATGTCTATAAGGATGTTTTCTATGATCATAAGGGTAATTTACTTTGTAATATTTGGAGTTTTAAGTTGCAATATATTACAAGACCACTGATCACGCTGCAATGGTGAATAGATTTAAAAAAATAGAAAAACATTGAACATAGGTCCACCCGATAAATGATCCAACCATGGAGACAACCAACCATTTAACATCCTAATATTTTACGAAATATAAACTTTCAATTTAATTTATATTTTTTTTAGATTGTACTACAAGAAATAAATAGTTTATATTTCATCACATGTAACACCAAGTATATCTTTTATTTCATAAAACATCAAGTATCTTTGATAACTTGTGTTACGGACAAGTCTGAGTCTTACTGAATAATAATATATTATTATTATTATTTAATATGGCAGTTTTATCACCTTTTAATAGAGATCCTATTTTAAATATAATTTTTTTCACTTTTATGGTTTTTGTATGAAAAAAATCACTTTTTAAATCATAATATCAAATTTTACTTTAGGTGAGCTTTTTTTTATTTTTCTGAGAAGTTTAATTTTTTTATGAATAGTTAAAAATATTGCATTTATTTGAAACTACCTTTTCGTATAAATAATAATTAATGTTAAATTATATTTAAATTTTTTTAAAGTCAAAATAGATCATTTATATAAATATTAATCCAATTTAAGTCATTGGAATCATTTTTATTTTAAACTTATATATAAAGACTTAATGAACTTTTGATCATTTTCACTTTAAAACCCCACTTTCTCACCGCGTCTATGGGATTAGCATTAAACTTAATTTTTTTCACTTATATGAATTGAATTTAAAAAAAATATACATACATGGTTGTAATCAGGATGAAACTTTTGGTCTAATAAGATCAACTTAATTTGGGACCAAAAATATTAGACAATGTCATTAAAATTAATTACAATAATTAAGGTAAAATTAAGCTTAATAAGGGACTAAACCTTAAACTTAAGGGATAAAATAACCTATAAACTTATATAAAGGCCATTAGATAGCAATATTTCGACCATATACCCTATGTTTTTGAATTTTAAGAGTTGGTAGGACACATTTTTGGGAAATTCTATATATGATAAGATAAGTAAGGAAAAAGACAAAAAAAGAACATTCCTTATCTTTAATATTTATAAAACTTTGTGATATGGAAAAAACAACATATTTTTTTTATACATATCATTTTGAAATTTAAATCATTTTTTTATCATAATGATTCATCATTAATTTTTAGAGATGAATTAGTTACATGAATTTCTTAATAAATGCAAACGTAGTGATTGTTTAATTAATAATTAACTAAAATAAATGATACTGTAAATATTAAAAATGAAGTGAATTTATTGAATTATTGTATTTAATTATTTTTATGGATGAAAATATCATGTTACATAGCTGTGAACTTAATAAATATGTTTTAATATTTTTAAATTAAAATTAAATAAATAATGTCAAAATTGACAATAATGTTATTTTACAATAATTGATAAATAAATTAAAATTAATAAAAATCATATATTATGAAAAGTAATTTTTAAGTGCCAATAAATATAAAATATGGTCTATTAATGTACCAATTTATCTTTTATAATTAATGTATTGACCCAGAGATAGTAAAAACATTGTTTGCACGGTCCGGGTTAAGGTAGTGTTTTGGCATATTACATGCGATTGTTTAAAATTAATTTCCAAAACATGTGATATTTATATATATATTTTTATATAATATTGAGATTTCATTGGGTCTATATGTTCTCATAAATATCACTTTAATTTAGACTTAATCTTTAAATTACTTAGGTTATAAATATAGCTACTTTGATAAAAATAAAAATGATAAAATTGGGGAAACATAGAAGTTAAGAAACAAAATTATAAAAATGCACTTATTTTTGTGTGGTGGAGATTTTGATTGACCATAAATTCACTTTAATCCATTATTTTTACATTTTGTAATTTGGTGAGGTAAGGGAGACCCCCAATAGTGTTTCCTTTTGGAAATTATAAGAATTCCACTCCCCCTCGATTATAAAAAATAATTCACTCTTCCCCATTCCTTGCACTTTTAAATACACTTTTTATCATCCAAAATCTTCTCAAATAGTCTCAAAATATCCCTCCCATAAACCTATAATCCTCAATTTTTTCATAAATCATACCAATAATTCCTTTGGTGAAAACCAAAAGGAGTTACCCAAAAAAGAGGTAACATTCTTCAATGTCCATTTATATTTTATTTCTTTATCCACCACTTAATTTATTACGATTACATGATTAAATAACAACATAAGTATCCAAAATATTCTAAGATGTTTTTATATTAATTTTTTTACCTTCACTTACACACACTTCCATCTAATGGGTAACAAAGTTACTGTTTATGTGTATAGTGGACTACTACTCCACAAAATAATGATTTTCGTTCTTCTTTTACTGCATATCATAATAGGAATTATAATGGACAATGTTTATATATTATATATATTATAATTATTCTTACATTATTCTTATGTAATTATTTTATAACACATACCTTTATACTTTCCATTTTTTTGTAAATACGATAACATTGTTTGTGGAAATGTGGATTGTTGTCCCCTTAAAGTGATGTGATACATTCAAACATTACATAGAATGTATTAAGGATGAGTTTAACTAAACATATGTGAAACTCATGAAATATATATTATATTCATGATATAATTACATTTTTAAAAATAATATATCATTTTTTTATTACCCTTTCACACACTGAAAAAGTAATAACGTCATTTTTGGACATGTAGATTACCACCTCCTCAACGGTTTGTGATCCATTTTACATCACCAGAATTATATATATAAGTATATATAATTAAATAAAATTTTATTTACAATAAAATTATCATTATTTAAATATATAATGTTACTTAACCTCTTTCCATAATTATCATTGAAAAATAGAAATGTTACTCATGTGTACGTGCAACCTATCGTCTCTATGATAGTAATGTTGGTTCATTTTTCATAACCATATTTCATGATAGGTTTTAAAAGTATAATTGATATATAAAAATGATAATTTTTTCATTATTATTATTATTTAGGTGTTTATTTAATTTCCTCATTGACCATAGCTGACATATCGAAGTCAGTTTTGAGACATAAGCTGAATATGGTCAAAACGTACGTCTTAAGCATTGGTGATTAAGTAATTGTATATAACTCATTTATATGTAAAATAAAATTAATAATAAACTTGGAAAATGTTTTTTAAGTAAGTAGAAAATCAACATATATTTATTATTCAGGAATATATAGAACAATCTTGAAAAATCAAACTCAAGGTAAAGGATTTTCATCTCACATTTTACATATGTAAGATAATTGTCATATTCACCACTTACTTTTTTTGTGTTGTGTATATGCAAGATTTTTTTATATATTATATCTTAAATTAATTTATCTTCATGGTAATTAAATTTTTCATTTAATTATTATTCTTTCATGGGTTTTATAGTTATGAAGTTACCAAAGCGATAATGGACTTTTGTCAGAATTTTTCTTCTTTGAGACTATTGATATGTTATACATCTATCTTCTTTTATAAGGTGTATATACTTCTCCTTTGAAATTTTATATCATTAATTTAATTATTATAATTATATTATAAATTTCATTTATTTTTATTCCATTCATGGGGTAGATGGTTCAAATGTTTCAATGTGGTACAGGATGCTTTAGAATGTTTAATGATTATTTTCCTCAAGAATGGTTTAATGACCTTTTAATGGTATTTAAATTCATAAACATCAACAAAAATTGTTATTAATTATCCTCCACTAGGGAAATTTTTTATTTATACCATCCACATTCATTATTTGTATTTATTATGTTTGTTTCAAATAGATTTTTATTTAACCCATTTCCTTTCCATGGGTTAATCATGTTTTCAAAGAGATTATTATTTAACTCATTTCCATTTCATGGGTTAATCATGATTCAAAGATATTTTTCTTTTATCTATTTATTTCCAATGGGTTAATCCTGTTTCAATTATATTTTTATTTAACCCGGTTCTTTCCAATGGTTTAATCATGATTCAAAGATATTTTTATTTAACTCATTTCTTTCCCATGGGTTAACCTTGTTTAAAATATATTTGTATTTAACCCATTTATTTCACATGGGTTATTAATATTTCAAAGAGATTTTTATTTAACATGTTTCCTTTCTATGTGTTAATCATGTTTCTAAGATATTTTTATTAAACCCATTTTTTCATCATGGGTTAATTATGTGTGATGATTTTTCAATAGTACTTGGACAATTGATGGTTGGTTATCTTATAAACTAATGATGCATGGTTCCATGATAACCCAACAAATGGGGGGTCTATGATATCCCTAAAATGAATTGGATATAGAAGTCGGACGTATGTTTATTCCATTTATAAGAGTGACATGTATGGAATTTGACTGTAAGGTTATTCCATTTATAAGTGTGAAAAGTATAATGATGTCGTAGGGTAACTTTATATGTTTCTTTATGATTTATATATTATTATAATATATATAATTATAGAGATTGATATCACATGGATCATGGTTATTGATCCTGATGACCCTTTCCTTTTCCATGTTTTAATATTTGATGGCCCAGGTGTTTTTGGGTATGATTTATTTTATGATTCCCTCATACACTTTTATTAAGACATAATTTCCTTATCCACTCTTATTCTTATTAATAACGATTAATTTTAAATGCTTATGTTTACCCTTACTGGGAATTTAAGTTCACCCTTCTTATGTTTCCTTTTCCCCATGTTTTTAAAGAATTATTTTGAATGATTTATTTCTATAAAGGATATCAAAAGGATTATGGTGATGACCTATTTTGAAATAATAAAAGATGGGTTAAATGGGAGAAATGCACTTTTGACGTCTTATGAGACCAAATTGATATGAGTTTTTTATATAGGATTTTTTCCTAATTATATAAAACTATAGACCTAAAAGGTAATCTAGTATTTAAGTGATCCATGTTCTCATTTCTATGTTGTAAGGTTCTAATGGAAAAAATTGGGTCACAATTATCAGCATCAAATCTGTGAGTGTAAGTTATGCATTTCAGCATAGGATCTAGAAGTGTGGGTTATGGGCTGTTATAGTTGGTATCAAAGTTCAGTTTAAGTAACTTTTTAGATTAGGATATTTTCATATGAGGTTATCTTAAGAGTTATGGATACCATCATTGGTCTATAATCTTAAGGATGATCATAAGTTTATGGAATTGGACACCCTATTGAGGTTTTAAACAATGAGAGATTAAATTTATTTTTGGAGATGTTTTTTTGGATGTGGTATTTTTAACCCCTACGATAAAAATGAATTGTTTTTAAGGAGAATTTATATTTTATAATTAATGAAAAAAACAAAAATATAAAGATTTATTAAAAACTCATCGTATCCGGTAAGGTCGCGAGGTTGAACCCACAACCGAGGGTGATAAGGGTGTAGTGCCTACAACTGGCCTAAGTGGTTCCCAGGTAATTATGACCTTTTTCAGGTAAATATTAACTTTATTTGGAAAAAATATGGTATTTTATTGGATTAATAATTTTTTTTTTGTTTGGAAGAATATATGATCAAATAATTCTAATATTTGGGTTTCTAACTTAGTTAGTAAATGTTTAAAAGAATTTATGGATATCCATTTATAGAATAATTTAGTTTGAAATTTGGGTATTACTATTGAATTTTGGATATTAGTGTATCATTATAAGGCTAACTCATTTTTAGAATTATAATACCATGTTCTAAACATCTTGGTTTTGGTTAATGTCTAGTGATAGGTGGATTATCTTTACTATCCCTTTTTATGGTTATGCGGTATTTAAAAGTTTATATTAGTGCTTTGGGAGTTAAGAATTCATCTTGAATACTCATCGTTGGGAGAAAAAGATGATATTTTTTTTGAAATTGACTAAATTATGAAAATATGCTCATCAAGTTAATATATTTTTTTTATTTTCATTTATATGGTAATATACTTATTTAACTCTAGGAAAAGTATCTTCTAACAAAAAGTATTATCCTAGTTCCTTCAACTATGATGAACTAATGGACTTTTTTACCATCACAGATTTATATTTTTCAAGAATTTAACTTTACACTGATCATTCAATTTTTTTTGGATTGATGACTTCAATCACCCTCATATATTATTTATGATTTTCCTCTATTCCCACCTATGTTCTCCCTTGGTGGAATCCTAGTAATGAGTTACTTCTGGGGACCTTTATGTTTTTCACTTTCCCTTTTTAAGATGATGTTTTATTAAATATTTTTTTATGTGGGTTTTAATAAAGGAATAATAATAATGTTAATCATTTGATAACCAAGACAAATTTTAAGGGTGAAATTTATTTTAATGGGGGTAGGATGTAATATCCTGAGATGTTATGAAATATATACTTTTAATTTAATAAAAATTCTTTAATAGATTGTGTTACATGAAATACATAATTTAGATTTCATCACATGCAACACCAAGTTTATCTTGAATTGCATGAAACATCAAGTCCCTTTAATAACTTGTGTTACATGTAAGGATGAGTCTTACTGAACAATAATATATTATTAATATTATTATTTAATATGATAGTTTTACCACCTTTTAATGAAGAACCTATTTTAAATCTATTTTTTTCAATTTTACTATTTTTGTTTGAAAAAATAAACTTCCTTTCTAAAATTTTAATATCAAAATTTACTTTAGGTGATTTCTTTTGTATTTTTTCTGAGAAGTTTCATTTTTTTTATGAATAATGAAAAATACTGCATTTCAGTTGAAAACTGGATTTTCATTTAAATAATTATTAATGTTTAATTATATTTAAAAATTGTTTTAAAGTCCCAATATATCAATTATGTATCTATTAATAAAATTTAGGTCATTGTAATCATTTTTATATTAAATTTATATATAAATACTTAATGAACTTATGAGTATTTTTACATTAAAACCATGTTTTCTTGCCACGTTTGTTAAATTCGCATTACACATAATCTTTTCAATTATGTGAATTTATTTTTGAAAAATGGAAATAAATGGTTGTAATTAGTATTAAATTTTTTATGTAATTATATCAACTTAATTGTTTACCAAAAAAGATTAGTGAAAGTGATAAAAATTATTTACAGCGATTAAGGTAAAATTAAGCTTAACAAGGCACTAAACTTTAAATATAAGGGCTCAAATGACCTTGACACTTGAAAAAAACGCCATTGGATGCCAATAGTTCAACCATATAACATATTTTTTCTAATTTTATGAGTTAGTGGTACACATGTTCATGAAAGATCCCTATATAATAAGTTAAGTAAGGAAAAAGACAAAAAATGAACTTTCCTTACCTTTAACATTTATAAAACATTGAGATATGGAAAACACAAAATATCTTATGTTATAAATATCCTTTTGAAATGTAAATGAATTATTTTTTTCAAAATTATTTATTATTAATTTTTAGATATGAATTAGTTACATTAATTTCTTAACAAACGCCAACACGGTGATTGTTTGGGTAATAATTAACTAAAATAAATGATACTATAAATATTTTAAGTGAAGTAAATTGATTGAATTATTTTCTTTAATTATTTTTTTAGATGAAAATATAATTTTACATAGATTTTAACTAAATAAATATGAATTCCATTCATTTATATTCTTAATTTAAAATTAAATAAATAATGTTAAAAATGACAATAATGTTACTTTACAAAAAATGATATTTTATTAAATAAATTAAAATTAATAAAATACTATATTCTATCAAGTGATTTTTAAATGAAAATAAATGTCAAATATTTTATATTAATTTAATAATTTATCTTTTATAATTAACATATTGACTCATAGATAGTAAAAACATTTCTTGCATGGTCTGGGTTAAAGTAGTATTTTGGCACATAACATGCGCTTGTTTCAAAATTAATTTCCGAAACATGTAAGATTTATATTTTATAAATTAGATATAATATTTAAATTTAAGTGGTTTTATATTTTATAATAAATATCACTTTAATTTGGTTCTATTGGTTAAATTACTTAGGTTATAAATATAGTTACTTTAATAAAAAGGAAAATGATTAAATTGAGAAAACTTAGAGGTTAAGGGACAAATTTATAAAAAATCACTTATTTTTGTATGTTGGAGATTTTGTTCGACCATAATTTCACTTTAATACATTATTTTTCTTTTTTTTATCACATTAGGTAATGGAGACCTCAAAATAGTGTTACCTTTTACTAATTACAATAATATTAGTCCCCCTCCATTAAAAAAGGAATTCGCTCTTCCCCCTTCCTTACACCTCTCAAGACACATTTTCCTATCCAACCTCTTATCAAATGGTCTCAAAAAATCCATCTCCTAAACCTATAATACTTCCTTTGGGATGAAATCCAAGAAATAAGTCCTTTGGTTAAAACCAAAAGTAGTTACCTGAAAAAAGAGGTAACATTATTCAATGTCTATTTATGTTTTATTTCTTTCTCCATCCCTTAATTTATTATTATTCAATGATTAAATAATAAAATTAGTATACTAAATATAATTATATTTTTTTATATTAATATCTATACCTTCACTTACACACACTTCTATCTAATGGGTAATGAAATTACTATTTATGTGTACAACAAACTACCGCCTCACAAAACGATGATTATTCGTTCTTCCTTTACTGCCTCTCATAGTTGAAATTATGATATAAATTATGTTTATATATTATATATATGATACTTATTATTTTTTTGGGATTATTTAATTATTTTATAACACATACCTTTATATTTTCTATTTTTTTAAATATGATAACATCATTTGTGGAAGTGTGGACTACCGACCCTCAAAGCGATGTGATATGTTCACACATTATATTTAATGTATTAAGTATGGGTTTAACTAAACATATATGGAATACATGAAATATATATGATATGAATGACATAATTACCTTTCTATAAATATAATATATCATTTTTTTTATAACCCTTTCACACACTAAAAAAGTGATAATGTCGTTTGTGGACGTGTTGACTACCGCCTCCTTGACGCGATTTGATACCTTATACATCACCATAATTATATATATAATAATATATGATTAAATAAAATTGTATTTATTATATAATTATAATTATTTAAATATACAATGTGTCTTACCCTCTTTCCATAATGATCATTGAAAAATGGGAACATTACTCATGCGTAAGTATGGTCTACTTTCTCAATGATTGTAACGTTGGTTAATTTGTTATAACCATCATTAATGATTATATATAAAATTATAATTTATTTATAATTATTATAATTATTTAATGAATATTATTTTTTATATTTTTATATAATTTTCTCATTGACCATAGTTGACCTATTGAAGTGATTTTTGAGGCATAATTCGAATATGGTCAAAACATCTGAATTAAACATCATTGATTAAGTAATTTTATATTAATAATTTATAAGTAAAAAATTAATAATAAACTTATAATAGTTTATTAATAAATTATATACTTAACATAATTTTATTATCCAATAATGTAGAGAAAAATAATGATAAATCGGATTTGAGGTAAGGGATTTTCATCTAACTTTTTACACCTGTAAGATAAATATCGTATTCACCACTTACTTTTTCTATGTGGTGTATCTAATACCCTTTTTTATATATTATATCATGAGTTAATTTATTTTTATGTTAATTAAATGTTTCATTTAATGATTATTATTTCATAGATTTTATGGTTATGAAGTTACCAAAGCGGTAATGAACTTTTGTCAAAATTTTCCTTATGTGAGACATTTGATATGTTATAGACCTATATTATTTTATGAGGTGTTTATAATTATCATTTCACATGTTATATCATGAATTTATTTATTCTAATTATATTTTAAATTACATTTATAATCATTCTATTCATGGGTTTAATGTTTTAAATGTTTCAAAGTGGTATAGGATGCTTTGGAATGTTTAATGATTACTTTCCTTAAGAATGGTTTAATAATATTTTAATGGTATTTCCATTTATCAACATCATCAGAACTTTTTGTCACTTATCCTCCACTAGGTAAATTTTTTATTAATACCATCCTTAATCATTCCTTGGATTTATTATGTTTGTTTCAAATAGATTTTTATTTAACCTATTTTCTTTCTATGGGTTAAACATGTTTTCAAAGAGATTTTATTTAACCCATTTCCTTTAAATGGTTTAATCGTGTTTCAAAGATATTTTTATTTAACTAATTTATTTCCAATGGGTTAATCATGTTCCAAAGATATTGTTATTTAACCCATTTCTTTCTAATGGGTTAATCTTATTTCAAATATATTTTTATTTAACCCATTTATTTCCCATGGGTTAATCGTGTTTCAAAGATATTGTTATTTAAACCATTTATTTCTCATGAGTTACTTATGTTTCCGAGAGATTGTTATTTTACCCATCTACTTTCCATGGGTTAATCATGTTTCGAAGATATTTTTATTAAACTCATTTTATTTCCATGGGATAATTCTGTGTGATGATTTTTAAATGGTACTTGGAAAATTATTGGGTTGTTACATTATAAAAAAATAATGAGTGGTTACATAATAGAACAAAATTGGGTAGGTCCATGATATCGTTATATTGCATTGGGTATGGAAATCATCTATACGGATATTCAATTTGTAAGAGTGACATGTATGGAATTCAACCACAATGTTATTTCATTTATAAGTGTGAAAAGTGTAATGATGTCCCAAGTTACCTTTATGTGTTTATTTATTCTTGATATGTGTTTATAATGTTTCTAATGATCGATATTTTTATCACATGTCTCATGATTATTGATCATGATGACTCTTTCCTTTTCCATGTTTTCATATTTGATAGACTATATATTTATAGGTATGATTTCTTTTATGATTTGTTCATACACATTCATTAAGTCATCATTCCCTTATGCACTCATATTATTATTGATGAAATTTAATTGTTAATACTTATGTTTACCCTTATTTATCATTTTAGATCACCCTTATTGTGTTTCCTTTTCCCCAAAATTTTAAAGAATGATGTTGAATGATTTATGTTGATAAAGGATATCACAAGGATGTATTGATGACCTATTATGAAATAATAAAAGTTGGGTTAAATTGGAGAAATGTACTTTTAAGGTATTATAAGGCCAAGTTGATTTGAGTTGTTTATGTAATATTTTGTTCAAAATATCTAAATATTTATACAAAAAAGTTCCTTTAGTGTGTAAGTGATCTATGTTCTCCTTTTGATGTTGTTAGTTTTTGATAGAAATAGTTGGGTTGCAATTATTTTAATAAAATTCGAGAGCATAAGTTATGGATTTTATAATAGGATCTAGGAGTGTGGGTTTTGGGATATTATAGACCAAGATCAAAGGAATCATCATACAAGAAAATAGTGAAGGTGCAGACAACCTAGTATGGGTTATCACTAAGCATTAGTTAGACTACGGTTCAAGAAAATATTGTGGTGTAGTGTGTTGTTGAGATGTGGCACTAGTTATAGGGTTCATAGTAGGGGAAAGTACCACCATGTAGAAATGATAGGTAGTGAAATAATAACGATTATAATGGAGTGGTACATGCAATTGAATTTCTACTATGGGAAAGTGGAAAATATATATAACATTATACCAAAAAAAATTATGTTGTAGTATAATGAATAATATGTTTTTGGGACAATTTTCTAATTTTCATGACATTGAAAATATATCCATTTCATAGAGTAATTTGAGATAGTTTTTGTGTCCTGGGATTGTTTGAGGTTCCTATTCTGCAGAGAGAAGTCCACAATATAATTTTTTTATAGTGAAAGAAGGAACATATTGAGATTATAAGACCTTATATCATGGAGGAAATACCACACAACATATAGGATGGAGAGAAATAACTCAACATTGCAGATAGTGATTATTCCATGGAGGTTTAGTTTTTCATAGTGAAACAGTTAGATCTTTTATGGAAGTATATAGGACCCTCTACCATGATGAATCGCTACATGATACAACCAAAATGGTAGTTAAATTTTTTTAAGGATAAATTTTCTTGTTACACTTCAAAGAAGTATATTATTCCATATTTTATTATTTATACTGGATTTGAACAAGAAAAATTATTTAGATATATTTTGAGGTTTGGTGGTTAGTTAAAAAACTTAAACTACAAAATTCAAATGAAATAGTTGAGATTTATCTTAGAATTAATCTAATAGCTGGACTTGAATGAGATGTTAATTGGAATTTTAATTTAAGTGTCAAAGTAACTTCTTGAAGATGTGTAATAAAAGGTATAGTAGGAGATTTATTGAATATTAAATAATTGTTTGATAAGTGTGATCAGTTCAAAGATTTATAAAATATTAGGAGTATAAGAAAAAAAATTCATTTCATAGTAAATATGGAATTAAATAATATAACTTCATGAAGATTACCCAATGTATTTTGGTGTTCTAACATTGATTTTTATTATATGAGATATATGTAAGTGTTAAATTTATAATTTTATCCTACTTAAATGTTGTGAGTGGAAGATAGGAAGAGGTTGTGAATCATATTTGAGTAGATATATCATCTTAAATTTTTTAATCACTGAAACATTAAGTGATGATTATTTACATATATAAATACATTATTAATATGTTCTATATAGAGTATCCTTTTATAGGTTAACCTAGTAAAAACTATGTTTCCATGTTCTTTTTTTTATCTAGTTTTGATTTATAAATAGATTTATGTTTACTTTCCATTATAAAGAAAAGATCCAATTTAATCTATAGAGAAAAAAGAAATTTCATCATCCTAATTTACCCCCATATTAGGGTGTGTAGTGGTGCCAGGTTATAACAAACTCTTTCTTCTAGTTATTCGGCCTAATTTTAGATCCCATGATGTTCTTTATTAATGGATATTTTTTATTTTGTATCCATTTCATTATGATTTTAAGGAATTTTGTTAGATGTTTTGACCATATTCTAAGGTTATTCAAGTTTTATTTGGGATTATAAATACTTTTAGGAATTCCATACTGGTATCTTGAGAAGTTGGTTGTGATTAGAAGAGGATTATTTTTTCCTTTAGTGATTGTGGATATGTGTTAATTTTAGTTATTATTTTTATATAGGAGTAGATATTTCTTAGTTTTTCCATTAGATACCAATTATAAATAGTTGGGAGACTTGTCGATGGTCCCTATGATATTTTGGCATTGTGTCCCATTTATGGAGATTTGGATTATTCTTCAAGTTGTTTTGTGATTTTTTTTGTTTTCTTCATTGGTTTCAAGGAAATTGTTTCATGTTTAGTATCCTATTTTCTTAGGGGGTTTTTTATATTTTCCTTGACCCAACCATCTCCTACATTTTTGTGTCCATGTTTTGTGCTTTGATTACTTTCTACAATTACTAATGATAATTTTTTAGGAAAATTGGCATAGCAGGGAGAATTATGACACCACCATTTCACTGTTGTATATTATATTGAATAATTTTGAGTTATTTTTTGAATTTTTGTAAGTTCTTAGATTTTGATCTTGAAATTTTGAGGTTTTTCTCAATCACATAGTTACCACATGACTAGGAGTAATTATGTGGAAAATATAATGTTATAGTGGAAACTGTTTGAGGTACCCTTATACATGGATTTCCCCTATGATTTAGGGTTAACACATGGTCATGCGATTTTTAGTGTAAATTGTTGGTCGAAGTAGATACTCAAGAGGGGGTGAATTGAGTTCCAATTAAAAATTTATATTTAACATATTTGTATTAAAACCCCCAATTCATAAAACAAGTTAAATTGTAGTGACTTTATAAAGATTGTAAATGTTTAATTAGTTTCTCAAAGATTGATTATTTATTAGTTAACTAAATATGAAGATTAAGTCAACTTTTGAAACTAACTTACTGGTTCACAATAATTACAATCACTTGCTAGTTCAATTATCAAAGTCACTTTAAAATATATTTGAGTTTTAAAGTAAATAGCAGCGAAATATTGAAAAATAGTTTAAAATAAGATGCATAGTAGAGTTAACCAAGAGGTTAAGTCTCAAGATAAGACTTATTCCTCTAAAATAGTTTATATAAAAATTTTATCCACACCCTAGATCGGGGTTACAACAGTACTCAGACTGTCCAGGTCCTCAGACCTCTACCACAGTTCTATGTGGGAA
Organism: Viscum album; assembly: GCA_963277665.1. Taxonomy (NCBI): domain Eukaryota; kingdom Viridiplantae; phylum Streptophyta; class Magnoliopsida; order Santalales; family Viscaceae; genus Viscum; species Viscum album. The sequence goes on along the minus strand of OY728153.1, from coordinate 1,435,518,817 downwards.
AAGCAATAGTAACAGCACACAGGTTGTCCAGATCCTCAAACCTCTACCAAAATTCTATGTGGGATACACAAAGGTGTAAATATTTTAGTGTGAGGATTTCAGTATCCTCCAGTTCATCTTAGGAGTCAGTGTGTGTCAAAACAGATAGAATCACACACAGCTAGTAATATAAAGAAAAGGATGATCATAACAGAGCAAGAATATAGAAATGAGTTTAGAATTCTCTTGTGTGATGTCAATGCAGCTTTGTACTCCTTTGGATTGAAGCGGATGAAGCTCAGAGTCCTTATCGGGAAGGTGTCTAGAAAATAGTGTCGTGGTTTTGTTTCTTTACTTCTATTACAGGTGTTCAGCTTGAATGCGAGATTATTCCAAGTGGTGCTTGAACATCCTCTTTGAACTATTGTTCTTGATGTGTATGAGTGTTCTTTGAGTTCTTTATGTGTTCTTATCTGTATATACGTGTGTATATTTTCTTCTTCCTTATGTATATGTCTCTGTGTACATCTCTATTTTGCAGTAGCTCGATATTCCTTTTATTTCTCTTTTTTCGGCAATGGGAATGATTACCTTTTACAGGTACGAGGTACAGTTCCCTGACATGCCAACAACCCACATTAATTAAGAGCAGTTGCATGAAAAGAACAAAATAAGACCGTTGGAAATTAAATTGAAAGACGACAAAATAGTTTAAGAAACGGTATCACAGTGAGTCATGGAAACGGTGTCTCCTTCACACGATGTCTAGGTTGATCACAGTGTCTAAGTGTCACAGTGTCTCATGGTCATGGTGTCTTCTTCACGGTGTCTACTTCGAGGTTTCTTGTTCACGGTTTCTTGTTCATGATGTCTTATTCACGGTGTCTTGTTCACGGTGTCGTGTTCATGGTGTCTTGTTCACGGTTTCTTGTTCACGGTGTCTTGCTTCATGGTGTCTTGCTTCACGGTGTCTTTCTTCACAGTGTCCGGATTCATGGTGCCAGAAATACATAGCCAGTGGCAGACTCATGGTGTCTTAGACTTTGCAAAGTAACTATGTGTAGACTTAAATAAAGATGATAATAGAAAGGATTAGACTTAAGCATTTGTTAAAAAAGGTATTTTGAGAGTAGATAAAAGATAGTATAAAGTAGGTAAATTGGAAATAGAGCAATTAAGATCTTGAAAGGATCTTCTTAAATCATGAGAAAACTTTAAACATAAATACGCATGATTGTATATAATTTAACTAGGTTGAATAAGATTTGGAATCATTAACACATTATTAAATAAGATTTATGATCATTAAAACATGATTAATACCTGAGGATTCCAACAATATCCCCCTTTTTGATGATCACAAATCATATACAATTAAGTTTTATATTGAATTCAACTATAAAGATAAATTTCTAACATAGTATTTCTAACGTAGTATAGGGAAAATTCTCCCCCTTTTGGGATTATCAAAAAGATGAAATAAGAGAGGTCAAAAAGGTTCATAGTCCATTAATATCAAATAAGTGACAGTACAACAAAAAAGTAATACAAAAACAATAGCATCCCTATCAAAAAAAAGAGAAATCACTATTCTCCTTCATGGGTCGGTCTTCTCTTTGCCTTTAGCAGTAGTGGAAGAAGAGGAAGCCATAGGGGAAAAGGTCGAGGTAGAAGAAGGAAGAGAGGTGGTTGATAAAGAGGGCAAAGGGATACCTTCAAAGACTGAGGGATCCAAGGTAGGAGTAGTAGAATATCTAGGCAGTTGTTGATCAAGAATCATAGGCCTTATCTGACTGAGTGCTTGTCCGAAAGACATGGAGGTTAAGGCTAGAGCATAGGTGAAGGTAGGTAGCTCAGGTCTGATAGGTGTAGGTACTGGAGGAAAAATGGTTATACTATGGACATGAAGATAGGGCCTCATAAGTTTGATGAAATTTTTAATAATCTCTCCACCATATTGCATGGCTTTCTCAAAATCGTCCTTGTTCTCTATAAACTTGTCCAACAATTGAGTAAACTCTGTGAGTTTCTGGACTTGGTTCTTGAAAGCTTGAGTCACAGGAGGAATCCTCATATTTTCTACAAGGTACTTAAAAAGGTTTTTCATGTCTATCTTGGAGAATATTCTGTTGAAGTAGAAATCCACTTTCTTGGAAATATCTTGCTGAGCATCATTAGAAATTTTGGAGTTGATTTGTACTAGGTCAAGAACTCGGTCACTGTTTTTTACCACTTCAGTTAAAGAAGCCACATTGAAACCACTGAAGACATTCTGAAGCTCTTCTTTGATTACAGTTCTGAGTAGATCACTATCCAAGGAGGGTTTATAGGATTTAACAGATGCTTTGACAGTTGTGGTCAGATATTTTAGTTGATTCAACACCTTTTGAAGACACCATGTATACTCATCAGTGAGTTTATTCAGATTGGAAACAAGGTTTTTCATTTCCTTCACAATTTTTTTGTTCCTTTCAGTGATCTTTTCATATAAGGATGTTAGATAAGGTTGAAGATGAGACATACTAATTTGTGGGATTTGAGGAGCATCAGGTTCTGCATGAGGAACAACAGATTTAGATCTCGAATGCAGCTCTCTCTGCATGTCTTCAACCATACTTTTTAGAGTCTTTACTTCATTACTGAGTAACTTATTTTCAACTCTCACTTCTTGAATTTCATGGAGCATATTAGGTTTTATTTTCCAGATAATCTTCTCCAATAATAGTGAGGCATCTCTCTCACTTAAATTTTTCACAGGAATTGGTTGTATATTCAAGAGTTTCTCAACTCTGGATAAGAGAGTATCACCAAATTCCTGCAGATCATCCTTACTTACAAAGGATGGATGTTTAGATAAGGGTCCAGGAGTAGGGACTGGTATAGGCTCAGGTTTCTTCTTAGGTGCAAAAGTGGAGATTGATTTCAACTGAAATAGGGAGGAGATATCAAGTCTGGTTGTTGTAACCTGTTGAGAATCATTCACATCATAAAAACTGGGAAATTTATACTGAGTGTTTATAGGACTTGACTCAGTTAGATGTGAAGCTTCAACAGACTCAAGATTTGGGGTTTGATCCCCCTCAACAGGTGCCTCTTTCTCAGGACTAAGAGGCTTAGGATCTTGGTCTAAATCCATAGACTTAGCTCTGAGTTCCTCACTCATTTCTTATCTAGCCATCTGAAAAGCTAGCTCCATCCATTCTTCAGCAGAAGGTATGATTTCAGGAACAGATTATTCTATAGGGAGTTCCTCAAGATTGACCTCTTGCAAAATAGGTAGCTCTTCAACAATAGGCTCTTCTACTATAGGCTCTTTCATGGAATTCTTTTTAGATTATTTGGTAATTGATTCTTTTATAGCTTTAGGTTGAATTTCCAAATTTTCAGCTTCTTTAGGAGCAGGTACTTCTTCTTCAAGAACTGCATGAGGAACAGTAGTCCTGTCTTCCTCAACAATAACTGATTCCCTAGGTGACACTTCAGCCTCTTCTTCCTCTTCGTTAGGATACTCAATAATCTCATCTGGTTCCAAACCAGGATCAGAAATTTCTTTTGGTGTTGAGGGATAATCCACCGGATTGAATTTCTCATAAATTTTATCATTGTCTTCCACCCATTCCTTTTTCCAAGGATTCCATTTTATCTTCATTCTTTTGATAGTATCTTTTGAGAGGAAGTACTCATAGTCCATAATAACTTAATCATTAGGTACAACTACACCTTTTTCAAGAATCATGGCTAATATTAGCCAAGATTAAAATAGAGAAGTTGACTTGGATGTTACTTTGATCAACTCACACATATGGTGAATGATATACTTGCATAGGTTGATCTTATACCCATTTTTCATGAGGTGAATCAAAAACACATCTTGATATTTTAACACAGCAAAATCACCTTTTCTTAGACTGACCAAATTCTATACAAACTTAAACAGAAGCCTTGTTTCTCCATCTAATTAAGTAGCAATGGCTCTCCTCTAAGTGCCATTTCTAGTTAGGGTTTTCAGGGCATCTTTTAGATCAAAGAGATCAGTTGAAGGTGGAGGTCCTCTTTGATAATCCTCACATATGCCTTTATGAGGTATCCTAAGGCATGCATCCCATAACCTTGAAGAGAAAGAGAATCTATGTCCATTTACCCAGCTCCTCACAACATAACTCTCACCAGAATCAAATGAGAACTATATGTATTGGTAAAAATGAGCTACTAACCTAGGATAGATGGGTCTATCCTCTTTCGAGAACCATTCTAACCAGCCTTGTTGTTATAACACTTTCAATACCAGAGACTTACTAGTCAGAATCCATTTGGGGAAAATGTCTTTCTTAGGTACAACAACGTGGTTTACCATATTCAGATTTAAAGTTCCTTCAGGTGTCAGCTTAGGTGCAATCTTCTTCTTCTTCAAGATGCACTTCTCGGGTGTCGATGATGACGGACGTTTCGTTCTTGTCATTCACTAAAATTTCGAGCGGGAGAAGGGTTTCAGGGATGAAGAAAAGTTTGAAAAGAGTAGGTAGAGGAAACCCCGATTAAAAAAGCGAGTGATACTTACTTTGTTTTATCATTTAGGAATACCAAACATCGCTAAAATAAAAACGCAGCAAGATAATAAGGTGAAAAGGATAATTACCGCAATACGGGGTTTTTTTTAACATAAAGAATTTTTACGGTGAGACCGTGAGTGGTCATTACGGTGAGACAGTAAATGAGTTTCACGGTGAGACCACGAGTGAAATTTTCAGTGCACGTTACGGTGAGACAGTAAATGTCAGAGATAGTAACTGAGAAACCATAATCATGAAACAATAAAGTATAACACAATAAGATATCAAACAGTAAGACGTGAAACAGTAACTAGTAAAGTATCTATTTGAGATTTACCATGCCTAGTTAATGTATGATGTAGTCTATTCTCTCATATTTTAATGGTTTAGTGAATATATCAGCAAGTTGATATTCAGTACCAATGAATTCCAAAGTGATATCACCTTTTTGATAATGATCTCTCAAAAAGTGATGTATTACATCAATATGATTTGTCCTAGAATATTAAATAGGATTCTTTGAGATGTTAATAGCACTTGTGTTGTCACAATTTATAGGCACATGTTTGAATTGATATCCATAATCTAGTAATGTGTGTTTCATCCACAAAATTTGTGCACAACAACCGCCAGCAACTATGTATTCAGCTTCTGCAGTAGATAATACAACAGAATTTTGTTTCTTACTACACCATGATACTAGTGACTTTCCTAGAAGATGACATGTTCCAAAGGTGCTTTTTTTATCTAACTTACAGCCACCGAAGTCAGCATCAAAATAAATAACTAATTCAAATGATTGTCCTTAAGGATAAAACAGTCCTATATTGGGTGTTTGCTTGAGGTATTTGAAAATTATCTTTACAGCATTTAAATGAGATTCTTTAGGATTTGCTTGAAAACGAGCACATATACACACACTAAACATAATGTCAGGATGACTAGCAGTTAGTAGAGTAAACTTCCAATCATTTCTCTATAAGTGGTTTGATCAACAGATTTTCCATCTTCATCAAGATCCAACTTACAAGTGGTACTCATGGGAGTGTCACTACTTTTAGTGCTATCCAATCCAAATAATTTTAGAAGATCCTTAGTATATTTACTTTGATTTAAAATAATTCCATTTTCATTTTGAAAAACTTAAAATCCAAGAAAATATTTGAGTTCTCCCATTAAACTCATTTCAAATTTGTTTTGCATCATTTTAGAAAAATCAAAACGTAAATAATTCTTTGAAGATCCAAAAATAATGTCATCTACATAAATTTTGAAAACTAAAATGTCATTGGAAATTCCTTTTATAAAAAGAGTAGGATCAACTATTCCTTTTGTAAATCCTTTAGAAAAAAGAAAAGTACTCAATCTGTCATACCAAGCTCGTGGAGCTTGATTTAAACCATATAAATCTTTAAAAAGTTTAAAAACATGATTTTGAAAATGAGGGTTTGTAAATCCAGGGGGTTGTTCAACAAAAACATCCCCAACTATATACCCATTTAAGAATGCACTCTTAATATCCATTTGATATAGTTTGAAATTCAAATGTGCTGCAAAGGAAAGTAGGATTCTGATAGTTTCAAGTTTGGCTACTGGTGCAAAGGTATCCTCATACTCTATTCCTTCTTCTTGACTATATCCTTGTGCAACTAGCCTGACTTTGTTTTTAACTATGTTACCAGTTTCATCAACTTTATTCCTAAAAATCCATTTGGTGCCTATGGTCAAAGTGTCCTTAGGTCTGTCAACAAGTTTCCAAACTTTGTTCCTTTAAAATTGATTCAATTATTCTTGTATAGCCATCACCCAAAATTCATCATTGATTGCATCATTGATACTTTTAGGTTCAAGCTGTGAAATAAAATCTTGATGTTCAACCTAGTTTCTTAGAGAAGGTCTAGTTTGTGTCCCTCTGTCTAAATCTCCTACTACAACATCTAAAGGATGATTTTTTAGAGTCTTAGTTGGTCTAGAAAATATAGGGATAGAAATTTCAGGTTCATTTACAGGTTTTTGTTCTACAGAAGTAGGTTCTGGAAAATTTTCAAAACCGGTTGTCTTAACAAAAGGTTCATTGTTTTTGTCATTAAGGTCTAGAGTGTACATATCTTCTTCAAGATTTTCAAGAGGGGTCTTAGGTTCATGTGGATCAGTTACATCAAATTTGATGTGTGAAAATTCTTCCACACATTTGGTTCTCTTATTGAATACTCTATAGGATTTACTGGTTGTAGAGTAACCTAGGAAAATTCCTTCATCACTTTTGGAAGAAAATTTATCAAGATTGTCTTTAGTGTTAAGGATAAAAACTTTGCAACCAAAAACTCTAAAGTAATTAACCTTAGGCTTCCTATTGTTCCAAAGTTTATAAGGGGTCTTTTTAAGAATTGGTCTAATCAAGACTCTATTGATAAGGTAACAAGCTGTATTGACAGCTTCAGCCCAAAAGTAAATAGGTAAATCATATTCATTGATCATTGTCCTAGCAATCTCTTAAAGAGTCCTATTTCTTCTTTCTACTACACCATTATGTTGAGGTGTTCTAGGAGCAGAGAAGTTATGACTATAGACATTATGTGAGCAATAGGTTTCAAACTCCTGATTTTCAAACTCATGACTATGATCACTTCTCAAGGTCTTGATCCTAATTCCACTAAGGTTTTCTACAGACTTAGAATATTTAACAAAATAGGAAAAATCTTTACTTTTGTGAGCTATAAAGTATACCCAAGTGTATCTAGAAAAGTCATCTACAAGGACATAGACATAGTGCTTCCCATTTAAGCTAGAAACTCTAGATTGTCCAAATAAATCCATGTGAACCAACTCAATAGGTTGAGAAGTAGAAACTTATTTCTTTGATTTGAAAGAAACTTTATGTTGTTTTCCCTTTTGAAAAGGATTACAAACTTTATTTGTTGGGAATTCTAGTTGGGGAGGGTCTCTAACTAAACTTTTCCTAGTCAGTTTACTGAGAGAGGGCACATTGCAGTGTCCTAATATTCTGTGTCATAGCCAAGATTATTTATGAAAATCATTTAAACAAGCAACATTTTGTTTATCTAAAGAATTCAAATCTACAGCATAAATATTTTCATTTCTTAATGCAGTAAATACCAAAACATTTTTAGAATCAAATACATTTCAAGCATCATTTTAAAATTTAACATTGAAACCATCATCACACAACTAAGAAATACTTAGCAGGTTGTATTTTAATCCATCAACAAATAGTACTTTAAAAATTAAAATTGAATCAATGTTACCAATCTGGCCTAAGCCAATGATTTTTCCTTTTGAGTTATCCCCAAAGGTGACATATCCTCCATCAACTTTGACTAATATTTTAAAGAATGAGTAGTCTCCTATCATATGCCTTGAACATCCACTGTCTAGATACCATATCTTCCTGCAGGAACTTTTCAAGCATGTTTCCTACAAAATAGATTTAGACAGAAAATGATTTTGGTACCCATATTTTCTTGGGTCCAGACAGGTTAGCAAGTAGAACTTTTGGTACCCAGATTTGTCTAATGGGTTTCATATAATCAATAGATTTAAAAGATTTTGAAAGATAAACTTTGTTTTATCTATAACTATGTGAGTAGCTAGTTGAGACATAAGAATTTCTAGAACTAGAACTAGCAGCATACTATCCAGATTTAGGAATAAATCTATTCTTTGTAATCTGTCTCTGTCCAGGCCTATATCCTAAACTAGTAGTATACTTTGGTGCTACTTGTTTTCCTAGAATTTGTGTAAGAGTTTCCTTTCCATTAGTAAATTTTTCTAAATCTTTCCTGAGTTGATCATTAGACAGTTTCAGTTTAGTATTTTCTTTAAGTACTTGAGCATTCTTTTCCTTGTTTACTTCTAGAGCATATTTGGCAGTGCTAGTTAAAGAATGATGTTTCTTTAAGGATTTATACTTGTCTTTCAGCTCATTTCAGGTATCCTCTAGCATGTTACAGTATTCAAATAATTCTTCACTAGACATGTTTTCAGAATCAGAATCAGAATCATCTCCAGAATAATAAGAGATTAAATCAGGAGTATCCAATGTTACCTCAGATGTGTTTTTCATAAAACACATATTATATTTTTGAGATTTTTCATCCTGAGTGGAATTAGAATCACTTGAACTATCTTCTGAAGTACACCAGGTTGCTTTCATAGCTTTCTTATGTTTTTTGTCCTTATACTCATATTTCTTCTTGTACTTTAACTTCAGACAGTCAACTTTCACATGTCCTTTCCTCTTGCATTCGTAGCAGACTATGTCATCACTTTTATCAGTCCTTTCCCAATCCTTCTTCCAATGACCTTTATTGTCATACTTTCCCTTGTAATTGGATTTTCTGAAAAACTTCTTTTTCCTATAAAACTTCTTAAATCATCTGGCTTTTTGAGCCATTTCAGCATCATTATCATATGCACTCTCTTCACTACTTGAATTATCACTTGCAGCTTGAATTTTCTCTTTGCCCTTGATTTTTGAAGCAGAGGTCTTGAAGGCTACTGATTTCTTTCTTGGTTCATCATCTTCTTATTTGTTTACCTTAATCTATTCTCCATACATCATCAACTTACCAGTCAGCTCCTTGATAGGTAGCTTTCCAATGTCACATGATTCTCATATAGAGACAGAGGTTCCTCTCCATCTGTCTGGTAGGCATATTAGTATCCTCATGATTTTCTCCTTTGTTGGAACAACTTTTCCCAGTGAGATCATTGTATTAACTATCTCATTAAACCTGAGATACATATCAGAAATAGATTCATTAGTTTTCATTTTAAAATTATCATACTTAATAGTGTATGTGTTTAGTCTCATTTCTTTAACATTAGTTGTGGGAAATAGACAGAGTATCTCATATTTCATAAGCAGTCTTACAAGCAGATATTCAATTAAATTCTTCATCTCCTAAAGAAAAATACAGGGCATTCATTCCTTTATAATTATTATTGTAAGCAGCTTTAGTGGTTTCATCCCAAGTAGTTCTAACAGTTTCTGGAATCATATACTGATTCTTTATAGTAGTCCAAATGTCAAATCCCATACATTCTAAATGAATTTTCATTTTGATTTTCCATTGGGAATAATTAACACCATTAAATAAGGGTGTCTTGTTGGTAGCAACACCTTCTAATCTGTTATCCATAATACCTAAGTTATATAAAGATATAAAAATTTATAATTAACAGAAATTTTAGGATCTTTAAGATACAACTAGAATCACAGTTGAAAACTTTTCACAAACAGAGTGTTTTGAAAAACTTTTAACCACCTTTGATACCAAATGTTGTTCAGAGTGGATACTCAAGAGGGGGGTGAATTGAGTTCCAATTAAAATTTTATATTTAAAATAATTGTATTAAAAACCCCAATTCATAAAACAAGTTAAACTGTAGTGAATTTATAAAGATTTTAAATGTTCAATTAGTTTCTCAAAGATTGCTTATTTCTTAGTTAACTTAATCTTAAGATTAAGTCAACTTTTGAAACTAACTTACTAGTTCACAATAATTACAAACACTTTCTAGTTAAACTATCAAAATCAATTTAAAACATATTTGAGTTTCAAAGTAAATAGCAGTGGAATATTGAAAAATAGTTTAAAATAAGATGCACAGCAGAGTTAACCAAGAGGTTTAGTCTCAAGTAAAGACTTATTCCTCTCAAACAATTTATATAAAACTTTTATCCACACCCTTGATCGGGGTTACAATAGTACTCAGACTATCCAGGTCCTCATACCTCTACCACAGTTCTACATGGGAAAGCAACAGCAACATCACACAGGCTGTCTAGGTCCTTAGACCTCTACCACAATTCTACGTGGGATACACAAAGGTGTAAAGATTTTAGTGTGAGGATTTCAGTATCCTCCAGTTCATCTTAGGAGTCAGTGTGTGTCAAAACAGACAGAAGCACACACTTCTTGTAATATAAAGAAAAGGATGATCACAGTAGAGCAAGAATATAAAAATGAGTTTAGAATGATCTTGTGTGATGTCAATGCAGCTCTGGACTCCTTTGGATTGAAGCAGATGAAGTTGGAGTCATTCTCAGGAAGGTGTCTAGAAAACAGAGTGTCGTGGTTTTATTTCTTCACTTCCAGTACAGGTGTTCAGATTGAATGCGAGAGTATTCCAAGTGGCGCTTGAACCTCCTCTTTGAACTTTTATTCTTGATGTGTATGAGTGTTCTTCGAGTTCTTTGTGTGTTCTTATCTGTATGTACGTGTGTATCTTTTCTTTTTCCTTACGTATATGTCTCCGTGTACATCTCTATTTTGCAGTAGCTTGATATTCCTTTTATTTCTCTTTTTTCGGAAATGGGAATGATTACCTTTTACAGGTACGAGGTACGGTTCCCTGACATGCCAACAACCCACATTAATTAACTACAGTTGCATGAAAAGCACAAAATATGACCGTTGGAAATTAAATTGAAAGATGACAAAATAGTTTAAGAAACAGTATCACAGTGAGTCATGGAAACAGTGTATCCTTCACACGGTGTCTAGGTTGATCACAGTGTCTGAGTGTCACGGTGTTTCATGGTCACGGTGTCTGCTTCACGATGTCTTCTTTGCAGTGTCTTGTTCCCGGTGTCTTGTTCATGGTGTCTTGTTCACGGTGTCTTGTTCACAGTGTCTTGTTCACGGTGTCTTGTTCACGGTGTCTTGCTTCACGGTGTCTTGCTTCACGGTGTCTTGCTTCACGGTGTCTTGCTTCACGGTGTCTAGCTTCACGGTGCCAGAAATACATAGCCAGTGGCAGACTCGTGGTGTCTTAGACTTTCCAAAGTAACTATGTGCAGACTTAAATAAAGATGATAATAGAAAGTATTAGACTTAAGCATTTGTTAAAGAAGGTATTTTGAGAGTAGATAAAAGATAGTATAAAGTAGGTAAATTGAAAATAGAGCAATTAAGATCTTGCAAGGCTCCTCTTAAAGCATGAGAAAACTTTAAACATAAATACGCATGATTGGATATAAGTTAACTAGGTTGAATAAGATTTGGAATCATTAACACATGATTAAATAAGATTTTTGATCATTAAAACATGATTAATACATGAAGAGTCCAACAGAAATTATGTAGATATCCATATATATGGGATTATTTGAGCATAACTTGAGAACATTAAGGATAACTATGTGAGGAAACCATTTAGAATACAATTTCAAGATTTTATTTGGGGTTGTACAATTGGTGCATGATTTAGTATACCATGAAGAAAAACTATGTGAGGTTTTAGTTCAATTCCAATGTGAGATTCATGGTTGGCATACAGTTTAGTAAATAGTGTGGTCAAACCATGTGAGCTATCATGATTCATTAATGTGTGAATTTCCTATTCTACCCCAACATGATTTAATTTTTTTCCCTCCACCTCCATCATTTTCAATTGGATAAACCATAGGACATATCAATAGAGCTCTTCCTTCATCTTTAATTCTCTCAAGACCCACCTTTATTTAATTTAATGTTTATTTTAAAGGTTAGGTCATATATTTCCCTTATTTTCCCTCCTCCCTTTCATCCTTATTTGATTACTATTTATTTAATGAACTTTTATATCTATGATGGTCATATCTTGGGTTTGGTTTAGTCCTCATTTAGGGAATTCAGTGTCTAGGGATCATAGATTTCATTTTCATTATTGGTTTTTCATCCACCATCAAAGAATAAATTTTTAAATTAAATTGATATTGGTTGTCTTTTGTAACTCTTTTATTTGGAATTTTATAAAATGCATGATCTTTCAAAAAAAAATTTCTTATCTAGTTATATCTCTATGTGACACCCTTTATGAGTTTAAAAAACATTTTTCAATGCTTTTTATGCAAGTAATTAAGTATTTTACATGGGTTTCTATTTTTTATCTCTAAAACTATGTTTATTCATTCAAAGTATTCCTATAAATTTATTTGAGGCTCTTCTAAAATTTATTTGAAGATGGAAAGGTACTTTTAATTAGTTTAATTATTTTTTTTCAATGGAATTATTTATAATTGTTTGTGTGGGCCCATTTTAATTAAATTTGGAATGTATGAGCCCTTATGATGTTTTATAAAGTTTTTGAAGAAAAACATTGATTTATAAATAATTTTAAAATGATTTTTGTAAGATTTATTTTCAAAGGAAGGTAGAATAACTTGGTATTTCAAGTTGTTTTCAAATACCAATTTGGAACTTTATAAAATTATTTTTTAGTTCTTATGATACCATAAATTTTTATCCCTTTGTTTTATTCCCTAAATAGGATTTTTACCACTTTTGGGATGAATTGAATTATTATTTAATACATGTTTTGATTTAAAAGGGGTTGTTGTTCCCTACAAGGGTATTAGTGGTTAACAAGGGTTTATCTGTTTTGATTTATTACTCATATAATTGTTGATTTATTGATTAACTTATTTTCTCACCCCCACCTAATTAATCTCATCTGAATCATAGGCTACAGGAGAAATCTAGATTTATACTACACTATTTTTAATTACACACTAGAAAATGTCCCCTAGTTTTATATTATTCCCTAATTTGAGAGTTCCCCAATGAGGCAAGTGAGAGTAAGTTGATGGGTTATTTTTCTTAGAAATGAAACATAGGTCAACTGTAGGTTCTATTGAGTATTTTCCATGACTATATCACCTTAGGACCAAGTGATTTTCACATGATTTTTTGTTATTTTTTATTATTCCATAGAGGGGATTCCCATATCATACTTTATTGCATCCCCTAGTTCATTTTATTTATGTTTCACCATTTTTTGGTTGTGGTTTGTTTTTATTGTCAATATATGTTGATTATATATTGTCTACCTGTGTTTTATTTTCATTCCTTATGGTTTGGTTTGATTTATAAATTATTTTTAAAATATAGATTAAAAAAATATTTCAAATAAAAGGAAAAAAAATTATAAACTTGATTTCATTAAAAGTTTTAAAATAGGGAAAATTTCTTGGTTCTCTTTTCATAAATTCAAAACTTCTCACATAAAGGTTTTAAAAAAAATCTTCTATTTTTTTGTTCTACTTTTTTTATATCTAAATAGGGTGGATTTTATTTCAAATGAATAATGGTTTGATCTTTTTTCATCCTTATACTTTCATGTGAAAAATATATTTTCTAAATATAGTTCAGACTAGAATCAATAAAATGTATTTTGAATGGAAATGTAAAAACTATGGTGAAATACTACTAGGAACGTTTTTCTAATACCTTTTATACACACTGATGTGTGTGTATAGTTCTTATGTTTTTTTGGTAGCTAGGTTATAATCTATTTTGGTTTAGGTTTTTTTTTCAAGTATATATATCTTACATTATGGTGAATGACCATGGGTCACATGGAGGTGATTTTTGTAACGACCTAAATCTGGAGCCCCTCCACTGGTGCCCTGTACCTGGTTCGCCACATGACCTCAAGCGCATTTCCCCAAACTCCAGAGGCTGCTGAATAGCAGTGAGGGCCTTGGTGAGTCGGTAGGGAAACTATGCCCTCATTCAGTAAAGTATACAGTGGAAGAACAACCAGACGCAATAGCGGAAACAATAACAGCATACAATAACTGAACTGAACAGCGGAAGAAATGTATAAGATATTAATGGTGCAACATGGTTCATATGTCTATGGAAAGCAGTAAACAAACCAACGTGCTGAAATACAACTGAGAAACAAAGTGCAAAAGAAAAAAAAGTAAACTCCTCAGCATCGCAAGACACGGCTCAGTCCCATGCTCTCCAACTCCAGTGAAATCAAGAACCTGAAGTAGAAGGGTGTTTTCCCTTATCTATACCTGCAGCAACATAGTCTGATTGGGCCCAAAAGCATGACCCAAATAGGGTGTGAGATACAATCCCAGTAGGCAATCACCCAAAGATTTGTGCCTAACAGTCAATGAATACAAGGCAAGTAAAAGTGCAGAAAGCAGTAAATAATAAAGCACACAACAGCTATAATCCACATGTCACGACCCGTCCTCGGGGCCCATGCCGTGACTACCCCAAGCCCGCCTTCCATAGGCCAGGGGCTGGCGACTAGCACAAAAGGCGTAAATCCCGGTAAAAAGGGAAGGCATTGCCTTTGTAAAGTAAACAATCACACAGAGTACAAGCGGAAGAAGTAAACACTAAGTAAAAACTGAGTACAACAGTAAGTGCGGAAAGTAAAAAGGGGCCGGAAATACAAGCCCAACTGTAAAGTACAACTCGAAAGGGAAAACAGCAACTAAAAAGTAAAGCTGCTACGCCGAGCTGTCCACTGGAAATCCCACCTGAAGGGTGGGTACAGACAGTTCCTCTGCTCCTCGGGTCCCGCCGTCCGCTCCGAGTATGTCCCGCCCAGTGGTCCACCTCCGGGTACCGTCTCGTCGTCACGTCCACCTCTGGGTACCGTCTCGTCATATAGTCCACCTCCAGGTACCGTCCAGTCCTCGAACACTCGGCCTCTGTCAGTACTGGCCGTCGTCTGCAACCAACACAATGAGGTGCGGGCATAGCCCATGCAGGGGTGAGTATAACGATACTCAGTAGGGACCCCAAGACCCTCAAGGTCTCACTAAAACCAACAAGGATAACCATATAGAAGATATCAACAGATAACCGCTACTTAGGTATATGCCCATACATATACCTAAGTTATCAAGTAACCCATATCAATCATGAGGAAACACAAGGATTGTGAAATCAACGGATAACTACTACCCAGGTATATGCCCATACATATACCTAAGTTATCAAGTGACCCATCTCAATCATGAGGTAAACACAAGGTCAAAAGTCTCAGCTCAAACCAGGATTTTCATTATCGAAACCGTAATTGCTGAAGAGATCTTTCTCTGGAGTGTACAGTGGTCCTGTCACGACTCCGAGGTACTGCTCACTAACCTAAGACTGCTGAAGTACTCCTCCTGTCGAGTACCGAGGGTCAGCCACCCAGACACAGTAGTGCTTCCCGCCGAGGTATGTCACCCAAACACAGTAGTGCACACCCCCTAGTAGCCTGCTGAGGTACTCTCCGGACGAGTACCGCGGGTCTGCACTGTCACACAGGTAGTGCTCCGTCCGCCATGGGTCTGCACCTCAGAAAGTAGTGCTCCGTCCACTGGGCTAGTCGACTCACTCCAAGTCGAGTCGGTCAAGCAGTCGTCAGGTCTCAGCCAGTTACACGGTCTCCGTACTCCGCACACTCGCCACTGGGAGGGTCCGCTCCACGAGATACAGGTCGATACTCCAAGTATCTCAAAGTCCCACGAAGAAGTATCTCAAAGGACCGCCTCGTCATGGGGGTCTCAACACAACAGACGGCGCGTCAATCGGACGCCCGGTCTGTGAGTTATTAGCATTTTCGTCCCAGGGGCCCGGTTGGTTTCGTGAGCGAACCAAACCCGGCCGTATCTCAACTGTACCCCGAACTCTCATAGGGTATACTCATAGGGACCGTTTCTCAACGAGATCACCAACGTCGCTGACGGTTCGTCAAACGGACGTTCTGTCAGAAAGATATCAGCTTTTCCGTTCCAGGGGCCCGATTGGATTTCAGTGCGATCCAACCCGGCCACTATCCATATGCATCCAAAACTCGGGCGGAGGATGCCAAAAGTTCCGTATCGTCAACAGGAACTCAACGCAACAGACGGCGCGTCAATTGGACGCCCGGTCTGAGAGTTATTGGCTTTTTCGTTCCAGGGGCCCGGTTGGATTTCGGTGCGATCCAACCCGACCGCACTCCGTCGGCATCCAAACCTCGAGCGGAGTAAGCCAAAAGATCCATCTCACTTAGAGAAATTCAACGAAACAGACGGCGCGTCAATCGGACGCCCGGTCTGTTATTTATTGGCCTTTCCGTCTCACACCCACCCTGGGAAACTTCCCAGGAGGTCACCCATCCTGATCACTACTGTAACACCCGAGACTTTTATGTTATATAAATCATCAAAGGAATCTTTTTCTACACAACACTTGCTTGGCTTGCTTTACACGCAATCGCGACCTTCCTCAATAGCTTGCGTCGTACGCAATACCGAGTTTCACTAAACAACGATATGCTATTAAAATATTATTAAAACTAGCCGTTATGAATAGTAATAACCACTTTTTGAAATTTTATAAATTTTATTTTTCAAAATGGACTTCATTTTTGGATTCGGAATACCGAAATTAGCCTAGGGTGAAATTTTGGTATTTTTCTGAAAACTTTCAATTTTTGATGAATAGTGAAACCACTAAGTGGTAGGTTAAAAACTGAATTTTGCATAAAACTTAATTTTACCGCTTCTGTGAATGGAATTTCAAAAATCCGAGAGACACGGTTAATATCAAGGACTAAAATGTGGTTCAATGAGATGAAAATGATTTTTTGGTGAATAGTAACTTTTTACTTTTTTACCGCAGTTAATAGTAAATAGGGTAACTAAGGGTAAATATGATATTACTATTACCCTAACACATGTCCTAATTCTATTGGACAAGTGTAATTCGACCAAAAACAAACTTAGGAATAAAATATGACCATTTAGTCCAACTTGGATTAGATTAGGACATTTATTATTAATTTATTTAAAGAAGGGTTAAAATAGTTAAAATCAATGTTTAATAAGTAAATCATTTTTAATATGGGGTTATACATACGATAAATTCGACTATAAATATTCATTAGAAAGATAAAACGATTTCCTACATAATGGTATTTTATTTGTAATTTTTAGACATTAAATAATTTAATTTATTTATGACACAATGATGATGCAGTAATTATCTTATTAATGAAATATTGACATAATTGATGTTATAAACACCAAAATAAATGTAATTTGAGACTTTTTATGAATTCCAATAATTTTCTAGGTTACTATGATATATTAATGTTGATTTAATCAACTTGTTTCGAACATATAATTCTGTTATGACTTTCACAAAAATCATATATCAAATAGTGTCAAAATTGACACAAAATAGTTTTTAAATAAAATATTATATTATTAATTGTTATTTTATTCCTCAAAATCTAAGGTTCGGCCAAATAACTTCGATAAGGATATATATATTAATAATAAACAATTTGGGGTTCGTTTGGCATGTTATAGTAAGTGTATTAACCATATAGTGAAAGAAAACAAAAAGACACGGTAAAAGTTAAATTAATTAACTTAGAGTTAAATCTAATTGATAAGGTTAAAATAATACCCTAAACTTGTCTAAATCCTATTGGTTGATAGTATTTCGACCCATCCCCACTTTAGATTCGAAGTAAGACCCTTTGGAACCATTATAAACCGATTTTGACTTTAATATAAAATAATATTTTGAGATATTCCTAAGGTGCCCCTCTCCTCCCTTATAAAAGGGCACCTCCTCCCCCTCCTCCTCACACCAAATTGAGCACTCAAGCTCGGCCAACCCCTGCCATTTTCTCCTCTCCACTTCCCTAGAATAATCCTAGAGGTCCTGGTCTTCTTCAAAGACCAATCTTAGTTCCCTAAGTGGAGGATTCAAAGAGGCGTTCCAAAGAAGAGATAATATCCATTACCGATCTTTTCAATTTCTTTCTTCTTCAACTTCTTCTTATTTAGTTGCTTCATAATAAAGTAATAACATCAGTATTACTTACATACTGATATGTTATTATAAATATGAAACAACCCTAATTCACCTTCTATCCATCCTACGGAAAAATGAAATCACCGCGCGTGCGTACGTACGGAATACCGTCTCCACGCTGTGGTGTAATCTATTTTCCACCATCACTTTACAAGGATGGGTATAATGGTGTAATGAGTAACTATTTATGATTATTATAAAGTAATATTGATACTTAAATAATATATATATATTCTCCAATACAATTCCACGATCATAGGAACGATATCATCACTCGTGCGTACGTACGGAATACCGTCTCCACGATGTGAAGCGACTCGTTCTACATGATCATCATTACATAGTAATTATATAAATGAATTGAATGAATAAATGTGATATATGTTAAACTAATACCATTCTGGATATAAGGTATCTATAACCTTAAAATAAGAATAAGAATTTATTCGGCAAAACACGCATAAGAACAAAAGGCAATAAAGACCCGAGTAACAAGTAACAATGAAATATTACTAATAAGAAGCTAAGAATATGACCATATATGATATCATATCAATATGTATGATTCTGGAATAAGTCAATAACATTATTTAAACCATTATACAGGAGCTTCGGACACGTACAAAGCAAATCGGACCTAAGGTAAGGTAAATATCACAATCTCATTTTTATCCGAGATTGTTTATTCGTAAGTATTTACTGGGGTGTATTTTATCATCCACATCCATGTTTCCTCAATATGTAATATTATTTCCATCCACTTACAATAGTTTAAATCCAATTTTACCCTTCGGTGAGTTTTTAGTAAAGAATAAGAAAGGAATCTTTTGTCGTTTTTCGTACGAGGTACTTTTTGACTTTTCCGACAAAAGTACGAAGAATGTTTTTTTTTAACTTATACGGCATGAATGGATTTTTAAAAAATTATTCCCAAGAAGCTTACTTTACAAGTTTTCAAGTTTATTTTTAATCAACTTCTTTTAGTTTATAATTGTATGACATGTTAAGAAAAGAAAAGTGTTTTTGAAGAAGAAAGGATATTTTCCTCAAGAATGGAGTTCAAGTGTTTTATCAAAATTATTTTCCATCTAAGATAATAAAGGGTTATGTTTTTATCCCTATTATTACATTGATTTGATCATGTTGTGATGGAATTATTTTTATGAATTTCTTTATCTTATATGAATTTATTTATGATGTCATGATGTTTCAAGAATCCCATTTTTGTTACATGTGTTATGCGATGATGTATGTTTTATGATTATGTGGCACACATAAGAAAGGATTCATTATAAGATGGGTGGGACCTATATCTCCCTCCAATGCATTGGGTAAAGATTTTATATCTCATGAGATAGACATGGCTGGAATGGTAGGTTATACCGGTTCAGTGAAACAGGACTGGAACGAGGGTGACTCGGTTCAGAAAGGGACTTTGTCCACTAAGATAGTCTTGGCAATGAGTCATGACTAACAAGAAATGATTTTCCATGATTATGTGTGCATACCACAAAGTTTCAAGTTTTATGTTATGATTATGGGGATCTCATTTTCACTTCTATGATTTATTCCATGATAAGATATTATGATCTCTTTTGCAGGTTTTAATTTTCAAAAAGATATGATATGATTTTTATTTCCTTTATTTGCCCTTGCTGAGAATTTGAGCTCACCCTTTTATGTTTTTCTTTTCCCCAGGTCAGGAAGACGGATATTAAGTATAATATGCTAAAAGGGACCCTAGATATGATGAAATAAATGGGAGACACTGTAGAAGATTTATGAACCAGTTGTTTATGTTTCCCAGTTTCTAAAGACACTATACCTATACGGTCCTTTGTGGTTTTGTCATATGTTGTAATAAGTGTGCTTAAATTTTGAAGTATTAACAATGTATGTAAAGTATGGGTCGTTATAGTTGGTATCAGAGGAAAGGTATAGTCAACCTTTGGAAACTAGGATGTGAAAGCCTTAGTAAGAACCCTAAGGATAAGTCTAATCATAGAACACAATCTTAGTGTTTTATAGATGTCCTTGAATAACCTAGGATAAGACCTTAAGCATGAAAATTTTATTCTTGAATTATGTGGTTTTCCTATTATAATTAGTGTTTCTCACACTATTCTTCTTGGTTTTAGTCAATGGCTGGAACCCGAAGGAACCGTGTTAATGCGGAATGCGATGGGCAATGCAATGATTGTCCCCCTGAGCAACCAAACGATATGGGAGCTGTAATGCAAAATCTTGTAGCCATGCTCACACAACTTTCTCAAGCTATGAATCATGCAGGACTTCCAAACGAGCAAAGGAAGGAGCAACATTCTGTTGAATCCTTCATGAGGCAGCGTCCACCTTCTTTCAGCGGGTCTACTGATCCATTAGTTTCTGAACAATGGATTAGTACTACTGAAAAGATATTTTCAGTTCTTCAATGTTCTGAGCATGATAAAGTCATCCTAGCAGTGTATCGTTTGGAAGGAGATGTTGATCAATGGTGGAATCTTATTAAGAATACGAGGCAAAGGGATGAAATTGAGTCTATGGAATGGGACGAGTTCAAGAACTTATTTTTCAATAAATACTTCCCTCATATTCTCCAAACAAAGATGGAGAAATAGTTCCTTGAACTGAAGCAAAGGGATGATGAATCTGTTAGTACCTATGAAGCAAATTTTACAAGACTTGCAAGGTACGCTTCTGGTATTATTATCCAACCTGAGAGTAAGATCGATCGATTCTTTAGTGGCTTAAAACCAAGTCTTCGAAGGGCGTTAGCCATAAGGGACTTCAATAGCTACGAGGAAATCGTTCGATGTGCTCTCAAAGTCGAGATGGAGATTGGAGTAACCCATCAGTCACATGGGTTTGATAAGAAGAGGAAGATGGAATTCAAAGAAAAATCTAAATAGCACACGGAAAAGAAGATGAGCTTTTCCTTATGCTCAAAGTGTGGAAAGAAACATGGAGGGAGTTGTCTTAAAGGGACAAGTAAATGTTTTAAATGTGGAAAAGAAGGTCATCGGGCATTTGAATGTCGTGATAATGGGAAGAAGATGTCTAATGACGCAAACAAAGGAAGGGATACACAGAATGAACCTACTACACTTCAATGTTTCAAGTGCAAGGAGATGGGGCATTATGCCAATCAATGCCCAAATCCAAGGGTTGATGATGATGGTCGACGTCAACAAAATCTTAAGGCTAAAGACAAAGGAAAGTCACATGCAATTTCTATCAGCGATGTGGAGTACGATAACGAAGTGGTGAAAGGTACACTTACCGTCCACTCTAAAGTATCAAATGTTTTATTTGATTCTGGATCCACCCACTCTTTTATTTCTAAAGAATTTTCTAAGGGTATCACCGTATTACCTCAAAAATTAGATGTTGAGTTAGCTGTGACAACACCTAATGGCACAACAGTCGCATCAAAAGTTTATAATTCTTCTCCGATCGAAGTTTGTGGGAAAGTGCTTCCTGCAAATCTTGTGATCCTTCCTTTAGTGGAATTTGATGTGATTCTTGGCATGGATTGTCTTTCTCTACATGGAGCTCATATCAATTGCCAAAGAAGGGAAGTCACATTTCATATTCCAGATCAATCTACGATCGTATACCAATGCAAGGATGAACATAACCTTCCAGTGGAAATTTCTTCCATCTTATGGGTATTGATTCCACTAAATGAAGGTTATTTATCTCAAATGGTTGGTGAGAAACTCACGATTAAGAATATGCCCATTGTACGGGAGTTTGATGATGTCTTTCCGGAGGAATTACTGGGTCTTCCACCAAATCGTGAAGTTGAGTTTTCAATAGAACTCGTACCGGGCGCTTTTCCAATTTCAAAGACACCTTATAGAATGGCCCCAATTGAGTTGCAGGAATTGAAGAAGCAACTCCAAGAGAATCTTGATAAGGGATTCATACGCCCTAGTGCGTCACCTTGGGGAGCACCTGTTCTATTTGTTAAGAAGAAAGATGGATCAATGAGACTCTGCATTGATTATCGAGAACTTAACAAGATCACTATCAAGAACAAATATCCTCTCCCATGCATTGATGACTTATTTGACCAACTACGCGGAGCTCAATACTTTTCCAAGATTGATCTTCGTTCAGGGTATCATCAATTAAGGGTCAAAAGGGAGGATATACCAAAGACGGCTTTCCGTACAAGGTATGGACACTATGAATTTATAGTGATGCCATTTGGTCTTACTAATGCCCCTGCTATCTTCATGGATCTAATGAATAGAGTCTTTAGAGACTATCTTGATCAATTTGTGGTAGTCTTTATAGACGATATTCTTGTCTATTCAAAGAGCAAAGAAGAGCATGAAGATCACTTGAGAATTATATTGAAGACCCTGAGAAAGGAGAAGCTTTATGCCAAATTTACCAAGTGTGAATTTTGGGTTCAAAAAGTTGCATTTTTGGGTCACATAATCTCAAAAGAGGGGATATCTGTGGATCCAGCAAAAACAGAGGTTATCGAAAGATGGTCGAGACCAACAACAGTAACTGAGATCCGAAGTTTTCTTGGTTTGGATGGATATTATCGACGTTTTGTAAAAGATTTTTCACGATTATCTAATCCACTCACCAAGTTGACTCAGAAAGGAGTTAAGTTTTTCTGGACAGAGGAATGTGAAGAGAATTTCAAGGAGTTGAAAAGAAGGTTATCCAGTGCACCTGTGCTCACACTGCCTTGTAGTGGAGAAAGGTTTGTGATCTACAGTGATGCATCCAAGAAGGGATTGGGGTGTGTTCTTATGCAAAATGATATGGTGATAGCTTATGCCTCAAGACAGTTGAAAATCCATGAGCAAAATTACCCAACACATGATTTGGAGTTGGCTGCGGTAATCTTTGCATTAAAGATTTGGAGGCATTACCTTTATGGTGAAAGGTGTGATATTTATACTGATCATAAAAGTTTAAAGTATATTTTCACACAAAAGGAGTTGAATATGCGTCAAAGAAGATGGTTGGAGCTGATTAAGGATTATGACTGCTCAATCCATTACCACCCTGGGAAAGCAAACAAGGTGGCAGATGCATTAAGTCGACAAGACCATGCTAGTTTATCCATGATGAGGATCACAAAAGATCCAATATTTATGGATTTACAAAGGATGGATCTTGGAATTATAATGGAAGGGGAAAAATCTTATCTTTCTCAAATGAATGTTCAACCATCTATACATGTGAAGATTAAAGAGGAACAGAAAGAAGATGTCGAGTTACAAAAGAAGGTGAGAAATGTTCCTGAATTCAACCTTGATTGTGATGGGATAATAATGTTCAGGAATCGGGTTTGTGTTCCTCCCATCCCCAAATTAAAGAAGGAGCTGCTGGATGAGGCTCATATTTCATCATTCTCTATTCATCCTGGAAGCACGAAGATGTATAGGGACCTGAAAGAGTACTTCTGGTGGGATGGCATGAAAAGAGATGTTGCTGAATATGTCTCTCGATGCTTGGTTTGTCAACAAGTTAAAGCTGAGAGACAGAAGTCTAAGGGGATGTTACAACCATTACCCATACCCGAATGGAAATGGGAAAACATCACTATGGACTTTGTCACAGGACTTCCTAAAACATCCAAAGGCAATAATGCTATTTGGGTCATAGTTGATCGTCTTACAAAGTCTGCACACTTCATTCCTATTAGAGAGGATTTCTCTCTAGATCAGCTTGCCAGGATATATGTAAAGGAAGTGGTAAGATTGCATGGAGTACCACTTTCTATTATATCTGATCGGGATCCGAGATTTACCTCAAAGTTCTGGAGAAGTCTTCAGCATACTCTGGATACAGAGTTGAGTTTCAGCACTGCTTATCATCCTCAGACAGACGGTCAGTCTGAGAGAACAATTCAAACTCTAGAAGATATGTTGAGAGCTTGCTCTATGGATTTCAAAGGAGGTTGGGATCAACACCTACCTTTGGTGGAATTTTCTTATAATAATAGCTTTCACTCCAGTATTCAGATGGCTCCTTATGAAGCTCTCTATGGAAAGAAATGAAGGACTCCAACTTGTTGGGATGAAGTTGGGGAAAGAAAGCTATTAGGACCTGATCTCGTTGATGAAATGGCAGAAAAGGTCAGATCTATTCAACAACACATAAGAGCAGCTCAGAGTCGACAGAAAAGCTATGCCGACAACCGAAGAAAAGACCTAGAGTTTGAAGTGGGCGATAAAGTGTTCTTACGAATATCTCCCTGAAAGAGGGTTATGAGATTTGGAAAGAAGGGGAAGTTGAGCCCTAGATATATCGGTCCTTTAGAAATACTGGATCGTGTTGGGAAGGTAGCTTACCGATTGGCGCTTCCACCGAATCTCTCTCAAGTTCACGATGTGTTCCATGTATCTCTCCTGAGAAAGTACATACCAGATCCTTCACATGTACTCAGCTCAGAAGTTGTACCGCTGGAGCAAGATCTTTCTTATGAAGAACAGCCGATAAAGATTCGGGATCGTAGCGAAAAAGTCCTACGAAACAAGACCACTCGCTTGGTGAAAGTTTTATAGAGGAACCACCAACTTGAAGAAGCTACATG
This sequence comes from Viscum album, assembly GCA_963277665.1. Lineage (NCBI taxonomy): Eukaryota > Viridiplantae > Streptophyta > Magnoliopsida > Santalales > Viscaceae > Viscum > Viscum album. The sequence continues at coordinate 1,435,494,104 of OY728153.1, read as the reverse complement.
GGAGCTTGAGGATATGATGAGGGAGAAGTATCCTCATCTGTTTGTTACAAAGTGACGAATTTTGAGGGCGAAATTCTTTTTAAGGGGGGTAGAATGTAACACCTGAGACTTTTATGTTATATAAATCATCAAAGGAATCTTTTTCTACACAACACTTGCTTGGCTTTCTTTACACGCAATCGCGACCTTCCTCGATAGCTTGCGTCGTACGCAATACCGAGTTTCACTAAACAACGATATGCTATTAAAATATTATTAAAACTAGCCGTTATGAATAGTAATAACCACTTTTTGAAATTTTATAAATTTTATTTTTCAAAATGGACTTCATTTTTGGATTCGGAATACCGAAATTAGCCTAGGGTGAAATTTTGGTATTTTTCTGAAAACTTTCAATTTTTGATGATTAGTGAAACCACTAAGTGGTAGGTTAAAAACTGAATTTTGCATAAAACTTAATTTTACCACTTCTGTGAATGGAATTTCAAAAATCCTAGAGACACGGTTAATATCAAGGACTAAAATGTGGTTCAATGAGATGAAAATAATTTTTTGGTGAATAGTAACTTTTTACCTTTTTTACCGCGGTTAATAGTAAATAGGGTAACTAAGGGTAAATATGATATTACTATTACCCAAACACATGTCCTAATTCTATTGGACAAGTGTAATTCGACCAAAAACAAACTTAGGAATAAAATATGACCATTTAGGCCCACTTGGATTAGATTAGGACATTTATTATTAATTTATTTAAAGAAGGGTTAAAATAGTTAAAATCAATGTTTAATAAGTAAATCATTTTTAATATGGGGTTATACATAAGATAAATTCGACTATAAATATTCATTAGAAATATAAAAAGATTTCCTACATAATGGTATTTTATTTGTAATTTTTAGACATTAAATAATTTAATTTATTTATGACACAATGATGATGCAGTAATTATCTTATTAATGAAATATTGACATAATTGATGTTATAAACACCAAAATAAATGTAATTTGAGACTTTTTATGAATTCCAATAATTTTCTCGGTTACTATGATATATTAATGTTGATTTAATAAACTTTTTTCGAACATATAATTCTGTTATGACTTTCACAAAAATCATATATCAAATAGTGTCAAAATTGACACAAAATAGTTTTTAAATCAAATATTATATTATTAATTGTTATTTTATTCCTAAAAATCTAAGGTTCGGCCAAATAACTTAGATAAGGATATATATATTAATAATAAACAATTTGGGGTTCGTTTGGCATGTTATAGTAAGTGTATTAACCATATAGTGAAAGAAAACAAAAAGACACAGTAAAAGTTAAATTAATTAACTTAGAGTTAAATCTAATTGATAAGGTTAAAATAATACCCTAAACTTGTCTAAATCCTATTGGTTGATAGGATTTCGACCCATCCCCACTTTAGCTTCTAAATAAGACCCTTTGGAACCATTATAAACCGATTTTGACTTTAATATAAAATAATATTTTGAGATATTCCTAAGGTGCCCCTCTCCTCCCTTATAAAAGGGCACCTCCTCCCCCTCCTCCTCACACCAAATTGAGCACTCAAGCTCGGCCAACCCCTGCCATTTTCTCCTATCCACTTCCCTAGAATAATCCTAGAGGTCCTGGTCTTCTTCAAAGACCAATCATAGTTCCCTAAGTGGAGGATTCAAAGAGGTGTTCCAAAGAAGAGGTAATATCCATTACCGATCTTTTCAATTTCTTTCTTTTTCAACTTCTTCTTCTTTAGTTGTTTCATAATAAATTAATAACATCAGTATTACTTACATACTGATATGTTATTATAAATATGAAACAACCCTAATTCACCTTCTATCCATCCTACGGAAAAATGAAATCACCGCGCGTGCGTACGTACGGAATATCGTCTCCACGCCGTGGTGTAATCTATTTTCCACCATCACTTTACAAGGATGGGTATAATGGTGTAATGAGTAACTATTTATGATTATTATAAAGTAATATTGATACTGAAATAATATATATATATACTCCAATACAATTCCACGATCATAGGAACGATATCATCACTCGTGCGTACGTACGGAATACCGTCTCCACGATGTGAAGCGACTCGTTCTACATGATCATCATTACATAGTAATTATATAAATGAATTGAATGAATAAATATGATATATGTTGCACTAATACCATTCTGGATATAAGGTATCTATAACCTTAAAATAAGAATAAGAATTTATTCGGCAAAACACGCATAAGAACAAAAGGCAATAAAGACCCGAGTAACAAGTAACAATGAAATATTACTAATAAGAAGCTAAGAATATGACCATATATGATATCATATCAATATGTATGATTCTGGAATAAGTCAATAACATTATTTAAACCATTATACAGGAGCTTCGGACACGTACAAAGCAAATCGGACCTAAGGTAAGGGAAATATCACAATCTCATTTTTATCTGAGATTGTTTATTCGTAAGTATTTACTGGGGTGTATTTTATCATCCACATCCATGTTTCCTTAATATGTAATATTATTTCCATCCACTTACAATAGTTTAAATCCAATTTTACCCTTCGGTGAGTTTTTAGTAAAGAATAAGAAAGGAATATTTTGTCGTTTTTTGTACGAGGTACTTTTTGACTTTTCCGACAAAAGTACGAAGAATGTTTTTTTTTAACTTATACGGCATGAATGGATTTTTAAAAAATTATTCCCAAGAAGCTTCCTTTACAAGTTTTCAAGTTTATTTTTAATCAACTTCTTTTAGTTTATAATTGTATGACATGTTAAGAAAAGAAAAGTGTTTTTGAAGAAGAAAGGATATTTTCCTCAAGAATGGAGTTCAAGTGTTTTATCAAAATTATTTTCCATCTAAGATAATAAAGGGTTATGTTTTTATCCCTATTATTACATTGATTTGATCATGTTGTGATGGAATTATTTTTATGAATTTCTTTATCTTATATGAATTTATTTATGATGTCATGATGTTTCAAGAATCCCATTTTTGTTACATGTGTTATGCGATGATGTATCATTTATGATTATGTGGCACACATAAGAAAGGATTCATTATAAGATGGGTGGGACCTATATCTCCCTCCAATGCATTGGGTAAAGATTTTATATCTCATGAGATAGACATGGCTGGAACGGTAGGTTATACTGGTTCAGTGAAACAGGACTGGAACGAGGGTGACTCGGTTCAGAAAGGGACTTTGTCCACTAAGATAGTCTTGGCAATGAGTCATGACTAACAAGAAATGATTTTCCATGATTATGTGTGCATGCCACAAAGTTTCAAGTTTTATGTTATGATTATGGGGATCTCATTTTCACTTCTATGATTTATTCCATGATAAGATATTATGATCTCTTTTGCAGGTTTTAATTTTCAAAAAGATATGATATGATTTTTATTTCCTTTATTTGCCCTTGCTGAGCATTTGAGCTCACCCTTTTATGTTTTCTTTTCCCCAGGTCAGGAAGACGGATATTAAGTAGAATATGCTAAAAGGGACCCTAGATATGATGAAATAAATGGGAGACACTGTAGAAGATTTATGAACCAGTTGTTTATGTTTCCCAGTTTCTAAAGACACTATACCTATACGGTCCTTTGTGGTTTTGTCATATGTTGTAATAAGTGTGCTTAAATTTTGAAGTATTAACAATGTATGTAAAGTATGGGTCGTTATAACTACTCTAGGCCAAGCACGCTTAACTATGGAGTTTTAACCACGTAGGCTCCCGAAAAGGAAGGTGCACCTTGAGTATAGTATACCGAAACGACCGTCTCGATCCAAGGATCGCGTTGCCGCTAACGGCAAGTCGTTTGGAGGCCCGTAGCCCAAGATACGGGCATTTGACCAAACCGCTCGGTAACGGGGGTTTCGGGCCCGGGCCGTCCCGGCCCGAGACCCCCCGGATGGTCCGAACCCGGTTGACCCGCCCCGGACGGGGTCGACCCGGCCAGGCGCGACGGTTCGGCGCAAGGCAGCGCGCTGGGCGCGCTGCCAGCTCGGCCGAAGGCCGAGCTTGCTGGAAACGGGGGGCCGCCTGCCCCCCCTTTGTGAAACCGGCCCCCCTCATAATGGGGGGCCAAATAACTACCCGGGGGAATTAAATTCCCCCGGTTTCCACCAACCCAGCCGGCCCAACCTGCCCGGCCGGCTTCTTGTCAACAGGACCAGCAAGGGCCGGTCCTCTTCCATCTTCCGGCACCGGCGGCCCGGCTGGCCGCCGGTCATCACAATCCGCCGCGGCCCGGAACCGGTCGCGGCCTTCGTCATCCGGCGCGGTGCGACGGCACCGCGCCCCTCCGCCGCGGCCCCGCTCCGGCCGCGGTGTCTTCGGTTTCCTTCGAAGCGGCGCGACGGCGTCGCGTTCATGATAATTCTTTCCACAGCGCGGCGCGACGGCGCCGCGCAATAATTTCCGTGTGATTCCCGCGTGGTGCGACGGCACCACGCTATCTCGTTTCATCCGCAAGAAACATTCAAGAACAAAGGAGGGGGGTTCGGCCGTGTTTGTGCGGTCTGGTCCCCCTCTCGTTAGACGATAACACTTAATCGTTCATCCTTAAGTTTGTCATGCTAGAACCAAGAACAGAAAATAATTAAATAAAGCAACAACAAACCCCTACTTGGATATTTGACGTCGCACGTCGGGAGTCGCGGAGAACGGCGTCGCGGAGAATGACGTCGCGGAGATCGGACGTCGATTCCATGGATGTTGGGGTACGTCCGAGGAGGAAACGACGTCTCCTCACTTGTTGCGGAGATGAAGAAGGAAGGCGCGTTGTCGTTGGAGAGTTCCCTACGTCGGTGTCTTCTCCCTTGCCGTGGAGGAAAAAGAGGATGAAGAACCGTGATCACCGAGTCGTTCTAAGTTGAGGGATCGATGTTCTTCATCGGAGAAGAACCATTCTTCACGGAGAGGAGGACGTTCTTCAATGAAGAAGGAGCTTCCTTCTTCTATCACACAAAGGCTCTTTCTCAAAAATCCTCCCACCACAATTCAACCTCCAAATAAAACAAGGTTTCCCCTTATTTTATTTTAATCATGCCATGCATTGTAAGTTCAAAATTCAAACACTTAATTTATTAAGAGTTTCAATAACTTAATTTAAGTGCTAGTTGGCATGAGTTATGAGGGAGAGAGGGAGAGAAGGAGTTTCAAAATAAAGAGGGAGGTGAGGAGTTTCAAAATAAAGAGGGAGGTGAGGAGTTTCAAAATAAAGGGGGAGGTGAGGAGTTTCAAAAATAAAGAGGGAGTTAGGGGGTTATGGGAAAAGTGAAGGGGTGGGGTTCGTGTGGGCCCCACCTCACCTTAAATCCTTCCATGGGTGGTTAAATCCATGTGGGTCCCACCCCTAACTCCCTTACATAGGTTAAAACCACTTAAGAGAGGGTCAAGTGTTGTAACATAACACTTAATCTACTTAACAAGAAAATTAAAATTGTAGATAAGTTATAAATTAAACTTCCACAATTTTTATCATCTTCTCTCGGATAAACGCAACTCCGGAAATGGTGTTCTTAAGAAATTACTGGCGCTGTGGTTCCATCGGTGCCCTCGGAATTCGATTCCGGGCACCGGTTCAAAAGATAGAAATTCCCGCTCGCTCGTTCACTGAACGTACCCGAGACAAACTTTGGAAATTAATTCCGGGCACACCGGGCCTCAGAATCAGGCGCCGTCAGAAACCGTGTTCTTGTAAAATTCCAAAGAAAATTAAGAAAAAAAAATCCCTTGAAGTTTCCCGACCTGGCCGGCCGACTTCTTGTCAACAGGACCAGCAAGGGCCGGTCCTCTTCCATCTTCCAGCATCGGCGGCCCAGCTGGCCGCCGGTCATCACGATCCGCCGCGGCCCAGAACCGGCCGCGGCCTTCGTCATCCGGCGCGGTGCGACGGCACCGCGCCCCTCCGCCGCGGCCCCGCTCCGGCCGCGGCGTCTTCGGTTTCCTTCGACGCGGCGCGACGGCGTCGCGTTCATGTTAATTCTTTCCACGGCGCGGCGCGACGGCGCCGCGCAATAATTTCCGTGTGATTCCCGCGTGGTGCGACGGCACCACGCTATCTCGTTTCATCCGCAAGAAACATTCAAGAACAAAGGAGGGGGGTTCGGCCGTGTTTGTGTGGTCCGGTCCCCCTCTCGTTAGACGATAACACTTAATCGTTCATCCTCAAGTTTGTCATGCTAGAACCAAGAACGGAAAATAATTAAATAAAGCAACAACAAACCCCTACTTGGATATTTGACGTCGCACGTCGGGAGTCGCGGAGAACGGCGTCGCGTAGAACGACGTCGTGGAGATCGGACGTCGATTCCATGGATGTTGGGGTACGTCCGAGGAGGAAACGACGTCTCCTCACTTGTTGCGGAGATGAAGAAGGAAGGCGCGTTGTCGTTGGAGAGTTCCCTACGTCGGTGTCTTCTCCCTTGTCGTGGAGGAAAAAGAGGATGAAGAACCGTGATCACCGAGTCGTTCTAAGTTGAGTGATCGATATTCTTCATCGGAGAAGAACCGTTCTTCACGGAGAGGAGGACGTTCTTCAACGAAGAAGGAGCTTCCTTCTTCTATCACACAAAGGCTCTTTCTCAAAAATCCTCCCACCACAATTCAACCTCCAAATAAAACAAGGTTTCCCCTTATTTTATTTTAATCATGCCATGCATTGTAAGTTCAAAATTCAAACACTTAATTGATTAAGAGTTTCAATAACTTAATTTAAGTGCTAGTTGGCATGAGTTATGAGGGAGAGAGGGAGAGAAGGAGTTTCAAAATAAAGAGGGAGTTGAGGAGTTTCAAAATAAAGAGGGAGGTGAGGAGTTTCAAAATAAAGAGGGAGGTGAGGAGTTTCAAAATAAAGAGGGAGTTAGGGGGTTATGGGAAAAGTGAAGGGGTGGGGTTTGTGTGGGCCCCACCTCACCTTAAATCCTTCCATGGGTGGTTAACTCCATGTGGCTCCCACCCCTAACTCCCTTACATAGGTTAAAACCACTTAAGAGAGGGTCAAGTGTTGTAACATAACACTTAATCTACTTAATAAGAAAATTAAAATTGTAGATAAGTTATAAATTAAACTTCCACAATTTTTATCATCTTCTCTCGGATAAACGCAACTCCGGAAATGGTGTTCTTATGAAATTACTGGCACTGCGGTTCCATCGGTGCCCTCGGAATTCGATTCCGGTCACCGGTTCAAAAGATAGAAATTCCCGCTCGCTCGTTCACTGAACGTACCCGAGCCAAACTTCGGAAATTAATTCCGGGCACACCGGGCCTCAGAATCAGGCGCCTTCAGAAACTGCGTTCTTGTAAAATTCCAAAGAAAATTAAGAAAAAAAAATTTCCTTGAAGTTTCCGGATCTTTACATTACTCCCACCTCAGGGCTTTACGTCCCCGTAAAGCTTCAACACAAACTAGGGTCACAAAAGCGGTACCGAGCATGCATCTGAGCCTTCCGCTCCTATGTGCTCACCTAGAGGTTTCGTACTGCCAAAGAAAGTGCACCCGAGGAATCGATCGTCCTCCTAGGATCTGCTCCTGTCGATCCTCGATCCCCACTGGAATCTCCGTGAAAGATACCCCATCGCCATCGTCCAGCTCCTCATGGTTGATGGTATGCGAAGGGTCAAGCACGTATCTCCTCAGTTGAGATACGTGGAAGTCGTCGTGCACCTGGTGCAAGTAAAAGTGCAGAAAGCAGTAAACAATAAAGCACACAACAGCTACAATCCACAATTCTACATAAAAGTACACAATAGCTACAACCAGCAACAGGAAGAAACCGGTAACCCTCTGGGTAGCTCTTTCAGCCTAACCCATATGGTTCAACCCAAGTACTAGCAACCCTCTAGGAGGCACACACAGTCTTACCCCTCTGGTTCAGCTATGAAATTAATAGACTCTCTGAGGAAGCACTCACTGTCAATTCCCCCTATAGTCTTGTATCGTACTAAAGGCTCTCTGGGGAAGCACTCAATGTCTCATTCCCCCTATGACCCGCATCGAGGAACTACAGACTCTCTGAGGAGGCACTCATCGACAATTCCCCCTGTGGTCTCGCATCGTACTTAAGACACTTTGGAGAAGCCCTTACATCAATTCTCCCTATGGTTTGCTACACTAGGTAATCATAGTCCTGTGAGGAAAAGAACATGATCAGTGCGCGTACATCGTCCAAGTAAACCTAAAGAACTACTTGGATATCAGTTTAAGGCCCCACAGCAATAAAAAGCAACAGTTCCACTATCCTACAACTAAGCATGGCAACTGGAAAACGCTAAACAGTACAACAAGTATGGCAAGGAAACCTGAGCACAAACAAATTACTCTACTCACAAGCATAAACCTATACTACAGCAATCAAACAAATTAGGCAAACATTAAGGGAAAAACAGGAAACCCACAATTCCCCGCCCAAGGGAATTTGTGGAATTTGCACAAAATACTCATCGACTTTCAACAGAAAGGCACAAACCACCTACCTCGATCCTAGGAGATCGATATACGTGAACCACGGAAATTGATTCCCCTTAGAACGTCATAGATCTGAGAAAACGCACAAAACTCTCAACCCACGATAACTCGAAAACGAGGAGGAATCAGAAAACAAGGCTCAATCAAAAGGAAGAACTCACCGCTGCGATTCCAACGCAATCGACCGTGCTCGAATTGGAGAACGGATGAAGAGGCGGAATCTCGTTGAAGATCCGGCCGTACGGGTCGCTCTCAGACGAATGAAACCTAAAATAAGACGCTTTTGTGCCTCAGGCGCGACCTCGGTTCATTTAGTGAAAAAAAAGTACATAGCGTGTACTTTTAGAGTACATGGTGTGTACTGGGTCTTTTCCGTACTCCACCAAAATCGGCCTCCACGTCACCCCTACACACTATGTGTGTGGCCTGGGCACGGCCAGCACATGGCTTCGAGCTGGAGAAGAGTACACGGCGTGTACTCAAAAAGTACACGGCGTGTACTTCGAAAATTTACAGAAAGTTCATTTTTATTAAAAACTCCAGAAAAAGGAAAACATACCTGAAATGAAGATCCGGGTTCTTAAAAAATTCCCCCCTTAAAGAAATTCGTCCTCAGATTTCCCTAACGTGGTGTAGAAGAAGAATCCCCAAACAGCTCTGGCCACTGCGATCGTACATCGGCCTCCCTTTCCCAAGTCTCGTCCTGTACTCGCCCGTGCTTCCATAGCACCTGTACCAGAGGAACAGACCGCCCGCGGAGAACCTTCGTACTGCGATCGACAATCTGGATAGGATGCTCCTCAAAAGATACATCCGCTTCAAGCTCAACCTCCTCAGGTTGAAAGACATGAGACGGGTCTGAAAAGTAGCGTCAGAGCTGAGAGACGTGGAAGACGTCGTGCATGGCTCGGTACCGTTGAGGTAACTACATCCGATAAGCAACTGGCCCCACCCTCTCCAAGACCTCAAACGGCCCGACGTACCACGGTGAAAGCTTACCCTATCTCTGAATCCTCTTATGCCCCAACCTCAGTGCGACACGCAGGAAAACCTGATCCCCATCCTCGAACTCCAGAGGTCATCTCCACTGATCAGCATAAGACTTATGTCGAGACTTTGTTGTAGTCATCCTCTTCCGAATCAGCTCTATCTGCTCCGAGGTCTCCTGAATGAGACGAGGTCCCAGCAAAGCTGTCTCTCCTGCCTCCATCCAGCACAAGGGTGATCGGCATGGCCTACCGTACAAGGCTCGTATGGTTCCATCTGAATGGTCGCCTAGAAACTGTTGTTGCAGGCGAACTCCACCAGAGGAATATGCTTCTCCCAAGAACCGCCAAAGTCTAGAATGCAGGCTCGGAGCATATCCTCAAGCACCTGGATCGTGCGCTCAGATTGGTAATCAGTCTGGGGATGGTATGTTATACTTAAAAGTACTTGTGTACCCAAGGCCTTCTGAAGTCCTTGCCAGAACCGAGAAGTAAAGCGCACATACCTGTCTGAAACAATGGAGTGTGGAACTCCATGCAGATGAACGATCTCTCGGATGTAAAGTCATCCCAGATCATTAACACTGAAGGTCTCCTTGATCGGCAAGAAGTGGTCAACCTTAGTGAGCCTGTCGACGATAACCCAAACAGCATCGTTTCCCTGAGGTGATCTTAGAAACCCGGTCACGAAGTCCATCGCAACATCGTTCCACTTCCACTATGGAATGGGTAATTGTTGTAAAAGGTATGCTGGTCGCTGATGCTCTGCTTTCACCTGCTGACAAGTAGAATATATCATGACAAAACCAGCAACATCTTTCTTCATACCTGGCCACTAGTACTGACGATGAAGATCCTGATACATCTTGGTGACGCCAGGATGAACTGCCCAAACAGAGGAATGAAAATCCCGCATCAGCTCCTCGCGTATGTATGTTGTCACCCATACGCATCCCTGGAAACGCAAGATCTCATCCTCGCTCACTGTCCATCCAGGAAGAGGGTCCTCTCCTGACACACCCTCCCGCAGGACTAAGCCTTCTGAGTCTGATAGCTACCTCATCCGTACCCGATCAAGAAGTTTAGAGGTAACAGCTACAGAGGAAAGGAAAGTTTGTCCCTGTCTGTCATGCACCTCTAGATGCATCTCAGAGAACAGATCCATCAGCTGCCACTCACTATTGGCCTCCCGAACCGCCTAAACCTGAGTTCTCCTGCTCAACGCATCAGCCACTGCGTTGCCCTTTCCTGGCGTATAGGCAATCTCGAAATCAAAGGACTGAAGATACTCGACCCACCTACGCTGTCTCAGATTTAGATCACACTGAGTGAAGATATACTTGAGAATCTTGTGGTTGGTGAAGACCACAAAGTGCTCTCCCAGCAGGTAGTGTCTCCAACAGCGTAGGGCATGGACAACAGCTGCCAACTCCAGATCGTGCGTCGGGTAATTCCACTCATGTGGCCTCAACTGCCGAGGCCCATACGCAACGACTCCATCTTCCTGCATAAGCACAGATCCCAGCCTGATACCTGAAGCATCACAGTAAACAGTGTAGCTCTTGCCTGGATCTGGCAAGACTAGTATCGGTGCTGATGTCAACCTTCCTTTCAGCTCCTGAAAGGCTAAATCACAAGAATTTGACCATAAGAACTTCGCCCCCTTCTTGGTCAGACCTGTCAAAGGTGCTGCCAGACAAGAAAAGTCTTGAATGAAGCGTCTGTAGTATCCAGCCAGCCCTAGGAAGCTTCGTACCTCAAAGACGTTCCTCGACTGCTCCCAGGAAACTATAGCCCTCACTTTATCTGGGTCCACAGATACTCCTGCCTCTGAGATGAAGTGACCCAAGAAGTGAATCTGATCCATCCAGAAGTGGCACTTCGAGAGTTTATCATAAAGTTGATGCTCTCTCAGTGTACTCAGAATGATCTCAAGATGTGTGGCATGGTCGTGTCAAGTGTGAGAGTACACCAAGATATCGTCCACGAAGACCATGAAAAAGGATTCCAAATAAGGATGGAACACTCGGTTCATCAGTACCATGAAAACTGTTGGTGCGTTCATGTGATCGAACGGCATAACTGTATACTCGTAAAGACCATACCTACTCCTGAAGGCGGAAAAAGGTATATCCGATGGTCTAACGCGCAACTGATGATAACCAAACCTCAAATCGATCTTTGAGAACACTCAGGCTCCTCGAAGTTGATCGAAGAGGTCATCGATCCTCGGCAAGGGATATCGGTTTTTGACTATCAACTAGTTTAGCTTCCGATAATCTACACAAAGCTGAAGGGTACCATCTGCCTTCTTCGCAAACAGGACAGGCGAACCCCAAGGAGAAGTACTGGGTCGGATGAAACCCTTAGCCTGAAACTCCTCCAACTGCTTCTTGAGATCCTGCAACTCAGGTGTAGCCATCCTATAAGGAAGAATGGACACTGGTGTTGCTCCTGGCACGAGCTCAATAGAGAAGTCTACCTCACGTTCTGGAGGCAAACCTGAAAAGTCCTCCGGAAAGACATCCCTAAAATGATCCACCACTGGAGGAAGGTCTAACTGTGAAGTCCCCTGGTCATCCAGATAAAGACTAGCAATCTAGGCTTTCACCCTTCTCAGATCATGATGCTCGAGTCCTTCTCGACTCGCCCGAACGTCCCATTCGCCTCTATGAAGGAAAGACTCACCCTCTGGTGAAACAAAACTCACTCTGCGGCGATAACAGTCGACAAAGGCCTGGAAGGGAACCAACCAGTCCATCCCGAGGATGACATCATAGCCTATCATCTCTAGGATATAGAGATCCCATAAGAAATAATACCCTGCAACCTTGAGAGGGAACTCTCTACACTGGCGTACACTAGATGTCCTCATCCCCAAAGGTGTGTCTAGTGTCAACGAGTCGGCAGAAGAAAAGATGTAGAGCCCAAGGCTCTCCACGACAGCAACAGAGATAAAGCTATGTGTAGCACCAGTATCGAAAAGGGATGAAGATAAAACTGAGGCCACTAAAATCGTACCTCGAACTGTAGAAGGGTCGGGGTCCTGCTCCGGATAAATCTGCTCCACGGCGAAAGACTGGCCTACACTGCGGCCCTGCACCCCTGGCTGACCACTCTGAGTTGAACCTCCCTGCTGGTGCTGAGGGACTGGTGGTTGACCGCCATGGCCTCGACCTCCACCTCGGCCCAAACGGCCGGAAGAACTTTAGTTCCCCGAGTGGTGAGAAACCGGTGGTGCTGCTCCTCAACGAGGAGTCATGGAAGAACCTCAGTCACCAGCTGCTGGTGAGAAAACCTGGCAGAAACACTGAAGGTGACCCAACTTGCCACAAGATCGGCACTTCAGGGGGTCCCTCCAGCACTGCGGCCTCGTGTGCCCTGACCGGCCACACTGGTAGCATGTCACCTGGCTGCCTGACGATGCATCACGCTTCCTCGGGTCACCGCGCATAGACTCTCTATGGCGCTTCTTGCTGTCATCTGGAGGCAAACTAGCTCTGGAAGCAGAACCGCACTGGCTCGTAGCTCCAGAGTCTCTCATATTACGCTCCGCAATCAGTGCCTAGTTGACGATGGAAGTGATGGAAGTCAGTTGGAAGATGTTCACCTGTGAGTGGATCTCCCTCCTGAGACCATCCTCAAACTTCCTTGCTAAGAACACCCCACTTCCATCCCGGAGGGGTGTGAAACACTGCAGCTCGGTGAAGCGAGAGGAATACTCCATGACAGAAAGAGTACCCTGCTCTAAGCTCATGAACTCTCGGGCTCGGTCGGCCCTCAGGGTCTCTGGGTAGAAGTAGTCATAAAAGACGCGCTGAAACTCCTCCCAAACCATAACCTGCTGGTGACCCGCCTGTGAGATCATGTCCCACTACCTCTTGGTGGAGTCTCGTAGCATGTAAGTAGCGAGCTTGACCTACCTCTCTGGAGGCGTCTCCAGATGCTCGAAGATAGTCAGCATGGCTTCCATCCATGACTCTGCAGCCTGAGGTCCTCCTTCCCCCGAGAACGTGGGAGGATGCTGCTGCTGAAAAACTCGCGTCAGATCTGCCATAGTCGTGGCAGGAGGCGGCGCTCCCTGGAAGGTCTGCATCATCCTCATGAAACCTTCCCTAAACTGCGCATCAACGCCTGCAACTGGTATAACAGCCGGTGCCAAGGATGGCCCGACTGGAGGATCGGCAGGAAGTCCCTGATCAGCCCTGTCTGGCATCTGATCACTGCCTGACGACAGACGTACGACCGGAGGACGTCTCGGAGGCATAGCTCTAAAATATCAAAAGCACACCTTAGATTAGGAAAACAAGGATAGAGAACACAAGAGTACAAAACGGAAACAGGGAAAGGAAAACACACAGGTTTACAAAACTCGACTACACGGCGTGTTTTCTCAAGCCACTGACATGGGCGTGTACTCCTGCCCTACAAGTCGTGTACACCTCAAACTACATGGCGTGTTAACCCCACACACGGTGTGTGTTTGAAAACTGTTCCCCTGCCTAAGTCCCTTACACGGCTAACCCACACGGTTTTCTTAAACTGAGACTACACGGCGTGTTCCCTGCGGACACGGCGTGTAGTGGACAAAGCTTCGGCGGCCTGTGTTGTTAAACACATGGCCGTCTACACAGCTGAACCTTGCACGGCATTCTCCGAACAAACACGGCATGTATAGGCAAGGTGACACCGTCCTGTGTTGTTCGTGACACGGTCGGGTACCTGGTAAGACTACACGGCGTACTCCAAAAGAAACACGGCGTGTCTGAGAGAAGGTCACGCCGACCTGTGTTGTTCGCGACATGACCGGGTACCTAGAAGGGACTACACGGCGTGTTCCGTTACAACACGGCGTGTGCTACCCAAGTTGCCCCGACCCGTGTTGTTAGTGACACGGCCATACACGGCGTGTTCCTACCATACACGGCGTGTTCCTAAAGATATTCTCACAACACCGTGTTTCTACTCACACGGTCAGTGACACGGCCTAAAAACTACACAGCGTGTATCTGAAAAGTACACGCCGTGTATTCTGGGTTTTTCTGGGCAGTAGCTCAGAAACTTCACAGAAGCCCAGAAACACTGAAAACATAGCAAAGAGGTGCCAAATTTCGATCTGTGAGGGCCCATACTCCCTGTGAATCAAAGTTTGGCATCTCCTACATTCATAGACAAGAGAAAACAGGATCACGATCCACCAATTTCCGATTAATGAGGGGTCATAACACCTCAAGAATCAAAATTTGGCGTTCATTTAAGCAAAGAACAACACAACCAATTTTCGAACATAACAGCAGAGAATCTATCAAGCATATATCACAACAACATGCATAATCTACACAAAGTCTATCACAACAACATGCAATTGCTAATGCACCCTAGATGGCATGGCAGGAATGCATGGCATGTGATTTCTACAAGTGTCTATATGATGCATGAGATGGAATACTCTCATCTCATCGGGTTGCGACAGAAATAGAACCAAAATATCAAAACAATAATAGCACAAGTCATGTGAATCACTCTAGGTGAAATCAGATCAACCATAAAATCTCAAAACCAAAAACTGCAATTAACGAGGTAATATGGCTTTTCCCTGTACACGGGTTAGCTACTCCCGAGCACAGCTTAATACCAAGTACCGAGTCCGTCCTATCCCTGGCTAAAGTCTCCAAACAGTAAAGCAAGATAAAAGAACCTCCTTTGATACCACTTTGTAACGACCTGAATCTGGAGCCCCTCCACTGGTGCCCCATACCCGGTTCTCCACATGATCTCAAACGCGTTTCCCCAAATGCCAGAGGCTGCCGACTAGCAGCGAGGGCCTTGGCGAGTCGGTGGGGAAACTATGCCCTCATTCGGTAAAGTATACAGTGGAAGAACAACCAGACGCAATAGCGGAAACAATAACTGCATACAACAACTGAACTGAACAGCAGAAGCAATGTATAAGATAATAATGATGCAACATGGTTCATATGTCTATGGAAAGCAATAAACAAACCAACGTGCTGAAATACAACTGAGAAACAAAGTGCAAAAGAAAACAAAGTAAACTCCTCAGCATCGCAAGCCACGGCTTGGTCCCATGCTCTCCAACTCCAGTGAAATCAAGAACCTGAAGTAGAAGGGCGCTTGCCCTTATCTATACCTGCAGCAACATAGTCTGCTTGGGCCCAAAAGCATGGCCCAAACAGGGTGTGAGATACAATCCCAGAAGGAAATCACCCAAAGATTTGTGCCTAACAGTCAATGAATACAAGGCAAGTAAAAGTGCAGAAAGCAGTAAACAATAAAGCACACAACAGCTACAATCCACAGTTCTACATAAAAGTACACAACAGCTACAACCAGCAATAGGAAGAAACAGGTAACCCTCTGGGTAGCTCTCTCAGCCTAACCCCTATGGTTCAACACAAGTACTAGCAACCCTTTAGGAGGCACACACAGTCTTACCCCTCTGGTTTAGCTATGAAATTAATAGACTCTCTGAGGAAGCACTCACCATCAATTCCCTCTATAGTCTCGTATCGTACTAAAGGATCTCTGGGGAAGCACTCAACGTCTCATTCCCTGTGTAGCCCACGTCGAGGAACTACAGACTCTCTGAGGAAGAACTCATCGTCAATTCCCTCTATGGTCTCGCATCGTACTTAAGACACTCTGGAGAAGCTCTTACGTCAATTCTCTCTATGGTCTGCTACACTAGGTACTCACAGTCCTGTGTGGAAAAGAACATGCTCAGCGCGCGTACATCGTCCAAGTAAACCTCAAGAACTAATTGGCTATCAGTCTAAGGCCCCACAGTAATACAAAGCAACAGTTCCACTATCCTACAACTAGGCATGGAAACTGGCAAACGCTAAACAGTACTACGAGTATGGAAAGGCAACCTGAGCACAAAAAAATTACTCTACTCACAAGCATAAACCTCTACTACAGCAATCAAGCAAATCAGGCAAACAGCAGAGGCAAAACAGGAAACCCACAATTCCCCGCCCAAGGGAATTTGTGGAATTTGCACAAAATATTCATCAACATTCAACAGAAAGGCACAAACCACCTACCTCAATCCTAGGAGATCGATATACCTGAACCACGGCGATTGATTCCCCTTAGAACGTCGTAGATCTGAGAAAACGCACAAAACACTCAACCCACGATAACTCGAAAACGAGGAGGAATCAGAAAACAAGGCTCAAGCAGAAGGAAGAACTCACCGCTGCGATTCCAACGCAATCAACCGTGCTCGAATCGGAGAAGAGACGAAGAGGCAGAAGCTCATCGAAGATCTGTCTGTACGGGTCGCTCTCGGATGAACAGAACCTAAAAGAAGACGTTTCTGTGCGTCAGGCGCGACCCCGGTTCATTTAGTGAAAAAAAAAAGAAAGTACACAGCATGTACTTTTAGAGTACATGGCGTGTACTGGGTCTTTTCCGTACTCCGCCAAAATCGGCCTCCACGTCACCCCTACACACCGTGTGTGTGGCTCGGGCACGGCCAGCACACGACTTCGAGCCGGAGAAGAGTACACGGCGTGTACTTTGAAAATTTCCAGAAAGTTCATTTTTCTTAAAAACTCCAGAAAAAGGAAAACATACCTGAAATGAAGATCCGGGTTCCATGAGAGTTTAATGTATGGTCATGTCATTCTAGATTCTTGAAACAATTTCCACTGAATGGTTATTAATATTCAAGGGTGAAATTTTTCCCACTTTGTTATGTTTTGAGACCCTTGATCTTGTCTCTAGTCCACGGCAATCATGAATTCACTTCAATCCTTATTGTAAACTAGGTTGGGTTTATATTGGGTCGACTTGGGCTACCTCGGGGCACAATACATGGTCCTCCATGTGTGGGGTCAACTACTCCCATAGAAACATGCTCAAAATAGGGCATTATATCCCACATGATAGATAGAGATAGAATTCTCTCATGTGTAATATTTTCCTCCATTTTTGGATTTAGTGATCCCCTATATATTGGGGCACTTTCCTCCACATGGGTCTAGTACCACCTCAGTTGATACATATATACCTCGATAAGGCACGATCCCCCACTATGATTTCAAAAACGAAGATTGAAAGTCATGGAAACCTAATATTTTATGGGTAGCATGTATTATGAAATTTCAATATATGTGGATGTATTTAAAATAGTGATGCCATATTTATCTATTATGATTACCTTCTAGTTACACCTTACAGCTGGGTTATCAACTTTAATTTTTATATATATTTTTTGATACTCTTAGTATCTCCGGTTTCTAGTGATATACAATCCTTCATGGTGATAATCTGAAAATACAAAAATCTCCCTTTTATGTAATCATTCTTAATATTGAGTGTATATGGTTTATTTTTGGATGATTTTTTTATCCCTTGGTCTAGGGTTTTGAGATAAATTATCAGTTTACCTTTAATTTTTTTCAAGTTTTCCTACTAAGTATGATTATACTTACCCATGGATGGGACTTATGCCATTATGTGCTTTGTCTCTGAAACATCATACAATTTAGGTATGACCTTTGTGTATATGGACCTATTGGAACTGAAGGATTTACTAAATAGTAGTTACTGATGATGGCTCATAGTGGAGATAGTTACTGATGGAGTTTTTTTTATAGGAGTTCATATAAAGAGGTGGTGTTTACCCTATCATGAAGTTATATGTACTAGTGGATTTTATCTTTTGCATTTATACCACTAATTTGGGGTTTTTCTTAATATTATTATTTTGGGAAACTTCTATCTGTTGCATGTATTATTGTATATTTATATTGGAGACTTTGTTTTGTATCATATCATATGCATTATTTGGATAGTGGGATTTATTTTTTATTAAGGAGTTAATTAGTGATTTTATCATATTATTCAAGATATTATGAGTGTAATTCCCCCAATAAATATGTTTTATACCACTAGTGCTAGTCACCAACCCATGGCCTATTGGAGGTGGAATTTGAGGCTCACACACGACTACTCTACCAGTACAAGAGGAGTTTTAGTAGAAATAGTTCATGAAGAAGTTTTATCGGATCCTTAGTTAAGAAGTAAGGATAGTGTTTTGAGTTGGGAACTGGTGAGGAATAAATTGGGTTGGTATGGAAACAATATCAATTAATCTTATTAAGTGATGTAGGAAAGGGAGACCAACTATGACATAAATGTTTATGTGACCTTTTACATGATATAAGTACCTTAAGATTATTGATCATACTAAAGTGAAGTCATGTTGATTCTAGTTTACAGACATAGGTAGGGTGCATGTATTATTATTTCATATTATAGTTGATGAAATTTGGAGTTTCTAATACATGAGTGCTAGAAAAAGATAAGGCATTTTTTTCCATTTATTATTTGTTGAGTCTTATCTATATAGAAAAATTATTATATTAAATCTTTTTATATTGATATGATTACGTTCCTAATGTATTTATGTTTCCCTTGTGCTTATATTTTTTAAAATAAAACAAAAATATCATAAAGGAAAATGATTGATGATAATTCAAATAATTTTCATTTGAAAACTTTCTCCAAAATTTAAAACTTCAATAAGTAATTACAAAATATCATAAAGGAAAATGATTAATGATAATTCAAATAATTTTCATTCTGATAATTTTCGTTGTTTTCTATTTGTTATGTGTTGAATTAAAACTTCAAGAAGTAATCACACTTATTAATGTAAAATGATTCATGATAATTCAAATAATTGTCATTTTAAAACTAATTTAAAACTTTTTCCAAAATTTCATAAATATATGATTGTGTGTTTAATTTGGTGAATTCTTAATGATTTTTGAATTTTTAATATCTTAGACCTTTTAATTTGATACAGTTAATTTTTTAGCTTTAGGATTTATGATTTTTATGAGATCGATATGTCATGTGTGAAGCTAAATTTCTTGATTAAAAATTTTATGCATGTCATGTATAATTAGACAATGAGCAAGCTAGAATTTGGATTTATTATTATATGGGTTTCATTAAAGTTATGTTGAATGTATAATATATGTTTTTCATTCCATGATATTGGTATAATTAACAACTAATGCATAAATATAGGGAATGTTAATTATCCATCCATCCAAAGTTGGGAATTTTATTTCAAAAAGAGAGGGCCCAAGGGCCATACAGATCAAGGAGGTCTTAAATAGTGCAAGTCCAGGGCGTCAGCCTGAACAAGGTTAACACGTGCAGGGGAAGAGAACCAATACAAGAAAAAATGGTACTCAGGAACCAAGTGATGTTTGGGAGGAAAAGAAATCTGCAACCATGTTACCTTCTCTCTCGAAGTATGGGTAAGCTCGATATCATTAACAAGAAACTCTCTGCACTTACAAACAGTATATGTGATGGACCAGGGGATGAAGCTCACTGCTTTGATTGAATTGATTATAATTAATGAATCAGATTCCACTCTGGCAAGAGCAAAACCATGGGAGTGACTCGGTGATAATCCACTAAGCAAGGTAATAGCTTCAGCCTGAAGGGAGTCACCTGGCCCAAGGAAAAAATTGAAAGCCAGATACACTGAACCAATCGCGTCCCTCACAGCCCCTCTGCCTCGCATGAGGCCATCTTTGCACGAGCCGTCAATGTTCAGAAGTAGGCCTCGTGCAGGAGGAATCAACTTCACCCAAATGTCGTGGGAGAGCCACCCTAGTTCTGGGATGTCCTCGCTGCTACCCGCCAACATCCATCGAAGAGAGAGAGAGAGCTTCCACTACCTGAGTAATGGAGCAAGTTCCATGGCCAGAACCCTAGCCCAAACTTTAACATCTAAACGAGAGCTAATGGATCCCTCAATTCTGGCCTTATTCCGAGCGGACCAGATAATCCAACACCTAGCCACAAAGAGAGTCACCTGAGCCATCTGTTCCTGGGAGAGATCGTCCGATCTAAGGAACCAAGAAGCCAGGAATGAATCGCCTGAAAGCTCCTAGATGATTCTTCCAGAAATGCGACCCAGATCCTGCCAGATGGTGAGCACCGAGTCACTAAGGAAGAACAGATGCTCGCTGGCCTCAACATGGGGGTACAATAGCATTCATAGTGAGAAGCGAGGGAGACCCCTTTGCATCGCACACCCTCATTTGTGGGTAAAGCATGATTGCGGAGACACAAAACCAGAAATTTATATTTAGCAGGCAAGTACTTACACCATAAGACAGCACCCCAAATATTTTAGGTAGTCCCTGTATGCATAGAGAGATTATATGCTTTTGAAGAGAACAGTCCAGATGAAGAGCCAGTAAACACCAAATTGTCCTGTTCAGAGGAGGAAGAAATATCTTGAAGAACCTATTGGTTTTGGGGGTTGAGAAAAACCTGGGTAAAGGCATGGAAACTGATCACCTCAGAAAATGTGATGTTAGGCACTGGGCAGCCGGGAAATTTAAGAGTGGACCCTGCCCAGTTATCATTCCAGAAGCTGATCGTGCTGATGCCCACAATCCATTTTGAGTGTTTTTTAAGGTCGAGAAAGTGCCGATGGATAACCGCCCACAACTTGGTGCATCTATCATCAGAGGATTACGCCTCGTGAAACTGGCCCAAAGAGAATTCCCTTCCATCGCATCCTAGACCAGCTTGGCTTGGAGAAAGGATATGGTGTCCCTGACATTCCTGAGATTGATACCCCTTTCCTCAGCAGCCCGTGCCATTCTATCCCATGACGCCTAGTGGCATCTCCCCTCTGCCTAGGCATCCCAAATAAACCTAGCCATGATGCTCTCAATGGTGCAAATGACCGACTTAGGTACAATAGTGGTAGCAAGAATATGCATAGGAATTGAGGTTAAAACACTGTTGACAAGGGTGAGGCGGCCTCCGAATGAGAGAAATCGATTTTTCCAGTTGAGAATACGAGAAGAAATCTTGTCGACATTGCCATCAAAGTGATGTATACGGATTCTTCCTGGGGAAATAGAGGCCCCTGAGTACTCCATGGGAAACTGTATTCTAGAGATCCCCATCCTCTAAAATTTTCTTTCCTCATCTTTTTTATCATAATTTAGAGATAAAAATACTACTCTTTCTAGAGTTAATGAGCTTCCCACTCCAAGTACAATAAGTGTCCAGAATCTGGTTAAGAGCCTGAATGTTTCTTCTAGCTCCATTGGTAAAAATGAGAAGATCATCAGCAAAAAAATGGTGTGAAATCTCATTGAGGTTCGACTTGCACCTGAAAGGCCAAACAATTCCATCATGACAGCTTCTATTAAGATACCGGCTAAAGGCATCTTGAATCATAATGAAAACACTGGGGGAGAGGGGGTCCCATTATCTGAGACCACGAGCAGATTTGAAGAAGCCATAGTTTTTACCAGAAAAGGCGATAGAAAACCATAGAGATCCAATACACCTGAAGAAAATATCAACCACCTTCTCAGAGAAGCCCATACATCTCATGACTCTGATGATGTAACCCCACTCCATGTCATACGCTTAAACCATGTCGAGCTGAATTGCAATGTTTGATCCCGGGGCTTTTTTATGCATATCACTAATCATTTCAAGGGCCAAGGAAATGGCTGTTTGAGTGGACTGACCGCGGACAAAACCTTGTTTCTCCTCCAAAACCCAAAGGTGAAGAAAACCTGCAAGCCTCCTATTTATCCTAGTTGCAAGGACTTTATAAGGAAAGTTGCACATGCTGATAGGCCGGAATTATTTCAAAGAAGAGGGGTCATTGACCTTGGGAATGAGGATAAGTGTGGTGGCACAAGCCACTCTAGGTAAACCCCCTCCCCGAAAAAAGTCATGAATCATATCCACTGATTCGGCCTTTAAGAGAGACCAAAACGTGATATAGAAAGATCCCGGAAAGCTATCCGGACCAGGGGCACTCTCGTGGTTAAGAGAATACACAACCCCCCAAACCTCCTTCTCATCGGGAAGCCTCTCAAATGTAGCATTAGTATCAGAGGAAACCACCTGAGGTATGTAGTCGAAGAGAACACTATGGCCACTAGGATATCCACCCTGTATGCAAGGGTTAGGATCCGCAAGAAGGGAGTGAAAATACGACAAGGACATGCCTCCAACAACTTGGGGGTCATTGGTAAAAGAACCATCTTTCAAGAGAATATTAGGAGCATGCCATCTTTTCTTTTCCCGAATGCAAGCATGGAAGAAGGAAGAGTTTTTATCTCCCTTCTTAAGCCACTTCACCTGGGATCTCTCTCAGGCAACTCTCTCTTGTTCTAGGAGAAGATCAGCAAGCCTATTTTTCAAACCAACCAACTTGATGAGAACATCATCATCCCACCGCTCTTCAAGGCCGGCTTCAGCCTGATCAATCTCACTTTTGAGGAAATCAAGATCAAGAAACAGGGAAGGCCTAGAATTAGCCCAGATGCGGAGGTCTTCCTTCAAGCGCCGAAGCTTATGGTGAAACCCCACCCAAGAGACAACGTACATGCTTTTCTCCCATGAAGAGAGAACCAAAGAAGAGAAATCAGGATCGACCTCCCAATGACTGGAGTAAAGGAAACGGCCATTCTGAGAGCAACTATCTTGTAGGCTGACTAGGAGAGAACAGTGATCAGAGAATGCATGCACCAAGTGTGCCACCTTAGCATTCAAGAAAGTAGAAATAAACTGAAGATTATCAAAGCAGCGGTCAAGGTGACTCCACACTCGGTGTCATCCTTTTTGGTTATTACACCATGTGAACTTGTCACCTAAGTACCCCAAGTCAAAAAGGCCATTTTGGGATGCAAAGCGCGCAAAATCCTATATACACTTTAAGGGATAAACCCCTCCACCTTTCTTTTCTTTCGGGTCTAGAATGGCATTGAAATCACCTCCCACTAACCAGGGCCTCGCCCCCGGGTTGAAGATACTCAGGTCCTGCCAAAGATCACCCCTAACCTTCTGGTCGCATTTAGCATAAACAATTGAAAGGAAACAAGAGACACTGCCAAACTGGATCTTTGATGAAACATGTTGACTTGAGGCTGCAATCAAATCCACAGAGAGACTGTCTTTCCAAAAAAGCCAAATATGATTATTCTCTGGCTCCCCATGCATGAAATTCTTGAGGCCAAGCCTATCCGCAAATCCACAGATTTTAGAGGAACGTTGCTTGTGTTCTAAAACAGCCACCAACAATACTTTGGAACGGCGAACCTTAGAGGAGATGAAATTTGTCTTCACCTGTGTCCCTAGGCCTCGGGCATTCCAAATGAGCATAGAAATCATTGAAGGAAGGGGCGTCTGGCTTTGGCCCCTAACGCCGACGGGCTCTTAAACTGTGAGTACGTAGAAGCCTGATCTAACTTGTCTTGTGCACGCGTACGTACACCACTGATAGGGGTTGAATGCTCGTTAGGATCCATATCGGGGTCCACATTAGAAAGAGCATAAAAACCATTTGAGCAGGAAATGGAGACCATGGCTGAAGGAAAGCCAGAGCCTGGCGAAATGCACGAGGAAGAAATGAGAGCTTTCCCCTTGCGGCATATAAGAGGTCTAGACGTCTGAGCAGGAGCCACTGAAAGTTAAGTCGGCCGCTTGAGAGTTGACATATCGGACGGTCCATTTGGCTGAACAAGAACAAGAGCATCAGACGAAAACGTTGCCCGTTCAGGACCCCCTGGAACGGGCATCATGACCACCTGCTCAGAAACCATTAAACCGGGCGGAGGAGGAGGGGAGCGAAAGACCACCAAGTCTGTGCAAGGATTCCAGAGAGCCGTGGATAACATCCTAGCATTCGGACACAAAGAGGCAGGCAAGGGCTGAGCCACAGGATCCGTCGAGGGTGAAGGAGCCTGAGAAGCAAGTGTGTAATCCTACAACAGAGGGAGAAGAGAAATAGCCAAGGATCTCGAGCCTTCCTGTTGAGCATGCCCTGAAGCAAGGGGGGGGAGCAAAAGAGCCACCAGGCATATGAGAATGGACCTTGCAGCAAACCGTAAGGGAGTGTCCCTGCAAGTGGCAAGTAGAGAAAAATCTATCAGGTGAGAGGTAGATCACCAACTACCACCAAGAGACGGCATCACCAGCTTTAAGAAGAATACGCCCAGGCAAGGGACGAGAAAAATCAAGCTCAACACAAATCCTCACAATCCCCGCATCCTGAAGTTGCACAATCTACTCATCTGCATATAGAAAAGCCCCAAAGTTTTCGCCTATGCACCGCAGCAAAGCACTGTTGTGGAAGGGGAGAGGAAGGGCTGAGAGATTAATCCACACCGCAGCAAAGGGAGAGTCCCTTCCAAAGTGGGCCTCCATCGACCAGTGGAAGAGATTAAACCGCCATTTACCAAGGGACCGAGGACTGGGAGACCAGGCACGGACGAAATCAGCATGGGAAGACAAAACAATTCAAAAATCCTTCTGGTTGAAGACGGAAACACAGGCCGGCACCTGCAACCCCCATGAAAGAAGAAAGTTTTGAAAAAGGGGGAGGGGGCTTGTCCGCACCAAACCTTGCAACCACATTCGCGTCGAATGATTCTAAGGGAAAGTCGATCACAGGAAAACCATCCAAAGAGGAAGCCCAAACATTTCCAAGACGAACCTCAGCCACCAGAGGAAACAGATCTGGCCTCGATGTAGCCGGACGTAGGAGCACATCCTTCATGGAGGGATCCTTCAAGGGGACGAGGGATGCGGGACTGTAGACGCCGGATCCGGGAGGGAAGGAGCAGAAAACCAGTTATGGGAGGGCATAGAGGGGCCAACGGACGCAAGAATAGGCTCCGATGAGACCACCGGCAAGGGCGGAGCCAGAGACGCGGGCTGAGGAATTTGAAAATCCAGAGGCTCGTGAGGCGCGTTCTCCACAGAAAATTAAGTTTCTTATTTTTTTGAATCATTTTGTATGATCTAATTTCAATAAAATGTCTTTAAAAATATTCAAGTTTAAAGCACAATGATTTGAAATAGAGAAGTAAATCATGTATTAAATAAAGTTATTTTCTTACTAGTCAAAAATGTGTTTATATACTTATTATTGGGAAAAAATATGTAATGAATCTAGGTTTTAAATTGATTTACTAATCATGTATGTGATCTAAGAGATGTAAAAAATATTTATTTGAAACTGAATTTCAAAAATATTTCCCTAATAAGAAATGATGTATACATATTATTGAAGTGTTTGATAGTTTTTACTAGTTTTGTTCAATGATAGTTTATTTATTGATAGTAAGTTTCTCTAATTAATGAATGTGGTTGATATGTTTTAACTTAAATAAATTTATATTTATTTTAAATAGATTTTATAGAAATCATTTGTGGTATATTTTCTAGAGGGTTTTGTTGGTGTATTATTGAAATAAAATATTTAAAGAGTTTTTCATTAAATGGATTCTTTAGACATAGATTTTTTGAAATAAAACATTATGGTCAACTTAAATTCTATAGTTTTTAGTTCATGTTTAATGGATTAGAACTTTACAACCCATTAGTTTGTGAGTTTTCAATTTTGGGAATCTTGAAATGGGATTAAAGAAGGGTGAGGATGATCTACAGTTAAATATGCAACTGAAGGTGGTGATTCACACTGTGAATCAGCAGTTCACGTTTTGAATAATGTTTTCACATGGTGGGTTCATAACATGGGAGACTGGGTTTTTAGAATTTATGTCTAGAAGTAGTTCATGGTGTGACATGTTGTTCACGATGTGAAAGTACACGGTGGTGATTTTGGTGGTTCTATCTCTGAAGGTTTCACTTCATGAAAGGTTATATCCTTGATGTAAAATCCCTCCAACATTTTTTATATATAGCACCTTGTTTTTCAGTAGATGTGAACCGTATGAGGTTCCTTGTATGAACCATACAATCATTCCATGAGTGTAGATATTTCCATGATGTCTATAAATTATATACTCCCTCTAATTTTCTTTATTATTCCATAAGTTCTCTCTAAATTTAGGCGATCCTACGGTGATTTTTGGAACCCTGACAACCTTTTATCTTTTTCATTTATCCATGGATTCTAGAGATTCAATATTAGTTATTTTGGGAGAGTCCTTCTCATTCACTTTGATTTCTTCCTTATTTTGTCAGAGGTTTCAAATTGAAAATTTTTATTAGAGTTTTGGTTTTATTCGGCTATGATTTTGGTGAGACATCACTATGTTTTAGACTAATTTTAGGATCCCTTGTGTGGTTATGGCCTTGTGCTTCATCCTCTCTTGTTTTGGATTTCTATAGTGAATTACAAAGCTTCTTTTATGCTAGGGGATTAAAGTTTTCTCTCTTTTTATGTGAATATGTGAAATTATCAAACTTTTTCTTTACATTGGGTGAGTGTTATGAATTGGAATAATTAAGATAATAACTAGACTAATGAAATTTAATGAAATTGTTTGACACTTATATAGTTACCAGTTTTCCCTGATATTGCTGATTGGTTTTATTTCATGATATATTCTTGTTATGGAATTATTCCCTATAGTGTTTTATTTATTTGAGAATACACTTTAACTGGTTAAATACTTAAAGATTTTAAATTAAAATTATAAGATAAATATGCATATTCTATGTCTGACTTCATATGTGTGGCATGGTTGACTTGATTGTTTGTGGCTTGGTGACCTTGGTTGTTGTAGCTTGGTGACCTTGGTTGTTTGCAGCTTGGTGACCTTGGTTGCGATGCGGCTGCTTGAAATCATTGTTGTTTGGAATCAGTTCGGTAGAAATGGAAAAATATTGGCTTGTATAATAATGTGATAATGGATAAATAATTCATTAGCGCAAATTTAAATTTATAATAAAATGGGTAAACCTTGTTGGGTGGGTTATTAAATTAAATAATGGGAAATGGAACCTAGGTTATGTCCATTTGTGTAATTCTTATGGCTAATTGTTCCTTAATAGAGGTAGCAATTAGAGGCATGATATCGGCAGTGTCATGAAAGTGGTTGTGGTGGTGTGGCTTGTGTGAACCAATAGGTGTAAGATTGTATGAGACTACAATATACCAATATTCTCTTATGTTTTCTTATGCACCCTACCCATCTCGGATAACTTGATTAACACCTAGATATCCTGGGGATGTTTTTCCATAACATCTTCGATGGGGTGGATACAAATGGATGACCACCCCCTCTCTGCCACTCTCCCTTAAGTAGAAACTTTTTGTGATACTAGTGGTGGATGATGAGATTGTGTTGGGGTTATGCATGGTAGGGAAGGGGATGAAGATGATGTCCTAGATTATCGTGATACCCCACTTCTATGGTTATGTGATACGAGATATGTGGTTGGTTCCACAATATGTGATATGCAGTTGGTATCGCGAGACATGATATATGGTTGGTGTCTTCATTGGTTTATATGGAAGGGATGTGAGAAAAACATATCTTCACATCCATTGGGAGTGTAAAATCAGTGAGGAAGTAGTTTCCAGTGCCTTTATCTACATTCTAATTATATTACATTACTACTCTTGGATGTATTATTGGGTGAAAGAGCCTTGGTAAGGCTAGGGGAAATTAGTTGATATGTGTAGGTTCTGGTTAGTTCTTCTATTTTATTACCAATGAATTAGTTTTCTCTTTTAAAATTTTCTTGAGAAACATTGGGTATGATCCTACTAATTTTACATGTTATGATCACCCCACATATAAGAAAACTATTTTTCAGGCTTCCATGAGGTCTTTTGGTAATCGAAATAGGCATTACTATCTTGGATCCTAGAGTTGTAATGGTTGCTTCTATAGGATTATTTTGGTATTGTTTTATTTTGGATATTTTTTAATATGTTTTGTATTCATTAATTTTGGGTTTTATTGTACTGTGTTTTGGTCCATTTACCTTGTACAGTGATTGGTTGGTGTCATTTTCTATATTTTTTCTGGGATAGTTGAGGTTAATACCTCCCATATTTGTGTGATATACACTCAATATTTTCTTCCAACCTAGGACATACTAGATTTGGGACTCAAGGGTCACACATTCTATTAAATATTGGACCAAGAGGGGTTCTAATGGAGGGGGCTATGAAATATTAGTATCAAAGGTGTCAATAAATAGATATGGTGGAGTTTGGAGTTAGAAACTAGTGAGTAGTACATGTTTTTCCAAGGAAAAAATGGTATCCAAACTTAGTATGTGACAACATTAAGGGGGAACATCTAGGACATAGGATTTTAGTGCCCCCTATAATTCATTTTAAGGACCGTAATCTCTCTTAATGTATTAAAAAATGATGATGTTTTCAGGGTAGAGACCTAGGAGAGGTACATCCATCATATGTACAAAAAAAATTGAATGGGGGGGTGGTTCTAGGAATGAATACAAGAATTAATTAAATGAATCTAAATAAATCATTTTATAATAGACATAGATATTCCTCTTTCTTTGCAGAGATTCTAGTTGGTCACTAATCACATGTGTTCTAAGTCAGGGAGGTTCGGTAGGCTAACCCCATCAATAGTTGGAGGGTCAATCCATATCAGGAGGTTGAGAAATGGATGAATATGTTTCAATACTTTTAGCATCAGATATTGGAAAAGTATAAGGGTAGAATCTATGATCTAGAGATATATGGATGGATAGAGGAGTTGGAGATCACCTTCAGCTTGATTTGAGCCTAATCTAAGTATTGGAATACCCTAACAGTTAGCCAGTTGACAGGAGCGGGATTTTTATAGTGGATGTTGTATATCAAGTAGCCTACAGAGACTGACTTATCATTGAATGACTTTCAATATGAGTTCACTGATGAGTTATTATCGATGAAGGTGAAGTCTATAAAGATGAATTAGTTTCTCTTCCTTCAACAGGGGGTATTTTTATTTAATATATGGGGATTAATTGTAATGACCTTATGTGATTTACCTTGATTTTTTTTCCAGATGATGAGTTCAATCATGGTTCTTAGAGGAGGCATTGTTCCCCACCCTTTATTCTGTAGTCACCCCATTTACACTGCCTATGTATTTGGAGGTGCAAAATAATGTGGAGGTGATAGAGAGGGTGCTTGGAAGAGATATAGCACCCCAATTTGAGGGTTAATAGGGACCTCTAACGAGTAATATGTCAAATGGGGGATTGTAGATATTGGGATATTCATGATTCAGATTGGTAGGGAGACAACCTCAATATTTAGCATTGTGTTTCTTGAGGGATAGAAGTTATCATATATCTATTAGGAGATTCTGTGTTTTTTGGTTTGGTTGCAAAGGTCATGGCCACTATCAAATGCAATTTCTTTTATCCCCATAGGTTTAGTATGGTTTGGGTAGTTAGGCCCCCTCCCAAACACAATGGTAGTTTCCGCAAATAAATTATTAACAGAACATCCTTTCATCTTATGTTCAACAACCTATTTAGCAAGCTTATTCTTAGCCAAGAGGAGGTGTAGTTGGTGGAGGTCATCCCTAGGTTATCCCTCACTGATAGAGACCCATGATAGAGCATGGGTGTATAGGATATCCAAACTGAGGTAGAGGAGCTGCACTACAGGAAAAAACGCTTATTGCGACGGGGTATTTGCAACGGGTTTTATTCCCGTCACAAAAACTCCGATGAAAAACGTATTTGCGACGGGAATATATTCCCGTCGCAAATGGTCAGTTATTTACGACGGAAATACAAGACCCGTCGCAATTGCAATGGCGCGGTTTGCGCGCCAAAACGTGGGAAGCCTATTTGCGACGGGTAGCAATCTACCCGTCACAAGTACCCGATGGTGGTAAATAGTATTTGCGACGGGACAATTGTCCCGCCGCAAAAAATTATTCACCAGGTGTTATTTGCGACGGGTCCCGTCGCCAATACCGGCCGCGGTAAAGCCTATTTGCGACGGTCGCCTTCAACCCGTCGCAACTACACGGCAGTGGTAAATACTATTTGCGACGGGTAAATTGTCCCGTCGCAAAAATTATTCACCGAAGTGGTATTGGCGACGGGTCCCATCGCCAATACCGGCAGCGGTAAATAGGAATTTGCGACGGATAAATTGTCCCGTCGCAAAAATTATTCCCCGGGGTGGTATTGGCGATGGGTCCCGTCGCCAATACCGGCGGCGGTAAATAGGAATTTGTGACGGGTATATCCGCCCGTCGCTAATGGTGTGTCGGCAAGCTGCTATTTGCGATGAGCCCATCGCAAAAAACCTTTTAACCACCACCCGTAATTAATGCGGGTGAAGGTATTTGTGACGGTATCCCGTCACAATACCTAGTATTTGCGACAGGATACCGTCACAAATACGACCGTCGCAACTAATCTAACATATATATACACCCCACCCGTTTTTTTCCATAACATTCAAATCTCTCTTCTCCTCTCTCTCTAACTTTCAGTTCTGTGTAGAATTTTTTTTTGTTTTAATTTTTCCTTTTGTGAAGCGGAGAGAAGGAGTTAGAAGACGCAAATTTCATAAATATGTATGTTTATTTGAATAATAATAATATTATATTAATTTTTTATATTATTAATATTAATATTGTTATTATTTTTTGATATTAATATTTAATAATATATAATATTATATTATTTATATTTATATTATTATTATTTTTTGATATTAATATTTCATAATTATATTATATATTTTTTTATTATTAATATTATAATAATATAATTTATTTATATTATTAATAATATTATTATTATTATATACAGAATTTAATAATAATAATATTATATTAATTTTTTATATTATTAATATTAGTATTATTATATTATATTATATTATTTATATTCATATTATTATTATTTTATATTAATATTTCATAATTATATTTTATATATTATTTTATTTATATTATAATAATATAATTTTTTTATATTATTAATATTGTTATTATTTTTATATAATATTATACGATTTGTATTAATTATTTTATTTTTTTTATTTTTTTTAGTATTTGTGACGGGATTTCCCGTCGTAAATATTTTTTTACTGTAACATTTGCGACAGGAAGAATACCCGTCGGAAAAACATTTCTGCGACGGTCTGTCGCAAATACCTTTTTTAAATTTCTCATTTGCGATGGTTCAGAAACCCGTCGCAACTAATATATCTGCGACGACCCGTCGCAAATACCTTTTTTATATATAAACGAAAAAACATTTGCGACGGGGGCAAAATACCGTCGCAAAAACTATTTTTGCGACGGGACCGCCGCAAAAACACCTATTTGCGACGCCGTTTTCGGCAACGGGCGATTTGTGACGGAGCCCCGTTGCAAAAGACCTTTTGCGATGGGATCTCGTCGCAAATCGCCCGTCGCAAATATTAAGTTTTCCTGTAGTGCTAGAAGATGCCATATGCATGTGATAGAAGTTCTAGTTATAGAGGGACCAAAAGTCATTTGAGGTATGAGTATTTTATTATTCTCCCTAGTTTCTTATTTGTTTTATTCTAGACTTTTCACTCCATTGTTTCACCCACCTTGGTTTGGTCATTGAGTCTAGATGTAATGATTATTTCCACACCCCTGATGTTATCTAAACCAATCAGAAGCCATGCTAGATTGTTTGATGTGTTTCAGGCACACAAAATTGTGATGGGGAAGCATAAGTTGTTATTAGATTTCTTTATTTTTTAGATATACCCTTATGATTCCATTATTGGAATTTATTGTTTGTATTCTATTCATGTAGTAAATGATTGTTTCAAAAGGAGGTTTTATTTTTATGATATATAGGTACATCACGTGGTGTTCTCCACTGAGTGAGGTTTTTTTATGGTTTGTAGGTGAGTGGATCCTCTTCTTTCCTTGATGTTTGAGTTTCCAATAGAGTCAGTGAGAGATTAGGCTATGGAGGTCCTCAAAATTTTCATGGAATTTCTAAATGTATTCCCTAAGGATGTTATGACTCTACCCCTTAGTGTACTATAAAATTTGGAATAAAGTTATAGTTGGGTGCTACATCAATTTTGATGGATCCTTATCAGATGAAACCCTTGGAGTTACTTGAGTTGAGGACCCAGATTGATGATCTGATATAGAAAGGATTTATCAGGCCTAATGTGTCATTATGGGGCACTCTAGTTTTTTTCTCCAAGGAGAAGGAAAACAGTATGAATATTTGTATAAACTACCTGAAACTAAATTATGTGATAATGATGAATCTTTACCCTCTTTCAAAAATTGAAAATCTTTTCAACCAATTGATGGGAGCCATATGGTTTTTCAATATTGATCTTTAGTTAGGATATCATCATATGAGTGTGAAGGAGGTGGATATTTTGAATATAGCTTTCTAGTGCTAGTATGGGCACATTGAGTTTATATCCATGTCATTTTGTGTCACCGATGCACTATATGTGTTCATGAGGCTCATGAACTATGATTTTAGTGACTTTTAGGACTAGTTCATAGTTGTCTTCATTAATGAAAATCCCATACACTTGAGGTTAGATGAGGATCATGTTAGGAATCTGAGGATCATTTTTCGAACTCTTTGACACCACGAGCTATATAGAAAATTTTTCATGTATATATTATAGATGTGCATGTTTCATTTTCTTGGAAATGTGGTGTCCCACTAATGAGTAGTGGTGGATATAGAAAAGGTTGAGGTGGGTGTTTCTTGGGTAGCACCCAATAACATGGAAGAGGTCTATAGATTTCATTGTATAATGGGTTATTATCAGAGGTATTTTCTAATTTATCTCATATTGAATCCCTGATAATAGCCCATACTAGGAAAAACCAGGATTTCATTTGGACTAATCAGTACTAGGAAGAATTTGACTACCAAAATTAATAATTGTTCAATGCCCTAGTCCTTTAGTTTCCAAAGGAGGGAGTGGGGTTTGAGCTATTCTTTGTTTCTTACCACTTAGGGTTGGGATAAATCTTGATGCAATAGTGGGAAATGATCTTATATGGTTCTAGATAATAATGGATCCATGAGTGTGACTACACCACCCATGATTTATAAAGGACAACAATGGTGGTTTCTTTGATGTTGTTGAAATATTACCTCATCTGGGAATGCTTTATGGATTTCACATACCTTAAAAGACTGAGGTATATCTTTTCTCAATATAACCTAAATCTACAACAGTGAAAGTGGATAGAGTTTCTCAAGGAATATAATTTCTTGATCTCCTATACACTAGGTAAGGGAAACATTTTGGTTGAATCACTAATCATAAAGTCATGTAGAACCATTTGAGAATTTGAGAACCCATAGAGGGAAATAGGGTAGTCTTTAGCAATGCATCTTAAAGAAGAGGAGTTTTATAGTCGATGGTATTTGATCTGGATGAAGGTAAATCCTAATTTATTGCAGTAGGTAGAGGATTCTTAGTGGGGAAACTAATATAAAGAGGTGATATGTTATTAGCTCATTCATAGTGATACTCTTGAGGGATGGTCAGAGGATGACTACTATTGGGTTATGTTCCACTGAAGGATGTTTGTTTCATGGGAGTTGTATGAGGGAGTCCACTATGAGTTTCATAGCACACCTCTAGAAGTAAACCCCAGTATATCTAAGATGTATTACAGATTTAGTAGGTATTTTTGGTGGTTAGGAATGCAATAGTTTGTAGAAGATTTCATGGAGGTATTCTTGGTCGACCAACAAGTGAAGGTAGAAAATCATATCCTTGGTGATTTTCTATATCCCTTAGATGTCCCTAAGTGGAAGTGGGAGGACGTATTGATGGATATATTCATTGGTTTATCCCAGGATCAGGGGGGATATGATGTTATCTAGGAGATTTTGGATCAATGAATGAAGTATTCTCACATTCTATAGATCTACAAGTCGAGTATCATAGAAATTCTAGTGAGATACTATGTGGATAATTTGGTGCAATGTCATAGATATATGGGGTCCATAATTGATAACTAGGACCCTCATTTAATTTTTTGGGACTAGAGGTGATCTCAATAAGTATTTGGATCTCAGTTATTCCTTATCACTACATTCCACCACCAAATTGATGGAAAAATGGAGTGGACCATTCAAATGATGAAGGATATGATGTGACCATGAATCCTAGAATTTTTTGATTCGTGGGTGTGAAACCTAACTTTTTTTTATTTTTTATATAATAATAGGTAGCATTCATCCTTAGTATATCCATATTTTAGGCATTATATAAGAGGTCATGTTGATCCCCATTGAGATGGACCAACATTGTGGAGGTAGTAGTTCTTAGTCTTGATGGGGTGTAGAGCATTAAAGATAAGGTTTAGTTAGTTTGTAAGAAGATTAAGGTGGATCAGGAAAATCGGAAGGCTTATGTTGATCGATGGAGGAGGCCTTTGGAGTTTAAGGTTGGAGACCATGTTTTCCTAAAGGTTTCCCCTGGCATGGAAATCTTAGTTTTGATTGGGAGAGTAATCTCTCACCCCGGTTTGTTGGGCCCTTAATTTTGTCAGAACATGTTGGTAGGTTGGATTATTGGTTGGATATCTCTCTCCATATGGACATAGTTTATGATGAATTCTAGTTTCCAAAACTTCACTGGTACATTCATAATGATTCTCATTTCATCGACTGGGGAGGTTTGATATCTGGAATAACACGATGTTCATGGAATGACAGATTGAGATTCATTAATATTAATAAAAGGTTTTTCAAGGGAGTTTTATCCCCATTTTATTATTATTAAGGAGGCATGTCATCTTGTAGGATAGTTCTTGGTGTGGTATTTGAAGATGAACGCCCAATGCTCATAGTTTTTTGTTCCCTGATGATTTGGTTTTTTTATGTTAGATTTTTTATGGTTATTATACATCTTTTTTTTATGTTTTGAGATCACAATTTTATGGTTTAAGTTATGGTTTCATCATTTTTTTTATATTTATATTTATATTTAGGGAGAGTGTTTTATGGTTTTTAGTGGTTGGTTCCTACATTTTTTGGTTTGTTTTGATTCCAAATTTTGATAATAATTTGAGAGGTATCTAATGTAATGGACAAGATTGTTATGGCCCATTACTTTTTTAGTTGGTATTGGGATCCTAATTGTGGGATTAAGGAAGGGAGGGGAGGATAGGGAGTTGAATATGAAACTACAAGTGGTTATTTACATTGGGAATCACTAGTTCATTGTCTGAATGATGTTTCATAGGGTGTCTCCATGACTTTAGAGACTTAGAATTTGGATTTTTTTTCTAGAAGTAATTCAAGGCATTCCATGTTGTTCATGGCATGAATGTTCATGGTGGGGGTTTTTTAGTTATGTCTTTAGAGGTTTCATGGTGTGAAAGTATATATTCATTATGTGAAATCTCACTCAATTTTATTGGATTGAGCACTGTGTTTTTTGATAGAGGTGAATCGTGTGATGTTCACAACATGAACCATCCATTCATGTGTGAATGTAGTGATTTTCAAACTGTATATAAATTTTAACCTTTTATGATTTACCTCAATCCCCAATAATTTCTCTAGAACATTAAGTAATATCTTGGTGATTTTGGGAGCCCTAATAGTCTCTAATCTATGGAATTCATCCAAGTTTTCTATATATTTGATATTATTGATTCTGGTTGAGTCCTTCTTATCTTTATCTCCATGTTCTTCCTTGTTTATTTGGTGGTTTTATAGTGGTCATGTTGATAGGTTTTGGGGGTTTATTGGGATGTGATTTTAATGAGACATTAGAATAGTTATTTTTAATTCAATGAGCCCCTGTGTGGTTGTCTACTCGTGATTCATCCTCTCTTTCTTTGACTTTTTGTAGTGAATTATAAATATTCTTATAAGGTAGGGGATTTGATTTATCTCAGTTTTTATTTTCATCTATGATATTTTACTTTCAATTGGGTGAGTTGTATGTATTAGAATAATGATGATAATAAACAAAAATAATTTAATTAAAGGTAATAGTATGATGCACATGAATTTATCATCTTTCCTTAATATCTTTGATTATTTTTGTTTTATAATATATTCTTGTTAAGTAATTATACCATGTAGTGGTGGATTGATTTGAGATTACCCTTTAATTTGTTAAATAATTAAATCTAGTAAATAATAAGAATAAGTTGAATATACATGTTTTATTCTTTACTTGATGTGTGCGGTTTTGTGTCCTTGGGTTTTTGTGACTTGGTGGCCTTGGTTATTACAACTTTGTGGCCTTCTTTTCTTGTGGATTGGTGGCCTTGTTTGTGATGTGATGACTTGGCACAATGGTTTCTTGGTAGAGGTTTTATTGTAATTGAAAAATATAAAATAATATAATAATGTGGTGAAGGAAAAATAATTCATTAGTGTGAATTTAAATTGATAATTAAATGGGTAAAGATTGGTTTCTAAATTGTTAAATTAAATAATGGTAATTAAAAACTGGGTTGTGGACCTTTGTGTGATTCTTGTGGTTTTCTTTTCTGCATTTTAGGTAGCTCTTGGTGGAGTGATATTGGTAGTGTTCTAAAGTTGGTTTTGGTGGTTTTAATTGTGTGAACCTATAGGTATGGGCTTGTGTGAGACTATTATATACCTATATTCTCTCGTGTTTTTCTTACACACCCCACCAGAGTCAGATATCCTGACCAATACCTAGAGACCCTGGGGGTGTTTTCCCCTACCATCCTGGATAGGGAGGACATGAATGGATGAATACATCCTCTCCCATGCTCTCCCTTTATCCATAGCTTCTGGTGATTCCAATTGTGGACAATGATATATGTGGTTGGGGTCATTCATGGCAGGGAGAAGGCATGGGTTTGTTTTCCAATACGTTCATGATACCCTAGTACTCTAGTTATGTGATAGGAGATATATGGTTAGTTCCCCAAGATGTGATATGTTGTTGGTTTCATGAGACATTATATACGATTAGTTTCATTATTAGTGGATATGTAATGGATGGTAGAAAAGGATGTATTTACATTGGTTGGGAGTGGAAAATATGTGTGGAATTGGTTGCAGGGTACCTTTATCTATGTTCTTATTAAATTACCTTGCTACTCTTAGATGTGTTATTGGGTGAGAGTGCCTTCATGAGGATGGGGGAAATTATTTGACCTATATAGATGTTGGTTAGTTCAACTATTTCTTCACTAAGGCATTAGTATGATCTTTTTACTTTTTCACAAGAGACCTTAGGTATGATCCTAATAAGTATACATGTTATTCTTACCCTATATATATAAACAATTTTTATTTTTTTAATAGTAATTTGGTAATTGGGATGGATAATACTAGCTCAGAGTTTATAGTTTTTATGGTTACTACCACAATATTTTTTTGATATTATTATATTTTGGAGATGTTTGTATCTTTTTTATATTCGTCCATTTTGGGATCTATTTAATGGGATTTTGTTCTATTTACCATTAATAGTGACTGGTTGGTGACATTTTCTACATTTTTTCTGGGATAGTTGAGGATAATTCCTCCCATATATATGATATATTCCCTCATAGGCAGTCCACAAGTTGGGGCCTACTGAAGGCATGACTCAGGGTTACTCTTTCTCCTAACTGCTTTCCAAGGAGGGGTATAAGTGGGAGGGTGGGGGTCATGATAGTGAGATTTCCAAGAAAATTTATTGTGATTTAAATTGATTTTTTCATTTAATATCACATTTAAATAAATTTCCATTATATTTAAATTAACATGTGAAAAAACTTATAAATACATTATGAATTTATTATGAAGTGAATTATCATTTCATGGAAAGGAATTTTTTAATTGTTTTTATAATTGAAATTATTGTGCCTATTTTTGGTAGACATGATTGGTGGGGAGAAATATGGGTTTATTTTTATTATTCATTTTTGTGTTAATTGGTTTGATAGTTAGTGGTGTGGGAGTAATAAGGTAGTTGTGTTATTAGAGGAAAGGTTGACATTGATTTGGAATGAGGACAAGGGTTTTTTCATGAAATTTGTGTTAGTTTGGTGGATCAGTAGTATATTAGGATAGTGATTTCATTTGTGTGTTATAATTTTCTATTATAAATTTTTGGTTTAATTATTTGAATTAACCATTTTTATTTTGACTTATAGATTGAAGTTATATCTTTAAATCCTAATCAGGATCTTGGACACATGTAGCAAAAAGGGATACCATGGGATGTGGTTCTATTAAGTTATCTACTATAAGGAGTACTAATATTCTTTGGTAAAGTGTCAATTTCCAAGGTTAAAGAACTGATATAGGATGTTAAATTTTCCATTGAATTGATGAAGACATTGGATTGATTCTAAGTTTACTTTTTAGTGGGTTTGTTTCAAGGTTTGTTCCAGATATAGGGGAAGATAAATCATGATGTCCTAGATAATATTTCATGGGAATATTTTAAATTAATTTTATAGAAGGTTTTTATTTCCTTGTAATTAATTTATAAAAGATATTAAGAATATTTTGAAAGTGGTTTCAAGCATAAGAAATCTTTTATCTTGCTTCGTGGGGTTTATTAGTCAATTTTTAAGTCTCTTAGAAGATGAAGATATGAGATCCTAATGTTTTAAAGATACTTTATAACTAATGATTTAGTTAAGTGTGACTACTTGGTGACTGAAGACTTGTGAATAGGTGATAAATCACATGGATAAAATAGAGAAAAACTTTTCTAGTGAATAATGTATCATAAAAAATTCCTTTATGGATTTCAGAGTGGAAATGTGAATTCTATGAATTATAGTCATTGTTTTCGGTGATGAAAAATAATAAATAAACTCTCTGGTGAGAGGATGAAACTCCAAACTTTAGGTATGGGTGGTATGGGATGTCATATGATAATGGAATTGATTTTTCTATTTGCATGTGGTAAGAAATTAACAGTATAAATATAATTTTTTATAGTGTTAATTAGACATAATTGATTGTTTTTTATCTTCTATTGTGGTTATATTTAAGTAGGAGTTTGGATATAATTAAAAATACTGATTTTGATAATTTAAATTTATGTTAACATATTTTATTCTCAAAAAATTAGGGTTAATCAGATGATGAGGATAGTTTTCATCCCTAGATGACCTAGATGGTGATGGGGATTGTTCCATCCTAAAGATTCTAATCTAAAATTTGGAGTTAACAAAGTCCTTGACACTTATAGATAGGAAACTAATAGTTTATTTTGGCTATAATAGACCTTTTATTGACTCCTTCAACAAGTTTTTTCGATTTTGGGGTCCTTCAAGATTTTTTCCATTTTCAGTCTTCTTGACTCACATCATCTTATTATTCGATTTGCATATGTGGAAAACCTTGTAATATCTTGGTTTGTATATCCATAAAGTTTCAATGGTTTTCATTTTTCCCTATAATTTTAGTATTTTTATTTTCACATGAAGCATGATCCCCCTTTAATGATGAATACTATTTTATCTCCTTCATTACCCCTTAAATTTAAGAATCCATCCACCGACAAATTTCTTGGAAACTTAGTTGGATGTTAATCATACGTTAATAATATGATTGGGGAACTAAGTTATCTATTCTCTCCTTGTATTTTAATTTAGGTTGAAATCTCGATACCGCTATTTTATTCTTTCCTAATTTAAATTGAAGATAATTATCTTTAACTCCTGCCAATTTGGTTTGAGTCTTCTATTGATTATATTCTTCTTATAATTTCTTGGGTTACAACATTTATTTAAATTAATTTATATCCCATGAAAACCATGTTGGTTTTCAAATTTTTTTTTATAATGAGGTTATATGGAATTGTAGGTAAAATTTCGTGTAAGTGGTGGGTCATTTAAATGAGTATGACACATAAAAAAGAAGGAAAAATAAAAAAAAATAGACCTTGATAATGGGAATGAGTCTATTTGTATAAAAAAATCATCACCGATGGGTAATACTTGAGCATAGATCAGTCATACATCTTATGATAAAGAAATAAATTAGGGGTATGCCTCACCTTTGGAAGCTAGAGCCAAATCACTTTCTACTGAGACCAAGAATGTACAGTTTGTGTAACCCCTATAATTAGTGTGAGTTCATCAATTGGAAAGTAGTGCGGAGCTAAGGTTATAAATAGGTTAGAATCTTTAAAGTTGGAATTAGACCCAAACTATAATAGGGTCATAGATCCCTCTTTATGAGTTGAATTTCCAATTAATTTTGTGGCATTGGGTGATGGTATGATAAATACATATTCAAGAGGGGATAATAAAGATATAAGATATAAAGAGGATAATTTTAAGGGACTATTCTTGGATGGAAATGAATCCGATAAGGGGAATGATACCTGTATATATTCTAAAATGAATTAATAGGAGGAAAAGGTAGATGAATTTCATTGATCTACTGTCAAGATAGTCAAGAAGATGGAGGTAGTTCTAAAGGATTAATTAATCCACTGAAGAAGTTGCGAGCATGGAAGGATTAATCTTTACTTTAAAGGCCACCAGTAATGATATCATCTAATAAAGTAATTTTTTTTGTAAAATATAAAAGGGTGAATATTTCTAATGGTGGAATCATAAAACCAATAGTTTTCTTTAGAAGTTGAAATAAAAAATGAGGGTAAATATTACCAAACACAAAGGTATATTCTAAGATAAAATCCACTCCCACAAAATCTAATCCTGGGGCCAATAAGGATATGGTCATATAAAAATATATAAGTGAGTTAGAAAATACTTTGTGCTTATTACTTCACTCAAATAAAGAGATGTTGGAATAAAATTTTATCATCAATTCTTCAATAGAGGATATTGAAATATTAATGGAAAGAATCATATAAGTTGATAACAATGAAGATAAATTAGAATGTATCAACAAAAAACATCAAAAAAACAATATTCAATGGAATTTTTCATCTCTCAAGTGATAACGGAAGTTTATTTTTTAATTAATGCTCTGGAAGAATAAGAGGGTATAATTTTTGGAAGATCCATTCAAGGCATTGTTAATGAAAACAATCAGAGTTGGATGATAGTCAAAACTAAATTCTAATACATGGTTTAATTGAAGGTAAGAAAAACCTGTAGGAATACAAAAATATTTGGGACAAGATAGAAACTCTCTTTTAGGGCCTCATTCGAGAAGAGACTAAGTAAGAAAAAAATTTCCTTGATTAGCGTCGCCAAAGAGACCATGGGTCTACCAATCTTAGATGTTCTTGGAATGGTTCAAATTTTTATATCATAGTGTAAGTATTTAGTGGATAGTTTCATTTTTTTGATTCCCATTCAACCCTTAAAAAATTTATTCTCTTATATAATCTAAACAAAGGGAATTTTAAGGATGATTTAAAAATATTTTATGATTCAGTGACCTTATTCCCATAATAAAAACCCTTTATAAATTATATATATATAATTTTAATTTAAAGTGTACCTCCATAGAGTTTTTTAATGTTGTTTTCTATAAAGTTGTTTTAGAATTATTTTTTGGTTCCTACTATGAAGTTGGAGTTTATTTATATTAAGTTAATTTAATAAGTTAAAATAGAAAAAAAAATTATGTTAGGTAATTAAATAGTTTTTAAATTACATAAAATGTTTTAGAAGGTTAATTTCATGTTTGAGTTAATACGTAAACTATTATAAAAATAAATTTTCGATATTAATCTTTCCTTTTTGTTATAAAAGTAGTAATGTTTAGTAAGGTGTTTGAGATATTGGTTGGAATAATGAATGTTTTCATATCTATTCTCTGTTTTTTTAAACATTCCAATGATCTCAGTCTCAATTGAGAGGTATATCCTTAAGTGATTTTTTATACATTTATTAAGTCTAGTTTTAGATGGATTATTTAGAATAATAATCATTCAATTGAAATATAATATAGATTCTAGGATTTTTCCTATATCTCTATTTTTTTTTTCTAGATTTGAAAGTGTTAGAAGAAGTTTGGAGGTCAGTATAGAGATATGAGTTGTGAAAATTAGTTTTTGGAGAGAAATGTGTGTATTTAAATTCCACCATATCATGGTGGGGTAAAGGGGTGGTCTTGGTCTATTTATGGGTTTAATAGTTGATTTTTTTTCATGAGGATGTGGATTTTAGGTTAAAAGTGGTTGTTTTTTGAAGTCATGTATCATAGTGATTTTTTTATATAAAGGTGTTTATTGTCATTGGTTTAGTCCCATGAGATATCTTTATAAGTCATGGGTAATTTTAAAATGGGTGTTTGGGTGTCATGGTGTTTTTATGGCATGTTTAATAGATATCTATGTAGTGTTGGTTTCATGTGTTCCTGATGGAAATAGTGAGGCTATAGTGGGCTGTCTCATGTCCATTTGAATGTTCAAATTGAGGATAAAAAATATTCATAATGGTCTTTACTATGTTTTGGTTAATGTCATCCATATTTTTAAGTGAAACCATTTGTGTTTAAGGAGTGATTAAACCATTTTAAATCCAACAATCTTGGATCTCCATTGACTGAGATCATCTAAGTCATGGTAAGATCTTCACCATTCCATAGTGAAGCTAGTTGAATTTTTATTATTAATTCAATCTATCATTATTTCCTAGTTCGAATCCTATGTTATATCTTGAACCATAAGCAACCATTGGGGTTAGTTTCAATGTAATTTCACACATGCTATGGTTCTTAATCCTCCCACTTTGTGAGATCAATATCTTATTATTCAAGGTTCTATTTCTTCACTTCTTCCATTGTTACACCCATGATATTTCTTATCATAAGGATATAATAGGGATTATATCCTTGGTTTTGTTGAGTTTTTTCTATTGGAATTATGGTATATTGATGTGTGTAGGTTTGGTGGGGAGTCTTTTCATGTTTAGTGGTATTTAATTATGATTTTATTCTCATTCTAATGTTTTGGGTATTAAAATTTCAATTG
This sequence comes from Viscum album, assembly GCA_963277665.1. Taxonomy (NCBI): domain Eukaryota; kingdom Viridiplantae; phylum Streptophyta; class Magnoliopsida; order Santalales; family Viscaceae; genus Viscum; species Viscum album. Next base: position 1,435,450,943 of record OY728153.1, on the reverse strand, counting down.
AGGTAAGTGACTCATTATTTCTTATTTAATTTAATGTATTAATGTTAATCTACCATGTTAGTTTTCCTTAAGTGAATTGTTAAGATTACACAAATAATGATAATAAACAATAATTATTAAATTAATGATGAGTGTAATTATTTTGGGTTTATATGATTTTATATAATTTTTATTGATGTATTTTTTGATATTGGATTTATTTTAATATCTTTATGTTATAGTTTTTTATTAATTTTTATTTTAAGAAAATGTATGAAATTGGATAAACAGTGTAAATAATGTAATTAAAAATAGGATGTGGGAATCTAAACATTTATACACTATACAATTTTTATATTTTTATTCTATGGATCTTTCTAATTTGATTTAAGTTTGATGTTAAAATGATAAATCATGGTTTAAAAAGAGTGAATTAATATAAGATATAATATTAAAGCTGTGAGTGATCTAAAAATTGATTTTAGAAATTATGGTGATAACTTTCCTGGTAAAGTAGTTAAGAATATATGAGTAAATGTTATTGCTTTCATGTGTGTAAGTTGTTGTGTTGCTGATTTTTTTTCTTTTGAAATATTCTTGTAGACTTTTTAGTGGTGATATGGTGGGATATTGGTGTGGTTTGACTGATTTGGTAGTTGTTTTGGTGTGTTTTATTTTCTTAAGGATGTGAAGGTTACTGAAATAAAAAATAATAAATAAAGTAATGAATGTATAATGGGAATTAGTTGTGATTATATAAATGATATAGTGAATTTAATTAATAAATGTTGTAGTTAATGATATGTGGTAATTGACATATCAAGTTGAAGAGGAAGGGTTTACATGAAATTATGGAAAGATATTAACATGAAAATTTACTATAATATGGATAGTAAATATTATTAATGAGGTGTCACTTAAATATTATGTGAAAAGAATATATGTGGTTTTTGTGTGGTGTTTGAGTGGTCAATAATTGATTATAAAGTAAAATATTTGATGAAATATGAAATGGGGTGAATATATTTGGTTAGTGGGTGGTTGTTTGTGGTGTATAAAAGATAAAGTACCCAGAAATGTGATGTACCCCTGAGAAGAGGGGACAAAATATTCATTACTCTTTTATATTTTTTATAATGTTCTCCCCCATTTTGGGTGAAAACTTCCTTACTATGTTTAGATCCATTCTGAGATATAAAATTTCCCCTAAAATCATTCAATGATCACTAGTGGTATGAGAAGGTATCATTATTTTACAAAAAGTGTTTCTTAATACTAATGTCTCCTGAAAAAGTTATTATACTGGTTCCAACCAGTTTATAATATTACCTCTAAACAAAGTGGGTAAGATCAATTTGGATATCAGCTAAATATGAAACAAATTTGATCTTCTTATGAGACTTATGAATCAAAAAACTCAACTTCTGAACATAATCCTAGTTTCCATATCCTGATCATTTTAAAAAGCAATTAGTAGAATAATAAAATCTTGTCTTCTCAAATAAATGATCTTCCAGAATTAGATACTTCCACCAAAACTTTGAAAAACCTATAAAATCACTACTCTTCATCTTTAACCAAGAAAATCTACATGAACATTTAGTTTAGTCTCTCTATATTACTTCTATAAAATTTATAGCATCAAATTCTGAATGAAATCATCCTTTATATAACCAACCTTTCTCCAATAAAATAGGTTTATGAGCTCGATTTCTTCCAATTTCTCAAAACTCATTCAATCACCATAAATACAACCAATGATATCAGAGTCAGTATTCATCAAATCTCCCATAAATCTCAACATCAAACATATTTTATCCTTTAAAAAATCTCATCTAGAATCATGAATTCAAATTATTTATTTTTATATCTTTTAAATCTATCTTAGTATCATCTCTATGATTTTGAATTCACCTAATATTTTAGAAAAATCACTCAATGATTTTTAATCTTCCAGTTCTTCAAATTTAGAAAATTATAAATCAAACTTCACTTTTCTCCCATGTCATGTTCGACCCTTTACCTCTAACATATGAATTATGTATCATTTAAATTATTATAACATAATATTCCATATATTGTGATCTTCTAGTGTTATCCTTTCTTTACTCCAACACATTGTTCAAACTGTAGCTTATATAATGTCCCCTTATGGTTCATCTTTAGATCATCATAACATGAAAATGACTTAGTTTTTGGTCATCATAGATTCTTATCATCTCATATTCTAATCATATCATCTTCCAACTATCCCAACTTCTAATATGTAATTTTTCATATCTAAATTTCATGACTTATGGTATTTTAGACTTACGTTCTTCTTTATCTTATAAAACCTTATAGACTCACCTTGAGAACTATCTTATATGAATCTAAATTATCAATTGTAAACACCCTAACTCTAATATCCTAGAATCAGTGGTTACTTTAATACACTGGCATGACATACAAGTAATTACATCCCAAAGGACCAAATAGTTTAGTAGTCATGGTAAACCAGATAAATGCTTGAATCTCACATTACATTTGAAAAAATAAAATAAAACATAGTATTTTATTTGAGAAAAACATTATTCCATTTAGCATATCTATTCATATCAATCATAAAAAACATCATGGGATCCTTTGGAAAGGAATCATAATAAAGGGGTGATATCATATACTCATCAAGGGTTACATAAAATGGAATATATCATCAGTAAATAAGGCATGATCAATATGTAAAGGTAAATAACTAAACAAAATTCTATTTAATCAATTGCTTGTGTATAAAGAATAATATGGTAAGAATAAATAATGATAAAATAATACAATATAACTAATCACATGAGCTTGAAATTTATCCATGGATATTATCACTATTAAAATAATAACATTGATATCAATAAATAATCTCATAATTATGGAATAAATAATTTACTACATTATAATATTACCATCAAGGCCTTGTACTAAGACATCATACATAAATAGGTAAGGCCTCGGCCAAATACCCAAGCCAGTTTGCCTCATGAAACCTACTAATGTATTGAGGGGATATAGTGGGCACCACTCATCACATACTAAGTCCAATTCATTCATCATATGAAATGGTTGAAACATAATCAATATAAACATTCATATTGAGAAACTTTCATATGAAATGTTAATAAATTCCCCCAATCAATAAACATAATCATAAGTTATCCAGAGTAATATGGTGAATGATATCAAAATTGTACATCCCCAATCAAACTGATCAAAAACCATCAAGATAAATAATAAGGATATTATAATTACAACACATCCCTAGTGGATCATAAGTAAAATAAGAGTTTTTATCATTGATTAATGAAAAAAACATAAAAATATTATTGAAAATTTCTAGAGGAAAATACCCTTTTCACTTTGAAGAATCACTTTTAAAAACAAAAAAAAATCCATAATATTTGGAAAAAAACATTTTATTTGAAAAGAAACTTTTAAACATGTATAGGATACATTAAATCCTTAGGTAGTCATGACGGTGGGAAATTATGGTCATGTATATCATGTTAAAGCGAATATTCCTTTCACATTTTTGTAAGAAAAGTCAAAAAGTACCTCATTAAAAAAACAACATGTTGATTAATTTTAAACCATTTCTAAAATGTAAAACACAGGGAAAATATCTTTAATAAATCATTGTATAATATTAAAAACATTCTTGATAAAATTTTTAGAAAACATGGATATATAAATAAAAATTTCCAAATAAAGAGGATATAAATTCTATTTTTCTCCAAAACATTTCTTTAATCTTTTGAGTACATGAAAGTGTAATAAGAAAGGAAAACTTATAAGTTTCAAAAATAACCATATAAGAAGAAAATATATTGGTTATAAGATAAAAATATCATATAATTAAACATAATAAATCCTGAATAATGATGAGGCTATGAAATAAACCTTCACCACTTTGGTAACTTTTAAATCATAACCCCAGAGAAATAAATAATTTACAATTAAACATTAAATACCATGACTATAAATAGATTTAAGATATAACATATCAAATGGATAACATGTATAACTTATAAAATAAGATAGGTCTAACATAACATATATCCTAAAGAAGACAATTTGAGATGAATAACCATTATAATGATCATAATGTTGAAATGAGAATTAACCAATGAAGTGATTATGTGTAAAAAATTTAAATACTCACAAAAAAGAGGAGGTGCAACATAAATATTAAAAATGTCAATTTTGCAATGACTCAGATTTTCCATGAATTATTTTTGGATATTGTATGGATTATTTTCGAGACCAGATACTAAGATAGTGTGTGATTCTGAGGACCGGTGAGCCCAGAATAAATGTTTGAAATATATTAAATACATTAAATATCACACGCATTCTATTTTACTAAAAAAGTGAAATAACTTCTAAACAGGTTATCAAATTTGAAATCTGAGGGAACCATTGATTTTAGAATATGAGGTTTACCCTAGACATGACTTAAACTTAGTCAGAACATGTTGTTTGTGGAAATTTTTTCACATGCATAAAATGAATAAAAATAATTTATTAAATTATTTTATTTGTTCAATGAAGTAGAGACCTAAATTTCCTATTTTAATAACACTTATAGAAAATTTGTAGGATTATCCACATAACTCTAAGAATTAGAAAGATCCATTAGAGCTATTGAAGGATATCCCATTGGCGAATGATGATAGGATCATAGATCGATGGCTGAAGATGGATGAAATCAAACGATCTCACCAATGAGTGTGACATAGCTTTGTTCTTCAACATTGATAGATCTGAATCGAGTTTGGGTAATTTTTGATTTTTTGATTTCCCCTTTCTTGATTCTTATGAAGAATATAGATCAATCTATAAATCTATTGATTCGTGAACCCCACGTAATTGTGAGGTGGGTTTATTATAGGGTGATTTTTGGGTGAATTACTTTCATTTAGTGATTTCTTCATTATTATTCTAATAGAAAAAAATGATATCAACACGAACATTGATTGAGGTTTTTTTCTCTCATTGTTCTTGTCATTTTCTCCCTTTAATACTTCATTTGACCCAAGGTTTGATATATCCTGATAAATCGATCATTGTGCACCCATTTTTTGGCACAGTGATCCAATATCAATAAAACAAGATTGGTGAGATGATGGAAGAAGTGATGAATCAGATGACATTGGATACCATATTTTCATGTTATTTAGTGTTTTTTTAAAAAACATAGAACGATGCTTAGATCTATTTTCTGAGAATATTTGATGGCTAGAACCTGAGGTTTGTTGATGGAAAGGCTTAGACGAGGCATTTCCTTGAGTTTTCTGGCAAGGCATGGATGGATCAAGGGTCGAATCAGTAAAGAAGGTGTGTGAAGGAAGAACTTTCAATTGTGGAAAATCATGAAACGCATGGTGTGCAATCTAGGATTACACGGTGTGTGGGCCCCCTCTATAGCAGCTAGGTTTTTGGTAGGAGTTAAGGATCACACAGCTTGTGTCCCTATCACACAGTGTGTGGACCCTCCTTGGAGACTCAGTGTGTACCTCATAGGTACACAAACACGGGGTGGAATACATGGGCAACCAATATGTTGTGTACTCCCCCACATAGACACAACCTAAACTAAGTACACAAGATAAGTCGTGTACTGGTACCCTGGCACATGCACATAGGTGGAATTCGTGTTTTGGTAGACGGGTAGACTACACAGGTAGCCTACATTTCATGTACATCTACACAGACATGGTAAAGAGACATGGGCCATTTACACGAATAGAACCCAGGGTCAAAGGATATATCGTGTGACCCATACTACATGCCATATACTTTATTATAAATGGATTAGATCCCTTTTTATTTGTACCTTAGATAAGTTTTATTAGAGTGTGTTCCCCTTATCCTTTCCTTATGTTTTAGTATGGAATCATCACCTACTCTTAGGACTACAATCCCTTCAGTGAGGATTCATAGAAAGAGTTATTGGAATCCCTCCATGAGGCCCAGAGTGAGATCATATACTCATTTATGTTCCCTAGGTGGAGTCATTGGTATCTTCATGACCAACACTATGCAGGCGTTGATCCTCCACTTAGTGGGTTAATCCAGATTGAGTTATTGGTGTCACCCCATGGCCTTTCCAGTGATCCTCACCTATGTATCATGTTCTATTAATACCTTCAGCATGTACTTTCTCATGATGAGGCCTAACAAGCACTACCTCTCAGACTAACATCATCAATGCTATCAGACTCAGGAGTGTGTTCTCCCAGAAGAGCACTTTGTGGAATCTTTGATTTGGAATCCTAGGATGGTATAATATGATTGTGACTTATCTTTATACTGTGTATATTTTTTTGAGTATATATGGATATTCTTGTTGTATGTGTTGTAGACATTTACCTATGTAGATCTAACTATATTTTTTCATTGTTTTATTCTTTGTGGTTTCATGGTATCCCACTGAGTATTGTTATACTCACCCATGCACAGTATTTTACTACACTTGTTATGTCTTGTTAAGATAATCAAACTTTCGACATAGTCCTAGGAGGACCATGACCAAACAGTTCTTAGTGAGACCATACAAACCGAGGTGTGTTCCTTTGGATTTTTGATAGCAGTCTCAGTAGTTACTTTCATGTTGGACTTGTGTTTCAGACTCTGTGGTGGGATTGTATTTGGCCAGGTCTACTTTCTTTTACTTTCTTATATACTCTGGTTGTGGGATTTATATGCATTCATTCCTATTTTTTCATTTTTTTACATTTTAAAATTATATAGTCTTGGAGATGTGTGTGTGTGCAGTTAAATAGGCTAAGGCCTCCCATGTCAGTGATATGCCTACTCAACGCTAGTTTCCCGCCCCTGGCCTAGAGATGAGCTTAGGGAGTCACATCATGTCCCTCTTTGGGATGGTTCATGACATAGTGGTATCAAAATTGTCAGTTCTACTTTAGGACCAGATTTTGTGAGATTGTTTTTGGTAAACATTGTTAAGTGTTTCAAGTTCATCTTTAAGTCCAGGGACACTAATGTTAGTGCGGAGGCTGAAATATCTATACACCAGGACTCTAAACACCTTCCTTTTTGAATCGGTAAATGAGAACACTGGTTTCAGGGGGAAAAATGTTACATGCATCATAAAGGAATGGGTTGTGGTTTTCATGTCCTTCTTGATTCAGATCTCCAGATATTCTCATTGTTCATGGTATATCTTATTTACTTTCAGGATTCCTCTATGATGTATACCAGTTATGATTCAGTAATATTATTATGAGGATGATCCCGTCAGTGAATAAGCATTGATACAGAGACCAATTCCTGAGGTGTTACCTCCATGTGGTGTTCCAGATATACCACCTCCTATGGATAATCACATGGTTCTTATAGTACTCATGGATGAGTTGCGTAGGTTGGGTGTAATTTATGAGTTTCATTAGTAGAGACCCCTTAGGATCCAAGGAAAGTATGAAAAAAAAGTTCCTAAGGACTGGTTTGAGGTGGTGACCTAAGTTTTCCATCTAGTCAGGACACCGACAGATCAGATGGTGGTCATAGAAGTGATCCATATTTATGGCTCGGTAGGGCGATGGTGGGGTTTATCAGCTCAGACTTATTAGGAGGTGAATCAACCATGGTCCTAGTTTGAGCGCCTTTTTATAGAGGATTTATCTCCAACTATGTTAAGGTTTTTACATATCCAGGAGATTTTGAAGCTTCTACAAGGCAGTATGATAGTAGATGAGTATTCATCAAGGTTTACCAACCTCTACAGGTACTTAGTGGATATGGTTTGTGACCAGTTCTTTAGGCCCCATACCTTTGAGTGAGGTTTGTTCAAAGACATCTAAGCCAGTGTTATCCCTCTATGAATTCATACTTATTCTTTAGTTCTAGAGTGATCTTTAGTGGTTGAGAGTTTCTTGGATGAGGAGATACAGTCGGTGGTTGTTAGTAGTGGTCAAGCATAAGTAGATACCTCGGCAGCAGGGAGCCGATGTTATTCTCAGGGACCTTTACATGTGAGATGTTTTAGGAGTAGATCCTAATATAGAGGACCTATAATTCAGGGATCATAGGGTGGGTCCAGTTATCCCATAGAGAGGCGATTCTACTCATGTGACAATAGGGGACATCTTGGATGATATTTTCCAACACTCCGTATAGCTGACAGAGAGACCATAGATGCATCATCGAGGTAAAGGTAGTGGTAGAAGAATACAATTTTGCAAGGAGGTGTACATGGAAAAATATCTAGTAGATTAGTGGAAGGTGGTCGACACTTTGACTTGTTACCAACCCTACCCCCAGGTAGTCTATTCCAGGCTCAAGAAGCTGGAGGATAACGACAGGGACAAATGTCGCTGATCAAAGCTTATGAACCAGAGGCTTATGAAATGATTTGAGGTATGAAATGTGTATTTTATACCTTAGATACATTATATATAGACATAGGTGCTAGTCATTCCTTTCTTTACACATACCTTTTATAAGACTAATGGATTTCAGTTGATCCCTTGGATCGACCCATATACTTATAGACACCTACTGGAGAAGACTCAGTGATAACATACTTATGCTGATAGTGTGACCTAAATCTTAGAGGCGATAGTAACTATTGTAATCTCTTGGTGGAAGTGTCGAGACATTATGATGTCATTATTTGTATGGATTGGTTATATGTAGTTCATTCCCAGGTTGATTGTTTTAGGAAAAGGATACAGTGTGTTTGTAGTGATAGAATCAGGTTTTCCTTTATCAGTGAAAAGGAAAACTAGGTAGCATAGTATGGAATCATGCATAAGAGGGTGTATCCAATTACACATCAGTTATATAGAATACCCCTTGGTGTAGTGGATTTCATGAGTTTCTATTTTCTTGTAGTGGTGGCATAGTACGAGGATGTCTTCCCTAAGGATGTTCCAGGTTTACCTCCCCACTAATACAAAGACTTCTACATTTATCTACACCTTAGGATGGAACCAATATTTATGCCAGCATATCGAATGTCTCCCACAGATCTTCATGAGCTAAGGGTACAGTTAGAGGACTTTCAGAGGAAGGGATTTGTTAGACCCAGTGTTTCACCCTGGGTAGCCCCAGTTTTATTTTCTAAGAAGGTAGGTGGGAGCTTAAGGTTGGGTTTGGACTGCCATCTCTTGAACCAGGTGAACGTGAAGAACAATTATTCAATATAGAGGATCAATGACCTATTTGATTATTTGAGATGGGTGTGATCATTTTTAAAGGTAGACCTTAGGTCAGGTTATCACCAGCTGTGAGTATGGGATTAGGATGTACTTAAGATGGTATTCAATTGTTGCTAAGGTTACTATGAGTACTTGGTGATACCCTTTATCATGAAGAATTCCCCATTAGTGTTCATGGGACTTCTGAACCAGATCTTCTAGACTTTCTTAGACTATCTCATGGTAGTCTTCATTGACAACATCATTGTGTACTCAACATCCAAGGAGGATCATGTTAGATACTTGAGGATAGTTCTAGACATACTACGAGAGCACTGAATTTATAGAATGATCTCGAAGTTCCAATTCTTGATTCAGGAATTCCACATTCTGGGACACATTATCTTAGTGGATGGAGTGGAAATGTACCTAACCAAGGTTGAGGAAGTTTTATCTTTGGAGCCACCCAAGAGTGTGATGGAAGTATGGAAACTCCTTATATTGGAAGGCTATTACCATAGATTCATACATGATTTCTATAGAATATAAACACTCATGAAATCTTTGAAATGAAAGGTGTAGCCTTTCATATGGATCAAGAGGTTCCATAAAGCTTTTCATAAGTTGAGGCAAATTTTGATGAGTGCTTCCATATTGATATTTCTAGAGGAGGGTGTCGAGTACATAGTGTTCTGTGATGCATCATGAACCTGACATGGATGTGTTCTAATGTAGAGGCAAGCGGTTATTTTCTATGGTTCATTCCAGTTGATACCACATGAGAAAAACTATGTGACCCATGATCTTGAGTTATAAATGGTATTCATCACACTAAAGATGTGGTGGAACTACCTGATGTGAGAGAATTTTATCATCTACTATGATCATAGGAGTCTCAAGTACATATTCTCTCATAAGGATCATAACTAAAGATGGAGGTGATAGCTAGAGTTCCTCCATGATTATGACTTTTAAATTTTCTATACTCTTGGGAAGGGGAACATGGTAGAAGATTCACTCAATTGGAGATATTGTTTGTAGTTTTTGAATGAGGTGTCAGACCAGTCAGCCTCATTGTAATTATCCTTTGTGGATGGAGATGGAGAAGCTTACCTCCGGTCAATGGTTGTCACTCATCCAATACTAAAATGAGTTAGGGAGGAATGTCTAGGGGATATTGACTATGATACCCTACATACTCATATATCCATAAGGTATGCTCCTGATGGATTTTCTAAATGTGGGGAGTCCATTGTTCTTTTCAGAGGATGCACGATGGTACTAGTGACATTGCGGGAAAATGTTCTAAGATAGTTTTATATGTATCATTTGGTGGTACATATAGGTGTGTAAAATATAACTATGACCTCCTATATCATTTCTTGTGGAAAATGATGAAGAAAGGAGTTAGAGAGTTTCTCTCTCAATGCCTTACTTGTCAGCAAGTGAATCTTGAGCACAAGGTTCCAGCGGGATTAGCTCAACCCCTTGAGGTGACAGAGTGGAAGTGGGATGGTATATCCATGTAAATGGTTATAGGATTACCACGTACATCCATAGGACATGATTCTATCTAGGTGATCGTATACCGACTCACCAATTCAACCCACTTCCTAACTATTCAAGAGTAGAGTTTAGTAGAGATCTTGGGATGCCTCTATGCGCATGAGATAGTCTGACTACATGGAGTTCCTTCGATGATCATTTATAACCATGATTATTGCTTCACATCCTGATTGTGGAAGAGATTATAGTGGGAGTTTGGACTCAGTTATTCTTGAGCATAACATTTCACCCCAAACCTGATGGAAATACTGAATAGACTGTTCAGGTTCTGGAGGACATGTTGTGAGATTGTGTGTTGAACTTTAGTCATAGTTGGTAGGATCATCTAACATTGGTGGAGTTTGGGTACAATAAAACCTACCATTCCACCATTTTGTGGCACTATTTGAGGCTTTTTACGAGTGACCCTATAGGTCACCACTTTTTCTGGAATGACCAGGAGATTCAACACTCATGGGATCAAAGTTGGTGTGGGATACAATAAAGAAGATTCAGATCATTCAAGAGTGAATTAAGACTACAAATATCCATCATAATTCATATGTTTACCGATGACAAAGGCCCTTAGAGTTTTAGGATGGATACTATGTGTTCCTATGGGTTTCACCTTGATGTGGATTATAAAGATTGGGTCGGGGAGGCCAAATAACTCTGAGATTCATCGGCCCTTTCCAAATATTGTGTAGAGTTGGCGAGTTGGTGTGCCTCTTAGATCTATCTCTATAGTTTGACTAAGTACATGATATCTTTCATGTGTCACATATAATAAGCTATGTCCATGACCAATCGCACGTTATCGACTAGGGCGAGCTAGACATTGAGGATGGAGCGACCTTCGCTGAGTACCTAGTAAAGATCAAGGATCGGTATGGAAGGATCACCCATGGGTGATCAATCCATTTAGTGAATTTCTAGTGGAATAATGAGAATCTTCATAAGAGAATATTGGAGTGGTAGGATCATATTTTTCTCATTACCCACATATTTTTTAGTATACCATGTGTTGTCTTTTTGGGGAGGTAAATCCCCAAGGTGGGGAGAATTCAATGACTAGGATTTTGTTAGGTACTGGGACTGCGCAGTGGAAGCCAGTGAGCCTGAAATTTAAATTTTTTTGCTTCACCGGAGTGACATATCCCTTTCTACTCTGGTGATCTTGTCCCAACTTGGTCCGATGATCTTGCAAGGTTTATACAGATCACGAAAAATTAAATGAACATTTACCTTGTTCAGAATTGACGTGTACTTTACTGCCGCAAGATGCCGATGATCGTTGCTCAAAGACTCCAATGTCGAAGCCCTCTAGATCATCCACACACGCCTCACAAATCTTCTCGCGCGCCGTTCATCAAGATCCAGGTGATAACACGGATCTTCAATACTCACTTCAATGCAGCGACGATCACCGCAAAGGAAGGAGCTTCAATCCAAGATGGATGATCTTGAAGATCCTTATTTGCTTGAGAGACTCTCTCTCTAGATTCTAGGAGGAGATAGAAGCTCTCAAACTTGACACATGAATAGTGATCATGGGAGAGCCTCTCTCTCACTTATATAGGGAGTGTTTAAAAAACGCGGTATAGGTTCCCGACCCCCGTGTAATAGACATCCGCTATATAAGTGATATAAATAATTATTTATGACAAATAAAATTATTCCATAAATAATATTTACAATTTATCACTTACTTGTAATATATATATTAAGTGATAAATTTGAGTCTTTAACTCGACTCATTCCTCCTGCTAATATTAAATGAACCTAGGATATTTAAATCCATTCGAATAATATTAATACTTGTATTTACTATATAACTTGTAAATACATGTTATAAATAATTTCAATGAATTATTCTAAACTTGAATAATTAATGAATTTATTTACTCTTTGGTGATCCATATAACTTGGATAGTGCTCGGATCCTTTGGTGAGGCCCACGAAGTTCTAAATTTCTATTCCTAGAATAGGGCACATTCCCAAGGTGCTATTGTGTGTGACCCTCTAGGCCCTTATCTCAATTACAATGAATAATACCACCGACCTAGAGCAGGGTCTAGCAACCCATCGAGGCCCCTATAGAGATAAGGTAAATTCAAAGAAATTACTGCCTTCCTATGAACATGATCTGTGTAATATAATCTCTTCGTCATCGATATCTCAATAAAGTAGAATGCATACTAGTGTCATCATTCTTTATTTGCTTTATTTTGTTTGTTGATTTGTCTGAACAGACTTACCTTCGACTAACATGGCCATGGATTTATTGAAGGTGCAACCATCCTAATCAACCCGGCCTGAGATATCTCTTCCTGAACTCAAAAGCGACAAATCCTTTCTCGATCATTCAATCAATGTTATGCCATTAACGACGTACCTGATACAAACTACCTCACCACGACTTTGTTTCCATGGTTTTAACCTTATATCAAATGTACGTAATTAAATGAAATTCATTGATAGTGATCTCAAGTCAGGAGACCATTACACATGTCCGTAGATATGAACAACCAATGACCCCAGAAACATGTGGTGTTCCTATTAAGCGGGTTTGTCCTCATGATCTCAATTACTAGAGATCATCAAGTGAGAACTTCATGAGAAGAAGTCTCAATGCTTATGAGCCCCCAACACCTGATTGTCACACACCATCCGTGTCCTTTTAGAATGATGTAATTAGAACATAGGACGTTACTTTAAGATTACTGTCATGGCATCTCAGGGTTATCATTATAGTCTGGGACCTACTATAACCATTTGATGTGACAGGTAATCTAAGGAAATTTCCATAAACAAAGTGGATACAGAAGTATCTACACTATCACGACAAGATAAACACATGTATAAAAACAAACTGAATACATGTAACAATAATCAAAGTAAAATACAAGTTGGGTCTAGGGCACCCACTTTCAAAACTCCCACTTGCACTAGAGCCAACTGCTAACAGGTTTCAATCCGCTAGCTCTCATATGTGAATCATGCTTCTGATGAGAAATGGATTTAGTCAGGGGGTCTGCCATGTTGTCCTCTGTGTCTACTCTACTAACTTTCACATCACCTCTTTGAGTAAAATCCCTCAAGAGATGAAACTTTTGAAGAATATGCTTTGTCCTCTGGTGAGACCTGGGCTCCTTGGAAAGCACCACTGCAGCAGTATTATCACAATATACTGGAATAGGGTCTGCACTGCTAGGTACAACACCAATGTATGAGATAAAGCTACGTATCTAGACTGATTCCTTTGCTACATCAGAAGCTGCAATATATTCAGACTCTACTGTAGAATCAGCAACCACAGCTTTCTTTGAGCTGTTCCAGCTCACTGCACCACCATTTAGGCAAAAGATGTAGCCTGACTGCGATTTCATATCATCATGATCTGTCTGGAAACTAGCATCAGTGTATCCCCTCACAACTAGTTCCTCATCTCCTCCATACACTAGGAATATATCCTTAGTATTCCTTAAGTACTTTAGGATAGTTTTAACAACTGTCCAGTGCATCTCTCCTGGATTGGCTTGATATCTACCCACCATGCTTAAAGCAAAGGCAACATCAAACCTAGTACATAGCATGGCATACATGATAGAACCCACTTCCAAAGCATAAGGGACTCTACTCATTCTTTCAATCTCCTTCTGTGTTTGTGGACACATTTTCTTGGAGAGATTTACACCATGTGACATAGGTAACAATCCTATCTTGGATTGTTCTATATTGTAACTTTTGAGTACCTTGTCAATATATGTACTTTGACTTAGGCCAAGCAGCCTTTGAGATCTATCTCGATAGATCTTTATCCCAATAATGTAGGCTGCTTCACCTAGGTCTTTCATGGAGAAGCATTCATTTAACCAAGTCTTAACTGATTGTAAGACTTGCACCTCATTTCCCATGATTAATATGTCTTCAACATATAAAACTAGGAAAACGATAGCATTCCCTTCAAACTTTTTATAGACACAAGGCTCACTTTCATTTTTGACAAAACCAAAATCTCTTATGGCCTCATCAAAGCGAACATTCTATGATCTTGATGCCTTCTTCAATCCATAAATGGATCTCTGCAACTTGCATAATTTATTGGAATTCTATGACTTAAAAAACCCTTCGGGTTGAGTCATATATAAGTCTTCAACCAACTTCCCATTTAGAAAAGCAGTTTTGACATCCATTTTCCAAATTTCATAATCATGAAAGGCTGCTATTGCAAGTAATATTCTGATGGATTTAAGCATTTCCACTAGTGAGAAAGTTTCATCATAGTCAATGCCTTGATGTTGTCTGAAACCATTTGCAACCAGTCTTTCTTTAAAGTTATTAACCTTACCATCCATGTCCAGATTTTTCTTGAATACCCATTTGCATCCAATGGGATTTACATCAGCTGGAGGGTCTACCAAAATCCAAACTTGATTTTGGTACATGGACTCCATCTCAGAATTCATGGCTTCTTTCCATTTAGCAGCTTCTTTGCCTTATAATACTTCCTTGTAGGTTAGAGGTTCATCATCCTCAAAGACTATTGTGTCACCTGACTCGGTTACAAGAAAACCATAAAACTCTGGTTCTCTAACCTCTTGCATAGACCTATGCAGTATCTGTGTCTCAGGAACAATTTCTTCTTCCACTTTCTCTTGTGTAGATTGATCCTCTACCAACTCTTATGAATCTGGAGCATTAACTTCATCGAAGTCAATCTTGATCCCACTATTTCCAGTAGATATGTGATCCCTTTCTAGAAATGTTGTGTATCTTTCCACAATGACTTTTCTATCTAAAGGGTTATATAGGTAGTATCCTCGAGTTTCTTTAGGATAACCTATAAAGATGAACTTAGTTCTTCTGGATGCTAATTTTTCACTTGGTAAAGTCTTGAAAAATGTCTCGCACCCCCACACATGCATGTGTGTCAGATTGGGTTTCTTTCCATAACATAACTGATATGTAATCCCATCTATATATTTAGTTAGTACTCGGTTAAGGGTATATGTTGCTGTCTGCAAGGCGTATCCCCAAAAGGATAATGGAAGAGTTGTATGACTCATCATTGATCTGACCATGTCAAGCAAGGTCCTATTCCTCCTTTCACTAACACCATTCCATTATGGTGTATAAGGAGGAGTGAGTTGGGATACTATCCCACACTCTTTTAAGTGATCAATGAAAGCTTGGTTAAGATATTCTCTGCCTCAATCTGAGCGAAGTGATTTTATCTTCTTACTAAGTTGGTTTTCTACTTAATTTTGGTATTCCTTAAAGAAACGAAAGGAATATGATTTATACCGCATTAAGTAGATATATCCATACCTACTATAATCATCGATAAAAGTAATGAAGTATAGAAAACCACCCCTTGCCTCTACTGGAAATGGACCACATACATCAGTATGTATTAATTCCAGCACTGCATTGGATCTTTCTCCCTTTCATGAGAAAGGTGCTTTGGTAATATTTCCTTGTAAACAAGCTTGACATACATCTAAGGGTTCTAACTCTACCGAGTCTAGATACTCTTCTTGATGTAATCTTCGTAATCACTTCTCGTTTACATGACCAAGCCTGAAGTGCCATAGGCGGGTATTGTTTGAGTCATGTTGGCTATTTTTGTCATTTATTTCCATTACTGAGTTTTCTAGTTCTAGCATATATAAACCATTATTAAGACGTTCCATACCATATCATATGTTATCCCTATAAAAGAGACAACTTTTATTTCCAAACTTGAAATAAAAACTCATAGTGTCTAAACTTGACACAGAGATAATGTTCCTGGTAACAGATGGTACATAATAGCAATTGTTTAAAACAAGAACCAAACCAGTTGGTAAAGTCAAGTGATAGTCTCCCACCGCCAATGCTTCCAGAATTACACCATTTGAAGCTCGGAGATCCACTTCACCTTTTGAAATATTCTTGAACCTACTTGGTTCATGTATATGAATACAAATGTGTGAACCCCATGCCGTATCCAATACCCAACTTGTAGATAAAGATAGATTGCATTCAATGACAAAAATACCTGAAGTAGAAGCGTCAGCTTACTTCTTCTTCCCAGCTCTGCAATTCTTCTTCCAGTGGCCTTTCTTGCCACATCCAAAGCAGACAGCTTCCTGCTCATTACTTTGCCTCTGAATCTTTGGCTTCTACAACAGATAAACATTTAGTAGTTAGTACTTTTTCTTGATTACCTTTTGACATTTTATGGTTAATAAATTATTATATCATTTAATTTCTACCACTATTTTAACGAACCTTAATATCCCTAACTATTAGATTCAGAATACTCTATTTCTTGATCATTCTAGTGGAAAGGATCCTCGAAACCTCCCTCACAGTCTACAAGCTAGGGACACGACACTACTTGGAGGGTTTCAAGGTAGGCGCTATTCTGGCCAACCACTTGTTCTTGTGGTTCCTTGTGTTGTTGAGTAATGTCCCAGCTTTTGGAATCTGCGCTTGATTCCCTCAACCTCTTGCCTCTAAAGTGATAGCAAGTTAGCTAAGGCTAAACCTTGACTACTCACTTTAGTTAAGTCGACCCATTTATTTCATGAAAATTCCCCGGTAGTAAGAGGCACTCTCAACTAAGGCTGACGAGCACCCAAACAGCTGGTTTTGTTTAGATTTGAGAAATGGAAGGCATTTAGACTTAATATATCTTTGAGGGATTTTTAATATTAATTGACGAATATAATCCCTTTCTATTTATTATGTTCAAACTGGGTTGTCACGCTCACAACTGAACATTCAATAGAATATTATTCGTCACAACTTTATGCATTTTATCTTGTTTACTATCCTATGTGATCATGCAATAATCATACAGACACATAAAATAATAAACTATGCATAAAGTAAATCATGCATTCTGACTGGTCTTGAGAATTCTATAATGATCAATTGATAACTGATCAATCATCACCTAGGGGCATCCATACCTGAGTCAATACATGACTCGTGTCACTACTGGCCCCAGTGCAAAGCACCCAACTCCTGTCTGGACTACCGCCTCAACATGGCGGGGTCTGCCTCTCGGATCGTCACCGTATAATCACAAATATACTTGCATGCAGGTGAGGGGGTCTAGGGTACAAAATACAACCAGTGCAATGGACGTGCAGACCCTTATACATATTTGAATTAAAAGACGATTCACAGACTTTCATTTATCTAATTAAATATTACAATCATCGCACACATTGAATAAATAATTAATTAAATAAATAAATGCCATACATACACAGGCCAATCACTTGCTTAAGACCAGTCAGGGTAAAAGCGCAATAAAATTAAATTGTAATAAATTTAAATAATGCGAGGGTGTTCTAATAAATTAAATGAATTTGATTAAATTTAAGTAATTTATTTTTATCGGTTCCATTTGTTTAATTTAATTTTAATTACAAAAATTAAATTAAACTATTAATTTAATTCTAAACTTAAATTAAATTAATATTTCAGATTAAAATAATTTAAACCCCTAAATTAATTCAAATTAATTAAATTTAAAAAACTAAATTAATTAAAATTAATTTAATTTAGGGTTACCTCTAGCTGGAGAGGAGTCCGGCAGGACTGCGTACCACCGCAGGATGTCATCCTGAAACAGGGTACCATGGCTTGACCGCAGCGTGACCGTGGCGTGACCGCGGCGTGACCGCGGCGTGACCGCGACGTGATCGTGGCATCCAACGACTCCCGTGACGGCTTCATCTCTCGGCGTGGTCTGAGGGGAGCAGAAGGAGGTCGGGAAAGAGGCCGACCAGCCACATGGCCGACAGCCCGCTACTCCGGCGAGCCAGCAAGGTGGCTATCCGGTCCGGGATGGCTTGGATGGCGTGGCGCGGCCCGTCCGGCGAGCTCGGGGCGGCTGGCTGGAGGCGGTCCGGCAGGAGAGGAGGAGGCCAGCGTGGGCTGCGTCCGGCGCGGAGGAGGAGGCCAGCGAGCTTGGGGCGGCTGGACGGAGGCGGTCCAATAGAAGAGGAGGAGGCCAACGCGGGCCGCGTCCGGCGCGTAGGAGGAGGTCGGTGAGCTTGATGCAGCAGGCAGGTCTGGCAGGAGAGGAGAAGGCTGGCATGGACCGCGCCCGACACAGAGGAGGAGGCCAGCGAGGGCTCAGGCAGCTAGCCGGAGGGGGCTTGGCGTGGAGGAGGTCTATCCCAGGGTGCGGCTAGGGTTTCACCCTCAAGGGGTGCCGCACCCCCTTGCGCCGCGTGAGAGGAGACCCCTTTGGGGTCTTCCTCCTTTTTTTGTGTCTTTAGACAAAAAGGATGCCAACCGATTTTTTTTAAATAAAGGGAGAAGACCCCACTTTGGGTTCTTTTCTTCCCCCCGTTTTTTTATTTAAAAGCATGAAGACCCCAAATTGGGGTCTTGGTCTTTCTTATTTTATTATTAAAATTTTTTCCACACACTTGTGGAAGAATATTTTATAATAAAATATTTTATAATAAATATTTTATTATATTTTATAATAAATATTTTATTATATTTTATAATAATAAAATATATATATTTGGTGTTAATTCTCACTTTGAGATAAAAATCAAATAAATGAAAAACACGACGTCGATCCAATTAAAAATTTTAAATGATCGTAACTTGATCATTCGAAAATGAAACGACGCGCGGTCAAATCCGAATGAACTGTTTTAACACCCCACAATTAAATTTAATGCATTTTAATTTTGTTGACTTAGAAAAACCTTGTGATCCCTCTGATACCACTGTTAGGTACCGGGACTGCACAACGGAAGCCGGTAGGCTGGGAATTTAAAATTTTTTGCTTCATCGGAGTGACATATCCCTGTCTACTCCGGTGATCTTGTCCTGACTTGGTCTGAGGATCTCACAAGGTTTATACAGAGCATGAAAAATTAAACTGAACATTTACCTTGTTCAGAATTGACATATTCTTTACTTCCACAGGACGCCGGTGATCATTGCTCGAAGACTCCGACGTTGAAGCCCTCTAGATCATCCACACATGCCTCGTGAATCTTCTTGCGCCCCGTTCGTCAAGATCCGGGTGTTAGCGTGGATCTTCAACGCTCACTTCAGCGCAGCGACGATAACCGCAAAGGAAGAAGGTTCAATCCGAGATGGATGATCTTGAAGATCCTTCTTTGCTTGAGAGACTCTCTCTCTAGATTCTAGGAGGAGAGAGAAGCTCTCAATATTGACACATGAATAGTGATCATGGGAGATCCTCTCTCTCACTTATATAGGGAGTGTTTAAAACACGCGGTATTGGTTCCCGTCCCCCGTGTAATAGACTTCCACTATATAAGTGATATAAATAATTATTTATGAAAAATAAAATTATGCCATAAATAATATTTACAATTTATCACTTGCTTGTAATATATATATTACGTGATAAATTTGAGTCTTTAACTCGACTCATTCCTCCTGATAATATTAAACAAACCTATGATATTTAAATCCTTTCGAATAATATTAATACTTGTATTTACTATATAACTTGTAAATACATGTTATAAATAAATTCAACGAATTATTCTAAACTCAAATAATTAATGAATTTATTTTTTCTTTGGTGATCCATAGAACTTGGATAGTGCTCGGACCCTTTGGAGGGGCCCACCAAGTTCTAAATTCCTATTCCCAGAGTAGGGCAGATTCTCAAGGCACTATTGTGTGTGACCCTCTAGGCCCTTATCTCAATAGCAGTGAATAATACCACCGACCTAGAGCGGGGTCTAGCAACCTATCGAGACCCCTATAGAGATAAGGAAAAGTCAAAGCAACGACTGCCTTCCTACGAACACAATCTGTGTAATATAATCTCTTCGTCATTGATATATCAATAAAGCAGAATGCATACTAGTGTCATCATTCTTTATTTTCTTTATTTTGTTTGTTGATTTTTCTGGACGGTCTTACCTTCGACTACCATGGACATGGATTTATTGAAGGTGCAACCATCTTAATCAACCAAGCCTGAGATATCTCTTCCTAAACTCAGAAGCAACAAATCCTTTCTCGATCAATCAATCAATGTTATTCCATTAACGACGTACCCGATACAAACTACCTCACCACGACTTTGTCTCCATGGTTTTCACCTTATATCAAATTTACATAATTAAATGACATTCATTGATAATGATCTCAAGTCAGGAGACCATTACACATGTCTGTAGATATGAACGACCAATGACACCAGAAACATGTGGTGTTCCTATTAAGCGGGTTTGTCCTCATGATCTTAATTACTAGAGATCATCAAGTGCGAACTTCATGAGAATAAGTCTCAATGCTTATGATCCCCCAGCACCTGATGCTCACACATCATCTGTGTCCTTTCAGAATGATGTAACTGGACCATAGGACGTTCTTTAAGATTACTGTCATGGCATCTTAGGGTTCTCATTATAGCCTGGGACCTACTATAACCATTTGATGTAACAAGTAATCTAAGAAAATTTCCATAAACAAAGTGGATGCATAAGTATCTACACTATCACGGAAATATAAACACATGTATAAAAACAAACTAAATACATGTAACAATAATCAATGTATAATACAAGTTGGGTCTAGGGCACCCACTTTCAACAGATTTTCCATGAATTATTTTTTGATATTGTATGGATTATTTTTTAGACAAGGCACTAAGACGGCGTAAAATTATGAGGTCCAATTTCCCCATAATAAATATTTTAAATATATTAAATATATTAAATAGCATGAAAATACATATTCCCTTAAAAAGTGGAATAACTTATAAAAGGGTGATGAAATTAAAAATGTGAACAAACCATTGAGTTCAAAATGAATTTTTTACCCTAGGTGTGACTTAACCTTAGTCAGTGAGGGTTGTTTGTTAAAAAGTTTTCATGGGCGTAAAATGAATAAAAATAATTTATTAAATTGTTTTGTTTGTTTAATGATGCAGTGACCTAACTTATCTATTTAAATACGCACTTATATAAAATTATAAGGGTTACCCACATAAACCTGTGAATTGGTGAGATCCATTGGAGATGTTGGAGGTGATATCATTGGCAGAGGATGACCGGATCAGAGATCGATGACCAGATTGCAACAAAATCGAAGGATCTCACCAATGAATGTGATGCTGCTTCGTTCTTCATCAGCGATTGATCCAAATCGTGGTAGGGCATTTGTTTGATTTTTTTATTTTCCCTATTCTTGATTCCTACAACAAATATAGATCAATTTACAAATAGATTGATTCTTGTATCATGTGTAATTGTGGGATGGGTTTATTTTAGGGTGATTTTGGGAGAATTACTTTGATTTTCTGATTTCTTCATTGTTATTATAATAGAAAAAATCTAGATCGACATGAACATTAATCAAGGTTTGTTCCTCTCATTGTTCTTGTTATTTTTCCCCTAAATTGTACATTCACCTACAGGTGTTCTTTATTTGGACCAGGGTTTAACATATCTCGATCAATTGATTTTTGAGCATTTTTTTCTTGGCACAATGATCTGATAATGCAGATATGGGATTGGTATGACATGATGGTGGGGTGACAATGGAAGTACCAATGAATAGGACAATGGTGGATACCCGATTTTCATGTTCTTTGGTATTCTTCGATGTTCAATGAATAAATATTCTTAGATTCATTTTCTGAGTAGATTTGATGGCCAAAAACTGAGGTTTATCGATGTCAAGTCTTGGAAGAGGCATTTATTTTATTTTTCTAGCAATACATGGTTGTATCAGAGGTTGGAGTAGTGTAGAAGGTGTGTTGAGGAAGAACGTATGATTATAGAAAATCCTAAACCACATGGCGTGTAATCTAGGATTACATGTCATGTGGGTACTCCTTTGCAGAGGATAGAGTTTTGCATAGGATTTAATGATCACACGGTGTCTGACCCTGTCATACAGTGGGTGACCCTTTCACATGGTGTGTTACCCCTCCCTGGAGACTCAGTGTGTACCTCGGAGGTACATGGATGGACTACACGGGAAGACTACATTTCATCTAATCCCCCACATAGAAACAACCTAGACCAGGTACATGGGATAAGCTATGTACTGGTACACATGAACATGTACACGGGATAAAGTTGTGTACTAGCACATGGGTAGAACACACAGTTAGCCTACATACTGTGCACTTCTACATAGACATGGGAAAGAGACATGATCCATTCACATGGGCAGAACCTTGGGTCAAGGGACATGGTGTGTGGCCCCTACTACACACCATGTACTTTATTATACATGGATTATATCCCTTTTCCTCCACATCTTATATAAGTTTTGTTTGGGTGTGTCCCCCTTATTCTTCCCTTGAGGGTCAGTTTGGAATCATCTCCTACTCTTAGGAATACAATCCTTCAACAAGACTTCTTGGATAGAGTCATTGGAATCCTTCTATGAGGACCAGTGTGAGATCCTATATTTATCATCATTCCAAAGGTGTATTTCATGGGATCTTCATGACCAACACTATATGGGTGCCAATCCTCTACATAGTGGGTTAATCCAGATTGATTTGTTGGTAGCACCACATGGCCTTTACAGTGATCCCTATCCATGTATTTATTTCTCTTAATACCTTCAATGTGTAATTTCTCATGATGAGGCTTGATGAGGACTACCTCTCAGATAGATTTCATCAGTGCTATTAGACTCAGGAGTGTGTTCTCCCAAACAAGTTATTTGTGGAATCTTCAAGATGGAATCATAGGTGGGTATACTATGGTTGTGACATACCATTAGACTGTGTGTCTTTATTGAGTATATTTGTATGTTCTTGTTTTCTGTTTTGTAGACATACACCTCTATAGTTTTGATAGTATTTTCCCCTTGTTGTATTCTTTATGGTTTTGGGGTATCCTACTGAGTATTGTTATACTCACCCCAATATGATATTTTCCTGCATGTTTCATGTCTTTTGAAGATGATAAACTATTTCATATATTCCTAGGAATACTATGACTAGATGGTTCTTAGTGATATTGGAGAGACTGAGGTGTGTTCTTGCATCTTTCGGACAGAAGTCCTAGTACTTACTTTTATGTTGGACTTGTGTTTTAGAATCTTTTTAGTGGGCTTGTATTTGGAACTATCTATGTTCCTTTACTTATCTCCATACTCTATTTGTGGGATTTATATGTATGTATGAATATTTCTTTAGTTTTTTTTACATTTCATCATTCTATAGGCTTGGATATGTGTGTTTTTGTGTGTGTACAGGTACTTAGGCTAAGGCCTTCCATGTAAGTCATATTTCTATTCAACGCTAGTATCTAAGCCCTACCATATTGGTGGTGGGATTGGGGAGGTGGTATTGGGCCCCTTTTTGATGGTTCATGACAAATTTTTAACCATAATCCTGACATAATATAATGAATGAAGAAGAGATATTACCCAATGAAAGAAAATTGAGTATTGAAACACTTACAACTTGGTAACATTCAAGTCAAACCCCTTGGATAAAATAAATTGAACTGAAACTAAAAATATAATTAATTATTAAGTATTCATGATATAAAATGTAAAAGGGGATGTATATACACCATATAAATGAAATTAGGTTCATATAAATAAAATATGCCTCAATGAAGGAAATTTGAGACAAAATCCCTTACCTCAGACAGATTTCATTTGTACGTGTTCAAACATCCTATATAATAAATATATATTTATTATAAATATATTACATATTGATACTCATGTATATCATACCATATATTATTTACTTATAACCTCTTTTCACCCATTTATTAACAATTCTTTATTAAAATCGTGATTCTGGGTGATAACTGCTTCATTTTTCATGTATGTTTTGGTTCTGTAGTTTTGGTCATTGTATATTGATCATGGTTATATAATATCTATAATTTTTATCATGATATAAATACCTTATATGTTAATTTTAAAGGTATTTAAATTAATCCATAAAATTTAGAGTTAAAAAACTAAATTACACCGTTCATGGAGACGGTGTACATACACATGAATGTTGTTTCCATTTTCTAATGGATGGAATGAAAGAATGTTAAATAATATTTTATCTTTAAAAAATCATAATTATGTTATATATATATATATATATATCATATTTTATATTAAATATATCCTTATTACCATCCACGTAAAATAGAAATAGAAAATGAGTCGCATCGCTTCATGGAGGTGGTATTCCACACATACGCACGAGAAATGTTATCATTTTCCAACTTATAGGTAGGTAAGAAGGTATATATGATATTATAATTCCAAAAAATATAATTATATAATAAATATAATATATAAAAATTAAATTCATCATTATATATAGTTGTGATAGGTGGTGATGGAAATTGAGTTACATCGGTTTTTGAGAAGGTAGTACGTCGTACGCATGATTGATGATTTAATTTCCCATTTGATGGAAGAAGAGATGGATATATGCTATTACATCAACATAATAATATACTAGTATATGTTAGATACTTTTTTATTATATTTTAATTATTAATACATGAATAAATGTGGTAATAGGATAAGTAAAAAATAAAAAGCTTTGTGAAAATAACTACCTTCACTTAGAAAAACCTCCTTTGGATGTCTTATTAAGAACCCCAGGGTTTGTATTTTGGGAGTAATATTATATCTAAAACATATTTTAGGGTGTTTGGGAAATATTTTTTCAGGTTTTTGTTAAGATAAATGGATTAATAGGTGTGAAGAAGTGAGGGGAGGAGGTGCCCTTTTATAATTGAGGAGGAGTGGATTTTTTGTAAATACCCAAAATAATTACATAATGGGAAGTCACTATCAACCCAAGTGATTTAAATATTGATAAATAATGTATTTTATGAAATATAAGGTCAAGTAACACATCCACCATAAGAAAAGAAACAAATTTTAAGCATGTTATTCCCTTAACCTCTATGGTTACTTACTTTTCAGGTAACACCCTGTCCTAGGATCCACTTAACTTGTGTCATGAGCCAGTGGTTCACATGGACTCAAGAATGCCTTCAAATATGATAGAGACTACTGACTAGTAGTGAGGGTATAAATTTTGTATAGTGGTGAGACTATACCCTCATGTTATAGTAGCACAATAGATACAAACATATGCAATCAAAAAAAGAAGCATAATATAAACAATCAAAATCAATAAACTGATGCGGAAGTATAAAGAGATAACTAAATAAGTAAGCAGGAGAATAAATATATAATTGAACAAATAATAACAATATCAAAAACCTCTAAGGTAGTTTATGATACATGGATACATGGAATCCTATAATACCAAAGGAATATGCATATACAAGCATGAAATCCAATAGTAAAAAAGTCACAAAGGATAAAATAGATCCAAAAGCATCTCGAGTCTAAACCCAATCCTCTGATTCTATACTCCAACTAGGTAAGAAAGTCAAAAAACTATAGTAGTTCCCTTTACCTTATCAATACCTACAGACAGATAATCTTCTTGTGTACCAAATGTAGCCTGAGTAGGGTGTGAGATAAAAATATCAATAGACCACCACTGACGGTGTCTACTTGTAACATGAGTGGTTATCATAAGTAAACAATGTGGATATATAATCAAAATATTAAAACAATGCTAAAATAAATAACAGGCTCAATCAAGTTTCTATAGAACACCTGGTGAGTTTACCTGCTTCGGCCCACAACAGGGAGAAATGTATTATCATGTCGCTATATATATATATGGTTTAGTTATATATTTCATCAGCCTATCTGAACCAAGTCTGTGAGGATTCCCAATGGCCATATACCTAGAATACTGGTGTTGGACTTGACCAAGGCATAACTCAGGCATCCATAACCAGTCTAATGAGCCTAAAAACTCATTCAATAGGATACATTCCCTACATCCCAAGAAGATTGAGCTATTACATGAAATAACACTTAGTATGGAAAGTTAACTACCATAGAAACACTCTAATCATGGAACATGGAACCTCAGACCATCTCCTATATTGTATCATTGGTGTGAGATCCCATGAACTCAACACCTAATGTAAGGGAGTGTGATTTCCCTCTTGGATCAACACCCTTTACCATCGTACACATCCACTTTAAAGGAATATTATAATTATAACTGTCATGGGGAAATACCTCCCATAATTTTATTTCATATAGACCATATACATAGAAGAGGAATAATCACATTTATCAAAATAACATATGAGGCATTACCTCTCATATATCCCTTTAGTCAAATTCAAAACAATTTCAGGAATTATAATTTAAATAAGCATTTATAAGGCATAAACAATAATTCATGATTTAACCATCCTACATATGTCAATAAATTTATCCATTCAATTAATTTTAATAAAGGAAACCCATCATGCATTATCCATTTCATACAATTCAAGAATTTTGATTTAGAAAATCATGAAAAATTCCATTACTATGGCTCAAGTGTCAAGGAAAGGTGTCATGGGAAACATGGCATATTCATACTTGGGAAATTCCATATACAAGAGGATAAAACACCTAAGAGGTTTTTCGAGTTTCATTAAACACACATGTTTCAAGGGTAAATTCATTTAAGAACTAATCTATAAAATAAAATGAGTTCCAGACATTTAAACTAATAATCCTCTTTAGCTAATTCCATTAGGCACACCCCATGGGTGACCATTTAATGTATTTAAGATCTCTAAATCACTAAAAAATGATCAATAGGTATGTAATTAGGTGCAAGGATAAATTAGACATGAAGGAATCAATATAAAGAAGATTCTTGGAAAAGGTCGGCATATGACACGACGACATAATTAAAAAATGATGAAACTGATAGGGAAAACTATGAGACCACCTACCTAAAGGATGTAGATAAATCCTCGCTCAATATCGAGCTCAGATTCAGAGTTGGTTGGAAGAGATATGAGAAACAAACCAATGCCCTAAAAATAGGGTATATGATCCTGAATTAAAATAGCACAATGGATGGAAATATAAACATTAATATCAGTTGAAATACTATGGGAGCTTACCGAGATAGATTCATAGCTTTAGAAGGATCAAAAAATGGACACTGGATGAAGAGCTTATATGGATACCTAGATTTAGGTGTATTTAAGATAAAAAGGATAAATAACTCATGTTTTAGCTATTGGGGAAAAAAGGGGAAAAGGAAAAGAGATTATAACTTTATTGGAGGTAAAAATGTCATTTCACCCCAAAATAAGTGGCCACGTGGTTTGTTCACATAGTTCGAACAAACCATTCATAACCCATGATACATAAACTTCTTAAAAAAAGACCACACATGGTTAAGGAGAACGGTTTCCCAAAATGTGCTCCAACCATGAGAAATCTGATTGTCCAAAAACACAGCTGATCTGCATGGTCGTGCACCTTGGATCACATGGTTTTAGACAAACTGTGTATCCTATAGTCGCCCCTGTCTACAACCACATTGTTTTAGTAAACCCATGTGGTCTGGGATACATGGTAAGAACTAAACATTTGGCACAATTTCTTATCTAATTTCAATAACTTCGAGATATGAACAAGCCTCAGATTCTCCTCGGGCCTTCCTTAGGCTGTAATATACCTTTACCATGATTAAACAAAGGATTCAAATTGAAAAACTAATGATTTGTACCTTCATTGAAAAGATGGATCATTACAAAATCCCCTCATTAAAGTAACTTGTCCTCTATTTTTCCTTATTAGGGTAAAGAGGTATCATCAACAATGATTTTTTTCCACTAGGATTTTATATCAAATTATCAATCCCTGGTCACATCCTATACTCGGTCGTGCTACCATAGCACTCGTACCATAGAAACAGACCTACCTCAGGGTGTCTTCACACTCTAATCAATAATACGAATGGGATAAACCTCAAAATAAGCATCTACATCCAATTCAACCTCATATGGATGAAATACATGTGTTGGTTTTGGATAACATCGATGAATTTGAGATACATGAAAGAAATAATACATAGACTAGTATCTCTAAGAAAGTTCCAACTGGTAAGCCACTGGTCTGATCTATTTCACAACCTCAAAGGGTCCAAAAAACCTCAATGAGAGCTTACCATTATTATAAATACATCTATTCCCTATCTTGGGTGAGACTCGTAAGAAAACTCAATCTCTAACCTCGAACTCAAGAGGTCACCAGTGTCTGTTGGCATATTACTGCTGTCTGGACTGAGCTGTTGTTTCATTCTGAATTGAATTGTACCCAAGAATGATATATATATATATATATATATAATTTATGATGGGTACTGGTCAATATATCCTTTTTTATCTTATGAAGGAGGTTCCACAGTTAAGCGGTATCAACAGATGATTGCATGGGTTATGTGTTTGTGCAATCAATCCACGTAGGGTATGACATCTTTGAATGGTGTTCAACAGATTTATTTGTAGATCCAAAAACACCCAACATCCCTCTAATCCATGATTCATGGACCTTCTTTCCAAAGGTATACACTTGTTGGATTATTTGGCCAATGATAATTAAGGACTCATATTGGTCGAGAGGATCAGAACTCGGTATCATCACACTATTTTGGGGGGAATTATTTCTTATTTCAGGACTCTCTTATAGATTTAAGAAATGTTCATATATTCTTGAATCCTTGGTTCATTCTCAAGCATGTGTACATGGATTAATCCTAGGTCAAAAGATCAACCATAAATATTCATGGGTTCAGAATCTCCTGTATGTATATGAGTTTCTTCCTTAACATTGACCTCTTAATGGAAAGACCAAAAATTCCTTAGTTACTCACTACGAAAATGATAGTTTTAAGCCATATGGGATGTTTCTCTAGAGTTTATCGTCATCCAGGGGGTATGGGAATTGTTTCACTTTTGGGATCAAACCTGCAATATAGGCTTCCTACATATCCTCATGGAAGGAATCAGAACCCACGTGGTTTAGTGTCACTTTACTAGACATATACCCTTTTAATGTAGTGTGACAAGGACCCAACCATGCAGTTTACCATCATGTGGAAAGGACATATGAAAACCGACGTGAATATGATGGTGATGGGATAGAACCTCGAAGAGGTTTCCTACATATCCCATCTAATTGGGAATCAAAGTCCACTTAGTTCTAAAATCTGGGGCTTATGCATGGAAGTTTCCCAATAAAGGGGGCATGATTTGGGGATTACATCTAGAGGGAAAGCCCATTTGATCTCAGGCCTTAGATAGGCATCCTGTGTAACCTGGTTAGAGCAGGAATCATAGTTCTTGTAGTTAAACTACCAAATGGATTGTGCAGATACCATGATCACCACTAATATCTAATCCCATGTGAGTCATGCTCGGTGTGAGAAAAAAAGGAAGGAGTTGATCTGGATAATCTCACACTTTGCCCTCCCCACTGGTGGAATAGGAGAAGGATGAAGGTGTGGGAGTTCGAGGACACGACAATTCCCTGAAGAGAGTCTAGGGTATTATCTCAGATGGAGTGCCCTATTGAATGTCATATGGGGTATACTACAGTTTAAAGTCATATAGATCTGATGATGGAATCACAGTTTAATGTTGTATTACAGGGACTATAATAGCTTAGTTTAATGGCGTGTTTCATGGAATAATTCCATACGGTTAACGTCATGTGTTTAGGGTGAATTGGGGTCTTGTAGTTTAAGGTCATATGAAGAGGAACACTTTTTATAGAATCCATGATTAACTAGAGGATAATCATTCCCTGATGTTCTAACATGCATCAAACAAGAGATGAAAGGAATGTGTAAACCATGATTCTAGAGATTATCATATCAGGTCAAATGATATGAGTCATGGAATCTATTGTTATGTACAAAGGTAGTAAAAGCCTCTCTTGAGGAGAATTTTTTTCTGGTTGATAGGAATTTTTTGTGGGTAACTTAAGTAGAGACGCAGGGACATTGTGTGCATAGTCAAACAATGGTTTCCTCAGAAAATTGACCTTCCATTTTTGATGGTTGATAAGGTTTATAAAGATGCGAAATTGACCAGGACATAGAGTTTGATGAATGGAAAGAATGTGTCCAGGCATGTATGAAAAAATCATACCATGATTGTCTATGGAGTTCTAGATTAACCTGTAATAGGAGGTAGGTGATGGGTTTTTAGGAGTCTCATGAAGATTTGGTCGACTCATGGTATTAGAGGGAGGGATGTTAGGATGACATAAGGGTGTAACAGAAAATTTCATTTACCCATCATGAAATGTTCATGATGCAATTATTCATTTTGCATTGGGTTTAGTGACAGTAGCGAAGGGACTAGTACAGAGGGTCAAGACTGCAGCACAACATAGATCCTGAGTGGGAAAGGGGTAAAGAGGGGGTGCAACCCCCACGATATGGACCAGTGGGTGCATAGGAATTTCTATATAGGGATGGTAACATAGGATCTGTCGGTGTAGGATCTGGTCGCGTAGGAGCATCCGCATAAGAGCATCCAAATAGGATCATACTTATAGGAGTGTCTATGAAGGAGAATCCACACACTATTTTCTGCCTAGGGTAGTCTTTATAGAAGAAACTACAAAGGATCATCTGGGTATTGTTTTCCACATAGGGTCATCCGCAAACTATTTTCCACAAAGGGTCGTCCGCGTACTATTTTCCATAATAGATCGTCCATGAACTATTTTTCCACAAAGGGTATTTCGTGAACTATTTTCTAAAAAAGGTCATCTGCGAACTATTTTTTATTCATTCATGGGGTTAGAAAATGATGCCTCAATTTTGAGAACTACACTACCTCTGCATATTATCATTTTTTAAGGGTCTTCCGCATATGGTTTATAGGATGGTTTCCACAAAGGGCCACCAACATATGGTTTGAGGGATAGAATTAATAAACTGATTTAGGTGGAGGAGGGATTTCTCCCACACCCTCTATATTTTCTCCATGTTTCATCCCCTTTTTAATCTATTTTACCCACACCCATATTCCTCTTAAAAGTTTATTTATAGAGAAGTGGAGTGGACCATGTGCCTTATTTTTTAAAATCCCACAAGGAATTCACTAGAACGCAGATGACTTAGTCAATAGGGGTATCTTTTTCAGGCACTGTAGATTCTACCTTATCTCTTGAACTACTTATTTCACAAGGTATATTTGTTCATAGGGGCATAAATCACTTCCTTCATCATGTGAACGACTTTGTTTTGTTCGCGGGAGCTGACAATACTACCTCCTTCCACAAAATGTTGAGTTCACAGACTCTTTGTGAAATGGAAAAACTCTATATAGATCTGCAGTCCATGAGGGGATTTTATCTTCACGGCCTCATTCCTTTGAAATATTCTTTAATGTTATTCTGGGTTTTCTTTCTACCCTTTTTTGAGTTTGATGGAATTTTCTTCATATTGAATACATAATTTTTGAGACCCAAAAACCATCAACATGAACTTTCTAATCCACTGGACCTTCTCTATAGTCTTTTAAACGAGATTTGGTCTAAGAATATCTACTTCTCCTTCCTCTAAGTAGAATAGAGTTGAGTGAAAATTTCTACCATATAAGGATTTATAGGGATCCGTCTCGATGGTATCTTGAAAGATGTTATTATAAGAGAACTCGAAAAGAGGAATGTGTTTCTCCCAAGAACCCCCAAAGTTAAGGACACATACATGGACCATGTCCTCTAAAACATGAATAGTACACTACATCTATCCATTGGTTTGTGGGTGATAGGTCATAATCAGAAGTACCTGCATACCCAAGGCCTTTTGCAACCCCTTACAGAACCATGACATGAAACAAGCGTCTCTATCAAAAATGATATAACGAGGAAATCCATAAATAAGTAAAACCTCTCTAATGTACAACCTTTCTAGACCATCTATCATGAAGTTCTATTGCATAGATAATAAGTGTGAGACCTTCGTCAAATGATCAATGAAAACCCACACTATATCATTTCCTTGAGGTGATCTGGGTAGACCAGTCATGAAATCCATCGAAACGACATCCCATTTCCACTCAAGAATGTAAAATGGCTGTAGAATCAATGCCATTCACGGATTCTTCACCTTCACCTACTGATAGGTGTAACACTGAGTGATGAAGCTAAAAATTTCATGTTTCATACCAAGCACCCAATACTAGCATCATAGATCTCGATACATTTTGGTGACACCGGGGTGAACCACCTATGATGAGGTGTGGAATTATCACATCAACTCCTCTATGATGTCTGATAGGATCCATACACATCCATGGAACAATAAGGTATCATCCCTATCCATGATCCATCATGAATATGTATCATCATCTGAAATGCGTTCCCTTAGTAAAATTCCTTCATCATATGATAATTTCCTCATTCATACTCATTTAAGAAGAGTAGTCCTCACTTATAAGTAATAAAGGATAGTCTAACCATGGTCCTCCTAAACCTCAATATGCATATTTAAGAATAAGGCCATAATATTTCATTCACCACTGGATTCTTGAACTACCTATGTCTAAGTATTTATGCTTAGAGCATCATCCACTGAATTCCCTTTCCCAGTCATATAGGTAAGCTCAAAATCAAATGACTATAGATAATCAACCCACCTGTGTTTCCTAAGATTGAGATCCCATTGTGTAAATATGTACTTGAGGATTTTTTGTTTATTGAATACCAAAAAATTCTATCCAAGTAAATAGTGTCTCTAATAGCTTAAGGAATGAACAACAAAAGTGAGCTCAAGGTCATGCATTGAGTAATTATTCTTGTGAGGTCTCAAATAATGATACCCATATGTGATAACTCACTCATCCTTAATCAAAAAGAATCCAAGACCGATACCTAATGTGTCATAGTATAAAGTATACACCCTTCATGGGTCCATAAGAATTAGTATCGGTGTTGAAGTCAAATGACCCTTTAACTCTTGAAAGGATTCTACATAGTATTATGAACATAGGAATTTCACACCCTTCTTTGTCAAGCCCGTAAGTGGCGCTGAAAGGCATGAGAAATTCTGGATGAAGCATCTATAATATCTAGCTATCCCCAGGAAACTTCCAATTTCAAAAAAGTTCTTGGGATTCTCCTAGGAAACTATAGATCTCAGTTCTATAGGTCTACTAAAACTCCTAACTATGAGATAATGTGACCAAGGAAGTCAACGTTATTGATCCAGCAGTGGTATTTACTGATCTTAGCATACACCTGGTTTTCTCTTGGTGTATTCAGCACAATATCAATATAGGTTACATGGTCATGTATGGATCATGAATACACCAAGATATCATCTAAAAATACTACCACAAATGAATCCAGATACTGGTGGAAAACCCAATTCATAAGATCTATAAACACTACAGGTATGTTCGTGAGCCCGAACGACATAACCAGGTACTAATAGAGACCATTTCGACTCCTAAAATATGTGTGAGGTATTTATGAAGTCCTAACACACACCTGATGATATTCCTAC
Organism: Viscum album; assembly: GCA_963277665.1. Taxonomy (NCBI): domain Eukaryota; kingdom Viridiplantae; phylum Streptophyta; class Magnoliopsida; order Santalales; family Viscaceae; genus Viscum; species Viscum album. The sequence goes on along the minus strand of OY728153.1, from coordinate 1,435,416,815 downwards.
CTTAGATCTATCTTTGAAATCACTTTCTCTCCTCACAACTGATCAAATAAGTCATCTATTCTAGGAAGTGGATAACTATTCTTTACAATGATCTGGTTCAAATAAGGGTAATCCACAAATAGACTAAGGGTATTGTCTGCCTTCTTGGAAAAAAGAACCGATGAACCCCAAAGATAAGTGTTGGGGAATATAAATTCATTAGTCTCCAGATCCTCCAATTACTTTTTGTGTTCTAGGATCTCCTTAGGTGTCATCCTATAAGGAGGAATGGTCATTGGTACTGTTCTTGGCACTAAATCAATAGTAAAATCTACCTATAACACTAGAGGTAGACCAGAAAAGTAATTAGTAAATATGTCTCTGAAATTATCTACTACATGAGGAAAAATAGTGGGTTGTAACCCTTGGTATTCAAGGAAAAGACTGGAGATCTAAGTTATCACATTACCCAGCCTCTGCTTCTTATGTCCTGTACATGTCACACTAACATCTCATTCTCCCTTATATACATTCCTAATTCCCTTTAGTGTTGTAAACATCACCCTCTGATGATATCAGTCAATATGAGATCTATAGGGAACTAACCAGTCCAACCCAACGATTACATCAAATCCTATCATGTCAAGGATGTATAGATTCCATATGAAATGGTAACCACCTATCTCAAGGGGATATTCCCTACAATGGTGAAAGTCCTCTAAATGGAGACCTAACGGTGTGTCTAGCATCATAAATCCATGATAGTGTTCAATCTCAAGGACCATACTTCCCATTATAGTCTCAGATATAAAATAGTGAGATGCTTGTGTGTTAAATAAAGAATCCACCAAAGTATAGGCTACTAGAATCGTACCTCATACAGTTGAAGGTCTGGCACTCTGATCCTATGGCATAGGTTGGACTGCATGTAACTGGATTGTACTGCGACCACTAGTCACTAATTGAATGCCTCAAGAAATCCATATCTGTTATCACTGAGAATCATAAGTTTGACTACCTCTGACTCGACCACCAACTTGACCTAATCAGTCGATGGTATTCTAACTACATGCATGAAGTGATCCCATTGGCCCCACTACTAACCAAGGACTAGGTGTAGATCCCTTATTTCTAGGAACTAGAGGGAAAGTCCTACAGAAACATTGGATATGTCCTAGACTACCACATCATATACACTCTACTAGATCCCATTTACAATGATTCTTGATGTGTCTTGGCTTCCCACACTAGTGGGAGATAAAAAAACTCTCTGCATGAGGATTCAGACTGCTGCTACCTTTGTGAGTAGTCTCAAAATGCCTCTTTCTCCCGAAAGAAGAACCATTAGAATCTCTAGGTGTCGAACCACCTAGACTCACACCCTCAATATCCCTCAAATTCTTATTTTTAATAGGGATATAGTTGAATATTTCATAAATGGTATTCAACCTAAAAACATTGACCTGTGATTGGATAACATAAACCAACCCATCCTCAAATCATCTACCAGTCATAAGATCATAAGAAGCTAGAGTGGGATTGAATCGTTGAAACTACATGAAATGAGCAGATTATTCCATAAATGACATACTCCACTTATGCAGGTTCATGAACTTTCTAGCTCTGTCAAACATCAAAGTCTGGGGAAATAAATAGTTATAGAAGATCATTTGGAAACCATCCCAGACCATGTCACGATGTCGATCTTCCTAGGTGATGACATCCCACCACCTCTTGGCTGAATCATGAAGCATATAAGCCACAAGATTGACCCTATGATCTATAGGCCTCTCCAAATTCTCGAATATAGATAATATTTCTTTGATCCAATAATCTACTTCATGGGTTCCTTCATCCCCCAAAAAGGTGGGAGGATGATACTGCTAAAACTCATGATTCAACTCTTCCATGCTCGGGGCAGGTCGAACTACACCTTGCATCAACTGAAAAATATGTAGAAAACACTATCAAAACTAGTAATCAGTGCTCATATCGAGAACAAGAAGAGTATCCATAGGTGGCTCTATTGGAGGAATCACTGGTGGCTCATGACCTGCCACCTCAAGAACATGGTTGTCACTGCCTTCAGGGTGTGCGATGGAAGGATGTCATGGTTTCATTGCACTATAATGACAAACACATGACTTAGAAGAGATTTAAGAAAGTATAGAAACCATATATATAAAACTAGGATAGGTATAAATCCTTTCTATAGACATGACATCACCTCTCTGCCTACTCAAAAGTCAGGTCTAGATAATAGAAAGATGCCACAATAGGCTATAAGAACACACGAGACACCCACTGCCCACTTCTAAGGCTGGGTTTGGCTCTAAGTCTCAGTGTTAAATATATACAAGATGACTTCTCTTTATTTATAATTAATATTCATTTGAATTTTTTCTTATTCATGCTTTTAAATCATGTAAAAATGGCTGAATTAGATGGTATAAAACTTTCTATCCATAAGGTCTCATACTTCTTATGAACCAAAATATAATATCCATTCAACTCACACCATAACACGTTCCAACTCATGTGACCAATGGTCCATATCTCAACATGTGATAATTGAAGGCTTAAGGTGTCTGGTTTAACCTATTCAAGAAAACACTATTAAGTTAAGGTAAAAACTTTAAGTATCAATTATGTTTTTCAATTCCTACAAGAAGTCTCAGCACGATTCAATATAATCAAGGCACTAATAAATATGCAACAGGAAAATTCATGCTAAAACTAAACATGGCGTGAAAAACTGCATGGCCTATAAATCATATTATTACTATAGTGATGTATGTAATTATTTTCCCTCATTTCATCAGGTGATAGTAAAGAAATCATAATTTCAATAACATCAATATAAATAACATCAGAAACCAAGTGTGTCACCCAATAGTGAACTCATATCAATGGTAAAAGGGAAAATCATAATAGTAATTATAATACAGGAAACTTGGCATTTACCCTAAACATGGGTTTAGGATACCTAAGAAAATCTTATGAACAAGTTCCAACCATTCCAAATCTTCTCTCTATTGTCTTAAAATAGTAAAGTAAGAAAGGAACCCTCTTTGATACCACTTTGTAACATCCCATCCCGGGATCCACTTAACCCGTGTCCTGATCTGGCGGGTCACATGGCCTCAAGAGTACCTCATCATATACCAGAGGTTTCCAACTAGTAGTGAGGGTGTAAATATGGTATAATGGGGTGACTATACCCTCATGTTAGAGTAGCACAATGGATAAAAATTGATTCAATCAATAGCATAAGTATAATATAAATAATAAGAATTAATAAACTAATGTGGAAGCATAAAGATATAACTAAGTAAGTAATAAGTAGAATAAATAGATAACTGAACAAATGATAATAATATCCAAATCCTCTAATTTAGTTTCAGATACATGGATGCATGGAATGCTGTAATAAATAAGTAATAGGAAGATACAAGCATGCAATCCAAAAGTACAAAAAAAGGGGAAAAATAACTCCACAAACATCTCGAGTATAAACCCGATACTCTACTCCTAAGCTCTAACAAGGAAATCAAGTCAACAACCTATAATAGGGCCCTTTCCCTTATCAATACCTACATGCATATTATCTTCTTGGTTAGCAATGTAAGCCCAAGTGGGTTGTGAGATACAAATCTTAGTAGGCCACCACCAATGATATCTACTTGTAATCTGAGTAGTGATCTTAACTAAACATGGTGAAGGTATAAGCATAATAGCAAAACAATGTTGAAATAAATAACTAGCTCACTCACTTTCCTATAGAACACCTGGCGATTCTACCTACTTTGGCCCACGACCGGGAGGAATGTCTAATCATATCACTATATATAGATAGTAATAATATATATATATATATATATGAGTTCTATATTGAATCTACATATATTAACCAAGTGTGTGAGGACGCCTAATGCCCATATACCCTGAATACTTGTGTTGGAATGGATTGGGGAGTAATTTAGACATCCATAACCAGTCTAACGATCCTAAAATATCATGAAATAGGGTAAATGCTCTACATCCCAAGAAGAGTTAGTGACTTCATGAAATAACCCTTAAGATGGTGAGTGCGCCTCCATGGAAGCACTCTGATCATGGAACGTGGCACCTCATCCCATTGCCCATATAGTATCACTGGTGTGAGATGATAGGAACTCAATACCTAATGTAAGGGAATATGATTTCCCTCTTGGATAAATACCCCATTACCATCATACACATCCTATTCAAAGGCATATTATAATTATAAATGGCATTGGTCAATACCTCTTATCCATTTCTTTCATATAGCCCATATACATAGAAGAGGAATAATCACATTTATTAGAATAATATATTAGGAATTACCTCTCATATATCCCTTTAGTCAAATTCAAAACCATTTCAACCATTATAATTTAAATAATAATTGGTAAGGAATAATCAATGAGGTGTGACTTAACCTTCCTAAATATTTCAATAATTTGATCCATTCAATTCATTTTAATAAAGACGACCCATCATGCATTATCCATTTCTTATAATTCAAGCCTTTTAATTTATAAAAGCATGAAAAATTATATTACTAAGGCTCAAGTGTCGAGGGAAGGTTTCATGGGTGACATGGAATATGCCTACTTGGGAAATTCCATCTACAAGAGTATCAAACACCTAAGAGGTGCTTTGGGGTTCATTAAACACACATGTATCAAGGGTAAATTCATTTAAAAACTAAGTCATAAAATAAAATAAGTTTCAAACATTTGAAACAATTGTCCACTTTGGCCAATTCCGCTAAAAACAACCCATGGGTGACCATTTAAGTTATGTATGATCCCTAAATCACTAAACAAGGACCAATAGGTATGTAATTAGGTGAAAGGATCAATTATACAAGAAGGAATCAATATAAAGAAGATTATAAAAAATGGTCAGAATCCAGCATGGTGGAATAATTACAAAACAAAGAATATCATAGAGAAAACAAAATGGCCACTTAACTCAAGGTCATAGATGACTCCTCGCTAAATATTAGCCTCAGATTCTAAGTAGGTTGGAATAAAACTGATAAACAGTTGAATTATCTGAAAATATGGAATATGTGCCTGAACCTAAATAGAATAATGGATGGAAAGATAAACTTTTATATTATTTAAGAGACTAGTGGATCTTAATGATATGGATTCATAGCTTTTGATAGATCTAAGAATGGACACCAGACAAAGAACTTACATGGATGTCTACCTTTAGGTGTCTTTGATCTCAAAGGGAGGAAGAACTCATGTTTCAGTCACTGGTGAAACAAGGGGGAAAATAAAACAGCTTATAACTTAAGTAGAGGTAAAAAAATCATTTCACCCCAAAATAAGGGGGCTCATGGTTTGAAAAAACCATGCGCAAACTGTGCTATAACCATTGCTTAAGAAATTACCATGCACAGTTTCCCAAACTGTACACCAACCATGTGAAATGACACTATAAAAAAACCCAGTAGATCTGCATGGTGATGTGCCTTAGTTCACACAATTTTAGAAAACTTGTGCTACATACAAGTTCCCATGTTAGCAATTTCATGGTTTCAAACAAACCGTGTGACCTGGGTGGCACAGTTAGAACTAACCATGGGGCTTGGGTGACACGGTTATAAATAACCGTGTGGCCTAGTTTCTTAACCCATTTCTAGAAATTTAGGCTTAGAACAATCCCCAGATGCTCCTCAAAACATCCTTATTCCATATTTTACCTTTACCATGATTAAAAAAGTATTCAAATTTAAAAACAAATAATTCTTACCTTTATTAAAAAGACAAGTCATTACATTTATCATTTTATTTTTCACCACGGTAACTAGTTATTTTTTTATTTACCTAGGTAATTTATCCTTTAAGAATAAAAATAAATGACTATTATTAGAAAATTTATACCCAATTATACTTAATATTAAATCCAAGTTCTCAAATAAAAGTCCTATGTGTGTGTAAAATTAATTTCAACATAGTCACATGTAATGTGAAGAACCTTTTTTAACCTTATAATTAATTTTTATTATTTTTACTATTAATTATGAACAAAAATTAAGTTATAATTAGTAACTAATATTAATTATTTTGATTATAAATATTTAATAAATTTTACTAAATTAAATTTATAGAAGTGGAATAATTTAATTTAAAATTAAACCAGCAAGCGCGATAAAAAAATTATTTTCCAAAAGAAAATGTTTTCTTATGTATAAAAAAAATTATCCCAAAATTCAAAATAAAATATATTTTAATGAAATAAATTGTATTAATAATAATATAATTCAAAAAATGTTACTAATAAAATAATTTTAAACAAAATATTACTTTTAAAATGCTTTAAATTAAAAGGTAAGTTTTAATAATATCAATATTTTTCAATATTCATCAAAAAATTAATCTTTTTAGAAATTTATAAAAAATAAACTCTAAGATAATTTTGAAATCTTGGATTAAAAAATTGCGTTTATTTTTTAAAACATTCATTATGAAAGTAGAAAAATCAATTTTAAAATAAGTGTGAAAAACAAAACAGAACCGCTTTTTAGAAAAATATAGTTTTTAAGCATAAAACTGGATTTATTATAATCCCATGATTAGAAAATATTATATGAATGAAAAAAAATTATTGATTATATAATATTTAAATTTCATAAAAACCATTCACCAATAGTGATTAATTTAATTTATTAAGATAATAACACATACGTGCATAAAAATAGTTTTTCAGAAAAAAACATTTCTTTTACTTTCAAATGATTTTTAGGTTTATTTCTAATAAATTGATAACCAATGAATTTATTTGTATGTGTGTATACTATATAATTTTCATAATTTAGTTATTAATATTCTTAAATACCAATTTAACAGCTAGTTTATATTAGTATATTATATTATAGTTCATTTATTCTCAGGGTTGCATGTGTCACAAGCTAAAAAGAGATTAAATTTAATGAAATATATCATAAAATCATAGGGTGTTACATTCTTCCTTAAAAAAATTCCATCCTCACAATTTTAACATGCACTTGGAAACCAAGGGTTTTACAATTAAAAATTCCTTTTGTAAAACCCCACATTTTAAAAGGGTTAATAAAACATCCTCTTAAAAAGAGGGAAAAGGAAATATGAAGGTAATATAGAATAACAAAAAACTATGTTTCTAGATAGGATAACATTGGTTTGAACTAAAAATATATACATGGAAGAAAAAGATTAATTCCCAAAATATATGGAGAGTGATATAGATCATTGATCACAAGAAAGTGAATGATTAATAAAAATTCAACGACCAAAAAACCATAAATTTTTTATTGGTGAAAATACTATCAATTCATTAGAATTTATCATAATTGGATAAGATTTATGTTTCAAAATAATTTTCCTAGAGTTAAAATGATTATTTTACTATCAATATAGAGAACAATAGAAAATATACTTGATATATTTTTATTTAATAATCACAATTTCATCCTTTGGTTATGCTTTGATCAATTTCCACTTCATTTATTACTAAAATAAATGAATACCCTAGATGGATTTTTTATACCTAAAGAACTAAAATTAAATCTTAATGGATCATATAAGCCAAAAAATAATAACAATCTATTCCTCATGTATTTAATAAAAACAAAATGGTTCTCACAATGTAAGATAATACCTAAAATTAATAAACCTTCATATGAATAAATAATACATTAATCTATGAAATTCAATAATAAAACCAATGTTTTAACATAAATCATTCCTAAATAACCCTATATCCCAAATATCCTTCAAAACCTCAACAAGAAAGATGGTTTTAATCTCAAAGGTTATCTCATGCCCTTCACCTTACATCTCTAAAAACATAATGGAATTCTTCCCAAATAATCCTTTATGTTAAATATTATGTTTATATATATATGTATATATATATATATATCTCAACCCAATAAAAAATCTTCTTAAATATCATTAATTACCTCAAAATCATAAAAATTAAAAAATATTTGATCTGATCATATGTTTTCAAGAATAAAATTAATATTTATCTATCAATTTTTGTGTGTAAGAACAATGTCATATTATCCAGAACATCACATAGGCTAGTTATAGGTGTTGCACTCTTGTCGTGCTTCGATTATGGGCTCAAGCCTTATAGCCTTACTAGATGCGACGGGTTGTCACCTAGAACACGAGTTGTCATTTTTTCTAAAAAAATATTAATATAATCCCTATAATGTTCCAAACAAATATGATAAACATCCTAAAAAAACATTAATCATCAAATCTATTTTCAACACCATGGTTATCTATATGATAAAAAATATGTTACCAATTTTTAATAACCCAAAATTACCTTATTATAAAAGATCATATAAACCATAAATGTTATCAATAACTTTAAAATTATATCCATAAAATAAAAATCATTATTTCTTAAATGACCTTTTCACTAAAACATATACTAAAACATAGGGTTTTATTCCCATAAATATCTCCCAAAATATTATTAATCATGTAAAAATCCAATCACTTAAAACCTAAAAGGGGTGTCAATGACTTTGAAATTATGATAAACCTTAAACTCATAAACCCATGATTATATCCGTGAATCATAAGTTAATATTAGAGGAAGTTATATATGATTCAAAAAAAATTAACATAATATTTAGATGTTTTATGATACTTATAACTAAAATATCGTTAATAAAAATACTTCTACAATATAATTCCTGAATCCCAACACATAAAGACTTCAACCCTTTTACTTTAATTATTGGTATAACAAAGGTCCTTCCTTATTCTTGAAGTTAACCTTTAAAATAGAGTGTTAACTTAGATAATTCCCAGATTCACCACATTCAAGATAGAAAATTCTTTAAGGTGAAATTTATTTCTCCCTATTCAATTCCTCACTTTTCTTTTATAATTCATTTCTTTGTGCCCTTCTTTTCTACTCATAAAAAATTTCATATTCCTTTGATATATTATTATTGGTGTCTCTTTCCACATTTTTGGCATAAAGTAAATTGATACTTATTTCCTATATGGTCTCCACCATTCAAGATCTTAGTGGAATCCATCCTTATCTTCTTTGGTGAGTCCAAGATTTGATTAAGGTATAGGTCTTCAACCATATATCATGATAACTGATTAACCATAATCACAATATCTTTTACTTCATCATTCCATTTGGTTACTCAAAGTTGCCACATTTTCCATCAAATTTATCATTATCATCAATCCTCTAGGTTCCATCCATAGACTAAAATAAAAAATCATGTTAATATCAACAATAATCATAATTATGAAAAATCATTTATAGTATTTATAAATCATTAAATCTTATTTTCAATCTACGGAACTATATGTTTAACATAGGTTATAAATGAACATCATATATTAAAATCCTTCATGATGGTTCATAAAAGAATTTGGATTAACCCTAAAATATTGCCTGAGAGTGTTAAACTATGTTCATTCTAAGGCCAGTCTCACCATACACTAGGATGATAGTTGATATATAATAAAACAATCTCTTTTAAAGGTTATTACCCCTAGATAAAACCATTAAAAAACCACATTCACTTGTAGTATCAATATAGGGATGTATTTCTAGGAAAACCATATAATATCTACCTTACTAAAACTTTTGGATATTATCCTATACTTATACTTATCCTTAAATTCTATCATAGAGGTATGTTCTCTAATCTATGTTTTCTTAAATATATTTCCAAGGTTTTAACTAAACTTTCTCTGATACCAACTATAAATACCCAAACTCTAGTATCTCAGAATTATTGGTTAATTTAATAAATTGGCATAAGATACAAGTGATCACATCCCAAAGGATATAATAGTTTAGTAGTCTTGGTAAACTAGATACATACTTGAATCTTACATTACATTTGAAAACTAAAAATACAACATAGTATTTTCTTTTATAAAAAAATTATTACCATTTGAATATCAATGCATATTAATCATAAAAAACTTCCTGGACTCCTAGGGAAAGGAAACATAAGAAAGGGGTGAGATCATATTCTCAATAAGGGTTATGTACAATGGAAGATCTCATGAGTAAATAATTAATAGTAAATATATAAAGGTAAATAACTAAAAACCCATGTCATTTAATCAATAGCTTGAGCACAAATAATAATATGACAAGAATAAGTGATGATCATATAATTTTATATAACTAATTAATTAATCTTGAAACTTATCCATGGATATCATAACTATTCAAATAATCACATGGACATCAATAAATAAACTCATAATGGTGTAATGAATAATTTTGGATATCAAAAACTTATCTTTGAGGCCTCGTTCCATGAAATAATATATAAATAAGTGAGGCCTTAGCTAAATAACCTAGCTAATTTGTCTTATGAGACCTACAAATGCATCGAGGGACTATACTGGGCCTCTCCCATCACTTACTAAGTAAAAAAATCATTCCTCATATGAAATGGGTGAAATATAATCAATTTAATCATTCGTATTGAGAAAATTTCATATGAAATGTTAATAATTTCCCAAATCAATAAACATATTTAAAAGTCATCTAAATAAATATGATGAATGGTATCAAAATAGTACATCCCCAGAAAAACTAATCATAAACCATCTGAATAAATAATAAGGATGGTATAATGACAAAAAATCCATAGTGGATCATAATTAAAATAAGGTTTTTTTCATTAATGAATATAAGTACCATAATAATGTAATTAAAAATGTTCCTGAGGAAAATAAAATTTTCACCTTCAAAAATAACTTTTAAAAACTAAATAATTCAAGAATATTATGAAAAAAAAATCATTGAAAACAAAATTTTAAACTTGTAGAGGAATCATCAAATCATTGGCTGGTCATGATGGTGTAAAATTCCATTCATGTCGAGTATGTTAAAGCAAAGATTCCTTTCACATTTTTGTAAAAAAATTCAAAAATTCCCTCATTAAGAAAATTATAGAAAGATTTATTTTTAACCATTTTGAAAAATTAAAACATGGTGATATTAATTTAATAAATTATTGTAAAATATTAAAAACATTATTGATATTTTTTATAAAACATGGACATGGAAGAAAAAATTCCTGACTAAATATGAAATAAAGACTATTTTTCTTAAAAACATTTTTTTTGATATTTTGAGTACATAATAGTGTAAAATGAAAGGAAAAATTATAATTTTAAAAAATAACTAGAGGATAAGAAAATATGTTGGTTTCAAGAAATAAATATCATGAAATTCCCCTATCAAAGACTTAAACATAAATAATCCCAAAAAATGTTGAGATTATGAAATAAACCCTTACCACTTTGGTAACATTGAATCATAACCCCATGAAATAAATAACTTCAAGTGAAACATTAAATACCATTAAATTAAATATATTTATGATATAACATATTAAATTGGAAGTAGATATATCTCATAAAATATGATAGGTGTATAACATAACATATGTCCCAAAGAAGACAATTTGAGATGATGAACCCTTATAATGATCATAATGTTGAATTGAGAATTAATAAAAGAATTGATTTTGTGTAACAAATGTAAATGCACAAAAAACAAGTTTAAGTGAAACATAAATAAAACAAATTTCATTTCACACTCAATATTAACGTAATGTAATCAATGCAGAAGTGATATAACCCAGTGAAAGAAAATTGAGTTATGAGACACTTACCACTTGGTAACATTCTAGTCAAATCCCATTGGATAAAATAAATTTAATTAAAACTTAAAATAAAATGAATTATAAATTATTCATGATATAACATGTAGAAAGGTCAATATATACACCTTATAAAATAAATTAGTATCATAATAATAAAATAAGCCTTAATGAAGGAAAGTTGAGATGAAATCTCTTACCTAATTTTTGTATTTCTTTTTGCATGTTAGATACTCCTAAATAATAAATATAGATTTATTATAAATATATTAAAAAACCATACTCATGTATATATCATACCATACATTATTTACTTATAAACTTTTATCACCTGTTTGTTAACAATTCTTTATTATAATCAATGTTTTGGGTGATAACTACTTCATTTTTCATGCATATTTTGGTTCAGTAGTTCTGGTACTTGTACATTTATTAAGGTTAAATTATCTAAATAATTTTAATAATGATATAAATATAATATATATTAATCATATATGAACTTATATTAATCCATAAAAGTTAGATATTGAAAAAAAAGAATTACATTATTCATAGAGACAGTAGGCCATATGTACGCATGAACATTGTTTATATTTTTTAAAAAATGGAATCAAATAAAGGTAAATGATATGAAACCTTTAAAAAATAATTATTATATCATAAATATCATATTTATCCATTAAATCATTCCTTATTACCATCCATGTAAAACGAAAATGAAAAATGAATTACATCGCTTCATGGAGGTGGTAGTTCACACATACACACGAGAAAAGTTATCAGTTTCCAATGGATTGGATGAAAAAAAAGGTATATGTGATATTATAATTACAAAAGTATAATAATTTCATAAATATTATATATACATTATATCCATCATTATATATAGTCTTGAGAGGTGGTGATGGAAAACAAATTACATTGGTTTATGAGGCGGTTGTTCACTATAAATATTATTGGAGGTTTCATTTCCAATTATATACTAGTTTTATTATATTTTAATTATTAATACATTAATGAATGTGGTAATAGAAGAAGTAAAAAAATATCATAGTGAAACAATTACCTTTGCTTAAAGAAACCCCCTTTGGATCTCATATTAAAGACCCTATGGGTTGTCCTTTGGGAGGACCAATGGCTCTATAATGTGTATAAGGGTTTTGTAGAGATATTGTGGTAGGTTTTGTTCAATATAAATTGATTAATATATGTGAATAATTGAGGGTAAAAGGTTCTCTTTTATAATTGAGTATGAGTGAAATTTTTGTAAATACCAAGAACTTTTCAATAATGGGAAGTCACTCTCAACCCAGGTGCCTCCAAAATTGATAAATAATGGATTGGATGGAAGATAACATCAAGAAAAACATCTAAAACAATATTTTTTTTAAAAAAATGTTATTCCCATAGCCTCTAAAGAAACTTACTTTTATCATTTTAATTTTTACCACGATAACTTGTTTTTACTATTTACATAGGTAATTTATCCTTTAAGCCTAAAAATAAATTAGCATTATTAGATAATTTTTAGCCACTAATTATAAATATTAAATATATTTTATATAATGAAATTCTTGTGTTTGTGGGAAATTAATTTTAATAGAGGCACATGCAACATGAATTTTTTTTTTTTAACTTTAACCGTGATAATTAATTTTTAGTGTCTTTACTATTCATTTTGATAAAAAAAATAAGTTGACTTTATTAAATAATATTAATTATTATGATTCCAAATATGGAATAATTTTTTCCAAATTCCATTTATAAAAGTTTCATAATTTAATTTAAAATTAAACCTGCAAGTGTGATGAAAAAATAGTTTTCCAAAGAAAAAGTTTTCTCAAGTATAAAATGTTATATATCAAAATTAAACATAAAATTGATTAAAATTACCTAAATTAGATTAATAAAAATATAATTGAAATAATTTTACTTTTTAAACAAAATTAAGCTTTTTAAATTTTTTAAATGTTAAGACAAATAGTAATAAAAATCCCTATTTTTCACTATTCATCAAAAAATTAATCTTTTCATAATACTCAAAAAAAAAAACTCCAAGATAGCTTTGAAATGTTTATTTCAAAAATGATTTGTTTTTTCAAATAAAATTTCTTAAATTAGAAAATTTTTAATTTTAAAATAATTTCCCAAAATGTGATGAAATTTATTTTTAGAAAAATACTATTTTTTAGCATAAAATTAGATTTACTCCTATATCATTATTAGAAAAAATATTTGAAAAATGATAAAAAACATTATTGAATATATAATATATAAATTAAATTATAATTATTTACCAATAGTGATTAATTTAATATATTAATATAAAAACACAATACGTGCATAAAAATAGTTTCTAAGAAAAATATTTCTTTTACTTTGAAATGATTTTTAGTTTTATTTATATTAAATTGATAACCAATGAATTTATTTATACATGTATATAACATATAATTTTAATAATTTAGTTAGTTCTTTTCATGACCAAAAATTTAATGGCTATGTTTTAATAGTATACTATATTATGATTCATTTATACTTAGAGTTTCATGTATCACAAGATATCAAATAGATTAAATTTAAAGAAATATATCATAAAATCTTAGGGAGTTACATCAATGATATTATTCCATTAATAAAATAACCATAATATATTTCTTCTCTTGAACTTATTCAACATCATCTACTCTCACTTCTATTTCTCAGCATCAACCTATATATCCCCCCTATGGATTATTAATTTAACTCAAATTCAATCAGAGTTGATTCTTAAATCATTGTGATGTTAGCGACATTGAAAAATATATGTAACATCATTTAACTTAAATTTTAAAATTTCTTCAGCTACTCAAAACTATTTAAGTATTTTAATCTAAACTTCACTTGAAAACCTTTACATTTGACCAATTTTTCTTTTATTTTTAATATGGATAACCTTTATGTAAGATATTATTACTCTTGCATTAATTAAGGAAAATTTTCTATTTACTATATTTTTATTATTTATATAATCAATACTCATGTATATTGTATAAGTTTTTTCCTTTGAAAAATCATCACAACAAGTAAATCCATTAAATTTTAATGATATGTATAACATCTGGTCATTTTTTCTCTCCAAAATAAAATTCTAGTTGAACTATAACTCAGAATCTATAACTCATCAAGTAGATTATAGGAAAAAATATTCAAACCACTCTACAAGCCATTACATTTTTCAAAATCTACAACTCAATATGAGACAGAGTAACTAAATTTTTACTTATCTTCAGAATAAATAAATTTTCCTTTTTAGAATATTTGTAACTTTCTAATATGGAATCAAGAAACCTCAACTAATTTATTATAGATACAAACCTCTATAAATAATATCTTTATATCCAACCATTAACTAAAAAAATTCTCCAATTTATTGTTGGAAATAAATATAATACCTTCAAAAATTATAATCCATGGGTCCTTTTGTCCCCCCTTTTAAATCTTTCATTAACAATAACAACTCATCATTCAACAAATTTAAAATTTTACATAAAAGTGTAGTATTTCTCAAATAGAAAATTCATGAAACCCCCCTACTAAATAAAGTAATTTTTTATGGAATTTCATCCCTCAGTGATAAGAAATTTTTTTACCATGATTTTTATATGATCTCCCTCAATAAACACAATTAAACCATTCTCCCCATTAAATAAATAATAATATATTTATATTCAAAAAAAGATAAATTATGATTAAATACCTCTCAAATACGAGTTCAAAATCAATATTCCTTTAACAATATAATCCAAAGTAACATAGGATTCTAATATAACTTACTTAAATTATAGGGTATGGTTGAACATGAAGGTTCATCTTTAATTCCTTAAAAATTTCCCTTGGGATATCATTAGTGAACATATCAGAAATTAAATCTTTTATTGAGATAAATTAAATTTCACATTTACATTATTAAAATTTTCCTTGATTAAATAATATTTAATATCAATGTGTTTAAATATGGAGTGTTGTACTACATTTTTAGATCAATCAATTTCACTCTAATTATCACACATAATTTTCAATGGTTTCCCAATATTAACCTTAAATTATTCTAGCCAAATTTTCATCCACAACATCTATGTACAATAAATTATGGTAGAAACATACTTGACTTCATTTTAACTTAAATTCACAGGAATTTTATTCTTATGATAACATCTTACACACTTTCCACTATAAATGAAGTTCCTCCTGATGTTGGTTTTTGATTATTTATATATTTATCCCATTCAGAATTAGTAAAACCCAGCAATCTCAACTATTCAATTCTTCTATAAATTAGAACATATTTTTTGGTTCCTTTGGTTTTACTGATAATTATTTTGGTATCCATAAAGTGTGATTCCTTCATATAAATTTGATATATAGAATTCAAATTTACTTTATACAAAATATTTTTTCATGAATCAGTAGGATAGATAAATTTTCTAATCAACTTTCTAAAGTATTATTGATTCAAACTTTAACCCACTTAATCTTTTCTTAGCTTCACACAAACTTTAATTGGTGTGAATACTTCCTTTTGAATAATTCATGCTAAAGTTATTAATTAATTACTTGGAATATTTCTCATGTGATAAGAATATGTAACTTTATTTATATAGAAATTGAAAACCCAAGAAGAAATTCAACTTTCCAATCATTGACATCTAAAAATAACTCTTCATTTATTTGGAAAATTATTCACAATAATTTTCCCTATCACCTATTAAAATTATGTCATAAAAAAATAAAACTATGATTAGTCTACCCATGCATATATCCTTCACATAGAAGTTTCCATCATATTTTTCTTTATAAAATGCCAAATATTTTAGGAAACTATTATACTTGGGGTACCATTTTTGAGAGGATTTATTTAACCCTTATAATACATTCTTCAACATACACACTATAATTCTATCACTATCAAGTATAAAAAATAAATTTTCTCAATAAAAAATTATAAATCATGATATCTATTTTGAAAATCATATTTCAAATCTATTTGATAAATTTTATAACCCTTGTGTGTTTCAACTATAAAAAACATCCTAATAGTTTCAATTATTAAAAAAAAGTGAGAGAGTTTCTTTAAATTACATACCTTAAACCTGTGAATACCCTTTGTAAACTAATATATTTTTGTTCCATGAGATATCACCTTTTTCATATAGTTTATTCATAAAAACCCAATTAATTCCTATAAAATTATTTCTTTACATTCTAGGAAAAATATCCCAAGTATTATTTTTTTCATATATATATAACTCTAAATTCATCACATTTATCCACTTATTATGTTCAATTTATTTTGAAACTAATTGAGGTTCCATCTATGGAATAAGATTTCTTTTATTTTCAAGACTTATATTTCTTATGGTCTGAACTGGAGCTTCCTAATTTCCAATAATATCTACTGGTTAAACATGTTTTTACCATAATTTTTTTTATAATTTTACCTTTAAAACCTTATTCCTCATCATTGGACTGATCAAAAAAATTATGGACAAGACTACATTCATAATCATCTTCATTTCAATTGGACTTTTCAGAATTTAATGTGTTAGCATCCATTAATTCTTCAAAAATTTCTTCACGTGTTTCAATTATGTTGTACTTTTTTTAATAACTTCTATATCATTGAATTCAATCAACATATGTAGTTGTTTGTTCCAAAACATGAAACTTATTTCTTTGGATGAATATCCCATAAATACACCTTTGTCATCTTTTTCATCTAAATTTCTAAAATCCAAATTTTTTATCTTCATTAAACATAGAATCCAAAAAACCTTAAATTATTTCACTGTAGGTTTATTATTATAAAAAATCTCATACACAGTCATATTTTATTTCTATCACATCAAATAACTATTCTAAATATATACAATTTTACTTATATCTTCTCTCTATAAGAATTTCATAATTTTATATTCAGTGGGCATATTTCTTACAATATCAAATAAATTTTTGTTTTTTATTATATGATTTTATTCTACTAAGGAGTATAAGGAGCACTATAATAATTTTTAATCACGTACATCACTATAGAGGATTCAAAATAATTACTAGTGAAATCCTTTCTATAATTTATTTAAACTTTATAATATTTTCTTCTATCTATTTCTCAAAATATCTTCTAAATATTTTAAATATATCCACCACTTCAAATTCATGATTCATAAGGATCACATATGTCATCCTAGATAAATCATCAATGAAAGTGATCAAGTAAATGTAACCTTTTATGGATTAATTCCTTATCTGTCTACATAAAACAAAGTATTTAAGTTCTAGTGGTCTGGTGTCCTAATTATATACCCTATTGTGACTTTGATGTATCATCTTACCCTTTTGACATGTTGAAAAAAATACTTCTCTTTCATTTTTCAACTAGGTTAGATATATTACTACATCTTTCTTTGATATTTTACTCAAATGTTTTTGACATAGATGGATAACTCTCCTATACCATATTTTTTTTCATCTTTATCTCTTAAATGGAGTGAATTACTTAGGTATCCAACTAGAATTTGGTTACCATGTGTTATTTCACCCTTAGTGATAATTATTTCATCTTTTAATCACTTGGTGGAATATTATTTTCTATTAAAGATAACAACATTCCCATTATAAAAATTTTGGATTAAATGCAATAAGTAATGTTTAATACCATCACCAAATAGAACATCTTTAGATTTGAATTTAGAAGATTCAACCTTAGTCATACTAATTCTATTAATACTCAAGGAATTATCATTCCCAAAGTTAAATTATACTATGTCATATTCTTTAATATTCTTCAAAAGTTTTATATCACTTGTCATATAAGAGGAAATTCAACTTTTAAGTATCTGTAGATTAAAATTTCAAATCGCATTTAAAGAAAATTTGACTATAAGTTACTTTTATTACCTTTTCCTTTTTATAACTTAAATTTATATTTCATTACTAGGGAATTTTTATGAATCAATAATCATACATTCTTCAATATGATGACCCTATTGGTTGCACCTTTATCAAATATCCTTTATAAAATTAAATATATGATAATTAGATAGGCATGATGAATTTATTATCAAAAAATATTTCTATCTTAAAATATTTCTTCAACTTATAAAAGTTTCTTCCTCTTCTTTTAGAGTTTATCAGCCTTATTTTATGCCTTATAAAATGTAGCGATATTTTATGCTAGTAGCTATAAGATTTGTTCCCAAATATTCCACAACACCAAAAATAGCCTCTAAATATCAATATCACATATTGATATTAATTTTGTTTAGGAAAATATCATTTATTACTAGTTGTACTTACTACTTCAAATCTCATTTTTTAGGAGGAAACATCTCTTTATAAGTTCCTATTATCTTCATTTGATGAAAAAGAGGATTTCACACAATTATTTCCCACCAAAAAGTTCCAATTTTTAGTCATAAAACATACACTATAAGTAAAAATATATTTATTTTCAATTTTATTAGGAGTAGATCTTTCCTAACTTCTTGGGATAAAAATCTCAATGGACTAATATTATTTATCTTTAATTTCTACAGATTTTTTGAAATATTCATTTATATTTTTAGATTACTTTTAGATTCAACACAACATGATTTTATATTACATAACTCATCTTAATTAATATAAAGTTTTTCATCAAGATCATTCACCATGTTATCTTGATCCATAAAATTCAACTTGAGTTTTTTAATTTCCTTAATGAAAACTTATTTCTTTTAAAGAAACACTTCTTTTACTTCACTATTATTTTCAACTTCATTCTTAAATAAACAGAATTCATTTATGAGTTTTTTTTCAAGAAACACATCAAGTTCCTCTTTCAACATATATTCTATATAAGTTTCATAAATTTAATCTTCTTTACTACTCAAATTTTCTTTATGTTTTCCTACATGATCTATAATGTCCCTAAGCTTTTCCAAAAATTATTCTTTAAAAGGAGTATTTTTAGTTGAGTAGTATTCCCATTCATTTATCATCATACTTATTCTGTTCTTTTTAGTGAACCACATTTTACCTTAGTTGGTCTTTTAACATCCATTAAAATTTTATCCCATTTCTTTCCCTAAGGTTTTTTATTACTATTCGACCTTACAGACCACCTTTCTTCCTTAAACAATTAATTATAAAGTTTTCAATTTCACCACACTTAAAAAATTTGAGTGGTAGATTACCATTTAACTTACCATTTACTTTTATGGTTTTATTTTAGATAAGAAACACAATGTTATTATAATCATCATCCATATCTTCCACATCCTCTGATTCACTAGTGTACTTATCTTCCTCTTCAAAGACATTAATATTTCTCATGTATATAAATTATCTCTATCTTCTAGCATATAAATTTTATCATTATAACTGTCAAGGAAGTTTCTCATTAACTTTTTAAATATAGTTTAATATTACATGGTTTCTCTAAAACCTATTATGTTTTTAAATATTTCATTCACTCTGGTGAAGTAATCATTAATAGTTTCTTCTTTATCCATCCTTACATATTAAAATTTACTTCTCCAAATTTGAATCTTTTCTTCCCTAACTTTCACATTAACTTAAATAATACTTTCAAGTTTGTTCTAAATATCTATGGAAATTTTGAGATCAATAACATTAATGTATAATTTTTCTTATAATAACATAAGGATGGAATTCATTACATTAAAATTAACCTCTATGTTTTTATTATCATAAAAATCAACGGAGCATCATTCTCCCTTGCTGAAAATCCTATAGTAGTAGTATCATTAATCTCCAATACAAGTGAAATCATATAGGGAATCTTCATATTATTCCATACATGATTATTTTTTCAATAAAAATTAGGAATACCTCTATTAATGATTGAATTTAGATTCTCCATCATCAATAAAGAATAT
The DNA here is from genome assembly GCA_963277665.1 of Viscum album. Classification (NCBI taxonomy): domain Eukaryota; kingdom Viridiplantae; phylum Streptophyta; class Magnoliopsida; order Santalales; family Viscaceae; genus Viscum; species Viscum album. Next base: position 1,435,396,217 of record OY728153.1, on the reverse strand, counting down.
TTTATAGGGATCCTTGGTTTCACTGATTCTATTTGAAGTGTCTTAGAATATGATGTGCTACTGAGAAGAGGGTTTGTAAATCACCCAATAGGTTGGTTTTTATTATGTGTTTTTTATTTTTTATCAACAGTATTTATTTTCAATAATTATTGTTTCAAGATAAAGACGAAGAAGACACAAGAGGGGGTGAATTATTTCCTTTTAATTTTTTTTTGTCAAATTCAAAATGCCTCTCTTTAAATTTAAATATTCTTTCCTTATCTCTTAAATATGAGTAATTAGAGGAAAATATATAAAGGAAAGATCAAGACATAGTGAAATATAGTGGTTTGGAGCATAAAAATACCCTAGTAAACTTCACCAACACTCTATTTATAAGCTTGGTGGTTTTCACTAATAAGGTTTTTTTCCTGATGACCTCAACAATTGACTGTAGAAAACTGAAACCTTACAACAAGGATTTTATAGGGCCTTTAAATTATTTTATAGAGAAACTTGATATAAAATGCTTAGTGTAAGAAGATGAAGCTCCACCATGACTGAGTGCAATGATTGTAAACTTTAATATAAAGTGATGAGATGTAGAAATATGAAATATAATCAGTACATAGTTGCAACAAAAAAATGATAGATTTAGATGATCTTCAATAAATCACAAAGTAGTATTCAATGGATCTTTATTACCATGCAAGGTTCTTCTTTTTTAAATGGTAGTAAATAAATTCTTTAACATAATGAATTCTTCCTTATTTGTTATATTGGGAGAGAATAAATATGTACATAGAATTATTTTCTCTCTTATTCAAATGAAAAACAACAATATGAAACTTTGAAGTACTTTATTTTTTATAGAGTTTTTATGAGAATCTAATGCTCTTCAATTTAACCTATGAGAGAAATATTTATATATAAAAAGAATAAAATATTCCATATTTTTAGTGTCTCATATTCCTTCATAATATTAAAATAAATTGAGTCAATATCTTTTATAAATTTCTCTAATAAAATCATATCACCATTGCACTCTTTATTTTTGAAAATAATATTCAAAATAAACTTATTCATATGAAGTTAAATTCTTTCAGAATTCTAGCATCTTTATTGAGTAACCTTTTGATACATATTCAAATACCCATCCTAATATTCCTTTAAAATATATAAAATAATCTCTGAAATCTGGAAACAACATCCTTTTGGAAATTCTAATATTTAAATTTAAATAACCTCGAGTCCTCTAAAATCTCTGGAAAAATGAAATTAAAATAATTCAAACATTTTTATCTTTATATTATAGAATAAAATCTCAAAAAAAAACTCCCATCATCATTATTAGATTTTATGAGAATTTATCTAGCTGATACACCAATATGAATAATCAATATAAAAATACAACAAGTAGAAATACCAAGAATATGAAAAAATAGTGTACCGTAAATTGCTTTATAAATATCCAAAATATTCAATATTATTATATTTTCTGATAATCCATAATCTCATCATCTTATATAGTTTTTTTTTCAAATATATTATATCTATAAGAGTTTTAGATATTGGGATTACACATGGCATATTCTACGGGTTTGAGACAACTCCTCTTATATATGTGAAAATCTTACATGCATAATTTAACCCAAAAAGATCATCATATCTATGAGTAGCATGAATAGCATCTATACTTTATTCTATTTCTATGATAGCTGAATATTTTATTATTTTTTGTTGAATGAGAATATTTGTGATCAAAATAAATTCCTTTTCTTCCTCTAACTCTTGTTTAATTATCACCATGAGCTCCACATGATGTTTTTGATCCATACATCTTTATTTATTGTAATATCACATGCAGAGAACCTCTAGATAATGTGAGATCTTGAAACTGGACTTATGTATACATGACAAGGAAGTAGTAATGAGTCTATTTTCTAATTCATGTGGATTAAATGTAGATGTGATGTATGACATATATTTCATGATATATAACCTTGAGTGTCTTATATACTACATGGCACATCATCTTCAGTAGAATTCTCTCATAAATACTCAAGCTCCACTTCATTAGTTCTATAATAAGTGTTCCCCTAGAAGATTATGATACTTTCTCTATTTACCAAGAAGGATGTCATGAATACATGGAGGACACCCATCTTATGTTTCCAGTTGAGATCACGATGTACAGTTCATAAATGGTGAGGGTATTCTCCACTGGAATAAGTTCATGTTCCATCATGTGCTTCCATAATTTATAGAATTTAAGGTTGATCTAGAATACTAAAATTATCATTTTATAGGTATTAAGTTACTATGAATCTTTTTCATATTATATTTTAAGTTCCTAAAACATTTTTTATGTGATTTTTAATGTAGCAAGATTTTTCAGGTTAGATGAATAGTAGAGTTCTGAACATAGGGCGTGAAATAAAAATTTATGGATCATTTCATTCTAATGTTGGGTATATGAACCAAAATTTTAATCAAAAAAAGGTTCTTAAACCATACTTTTAACTTTAACATAGGGTTTATCAAATGTAGGGATCAAAAACCTTCTAAAAACTGAACATACTACCAATATAATATTATCTCTATTTTTAGATCCTTTTAACAATAGATTCATTAACCATCCAAGAAGAATTATATTTAGGTAATTTTGAGACCTTTACAAAGGATCAAAAATAAATTCAATATGACTTCCATAGCCCCTAATATTATTGATAAATAGAATAATTAGTAATTTATAAAAATTAAAGCTTAGGGAAAACATCATAGAACATCAAACATTTTATTGAATTTCAAAAAAACTTTTTATCCTTTCACGTAAATTAAAAAAAATCAAGAAAAAATCCTTAGGAAACCAACATGATACCTTTTGAATGAATCTGAGCACCATGTCATGAGATATAAAATAGACATATAGACATAGTAAATTTGAAATCACAAAATCAAACTTATTAGTAAACAAAATGGTGGGTTGAATTAATTATCAAAACCTTGATGAGACTGGAAAGGATACACTCAACAATATCCACCTTTTTGATAATTAAAAAACCCAAAATCTATCTTCCTCTTTTTTTAATGATTAAAAAGATGATTTAATGAGAAATACATGCAATAATATAAAATCCCCCTTAATTCATGCTTCCTTTATAAGGATAAAATGTTATACTCAAAGATCCATGAAAAAATATTATTAAAATAAAAATTATTTATATTGAATTAAAAAATGTATCAAAAAAATTAATACAAACCCTAAAATATTTAAACACAAACTAGATATTTAAAATAACTCCCCCTTATAAATATTTTCAAAGAATTTAAATAAAATATTTTGAATTAATTTTAAATAAAAAAATTCAAATAATTTAAAACAAAGTATTTTCAAATAATATAAATATTTTTTCACATTCTATTCATGAAAAAAATTAATCTAATAATAGAATAGATAATTACATGAAATACTATATTAATTTATCCCATTTAAGTAATTTAAATATCAAAACATTAAACACATGGTTACTAGAAAAATAGATTTTAAAAGATTAATATATTTCAATATAAAATTTTAAATAGAATGAATGATGTTAACAAAATAATTTAAAGAATCACATAAAATAATAGAGTGAGTAAAATTATAAGAAAAACAAATTTATAGGAAAAGAGATTAAAATTTTAAAATCCCTTATCCCCCAAAATAAAAAATTTAGGGAACTAAAAATAGAAAAGAAATACTTCATGGATTTTAATAATTCCATCACCAAGGATCTTTCTTTTAAAATAATTAACTACTTCAAAGTTGGTCTATATTTGTTAAATAATTATGATTTTACTCAAATAAATAAGATATATAATAAGTCTATATACTTTAAAAAAAACACTTAATGATTTATCAATGAATTCCAGTGGTTCAAACCTATAAAATATCATATACAAGTGCCTTTCAATACCCATATTCTATTGGGTCTAGCTAGGTTAGAAAATAAAGAGTTAGGCTACCAAATATATTTATTTTGAATAGGAATTTAAAAATTTAGATTTAGATAAATATTCTGAATAATGAAAATTCTTAACACCAAAAAAATGATTATTTATAAAATAAATTCATTAGCAAAATTTACATAACTAACATAATGAAAAATTTTAATAGTAGACATGATTTTTTATTAGTACGAGGAAAAAATAATTCCAATATAATTTCGGCATTTCCCCATTACTACCAACACCAAGATTAACCATATTGATTTTATTATTATAAATAATTTGATTTAGTTAGTTCTCCCCCTTGATAAGTATACTAGATACTTGATTTAAAGAACCAACTTAATAAAATACTTCCTTAATTTTATTTTCATTCAAAGAAAAATAATTTTTAGGATAATTCAATATTCAATTTGAAATATTTTTTTATCAAACTCTCTTTATCAAAAGAAAAATGATCATTATATTTTTGAGTTTTCTATGATCTATCATTAATGAATCAAATTTTTCTTGAATCATATATGTAAGAACCCGAATCTTCGTTTGATGTATGTCTTTCCTTTTTCGGGAGTTTTTGTGAAAAATTGAGTTTCTGGAAATTTTTGAAGTACACGCCGTGTACTTTCTGAGTACACACCATGTACTCTTTTCCAGCTCAAAGCCATGTGATGGCCGTGACCAGGCCACACACACGGGGTGTAGGGGTGACATGGAGGCCGCTTAAAGGAGAGTATGGAAAAACCGAGTACACGTCGTGTACTTTTTTTTTCATTAAATAGACCGAGGTCACGCCTAATTGAGGAAAACGTCTTCTTCTCCAGCTTCTTCGTCCGAGAGAGACCTGCATGACCGTAGATCTTCTCCAAGCCACCGTTCCTCTGTCCGTTCTCTATTTAGATTACCATCAATTGTGTTGGAACCACAATGGTGAGTCCTCCCTTCTCCGAGAGCCTTGTTTACCAATTCCTCTTCTTTCTCAAGTTATCATCGGTTGAACATTTTGTGCATTTTTGTAGATCCTCACCTTTACAAGGAGAATCAATCGGCATGGATCAAGTATTTTGATCTCCTAGCATCCAGGTAGTTGATTTGTGCCTTTTTGTAGAAATTCTTTGAATATTTTGTGCAAATTCCACCAATTCCTTTGAACGGGGAATTGTGGGTTTCCTATTTTTCCCCTATTGTTTGACTGCTTTGCTTGATTTCTTGAGTGGAGATAATTTCTTTTGAATTTGGATAATTTATATTGTGTTCCTATGCTTTTCCTTGCATGTTTTTCTTATTAGGCTTTTTACCAGCTTCCATGCCTATTTGTAGGATAGTGGGGCTGTTATGTTGTATTTTGTTGTGCCTTAGAATGATATCCAAGTAGTTCTTGAGGTTTAATTGGAATGATACGCGTGCGCTGAGCATGTTTATTTCACACAGGACTGTGAGAACCTAGTGTAGTAGACCATAGGGAGAATGGACGTAAGGGCTTCTCCAGAGTGTCTTTTAACACGGTACGAGACCACAGGGGGATTTGACGATGAGTGCTTCCACAGAGAGTCTGTAGTTATTCGACGTGGGCCACAGGGGGAATGAGACATTGAGTGCTTCCACAGAGAGCCTTTAATACGATACGAGACTATAGGGGGAATTGATGGTGAGTGCTTCCTCAGAAAGTCTATTCTTAGCTAAACTAGAGGGGTGAGATTGTGTGTACCTCCTGGAGGGTTGCTAGTACTTGTAGGTTGAACCATAGGGGTTAGGTTGTGAGAACTACCCATAGGGTTACCCGTTTCCTACTTGTTGTTGGTTGTTTACTTGTGTACTTCATATGCTAGAACTGTGGATTGTAGCTATTGTGTGATTTTCTGTTTACTGCTTCCTGCACTTTTACTTGCCTTATATTCATTGACTGTTAGGAAGAAATCTTTGGGTGATTGCCTACTGGGATTGTATCTCACACCCTGTTTGGGCCATGCTTTTGGGCCCAAGCAGATTTTTTTGTTGCAGGTATAGATAAGGGCAAGAGCCCTTCGACTTCCGGTACTTGATTGCTTGGAGATGGAGAGCAAGGGACCAATTTTAGGCTTGCGATGCTACAGGAGTTGCTGTTATTTTAGTACTTTGTTTTTACTTGTATTTCAGCACATTTTTGTGTTTGCTGCGTTCCTTAGATACTTGTACCTGCTGCATCATTATCATCATTACTATATATTCATTACTTCCGCTATTTGGTTTTAGTTGTTGCGTATTGTTTACTGATTCTTCTATTTATTGTTAATTTATTTTCTTTGTATACCTTACCAAATTAGGGCATAGTTTCCCCAATAACTTACCAAGGCCCTCGCTACTAGTCGGCAGCCTCTGGCGTTTGGGAAAATGCGCTTGAGGTCATGTGGCGTACCGGGCACGGGACGCCTCTGGGTGGATTCTGGAACCGGGATATTACAAAGTGGTATCATAGGAGTTATTTTCTCTTGATTTACTATTTGGAGCCTTTAGCCAGGGATAGGACGGATTCGGTACTTGGTGTTAAGCTGTGCCCAGGAGTTGCTAACCCGTGTACAGGGAAAAGCCATACTATCTCGTTTATTGCAGTTTTCTAGTTTTGAGATTTACGGTTGATATGATTTCACCTAGAGTGATTCAGATGTTCTGTGTTGTTGTTGTTTTACTATCACGGTTCTATTTCTGTCACAACCCGATGAGATGAGGGTATTCCATCTCATGAATCATATAAACACTTGTTAGAAATCACATGCCATGAATTCTTGTCATGCCATCTAGGGTGCATTAGTGATTTCATGTTGTTGTGATAGACTTGTGTAGATTTTTCATGCTGTTGTGATAGATACTTGATAGAATCTCTGCTGATTGATAGAGGACTGTTTGTATTGTACTTTGCTTGAATGAACGCCAAATTTTGGTTCTTGAGGTGTTATGGGCCCTCTTGAATCAGAAATTGGTGGATCATTGACCTGTTTTTATTTGTATATGACTTTATTGGATGCCAAAATTTAATTCGCGGGGAGTATGGGCCCTCACGGATCAGAATTTGGAACCATCATGCCTTGTTTTCAGTGTTTTCTGGGCTTCGGTGCAGTTTCAGAGCTACTGCCCGGAGAAACCCAGAATACACGACGTGTGCTTTATATATACACGCCGTGTAGTTTTAAACCGTGTCTTTGACTGTGTGAGTAGAAAAATGGGTTGTGAAAATCTCCAGGAACACGCCGTGTACGGTAGGTACATGCCATGTAGTAGTGAGCATGTACCCAGCCATGTAACTAACAACACGGGTCGGGGAAGCTTGAGTAGAACATGCTGTGTTGGATAGAAACACGCCGTGTAGTCTTGTTCCAGGTACCCGACCATGTCACGAGCAACACGGGTCAGTGTTATCTTCTTCCATACATGTCGTGTTTGTTCGGAACACACCGTGTAAGGGTCATCCTTGTACTTGGCCATGTCGCCAACAACACGGGTTGGGAAAAATCTTCAAGTACACACCGTGTTTGTTCGGAACATGCCATGTAGTCTCAGCCGTGTAGCCAGCCATATAGCTAGCAACATGGGTCATTGAAACCGTGTCTACTACATGCTGTGTCCACCAGGCACATGCCGTGTAGTCTCAGTTCAAGAAGACCGTGTGGGTTAGACGTGCAAGGAGACACGGGCAGGGAAACAAAGTTAAGTACATGCTGTGTAGATTTTATACATGTCGTGTAGTCTTGTTTTGTAAATCTTGTGTGTTTTCTTCTCCTGTTTTCATTTTTTACTCATTGGTTCTCTGTCCTTGTTTTCCTAATCTAAGGTATGTTTGATCTTTCAGAGCTATGCCTCTGAGACGTCCTCTGGTTGTACGTCAGCTGTCAGGTAGTGATCAAACGCCAGATATGGATGATCAGGGACTTCCTGTCGATCCTCTGGTCGGGCCAGCCTTGGCACCGGCTGTCATACCAGTTGCAGGCGCTGATGTGCAGTTCAGGGAAGGTTTTATGAGGAAGATGATGACCTTTCAGGGAGAACCACATCCTACCATGACTATGGAAGACTTGACGTGGGTTTTCCAGCAGCAGCATCCTCCCACTTTCTCGGGGGAAGGAGGACCACATGCTACAGAGTCATGGATGAAATCCATGTTGACCATCTTTGAGCATCTAGATACACCTCCAGAGATGCGGGTCAAGTTCGCTACCTATATGCTACGAGACTCCACCAAGAGGTGGTGGGACGTGATCTCACAGGCGGGTCATCAGCAATTTATGGCTTGGGAGGAGTTTCATCACGTCTTTTATGACTACTTCTACCCGGATACCCTGAGGGCCGACTGAGCCCGGGAGTTCATGAGCTTAGATCAGGGTACTCTTTCTGTTATGGATTATTCCTCTCGCTTCACCGAGCTACAGCATTTCACACCCCTCTGGGATGGGAGTTGGATGTTCTTAGCAAGGAAGTTTGAGGATGTTCTCAGGTGAGAGATCCGCTCGCAGGTGAATCTCTTCCAGTTGACTTCCATCACTTCCATCATCAACCAGACACTGATTACAGAGCACAATCTGAGAGACTCTGGAGCTGCAAGCCAGGGCGGTTCTGCTTCCAGAGCTAGTTTTCCTCCATATGATAGCAATAAGTGCCATAGGGAGTCTATGCGCGGTGATCCAAGGAAGCGAGATGCATCGTCAGGTAGCCATGTGATATGCTACCAGTGTGGCCGGTTAGGGCACACAAGGCCAAAGTGCCAGAGAGACCCCGTGGAGTGCCGATCTTGTGGTAAGATGGGTCACCTTTAGCATTTTTTCCAGGTTTTCTCACCAGAAGCTGGTGACGGGAGTTCTTATATGACTCATTGTTCAGGAGCAGCACCACCAGTTTCTCACCAGTCGGGGAACTAGAGTTCTTCCGGCCGTTCGGGCCGAGGTGGAGGTCGAGGCCATGGCGGTCAGCCACCAGTCTTTCATCGTTAGAAATTTGGATTAGCTCAGAGTGGTCAGCCATGGGTGTAGGGCCACGGTGTAGGCCAATATTTCACCATGGAGCAAAACTATCAGGAGCAGGATCTCGACCCTTCTATAGTTCGAGGTATGATCTTAGTAGACTCAGTTTTATCTTCATCCCTTTTCGATACTGGTTCTACGGATAACTTTATCTCTGTTACTGTTGTAGAGAGCCTTGAGCTCTGTATATTTTCTTTTTCCGAATCATTGACAATAGACATGCCTTTGGGGACAAGGACATCTAGTGTACGTCAGTGTAGAGAGTGACCTCTCGAGGTTGTAGGGTATCGTTTCTTATGGGATCTCTATTTCCTAGAGATGACAGGCTATGATTTCATTCTCGGGATGGACTGGTTGGTTCCCTTCCAGGCATTCATCGATTATTATCGCCGCAGGGTGAGTTTTATCTCACCAGAGGGTGAGTCTTTTCTTCATAGAGGAGAATGGGATGTCCGGGTGAGTCGAGCAGGACTCGAGCATCATGGGTTTGGAAGGGTGACAACCCAGATTACTAGTCTTTATCTGGATGATCAGGGGACTTCACAGTTGAACTTTCCTCCAGTGGTGGACCATTTCATAGATGTCTTTCTAGAGGAATTTTCAGTTTTTCCTCTGAAGCGTGAGGTGGACTTCTTTATTGAGGTCGTTCCAGGAGTGGCATCGGTGTCCATTCCTCCCTATAGGATGGATACACCTGAGTTACAGGAGCTCAAGAAGCAGTTAGAGGAGTTGCAGGAAAAGGGTTTCATCTAACCCAATACTTCTCCTTGGGGTTCGCCTATCCTGTTTGAAAAGAAGGAAGATGGTACCCTTAGGGTCTGTGTGGATTATCGGAAGTTGAACCAGTTGACGGTCGAGAACCGATATCCCTTGCCTCGGATTGATGACGTTTTCGACCAGCTTCGAGGAGCCCGAGTGTTCTCGAAGATCTATTTGAGGTCCAATTATCATCAGTTGCGCGTTAGACCATCAGATATACCTCTAACAGCCTTCAGGAGTAGTTATGGTCTCTACGAGTATATGGTTATGCCTGTTCGGTCTCACGAATGCGCCAATAGTTTTCATGGCGCTGATGAACTGAGTGTTCCATCCTTACTTGGATTCCTTCTTCGTGGTCTTCGTGGACGATATCTTGGTGTACTCTCACACTCGACACGACCATGCTACCCATCTTGAGATTGTTTTAAGTACACCGAGAGAGCATCATCTTTATGATAAACTCTCAAAGTGCCACTTCTAGATGGATCAGATTCACTTTTTGGGTCACGTCATCTCAGAGGCAGGAGTATCAGTGGACCCAGAGAAAGTGAGAGCTGTAGTTTCCTAGGAGCATCCAAAGAATGTTTTTGAGGTACGGAGTTTCCTAGGGAAGGATGGATACTACAAACACTTCATTCAGAACTTTTCACGCCTAGAAACACCTTTAACAGGTCTAACCAAGAAGGGGGAGAAGTTCTTATGGTCAGATTCTTGCAAGTCATCCTTTCAAGAGTTTAAGGTAAGGTTGACGTCAGCACTGATACTAGTCTTTCCAGAGCCAGGCAAGAGCTACACTATTTATTATGGTGCTTCAGGTATCGGACTGGGCGCTATGCTTATGCAGGGAGATAGAGTCGTTGCATACAGGTCTCGACAGTTGAGGCCACATGAGAGGAACTACCCGACGCACGATCTGGAGTTAGAAACTATTGTTCATGCCTTATGTTGTTGGAGACATTACCTTTTGGGAGAGCACTTTGTGGGTTTCACTGACCACAAGAGTCTCAAGTACATCTTCACTCAGCATGATCTGAATCTGAGACAGCGCAGGTGGGTCGAGTATCTTCAGTCTTTTGATTTCAAGCTTGCCTATACGCTGGGAAAGGGCAATGCAGTGGCAGATGTGTTGAGCAGGAGAACTCAGATTCAGGTAGTTCAGGAGGCCAGTAGTGAGTGGTAGCTTATGTCTCTATTCTCTGAGATGCATCTAGAGGTGCACGACAGATAGGGACAAACTTTTCTATCTTCTATTGCTGTTACCTCTACACTACTTGATCGGGTACAGATGAGACAACTATCAGATTCAGAAGGCTTAGTCTTGCGGGAGAGTGTGTTAGGAGAGGACCCTCTTCCTGGATGGACAACGAGTGAGGATGAGATCTTTCATTTCCAGGGATGCGTATGGATTCCAGCAGACATACGCAAGGAGCTGATGCGGGATTTTCATTCCTCAGTTTGGGCAGTTCATCCTGGCATCACCAAGATGTATCGAGATCTTCATCACCAGTAATGGTGGCCAGGTATGAAGAGGTATGTCACTAGTTTCATCTTTAGGTGTTCTACTTGTCAGTAGGTGAAAGTGGAGCATTAACAACCAGCAGGCCTTTTACAACAACTACCCATTCCGGAGTGGAATTGGAATGATGTCGCGATGAACTTCGTGACCAGATTGCCGAGGTCACCTCAAGGGAACGATGTTGTTTGGGTTGTCATTGATAGGCTTACGAAGGTTGCTCACTTCTTACCGATCAAGGAGACCTTCAGTGTTGATGATCTGGGACAACTGTACATCTAAGAGATTGTACGTCTGCATGGAGTTCCACACTCCATTGTTTCAGACAGAGATGCGCGCTTTACTTCTCAGTTCTGGCAGGGGCTTCAGAAGGCTTTGGGAACACATGTACTTTTGAGTACAGCATACCATCCCCAGACAGATGGCCAGTCTGAGCGTACGATCCAAGTGCTTGAGGATATGCTCTGAGCTTACATTCTAGACTTTGGCAGTTCTTGTGAGACACATATTCTTCCGGTGGAGTTCACTTATAACAACAGTTTTCAGAAGACTATTCAGATGGCACCTTACGAGGCTCTATATGGTAGGCCATGCCGATCACCCTTATACTGGCTGGAGGCAGGATAGGCAGCTTTGCTGGGACCTCGTCTTATTCAGGAGACCTCAGAGAAGATAGAGTTGATTCAGAAGAGGATGGCTACAACACAGTCTCGATAGAAGTCTTATGCTGATCAGTGAAGATGAACTTTGGAGTTTGAGGTCGGGGATCAGGTTTTCCTGCGTGTCACACCGAGGTTGGGACACAGGAGGATTTAGAGACAGGGTAAGCTTTCACTACGGTACGTCGGTCCGTTTGAGGTATTGGAGAGAGTTGGGATGGTTACCTATCAGTTGTAGTTAACTCAGAGGTACCAGGCCATGCACGACGTCTTCCATGTATCTAAGCTCCGACATTACTTTTCGGACCTGTATCATGTCTTTCAGCTCGAGGAAGTTGAGCTCGAAGTAGATGCATCGTTTGAGGAGAATCCTATATGTATTATCGATCGTAGTACGAAGGTTCTCCGTGGGCGGTCTGTTCCTCTAGTATGGGTGCTATGGCAGCACAGATGAGTACAGGACGAGACCTGGGTAAGGGAGGCTGATGTACGATCGCAGTGGCCAGAGCTGTTCGGGGTTTCTTCTTCCACACCTCGTTAGGGAAATTCGGGGATGAATTTATTTAAGGGGAAAAGTTTGTAAGAACTCGGCTCTTTGTTTGAGATATGTCTTTCCTTTTTCGGGAGTTTTTGTGAAAAATAGAGTTTTTGAATTTTTTTGAAGTACACGCCGTGTACTTTCTGAGTACACACTGTGTACTCTTTTCCAGCTCGAAGCCGTGTGTTAGCCGTGCCCGGGCCACACACATGGGGTGTAGGGGTGACGTGGAAGCTGCTTAAAGCGGAGTATGGAAAAACCTAGTACACGCCGTGTACTCTAAAAGTACACATCATGTACTTTATTTTTTTCATTAAATGGACCAGGGTCGCGCCTAATCAAGGAAAACATCTTCTTCTCCAGCTTTTTTGTCCGAGAGAGACCCGTACGGCCACAGATCTTCTACGAGCCACCATTCCTCCGTCTGTTCTCTGTTTCAATCGCCATCGATTGTGTTGGAACCGCAGCGGTGAGTCCTCTCTTCTCCTATAGCCTTGTTTACCAATTCCTCTTCTTTCTCAAGTTATCATCAGTTGAACGTTTTTTACATTTTCGTAGATACTTTCCGTTATAAGGAGAATAAATCTGTGTGGATCAAGTATTTTGGTCTCCTAACATCCAGGTAGGTGTTTTGTGCCTTTCTATAGAAAGTATTTGAATATTTTGTGCAAATTCCACCAATTCCCTTGAACGTGGAATTGTGGGTTTCCTGTTTTTCCCCTGTTGTTTGATTGCTTTTCTTGATTTCTTGAGTAGAGATCATTTCTTGTGAATTTGGATAATTTATACTGTGTTCCTATGCTTTTCCTTGCATGTTTTGCTTATTAGGATTTTTGCCAGTTTCCATGCCTAGTTGTAGGATAGTGGGTCTGTTATATTGTTATACTGTTGTGCCTTAGAATGATAGCCAAGTAGTTCTTGAGGTTTACTTGGGATGATACGCGCGCGCTGAGCATGTTTATTTCACACAGGATTGTGAGAACCTAGTGTAGTAGACCATAGGGATAATGAACGTATGGGCTTCTCCAGAGTGTCTTTTAACACGGTGCGAGACCACAGAGGGAATTGACGATGAGTGCTTCCTCAGAGAGTCTGTAGTTCCTCGACATGGGACACGGGGGGAATGAGACATTGAGTGCTTCCCCAGAGAGCCTTTAGTACGATACGAGACTATATGGGGAATTGACGGTGAGTGCTTCATCAGAAAGTCTATTCTTAGCTGAACCAGAGGGGTGAGACTGTGTGTGCCTCCTGGAGGGTTTCTAGTACTTGTAGGTTGAACCATAGGGGTTAGGATGTGATAGCTACCCAGAGGGTTACCCGTTTCCTACTTATTGTTGGTTGTTTACTTGTTTACTTCATATGCTAGAACTGTGGATTGTAGCTGCTCTGTGCTTTTCTGTTTACTGCTTCCTGCACTTTTACTTGACTTGTATTCATTGACTGTTAGGCACAAATCTTTGGGTGATTGCCTACTGGGATTGTATCTCACACCTTATTTGGGCCATGCTTTTGGGCCTAAGCAGACTTTGTTGTCGCAGGTATAGATAAGGGCAAGAGCCCTTCGACTTCCGGTACTTTATTGCTTGGAGCTGGAGAGCAAGGGACCAAGCTTAGGCTTGCGATGCTGCAGGAGTTGCTATTATTTTAGTACTTTGTTTTTACTTGTATTTCAGCACATTGTGTTTTTTGCTGCGTTCCTTAGATACTTGTACCTGCTGCATCACTATCATCATTACTATATATTCATTGCTTCCACTGTTTGGTTTCAGTTGTTGCGTATTGTTTACTACTTCCGCTATTTACTGTTAATTTATTTTCTTTGTATACCTTACCAAATGAGGGCATAGTTTCCCCAATAACTTACCAAGGCCCTCGCTGCTAGTCGGCAGCCTCTGGCATTTGGAGAAATCCGCTTGAGGTCATGTGACGTACCGGGCACGGGGCACCTCTGAGTGGCTTCCAGAACCGGGACGTTACAATATATAAATATTCATTAATTTTATTAAAATAAAAAATATAGAACTAGAAATTTGAGAGTAATATGAGTGTACCTCATCATCATGATCCATAAGACATATATTTAACTTTTTTCATGATAATCTTTAGAATTTGTTGGAGATTCACTACTTGAATCTTCATAAATACTCAAAGTATCCTTCATAAATTTATTTCCTTTTATTTTTTAATCAAATTCCCGCTGAGCTTTAGTCAAAGGATAGTCAGGTCTCAAATGACCTTTACTTTTTATATTCATATCATCTGACTCCCTTTTCTTTATTCATATTTAATTTCACTTTTTTTATATTGTTTTCCAAAAAAATTAGAAATATTTAATAGCTCATCACTTAAACTGAAATGTCTTAAAGCTGAATCAGAAAATTCAACCATCAAACCTTTGAGTGTATCATTTTCCTTTTTGATTGAAATATGATTTTTCAACTTCATATTTCATCTCAACTATGTAAATCATCACGTTTTTGATTAATTGTTTTATATTTAAATTTTTAATTGGTGTGGATTGTTGAATAGTAACATATATTCCATTCCACTTAGAAGAAAAAACTCTAAGTACCTTTACTTGCTAATATGGTTATGTAATTGGAGTTTCCAATGTAGTAACTTAATTGAAAACTTCTATAATTATCTCATTAATTTGAGTAAGAAGTGGAAGATAAATAAATGAAAGAATATAAAATAGTGATGTATAGTGGTTTGGGGAATATAAATCCACAAGTACACTCCACCAATGCTCTCTCCATGATATTGGTGATTTTCATTATGAGGGTCCTTTCCTGGGGACCTCAACAACTGAGTAGAAGTAATTGAAACATTACAAAAATGATTTTATAGGGACTTAACGTTATTTTATAGGGTACCATGATATCCAAAACTTAGTATTAAAAGATGACACTATACCACATCTATATACAAGAAGTTGAAACTTCAGTAGAAAGTGATGAGATGTAGAATGTTGAAAAGGCTTCAGTACATAATTTCAACAACAACTGATAGATATAGATGATATTTAATAAATAATAGAGTAGAAACAAATGAAATTAAATTTATTATAGGATTATTCTTATCTAAATATCAATAAATAAATTATTCAAAATTTTGAAGGCTTCCTTATTCATTATTGTAACATCCCAGATCCGGGTTCCACTTAACAAGTGCCCCAAACCCGGTTGGTCACATGGCCTCAAGCGCATTTCCCCAAATGTCAGAGGCAACCAACTAGTAGTGAGGGCCTAGGGCGTGATAGTGGAAAAAATATTCCCTCATTAGCGGAGTGCAACACATTAGAATAATAATATACAATAGGAGAAGTAGTAAATAACATACAACTGAAATAAATAACTGAAGACTGATAAGATAAATAACCAAGAATCATTCTATACAAAAGATGATGTATCATGTCACATGTTCTAGGAAAGAAACCAAACAAGTACACTATATTAATACACAATATATGTCTCAAAATCATAAAAGAAACAAAAAGATACTAGTAATAATCATAAGCCTCAGCTTGGTCCCATGCTATCTGACTCCTAAGTAGAACATCAAGTACATGTAGCAGGGTGCATTCCCTGATCAACACCTGCAATCATATAATTTTTTTGGGCCCAAAATCACAACCCAAAAAGGGTTTGAGACTAAATCCTAGTAGGAAAACACCCAAATTCTATTCCAATCTTTCAGTGAAAATATATAACATGCAATGTACAATAGTGAAAGCATTAAACAGTAGTTATAAAAAAGTATGCACAACAATGTCTCAGAAGACAATATAATCAAGTCTAGGTGAATACCTAATCCAAGCTTGTTCTTTGGTTTGGAATATATTTCATTATTCATTCTATTTAAAAATTTTAACTCCATTGGATTATATAAAAGTCTCTAGGTTCATCCTAGGACCGAAGGCCCCCATATAAAAGTAATCGTCAACTCGTGACATAAAAATCATTTAATAATTTTCTAAAAGATCTCGGCCTAGGTATCCCTCAATTGATCCTAGGTTCTCTCAGCATTTTAAAAAATACTCAATGAGCTCGAACACCATATATGTGGCTCACTCGCAGCCTTTACATAATTAACCTCTAGATCTCGTCCATTATCTTTTAACTGAGACAATGGTTCACCGAAGGTCTATAAGGTGAAATTAGTCACATGAGACCAACCTTGTCTTTTTACTGAGACTTTGGCTTGCCCATTTCTAATTACCACTTTTTATCATTTATTTCAATTACACATTCCATATCAAAAGTAACACATGTGAATTAAACTATCACATGATTTAGCATAATCAACTCATGTGGGATTAGTTTACTTAACAAGCAACAAATGTAAATTAAACTATTACATGGTAAAATAAGGATAACTCACATGTGCAACACATAGAACAAGCCTATTATGAAATTTAAACAATGAAATTTTTTAACAAAACATTTATCTCACATGGGAAATTAATATAATGAGAAAAACACTTTTAACAATCCAATAATGGAAATTCATGTCAAGCCTCATAGGCATTCTCATCCAAATAGACATCTAAGGGAAACACACCCATGGGGTGGCCCTAAATCAAGTTTCACAACCCTATACATGTTGTCAAATTATACAATTAATTATCAAATCATCAACAGGCAATAAAAGGGTTCATTACTTAATTAATAAACACCCTAAAAGTGGGTGTGTGTCACTCTGACATATATAAACATCATGACAATTCATGAAAGTCACAAGACCACCTACCTAGTGTTAGTATGACTCTCCTTGTCCAACGTCGGTCTCTAATTTGACCTAGAATGGAATAGATCTACAAAATGGGTATAAACTCTTGACCTTAAATAATTATATCAAGAGAAGAAATCAGGAAGAAAGGTTCAATAGGAATCGATAGATTATTGATGGGAATCCAATACATCTGATGATGTTCGAATCAGAGATCGAACAATGAAACGGGAGGCAAAATCTCATTAAGATTTTCCTAGGAGCATTGCTCATTGAAGGGGGTATGTTTCTGTCCATCTGGAAAAAAGATGGTATGACCCAAATTAATCAATTAAAAAAAAGTACACAGAGTGTACTTGAGACTACATGCCATGTTTGTACAAATTCTGGCCAGACCATTGCATGGTTGTGTACCGAGATTAGATGGCATGTATCCATTCATACAAATCATGTACTTATAAGTACACAACATGTAGTTCACAGTCATGTCATTTAATAGGATTTAAGCCAACCACTAAACTTATTTCCCCCCATTTTCTTAAAGATAAACTGAAAATGAAATATCCTTACCTCAAAGGAAGAACCAGGTTCTTACAAATTTCCCCCCTTAAAGCAATTCGTCTCTGAATTTCCATTCCAAGGGTGGTGAAGGAATATCAGAGAATAACTCTGGCCACTATGATTGTACGTTGGCCTCCCTCTCCCAAGTCTCTTCCTAGACTCAGATGTGTTTCCATATCACCCGTACCAAAGGAACTGATCGGCCATAGAGAACCTTTGTGCTACGATCCACAATACGAATGGGATGCTCCTCAAAGGATGCATATTCTTGTAACTCTACTTCATCAGGATGAAAGGTGTGAGATGGGTCAGAAAAGTAATGTTGCAACTGAGAAACATGGAAGACACCATTCCTATTCATATACCTCTGAGGTAACTATAATTGACAGTAAACTAGCCCAAACCTCTCTAGAATCTCAAACGAACCAACATATCTCAACAAAAGCTTACCCTGTCTTCTGATCCTCTTATGTCCCAACCTTAGTGTGACACAGAAGAAAACTCAATCCCCGAACTCAAACTCAAAAGTTCTTCTACAATGATAGGTGTATGATTTCTGATTACACTATATAGTATCCATCTGTTTCTAAATCAACTAAACTTACTCAGTGGTTTTCTAGACAAGACAATGTCCTAGCATCACTTCCTCTCCTACCTCCATCCAACACAGGGGTGATAAGAATGGTCTAAAATACAAAGCCTCATATGGCACCAGATAAATAGTATACTGGAAGCTATTTTTGTAGGCAAACTCAACAAGGGGTTTGTGTGTCTCCTAGGAACACTTGAAATCTAGGATGCATGCCCAAAGCATGTCCTCTAGTTCCTGAATCATGCTCTCTAACAAGACATATGCCTAGGGTGGTAAGATATGATCAAAAGCACCTATGTACCCAAATCCCTCTATATCCCTTTCCAGAAACGATAATTAAAACAAACATCCCTATCTGAAATGATGGAATGTGGGACCCCGTGTAGTCGTACAATATCACAAATGTATAACCTTCCAAGCTCATCAACACCGAAGGTTTTCTTGATCGGAAGAAAATGTGTCACCTTCATAAGCCTATCAACCACAACCCATAGTGTATCATCATCTCAGGGTGACCTCAATAAACCCATCAAAAAATACATTGTGACATCATTCCATTTCCACTCTGGAATGGGTAGCTGCTTTAAAATTCATGCTAGTCTTTGGTGTTCCGCCTTCACCAGCTGACATGCGTAAAATCTCATGAAAAAACTAATCCACCATCACTAATGATGTAAATCCAAATACATCTTGGTGATACCAGGATGCACTTCCCAAACTAAAGCATGAAAATCCTGCATCAGCTCCTCTTGCATGTCTGCTGACACCCATACGTGACCATGTAACCAAAAAACCCCATCCTATCCGATGGTCTAACTAGGACGAGGTTCCTCACCTGACATACTCTCCCATATAACTTGGCCTTAATAATCTGACTGCAGCCTCATCTTCATTATATCTATTAATGTATATAGGTAATAGAAAAGGATATAAGAAAATTTTGTCCCTGACTATTGTTCACCTCCAAGTGCATTTCAGAGAACAACACTATCAACTGCCACTCTTTACTGGCCTACTACACTACCTATATCGAAGTCCTCTTACTCAGTGCATTGGCCATTGCATTTCATTTCCCAGGTGTGTAGTTAAGCTTGAATTCGAAAGACTAAAGTTATTCCACCCACCTTTGCTACCTCAAATTTAGACCACGCTAAGTAAAGATGTACTTTAGAATTTTTTGGTTTGTGTACACCACAAAATGATCTCCCAATAGGTAATGTCTCCAAAAGTGTAAGGCATGAACAACTATGGATAACTCAAGATCATGCGTCGGGTAGTTCCTCTCATGTGGCCTCAACTACTGAGACCCTTATGAAACGATTTGATCCCCCTATATAAGCACTGATCCCAACCCAATACCTAATGCATCATAGTACACTGTATAAATCTGGTCCAACTTAGAAAAAATCAGTATAAATGCTGACTTTAACCTTTATTTTAGCTTTTAAAATGTCATCTCACAAGAATCTAACCATACGTACTTCACACCCTTCTTTTCCAAGACCTTAATCGGAACTGCAAAGCATGAGAAGTCTTGTATGAAATTCCTTTAGTAACCATCCATCCCTAGAAAACTCCACACCTCAAAGACATTATTGGGATACTCCCAAGTAACTACTACTCTCACCTTATCTGGGTACACTAATACTCCTGTCTCTAAGATGATGTGACCTAGGAAGTGAATCTAATCCATCCATAAGTGTCACTTTGTTAGATTAGCATATAATTGATGTTCTCTCAGTGTACTAAAAATGATCTCAAGATGTGTGTCATGTTTGTGTTGATTGTGAGAATACACCAAGATATCATCCATAAAAACCACAACAAAAGAATCAAGATAGGGACAGAACACTCATTTCATCAGTGCCATGAAGGCCACTGGAGCATTCATGATACTGAATGGCATAACCACATACTCATAAAAACAACATTTTCTTCGAAAAACTATGTGAGGTATGTCAGATGATCTAACAAGAACTTGATTATAATCTTATCTCAGATCAATATTATAGAATATTTGAACTCCTCGGAGCTGATCAATGAGATCATCTATTCACGAAAGATGATACCAATTCTTTACCATTAACTTGTTCAATTTTCGATAATCCACGCATAACCATAGGGTATCATCTGCCTTTTTCACAAAAAGGACAGGTGAACCCCATGAAGAAGTATTGGGTTAGATAAACCCCTTTAACTTCAAATCCTATAGCTTCCTCTTGAGCTCTTGAAACTCCATTGTAGCCATTCTATAAGGAGGAATAGATATTGGTGAAGCTCCTGGTACTAGCTTGATAGAGAACTCTATATCTCTTATTGAAGGTAAACCTAAAAATTCATCTAGGAAGACGTACCTGATATAATCAACCACTAGAAAAAATTTCATATGACATGTCCCCTGGTCATCCAGATATAAACTGGAAATCTATGTTGTTATCCCACTTAACCCCTGATGTTGGGGTCCAGCTGGGATTGCTTGGACATTCCACTCTCCCTTGTGTAAAAATGATTTGCCCTCTGGTGATGTGAAACTCACCCTGCGGTGATAGAAATCAAAAAACGCTTGAAAGGAGACTAACCAATCCATTCTAAGTATGACATAAAAGCCTATAATTTCTAAGACATATAGATCCCAAATGATGTGACGCCCACCAATTTCAAGGGGGGACTCCTTGTACTATTTCACACTTGTTGTTCTAATCCCAAACATAGTGTCCAGTCTCATAACATCATCAAAAGTAAAAAAACTATGCTCTAGGATCTCTACTCTGGGAACAGATATGAAACTATGTGAATCCTCTGTATCAAAGAGTGCAGAAGCTAAAATAGAGGTGACTAGAATAGAACCTATGACAGTAGAAGGTTCGGGATCTTTCTCCTGCTGGGTCTGTTGCACTGCATAGGTCTGAATTGTACTGCAGTCCTGAGACACTTCCTAGATACCCTGAGCTGACCCTCTCTGCTATTTTTGAGATCCTAGGGTCTAGCTACCACAACCATGACCACTACCTCAGCCTGAATGGACTGACACATTCCAGTTCCCTAACTGGTGAGAAGCTGATGACCTTGCTCTTAAATGTGGAGTTAGTGTAGACCCTCTCTCACTAGATTCTGGTGGAAACTTCCTACAAAAACATTTTAAGTAGCCTACCTTGTAGTAATATCGGCACTCGACTGGGTCCATCAAGCACTAAGGTCTATTATTCCCAATTCTTCTACACTAGAATCACCTCACCTAGCTACCATAAGATACGTTATGAGAACTAGATTTTCCATGTGTAATCTCCAAACAATTCTTCCTACTACTAGTTGAAACAGTACCAAATCTTGGTGCCAAACCTCCCTAGATCACACCTCCAAATTCCCTTTGATCCTGCTCGGTAATCAGTACTTGGTTCACTATAGTAGAAATAGTAGTCAATTGGAAGATATTATCCTGTGATCATATATCGTACCTAATACCATCCTTGAATTTCCTATCCTTTGAAAGATCTTTACCCATCAAAATAGGCGTGAAGCACTTGAGCTAAGTAAAGTGGGTAGAGTAATCCATAACTGATAGAGCACCCTGCTCCAATTGCATAAACTCATGGGCTCTGTCAGCCCTTAACATCTCCGTATAGAAGTATTCATAGAATACTGTCAGAAAACCTTCCTATGCCATTTCCCACTAAAGTTCTATATATGTGGTAACATCCCACCACCTCTTGGTAGAATCATGAAGCATATAAGTCACGATTTTGACCCTCCTCTCAGGAGGAATCTCAATATGCTTAAAGATCGATAACATGGATTCTATCCATGAATTTGTAGCTTGTGGACCTCCTTCCCCAGAAAATGTGGGTGGATGATACTACTGGAACACTCATTTCAGTTCTTCCATAGATGTGGCAGGATATAGTGCTCTCTGAAAGGTTTGCATGAACCACATAAAACCTTCAAGGAAAAGTGCATCAGCACCTACGTTTGGTAAAATAGCCGGTGTCACAACTAGCACAACTAGAGGGTCCACTAGTATCCCATGTCCTAACACCTCTAGAGTATGATCAACGCCACCCTCCTAGCGTGCTATTAGAGGTCATCATGGTTCCATTTCTCTGTAAAGTCCAACACATACACCTTAGTATAAGATTATTCATTAATGAACGTAGTTCAAGAGCGCAAGAAATAAAAAGGAGAATAAAAGCCTCAAAAGCTAACAAAATATGGGTACACAGAGTGTAGGGAAAATACACGGTGTGTGAACTTAAGACCTTACATGGTTGTCTACTCCCAATGGTCTGCGCATGTAAACACCCTAGGTACACGACGTGTATACTTATGCTCTTACATGGTCGTGTAAATCTACCTGCTTTATTTGTGTAAACATCCTAGGTACACAGTATGTCATGATGACATACGACATTTACTCAAGGATTTCCTCCTGTCCATTTACTTTTACAAGGCCAGAGACACATGGTTCTACCTATATAAGACTAGACGAGGTGTACATAGGGTGCATGGTGTGTTCTGATAAAAATAGAACAACTCGTGATCTCTCTCACACGTCTAGATACATGGTAAAAAACCACCTGGCGTGTACTCAGAGTACATGGTGTGTACTTAAAACACTCTTCCAAAATAGAAGAATACATGGTGTGTGTTCATAGGACCACATGTCATTTTGTCTGGGTTTCTAGACAGTAAGCCTTATAAACTTCACCAAAACCCCTGTTTTTTCAAAATAAAGCAAAAGTGTGCTAAATTATTATTCATGGGGGCCTATAATTCCCACGAATCAAATCTTGGAATCCACATATAGCACATAACAACACAATCTATATCCCATGGTCAAAATGTGATCCACCAAATTCTGATACAAGAGGGACCATACTCCTTAAGGACCAAAGTTTGGCATCTATCCAATTCAACCATAACACATACCAATACACCTATCACAACAGTAGGTATATCTATCACGATATCTATCACAACAGCATGAATATATAGCATGACATCTATCAAAACGGTATGAAATAAGTAATTCTCTCTAAATGTCATAGAAAGAATGAATAGAATGTAATTTCTAACATGTTACTATATTATGCATGAGATGACATACCCTCATCTCATCAAGTTGCAACAAAGTAGAACCACAATGATAGAAATAATAATAACACAAAACAAGTGCATCACCCAACAGTGAAATCAAATCAACTGTAATAACTCAAAATCCAAAAATTATAATTTCATTCGACATAATTTTTATTTTTCCTATACATGGGGTAACTACTCTCGGGCATAGATAATTACCAAATTCCATTCCCTTTATATCATTGCTAAACAGTAAAGAAAACCAAGAAAGAAATACTATGTTACCACTTTGTAACATCCTAGGTCTGGGTGCCACTCAACTGGTTCCTCGTACCCAGTTGGCCACATGGCCTCAAGTGCATTTCCCCAAAAGCCAGAGGTTGTAGACTAGTAGTGAGGGCCTGGGGTGTGATAGTGGGGAAACTATTCCCTCATTGGATGATTGTAACATAGTGGAATAATAATATACAATAGTAGAAGTATTAAACAACATACAACTGAAATAAACATCAGAAGACTGATAAGATAAATAACTAAGCATCATTCTATACAAAATATGATGCAGCATGTCACATATTCTAGGAAAGAAACCAAACATGTACACTTTAGCAATACACAATATATGTCTCAAAAGAAAAAAATAAATAAAAAGGGAATAGGAATCCTTGAAAGCCTTATCTCAGTCCCATTCTCTCTGACTCCTAAGCAGCACATCAAGTACCTATAGTAGGGCGCTTTCCCTAATCAACACCTACAATCATATAATCTGTTTAGGCCCAAAAGCATGACCCAAACAGGGTGTGAGACTAAATCTCAGTAGGAAACCACCCAAGGTCTATGTCAATATGTAGGTGAATATATATAACATGTAGTGTACAATAGTGAAATCAGTAAATAGTAGGTACTCAAAAGTAAGCACAACAGATGTCTCAAAAGACAATATAATCAAGTCTAAGTGAAGACTGAATCCAAGATTGTGATTTTACTTTTCAGATGCATCATTAGTAATTATATTTCATTATTTAACTCTATTAGATTATATAAAAATCTCAATGTCTGACTTAGGCCCAATAACCCCCCCATATAAAAGTAACTATAAACTCATGACATAACAATCATTTAATCATTTTCCAATAGAGCCTAGTATGGGTATCCCTCAATGGATCCTAGGTTCGCTCATTAGTTTAATGAAGAATCAATTATCCAAACAACCATATATGTGGCTCACTCATGGAATTTACATAATTAACCTCTTGAGCTCATCCATTGTCTTTTAACCAAGATAATGGTTCACCCAAGGTCTATAAGGTGAAATTAGTTACATGAGCCTAACCTTGTCTTTTTACCGAGACTGCGGATCACCCATTGCTAATTACCCATTTTTATCATTTAATTCAATTACACATTCCATATAAAAAGAGACCCATGTGAATTAAACTATCACATGGATTTATCATAATTAACTCATGTGGGCTCAGTTTATATAACAACGAACACATGTAAATTAAACTATTACATGGTCAAACAAGGATAAATCACATGGGAAACACATATAACAAGACTATTATGCAATTTAAACAATGAAAAGAATTAACACAACAAGTATCTCACATAAAAAATTCATATAATGAGATTTTTTTTTAACAATCCAAGAATAGAAATTCAAGTCAAGCCTCATAGGCATTCTCGTCCAAATGGCCATCCAAGGGAAATGTACCATGGGGTGGCCCTAAATGAAGGTTCAAAACCCTAAACATACTATCAAATTATCTAATTAATTACCTAATCATCAATAGAAAATAACAAGGTTCATTATTCAATTAATAGACACCCTAAAATTGGACATGTGGCACTCTAGCATATATAAACATCATGACAATTCACAAAATGCACAAGACCACCTACCTCATGTTAGTATAACTCTCATCATATAGTTTAATGACCCAATTAGACCTATAATGGAGTAGATATACAAAAAAGGTATAAATACTCTACCTTAGATAACTACATAGAGAGAATAAATCAGAAATAAAGGATCAAGTGGAATCGAGAGCTTATTGAGGGGAATCCAACACATCTAACTATGTACGAACCAGAGACCAGGCAACAAAACGGGAGGCAAAACCCCGTTCAAATTTTCTTGGGAGCATTTCTTGTAGAAAAGGGTATATTTCTATCCATATAAAAAAATGACATTATATCCCAACTTAATCAATTAAAAAAAGTACACAACATGTACTTGAGACTACACGTTGTGTCCATAAAATTTTTGGCCATACCATTACATGGTTGTGTACCGGGATTACATGGCATGTATCCATTCATACATGGTGTGTACTTATAATTACACGATGTGTATTTCCCAATCACATCGTGTAACAGGCCTGAAGCCATCCCCTTGACCTCTTTTCCCCCATTTTCTTAAGTATAAACTAAAAAGGAAAGATCCATACCTCAAAGGAAGAACTGGGTTCTTACAATTATACTGAGAGAGAATAAATATTTATAGATAATTATTTATCTCTTACTCAAATTATGAATAAAAATATGAAACTTTGAAGAAATTTATTTTTTATATATTTTTCAATAAATTATCCTTATCTTTTATTTAACTTTTCAGGTAAATATTTATATATATAAAGAATAAAATATTCAGTAGTTGTATTGGTTCCTCTTCCTTTGTAATTTCAAAATAAACTGAGTTGATATCTTCTACATATTTCTAAAAAAACACAACACTATTGCACTCTTTATTTTTGAAAATAATATTCAAAATAAACATAGTCAGATGAATTTAAATTCTTCTGATATTCTAGCATCATCATTGAAAAATCCTTTGAAATAGATTCAAATACCCATCCATATCTTCCATTAAAATAATTGAAATAATACCAAAAATATTGAAACAATATCCATATAAAAATTATAATATTTGAATTTAGATATCCTGGAGTCCTTCAACTTATTTGGAAAAATTTAAAATAATATAATCATTTTTCTCTTAAAATTATACACCAACATCATCACAAATACTCCCATCATCATCATTAAATTTTATAAGAATTTATCCAGTTGATGAACCAATGAGAATAATCTAGGTAAAAACGTTGCAAGTAAAAATGACAAGAATATGGAAAAATAGAGTAATATAACTTGATTCACAAACATCCAAAATATTTGATATTATCATGTTTTTTGATAATCCATAATCTCTCTATCTTATTCAAAAAATAATTTTCTAATATACCTTATTCTAGAGAAATATAGATATTGGATTTAAGAAAAGAATATTTTATGGGTTTAATAATACACCTCTTATGTATACGAAAATATCACAATCACTATTAAGTGTATAGTAACCATAATATATATGAGAATTGTGGATAGCTCATATACTTTATTCTCTTCCTATGATATCTAAATATTGTAGTGTTTCATATTACATGATAATATTTGAGATTAAAATAAATTCCAGTTCTTCCTCCAACTCTACTCCAAGTATCACTATGATCTCTGTATACGGGTTGTGATCCATATAGATTTATTAATTGTGATATCACATGTAGAGATCCTTTAGATCATGAGATATCATGAAACTGGGATACTATACACATAGCAAAGATGCAGCAATGAGTTTCTATTTGAGTTCATTTGGTGTCAATGTAGTAGTGCTCTGTGGAATATATTGTATGGCATATCATTATGAGTATCTTATATACTACATGGAACATCATCTTCAATAGAATTATTTCATAACTACTCAAGCTTAATTTCCTCAGTTCTATAAGTAGAGATCCTCTAGAATATCATGATACTTCTTATGTTCATCGTTTAGTATTTCCTACATACATGGTGGACATCCATATTCTATTTCTAGTTGAGTTCACAGTGTATTGTTTATGCTTGGAAAGGGTATCCTAAAGTTTTATTACTTCAAGTTCCATCATGTAATTCTATAATTTTTAGCATTTTAGGTTGATTCCGCATAATAAAAATATCATTTTCAAGGACTTAAGGTATTTTTCATCTATCTTGACCCCCTCCCCTCAAAGAGTAACCCTCCTAGGCTAGAAATGGGAGAAGGTAGATGGTGACCGCCTGAGTCCCACCTCCAGTAGACCCCAGGTTGGAGACTAGCACCAAGGGTATATCATACATATAATTGGGAGACATTACCCTCTAAGATAATCTACATAATAGAGTGGTTAGAGAGAAACACTAATCAACTCCTTCTCAAATATAAATAAAATTAAACCCAATTACATACATGTAATGTCATGCAGAACAAAAATAACTGGAAAGGAAAACTATAAGTACCAAAAAGTTAAACTTAGAAATGACCATGAAGCCCAAAAATCTCATGTAAAACCACAAGCTAGTAATATTCAGTCCAATATCCAACCTAATTTTATAGACCTGAAAATAAATTTATATATATGTGGGGTGAGAATAACAGTATACTCCGTAGGATCCTACCCATATCCTCTCCTTCAAAAGATAAATAAACCATGCCAAATCCCATAGAATAACAAGTAAAACTAACTCATCACCTAAATAGGTATACTATGTTCTAAGCCCCACCATGGCTATCTCTTACCAAGTAATGCATATAAGAGATCATATTATAATAATAATAAAACATAGAGGGTACCCTGATACCACTTCCCCCACTAGTTTACTGATCTTCCCCAACATTATACATCCTAATCCATCTCTCGAAAAAAGTAATCTAGCCTGAAGACACATTCACTAAGTATCATGACACACAAATCATTCATCACACCATCCCATAATCCCATATCAAATCACCATATAGTAAACAAGTAGTTTTAAGATCCACCACAGCTTGTATATCATATATCATATATCGGGTAATATTCCTCAAGACATCAAATCTCATACACCAAGTATGGTACCTCAAGAACTTATAGACAATACATGTAATACCTATAAAAATCCATTGAATGTTATATTTAGAGATACATGTGTGTGAAATAACCACAAGAAATTAAATCCATTTACATATATATAAGGGGAACTAACCACAGTGAATAACCACACATAATACAACCAAAAGAATAGAGTAGGGTTAGAGGGGGTAGTCAGTCATCCATCCTCTCTACTAGGATGTTGTTGAAAACACCCTCCCCAATTCCACTGGGTTTCAGTCTCCCTACTTACATGGGTGGGGTAGCATATGAAATTAGAAAACATAAAGGATTTAATATTGCTCAGAACCACACTATAGACATAACCATGTCCTAGGATTAATAATATCAATCATCACTCAAATGATTGGATTCCACTACAAAGGACTAGATATCCTATAAACTCAAAATAACATAAAAGTAGATACATTAAATTCATTCTTTTCTTTTAACATTTTACTTCACATTAATTAATTAATTAACTTTTAATTAACATTTTTATTCTAGAAATAACCAACCCCATGGGTTAATTAATTTATTAAACATTATTACCATTCCATAACTCTAGGTACTCAAGGAAGACATCATATGCTACCAAAAATGGATATGCGCCCAAGCACATCTAGCTACCTCAAGTAGTGGGAAAAGGAAATGTAGATAAAATAAGAAATGTATCTATTCATCCATTAAGTAGATTCATTAATAGTAATAATCTTAACTTTATCTAATCAATAGGTAATCCCATCTTTAACTTGTTCAATCATCTTAGTTCCATCCCCGTAACCCTCATGCATACCACATGCATCCCATGGTCACATGCGTCAATTGATATCACCCCATCCGGGCCTCTCTGCCCATACCTCATCATCAATCATAGGATCATCCATCCCAAGATTACATCAAATTGAAATTCTCATGTCTAGAGCACACAGAAGGTAGAAACCAAACAATAATTCTCAACATGGAAAATGAGTCCCTAAAAACAAGGCATTCATCCTGTATATGAAATTGGCCTCTCATATCCCCTAACATAAGGCATCTGAAATTTATAAAAAAATGGAAAATATCATCCCCAAAGATTTATCTTTATAAAAAACAACTGGTTTTTATTCCATCTTGAATTAACCGATTCATTATGGAAAACCTAAGGCATCAACTATAACAAGCTATAAAATTATTTAAACATGCTCTCTAGCTTAAAACTAGTTTCATCAAAATCTAAGAATAACATTACTGATTAAAATTCCATTTTATTATTTTCATCATTTACACGAATTCTAGCTTCAATTCCTTTATCAATTCCAATAATACATGGAAGAACAACTTTAAGAAACATGCATTTAGCATTAAATTGATTAAAATAAAATTAAAAGAAACACAAAATTTATTAAACATTCCCCTTTAATTATTTATACAACTAATTGAATCCATATTTATGTTATTTACCAATTTAAACAATTTCAACATGATAAAACAAGCATAGTATAAATATCACACTCTAAAAAACAAGAGGAAAACCATTATAAAAGTGGAAAGAAACAACATAAAATTGATATCCATAAACTAATTCCAGTATTTAATCTATTTGATCTTCATTAGGTTAATCCCAACATCATCAAAAGGGATAAATCATGGTTAATTTATTATTTCATGTAAATAAATTGGAGAAGAAAAAAATCCCCTACCTAAAAAAGCATCAAGGTTCATCACATGAGAACAGAATAACATTAAGCATATCCGAACACTACTCCCATAAGAAACTACATCCTTCCAAGGATTTCATTCCATAATCATGACAAAAAAAAACAAGAGAACTCCATTTTAACAATTTATATAAACCACTATAATGAGGAAAGGAGAAATATTAGGAAACAATATTTCTCCAAGAAGATACCATGAGGAAAGGGAGGTAAAATATACCATGGATTGAAGAAGATCAAACATGAAAATCTTGGATAATTCTTATTTAAATGGGATTTAAAGACTTCTAAAAACTACACTTGTGAACCTAGTGTTTGAGATAAATAAGTTGGAGAATGTGGGGTTCTAATGGCCTCAGGGTATTTATTAAAAAACTAGAAAACTGAAGACCACAACATATCCCCTTGGACCACACTATAGAATTATATGACACAAGGGAAACTATAGAAAATCACAAGGAACTACGTTGAATCCCCCTGGTCAAAGTGTGTTTTTGAGATCCATAGAAATGTCCTATAAAAGGGGATTTGGTGATACGAAATATCCCTAAGAACCATTCCACAAAACCCATTGTCTAAAATGATTACTATGACACATACCAAGGAACAACAATGTTTCTACCCTTAAATTGGTAGAACCACCTAAAACCCCTATGGAACGACATCCTCACTCTACTCTGCTACCTCATGAACATCAAGAAGGGAATGTGCTATAGACAACCTCCATAGAACAGTCACACCTAAAGATGAAGTATCCTCATCGAGCTCCCCTACACCACAAAATGGCCTTCTATGCCACAAAACCTAGGTCTATAGCACATTCCTTACCTCTACACTACATCCTCACCTAAAATGGTAGTGGAAACCCCTTTGCACCATTTTCATTACCAACTCCCTAGGAACCATCTTTAAGCACCACCAACACCTCAAACACATAGTGGGATGGTCATCCAAGTTCTAAGATCTTACATCAGAAACCTCTCAAACTATTCTTGGCCTCAAGAATTTAAAATCAAACCCATATATAAATAAAGAGAAAGGGTTTTCCAAAAAACCACCCCACGATATACCTATCAATAATATCTAAATCATAAGATCTCAACCACCTCACTTAGAGGATTCAAGAATAAAACCACACAACAACATTAAACAGCTCCAAAACACTCTCTCGGGGGAGATACCTCTAAAACGAGAGTAAAAAACAAATAAATAAGAGAGAAACCATATAATAAACCACAAAAGGTTCAAAAACCATAATGTAAAACATTAAAAAATAATATATATAAAAAATATCTCAGGTTACTGAGAATGTATATGTGAATCACATTCTAAGGTACTCTCCTCCATTCCACTATGTATCAACAAGACATTAAAGAAGGGAATATCAAGCTCACAAAACACCTTCTCCTAGCAGTCCTAGATCCCACATGCCACTCTTAATAGGTCTCATCATCATCAATATTGATATCGACCTAATGAATAATGTGAGAGTCATCATGAATGTAATAGAAGATATGGGAAACATTAAAAACATCTTGTATCTATCTCATCCTTAGGGTAAGTGATATCCAATAATCCATGAATCCAACATTATCCAACACCTCGAAAGGACCAATAAACTAGGGAGAAATCTTACTCCTATGACCAAACCTTCAATACCTAAAATGAGGAGTAACAATCAGAAACATGTGATCTCCAAAATTGAACTCTAGATATCTCATCCTATGATCAACAAAGGGTTTCTGGTGATCCTACATTGGTTTCATCCTCTCATATATCACCTAAACTATCTTTTTTGTGCTCTATACTAGATCTAGTCTGAGAATTGTTGTATCTATGGATATAGTCTAGAAAAATGGAGAATTAAAAGTTTATTCATAAAAATATTCAAATGGTTCCATAAAAATGGTGGAGTGGAAACTATTATTGTAAGAAAACTTGACCAAAGGTAGGTTCCTCATCCATGAAACTCCAAAATACAAGACAGAAGAATGCCACATGTCTTCAAGTGTCTAGATAGTCCACTATGTCTAACCATACATCGATGGATGAAACATAGTGATAAGGAATAATTGGGAGAAAAAAGCATATTGGAGACCTCTCAACACCTTGTAGGTAAAATGAGGATCATGATCAAAGATGATTTTACTCAAGACTCCATAGAGTCTTACCACATCCTCTAGATATAGCCTCAATAAAAACCCATTTAGATCAAATCCTTAACCACTATGAAGTGGGATGATTTCATAAAATAATCCTATATCACCCATTTAGCATCAAATCCTAATTAATATTGAGGTAAACTATTAACAAAGTCCATTGATATGTCCTCCCAATTTCACTAAGGGGCATATAATGGCTGTAGAAAACCACTAAGAACATGGTTCTTATGACAATCCTACTTTTTATTGCAACTTAAACACGATTTATTACATAAAACATCACTTGATACAACAAATAATATCAATAGGTTTAGTGTCTTTGGGGATTAGGATCATTACATAAAAACTTAAAACATGAAATACAACATCTTTATTGAAAACTTCCTTTACATGACCACTACATTCCTTCGTACTTAGCATTGCATGAGATAACCTGAGGACATGCATAAGAAAAGGGTGAGCTATAAATCCCAGTAAGGGAGTACACATGGAATAACATGAGGAGTACAATACATGTTATACAATAGGAATATCAATAGAGCATAAGAAAAACATGAACATAAAGGCATGATAAATCATGATAATCATAACATGGAAATGTGGCAACAACACTTAACATGGAATTAACATGAGCCAAGGCTCATTGTACATGGAGCATGAGTAAATCCTCATTGCACATAAAGCACGAGTAAACCCTAATTTCACTTGAATTAGCATGATTCAACAATCATTTCACATGACGTATCATGATACTATACTTTACCCAATGCATTGGATCACTATAAGGTCAGACCCTTCTTAAACATTTCATTTCATGCATAAGTGTTCCACATGGATCATAAAACATGGATTCATAAAACATAATCATTTATTCCATGATAAAGGAATGTTGAATTCATACATGAAACTTTACAATCAATAAATAAATGTGCATAAAGGTGAATACCCTTGATGGAGAAATGGGCATGGTATTCACTACACAATGACATTGGCTTAGAAAATCGGTGCGATTTCGGCAGCATAACAGCGTGACATAAGAATTCATAAAAATGGTTGATGAGAGAGAAAGGGGTTCCTCATAATATTTACATGTAATGGAAATTAACGAGGTCATATAGATACATGTCCCAAAAATTGTAATGGAATTTAGATTCATGATGCAAAAGTATTGCTTGAATGTAAAAGAGGAGAGAGAAGTTCCTTTCGGAATTTCGGCATAGTAACGGGTGTACATGGGAGGAATTTAATGAGAAAGAAAGGGTCTCAAATCATTAAAACATAAAGAGGGAAGTATGAGGGAGGTGAAAAACAATACCCCAACATTTATAATTGAAATTAAAAGGGAAAAACAACTTAAAGAAAATTGGACAAAAATGAGAAAGGAAGAAAAAAACCCTTACTTGGAAGTGTGCTTCCAAAGGATAGAGAGAGGATTGTGAGAGGCTTCTTGGGAGCTTGGGTCACCTTGGGAGGATTATAGAGAGAGTATGGTAGAGGTTGGACGAACTCCAAAGGCTTTGAGTGAGGAGAAAGTGGGAGCTTGGGTGGGTTTATATAGGAAAGGTGAGGGAATTCTTTATTATTTAGGTTTGGGACCCCTTATATTAAATTAATCCAAACCACAAACCATCCCATGGTTTTTGAACATGTTTTTTGGAAAAGGGAAGAGGAAAATAATATTTTATAAGGCCAAGGTCCGAAATTCTTAAAATATTAGGGTTTTTTATGTGGAGGTGAGTCACACTCCCATGGAAATTAATTTAAAAAGACAAGGTGTTTAATAAGTCTTGAGGGGTCCATTAATGCTTTGAAAAGTAATCCAAACAAACCCAGAATCACATTATTTTAATGATAAAACATATATTGGCCGAACATAAAGATTATAATATTTTATTAAATCACTATCGGGTCATTATGATGTTATAAAACACATTATATATTTAAACGGTATTTAATTTTTACTCAAAAATTTGACTGTCTCAAAAAATTATGAAAAATTCACCGTTGGATAATTTCGACATCCTGATTCCAAAAATAACATTTATTTTATCTAAATAATTTTCTAAATATGTTATTTTTCACATTTAAAATAAAAACCAACATTTATAAAAAATTCACGGGTTTTGACAAAAATGGCTTTCAAACCTTAATAAAAATTATAATTGCATTCATACAATTACATGATAATTTATATATAATAAAATTAATATAATAATAATAATAATAATATTTTATTAAAATATTATTTAATTAAAAAATCCCTTAATTTAATAAAATATATTTCTTAATTAAATAATAACTAAAAACACCATTTGTGCTTTAAAAACTATTTACAATGTATCAATAATGACAAGAAATTATATTCATTATTATATACAAAAATAATGTACATAAATATAGTACTATCGATTAGTTACATAACCCCTTAAAACAGCTGCATAAAACCTAAGGGTAAGGTGTGCGATAGTGACAGACTCTTGGGGTGGATCAGATAACATCGCTCGAGTGGTAATTTCTATCAAATTACACTTATCCCGTAGATGGTCCCGTTCAAGCTTGACATGGTGAAGCTCAGCTTGGGCTTGGTCAAGAGCGAAGCCCAAGGACGCCACCTCTTTTCCGAGCTCTGATAAATGTTCTTCGTATGGGGCAATTCTACTGGATGAGGCCATCGCTTCCTTTGTCTAAGTAAAATTGGATGTGTTAAAGCCCTATATTTATACTAATCATGCGATCACTGTTCAACAGTTATAAAAGTAACGGTCACAATTCTTATCATAAAACCAATGAATTTGACATTTTATAAAAACATTTTATATAAAGATACATTTAATAAGATCAAGAGGGATTTTCCATTAATGAAACTTTGGGTCGTTACAATATTCCCCCCCTTAAGAAATTTCTCCCTCGAAATTTTACTTTTCCCACACTAAAACAGATGTGGGTAACTCAGCTTCATCACTTCTTCCAATTCCCAAGTTGCTTCTTCAAACTTTTGGTTTCTACACAACACCTTGACGAGGGGAATTGTCTTATTTCGTAGAACTTTTTCTCTATGATCTAAGATCTTCACTGGTTGCTCCTCATAAGAAAGATCGTCTTCCAATTGTACCACCTCAGAAGAGAGTACATGTGAAGGGTCCGGTATGTACTTTCTTAAGAGGGATACATGAAAGAAATCATGTACTTTGGCCATAGTAGGCGGAAGTGCTAGTCGATAGGCCACATCCCTGACATGATCAAGAATCTCGAAGGGGCCGATGTACCTTGGACTTAACTTCCATTTCTTTCCAAACCTCATGACCTTCTTCCATGGATATATGAATAGAAAAACCATGTCTCCAACTTTAAACTCAAGGTCTCGTTGATGATTATCTGCATAACTCTTCTGTCGACTCTGGGCTGCCTTGATATGCTGCTGAATGGTTTTCACCTTCTCCACTATTTCCTCGACCATTTCTAGTCCAAGCAGCTTACGTTCACCGACCTCATCCCAACATGATGGTGTTCTGCACCTTTTCCCATACATGGCTTCATATGGTGCCATTTGGATGCTTGAGTGGAAATTGTTATTATAAGAGAACTCAACCAGAGGAAGATGTTGATCCCATCCTCCTTTAAAGTCCATTGAGCATGCTCTCAACATATCCTCTAGTGTCTGGATAGTCTACTCAGATTGGCCATCATTTTGAGGATGATAGGCCGTACTAAAGTTCAGTTCAGTATTCAGAGCATGTTGAAGACTCTTCCAAAACTTAGAGGTGAATCATGGATCTCGTTTAGACACAATAGATAGTGGTACTCCTTGCAACCTTACCACTTCCCTGATATATATCCGTTCCAGTTGATCCAATGAGAAATCCTCCCGAATAGCAATAAAGTGTGCAGTCTTTGTAAGACGATCCACAACAAACCATATTGCATTGTTGCCTTTGGATGTCCTCATAAGTCTGGTGACAAAGTCCATGGTGATGTTTTCCCATTTCCATTCTGGTATGGGAAATGGTTGTATTATCCCCTTAGAATTTTGCCTCTCTGCCTTCACTTGCTGACACACCAGACACTTTTATGTATATTTAGAAATCTCCTTCTTCATATTATCCCACCAAAAGTTTTCTTGGAGATCTTGATACATCTTTTTCCTCCCCGGGTGAATAGAGAAATTTGAACTATGTGCATCATCCAAAAGTTCCTTCTTCAGCTCCAGACTTGATGGAACACATAGTCTTTTCCCAAACCGCACAATTCCTTCTTCATTAACATTAAACTCCAAGGATTTCCCTTTTTCGATAGCTCCCACATTTTCTTGAATTCCCACATCGTCCTTTTGAGCATCCTTTAACCTTTCCAAAAGAGATGGTTGAGAAATCATTTTTGAAAGGATTGATGATGTTCCCTTCTCTATGATTCCCATGTCCATCTTCATCAAGTCTAAGAAGATTGGATCCTTCTCAATTATCATCATTGATAAAATCGTTGGATCCTTTCTACTTAGGGAATCTTCCACCTTGTTCGATTTCCTAGGGTGGTAATGGATTGAACAGTCATAATCCTTGATGAGCTTTATCCATCTTCTCTGGCGCATATTAAGCTCTTTTTGTGTGAATATATATTTAAGACTCTTGTGGTCAGTATATATCTAGCATTTCTCTCCATAGAGATAATGCCGCCAGATTTTCAAGAAAAAGATCACCGCCGCCAACTCCAGATCATGCGTTGGATAGTTTCGATCATGGATTTTCAACTACCTTGAGGCATAGTATATCACTTTATTATTCTGCATCAGCACACATCATAAGCCCTTCTTCGAAGCATCACTAAATACCACAAAAATCTCCCCACTTGTGGGTAAAGTGAGGACGGGCGCAGTAATAAGACTCCTTTTCAACTCCTTGAAGCTTTCTTTGCATTCATCACTCCAAGAAAACTTTAATCCCTTTCAAGTTAGCTTGGTAAGAGTGTTGGACAATTGTGAGAAATTTCTCACAAATCGTCGATAATATCCAGCTAACCCCAAGAAGCTACGGATATCCGTTACCGATGTTGGCCTCGACCATCCCTCAATTGCATCTGTTTTGGAGGGATCCACAGATATCCCATTGCTTGTGATGATATGGCCCAAGAATGAGACCTCCTTCAACCAGAACTCACACTTGCTGTAATTTTCATAGAGATTCTCCTTACGCAAAGTCTCTAGTACAGTTCTTAAATGCTCCTCATGATCCTCCTTGGTTTTGGAGTATATTATAATATCATCTATAAAGACTACCACAAATTTGTCTAGGTAATCTCTAAAGACTCTATTCATCAAGTCCATCAAGATTTCTGGAGCATTGGTGATTCCAAAAGGTATTACTATGAATTCATAGTGCCCGTATCTTATACGAAAAGCAGTCTTGGGGACATCTTCCTTCTTCACCGTTACTTGATAATATCCCAACCAAAAATATACCTTGGAGAATAATTGTGCTCCACGCAGCTGATCGAACAAGTCATCAATTCTTGTGAGAGGATACTTGTTCTTTATCGTTATTTTTTTAAGTTCACAATAATCGATGCAAAGCCGCATTGACCCATCCTTCTTCTTGATGAAGAGGACTGGTGCACCCCATGGTGAAGCACTTGGGCGTATAAACCCTTTATCCAGATTCTCCTGTAGTTGTTTCTTCATCTCTTAAAGATCTATAATATCCATTCTAAATGGAGTCTTGGATATTGGTAAAGCTCCGGTTATAAGTTCAATTGAGAATTCAACATCCCTTCTAGGAGGAAGACCAGCCAGTTCCTCGGGAAACACTTCAGCGAATTCCCTCACAATAGGCATTTCTTCAAGGATGGTTTCTTCCTTGGACTCAATCATCTGATCCAGATACGTGTGCTCAGAAGGTAGTAATATCCACACTTGAGATGATGGAGCTAAAGGAGATTCATCTTCCTCCTTACACTTGTAAAGAATCGGGGGTCGATTCTCCATATGGAGTGTGATTTCCCTCTCCTGACAATTTATGTTGGCTCTATATAAGGAAAGACAATCCATGCCAAGAATTGCATCAAATTCCACCAGAGGGAGTATGATGAGGTTTTCCGGGAAATTCAATCCACAGATTATAACAGGGGAGGACTTATATTCATGGGATGTAATGATTTCCCCATTTGCCGTACTCACCGACATCTTTACTTCCATGATTTGTGGTGGTGATGAGATTGTTCTACTAAACTTTAGAGATATAAAAGAATGCGTAGAACCTGAATCAAAAAGTACGTTCTCTATTCTTGAATGAATAACTAGAGTACCTGTCACCAATTCGTTGTCGGGGTTCACTTCGGCAAACTGATGGAAAAATCTCTTCCTTGCTACCTTGGAGGTTGTTGGTTGTCTCTAAAAACCCTTGGATTAGGGAACTGATTTGAAAAATGACCCGGTTCTTTTCATTTGTAGCATTGAACAACGCGTTGAGGTTCGAATGGAGCGTTCCTCTCCTCTATCGCAGCCTCGGGTCTTTCTTGCTGACAGTTAATAGCTAGGTGCCCTTCTCTTCCACACCTGAAGCATTTCCTCGTCCCCTTAAGGAAATTTCCAGGGTGCTTCTTTCCGCACTTTTGGCAAGTGGGGTACTGGATCTTCTTAGCACCGTTGGATTTATCCATCGGCCCACCATCATTGAAGTCCACCTTACACTTCTTATCCCCATGATGCCCCTATGATTCTCCGATCTCCATTTCAACCTTGAGGGCACATCAGATAATTTCCTCATAGCTGCCAAAGTCACAGATCGCTAATGCTTTCCGCAGGCTAGGATTCAGCCCACCAAAGAAGCGGTCAACCTTGCACTCGGGGGTAATGAAAAAGACGGAAGCGTATCATGAAAGCCTTGTGAAGTTTGCCTCATACGCTCCAACATATTCTTCGACTTTTTGCTTGAGGGAAAGGAAACCCCTTTCCATATTAAGCCAGAGGGTGCGTGGAAAATATTTATCAAAAAACATCTTCCGGAAATCCTTCCATTCCAACGCCTCGATATCCTCCTCAGGATTCGTATTTTTGATCAATGTCCACCATTGATCAGCTTCACCCTCCATACAATAAGCTTCCAGGATAACCTTCTCTTGTTCAGAACATTGAATGATGAAGAAGTTCTTTTTAATGGAGTTGATCCATTGTTCAGCGATCATGGGATCAGATGATCCACTAAAAGTAGGAGGCCTTTGTCTCATGAAGCTCTCGATAGTGACTTGTTCTTTCTTAGGGAGGTTTGGACGTTCCTCTTGACCCGTGTTTCTATTAAATGCTTGAGTTAGATGAGAGAGAAGCGTGACAAAGTTTGCGATTCCCGCTCCCATTGGATTGGGAATCTCATTAGTATAGTCATCACACTGATATTCACATCAGTTGTTAGCCCGAGTCCTCCTATTAATGGCCATTGGCTGGAATAAAATGAATGTTAGGGGTAACACATAAAGAGTAATCAAAAGACAAAAGTTGATGACTTATAAATAAACTTTCATTTCCTTAACTCATGAGTCTATAGGCTTCAATCTTGGATTTTCATGATCTAATTTCTAACATATATTCTTAGGGGAATTTTTTTAATTACCTTAATAAGGGTTCATACTAAGATTGTGAATTTACCAAAGTATATTCCCCAGGAGTGTCGTAACCAAGAGTGCAACAAGTCCTGTTGTCGTGCACTAGTTCCCATTCGAGTCTAGCTCAAAGCGGTGTTTTCAGTTTTTACCCCTAGGATACATTTGTTCCAGAGCCGCCTCTACCTACTCGTATCCAGACAGGGATGTATTTGCTTGATAACCCACTTACTCAATACTCACCAAAACTTAGGGACATTTTATTGTACTTAGTCTTGTATATAAGGCTTTACTAGGGTTTTCTAATCCTAATCCCAAAAAAACCAAACCTATCCTCTGATACCAACTATGACAACCCTGCTTTTTATTACAACTTAAACATGATTTATAATATAAAACTTCACTTGATACAACAAAGAAGATCGAGAGTTTTAGTGTCTTTGGGGCTTAGGATCATTGCATTAAAACTTAAAACATGAAATACAATATCTTTATTGAAAACTTCCTTTACATGACCACTATATTCCTTCGTACTTAGCATTGCATGGGATAACCTGAGGACATGCATAAGAAAAGGGTGAGCTATAAAGCCCAGTAAGGGAGTACACATGGAATAACATGAGTAGTACAATACATGTTAGACAATAGGCATAACAATAGTGCATAAGAAAAACATGAATATAAAGGCATGATAAAGCATGATAATCATAACATGGAAATGTGGCAACAACACTTAACATGGAATTAGCATGAGCCAAGGCTCATTGCACATGGAGCATGAGTAAATCCTCATTGCATATAAATCACGAGTAAACCCTTGTTTCACTTTAATTATCATGATTCAACACTCATTTCACATGACGTATCATGATACTATACTTTACCCAATGCATTAGAGCGCTATAAGGGCGCACCCTTCTTAAAAATTTTATTTCATGCATAAGTGTGCCACATGGATCATAAAACATGGATTCATAAAACATAATAATTTATTCCAAGATAAAGGAATGTGGAATTCATACATGAAACTTTAAAATCAATAAGTAAATGTGCATAAAGTTGAATACCCTTGATGGAGAAATGGGCATGGTATTCACTACATAATGACATTGGCTTAGAAAATCGGTGCGATTTTGGCAGCATAACGACGTGACATAAGAATTCATAAAAATGGTTGATGAGAGAGAAAGGGGTTACTCATCATATTTACATGTAATGGAAATTAAGGGGGTCATATAGATACATGTCCCAACAATTTTAATGGAATTTAGATTCATGATTCAAAAGTATTGCTTGAATGTAAAAGAGGAGAGAGAAGTTCCTTTTGGAATTTCGGCATAGTAACGGGTGTACATGGGAGGAATTTAATGAGAGAGAAAGGGTATAACATCATTCAAACATTAATAGGGCAGTACGAGGGAGGTTCGAAACCATACCCCAACATTTATAATTGAAAATAAAAGGGAAAAAAAACTTAAAGAAAATTGGACAAAAATGAGAAAGGAAGAAAAAAAACCCTTACTTGGAAGTGTGCTTCCAAAGGCTAGAGAGAGGCTTGTGAGAGGCTTCTTGGGAGTTTGGGGCACCTTGGGAGGATTATATAGAGAGTAGGGAAGAGGTTTTATGAACTCTAAAGGATTTGAGTGCGGAGGAAGTGGGAGCTTGGGTGGGTTTATATAGGAAAGGTGAGGGAATTATTTATTATTTAGGTTTAGGACCCCTTATATTAAATTAATCCGAACCACAGACCATCCCATGGTTTTTGCCGATGGTTTTTGGAAAAGGTAAGAGGAAAATAATATTTTATAAGGCCAAGGTACGAACTTCTTAAAATATTAGGGTTGATTATGTGGAGGTGAGTCACACTCCCATGGAAATTAATTTAAAAAGACAAGGTGTTTAATAAGTCTTGAGGGGTCCATTAATGCTTTGAAAAGTAAGCCAAACAAACCCAAAATCACATTATTTTAAAGGTAAAATATATATTGGACAAACAGAAATATTATAGTATTTTATTACATCACTATTGGGTCATTATGATGTCATAAAACACATTATATATTTAAACGGTATTTAATTTTTACTAAAAAATTTGACTGTCTCAGAAAATTATGAAAAATTCACCGTTGGATAATTTCGATGTCCTGATTCCTAAAATAAAATTTATTTTATCTAAATAATTTTCTAAATATTTTAATTTTCACTTTTAAAATAAAAACTGACATTTATAAAAAATTCACGGGTTTTGACAAAAATGGATTTCAAACCTTAATAAAAATTATAATTGCATTAATAAAACTACATGATCATTTATATATAATAAAATTAATATAATAATAATAATAATATTTTATTAAAATATTATTTAATTCAAAAATCCCTTAATTTAATAAAATAGATTTCTTAATTAAATAATAACTAAAAACATCATTTGTACTTTAAAAACTATTTACAATGTATCAATAATGACAAGAAATTATATTCATTATTATATAAAAAATAATGTACATGAACATAGTACTATTGATTAGTTACATAACCCCTTAAAACAACTACATAAGACCTAAGGGTAAGGTGTGCGATGGTGACAGACTCTTGGGGTGACTCGGATAACATCGCTCAAGTGGTAATTTCTATCAACTTCCACTTCTCCCGTAGATGGTCCCGTTCGAGCTTGACATGGTGAAGCTCAGCTTGGGCTTGGTCAAGAGCGAAGCCCAAGGATGCCAACTCTTTTCTGAGCTCCGATAAATGGGCTTCGTATGGGGAAATTCTACTGGATGAGGCCATCACTTCCTTTGTCTAAGTAAAATTGGATGTGTTAAAGCCATATATTTATACTAATCATGTGATCACTGTTCAATGATTATAAAAGTAATGGTCACAATTCTTATCATAAAACCATTGAAGTTGACATTTTATAAAAATATTTTATATAAATAGACATTTAATAAGATCAAGAGGGATTTTCCATTAATGAAACTTTGGGTCGTTACAGTTCTCGGACTTCAACTTATGGTAGAGAAAACATCAAGACACAAACTCACAAACTACATGCTTTAACCCATGCCACCAAAATTGACCTCTCATAGCTCAGTACGTCTTCATCATTATAGGATATACCACCAAGAGTAATATATGAAACTTACAGAGAACCATATCATGCATTACCAAAGGGAAAAAATCCTTCTCTAAAACAAAACCTGATTTTGATCATCCTCAAAACAACCATCATGGGAATCAATAAAAACAACTCAATCTCTTTATACCTATACAACAGAATCCCTTAGATAGTACTCCTTCACTTTTTATACCAAATATGACTATACTGACATCTAGAAAAGACAAAATCTACCTCCCAACTCTCCCATATCAATATATATCACTGATACCTCTTCCATAACTCTCTAATAATATCTAGATTCATTCACGACATCACTACATGACTTCATACTCATCACATTGGCTGAAATGTTACCCTTTACTACTTTATATGAAATCTAAAAATCATTATCGTATAAGAATTCCATCCACCATCACTAAAAAAAGTTCAATTTACACTGGGAGAAGTCATACATTAGTCTCTTAGGATTGTTAAAAGCCACAAAACACTCACTAATGAGGTAATGTAACCAAAAATTCTAAGAAAACATAACTTTTTCCAACTTGAGATAATGGGTGGAATAGTTATGCTCAAGGGAAATAAATACCGATACCTATAAGAAATAATCAATATATTCTTTATCAGAAAACATACCAAGATAAGAAACAATGTATTATATAAAACCTCAAAATGACTTCCCTCTACTGGATAAAAAAGGAATTTAGTTATAATCAACTTCTCCATCAGGTACTTGAAAGATTCCTAAAACTGGTCAGTCCAGAAGAATGCCTAATCCTTATAGTTCAAGATTGTAAAAGGAGTCATATACTAAGATAAATCATCTACAAACCACCTATAGTATCCTAAAATACCATGGAAAATTTACACCTATGTAATAGTTTTAAAGGTTTACCAAGAAATGGCTCCCTCTATCTTCAAAATATCAACAAATACTCACTACTAGGACACAACATCCACCAAGAAACAAAATTCATGATTTGAAAACTCAAAATTCAATAAAATTATAAATAGTTGATGATGAAGAAGTACTCCCAAAAAATTATGCAGATACTATTTATGATCCTCCTTAGACATGAATTATACAAGGATTTCATTGATGAAAACCACTATAAACCTATCTAGAAACTCCCTAAACACTATGTTCATCAAAACTATGAACATGGTTGGAACGTTTATTACACTGAAGAACATCACAACAAAATCATAATTCCCATGATGAAATAAAAAAGAGGTCTTCGGAATATCATCATCATTCACCCACATTTGATGATATCCTAACCACAGGTCTATTTTTAAGAACTAACATGCTCCTTTCGTCTGATAGAATAAATCATCAATCCATGGAAGAGGACAGAGGTTCTTCAATGTCACTTTATTCAAGTAATTATAATAGATATATAGACACAACCTTTAATTGTCCTTCTTTAAGAACAAAACTAGTGAAACTCATGGTCACACACTCATTCTATATGATCCTCATTGAAAAATATCTTCGAGCTTTAATCACAACTCTCCTAAATAAGAAGTCTCCATTCGATATGGAGACATTGAGATAGGAGAAAAGTCTCAATGTAGCTCAATCCCAAAATCAATCTCTCATCAAGGGGGTAATGCCACAACCTCCTCTAGAAAACCATCAAGGTTCTCTTCCACAACCCTGGTAAACACCATTGGATGAAGCTTTGATGAACTCAACATGAGCACATCCATCACGACTGATAAGGAAGAAACACACCTTTGACCCATCTAAGGGTATCTCTCTCCAATGAACATTTTTATCTCTCCATCAATA
Organism: Viscum album; assembly: GCA_963277665.1. NCBI lineage: Eukaryota > Viridiplantae > Streptophyta > Magnoliopsida > Santalales > Viscaceae > Viscum > Viscum album. The sequence goes on along the minus strand of OY728153.1, from coordinate 1,435,351,544 downwards.
TCATAGAAAATAATCTATCCCCTAAATAGATATACAATATCCTAAACCAAGTACATCAATCCATACTAAGGATAATTTCATAAGTATATACCTGTAAACATTGATAGTCTCTTAAAGAGAAGAGTTTCCCTAGAACTGGTTCATAGTCTCTACATACTTTATACCGATAAGCTTAACCTCTATATAGTGTAATCAATTACAAGGATACTATAAGACTTTATACCTCAATTACCAAATCATGGATTATGGTAGGTGATATGAAAGAGTGTATAGATCCTGAATCAAACAAAACATATACCCAAGTATAAAATAAGAAAAACGTACCTAGAACGATGTCTGGATCACCTAGTGTTGTACATGCTAGAGAATGAATCTAACCATATACTGCTCTATGGCCTCTCTGGACCTAATGAAAATTAAATCCATGGACATGATCTACTCTCTGTATACGATGATTAACTTAGAGTTTTCTTTTTCTCTCCCTATCTCCTCTCTAATGATCCCAAATTGGAACACCCTACTGCTTCTACCTCAGTTTAAACTGACTCAATAGATGAACCAAAAGAGAAATACCTAGAATGTGCTAACTTCTCAAAAATATTGTTCACTCATTCCATTATTGGTCTCATCCTTTATAAGAAAAACACACATATAATCCTTTGGAATAAGTTTGAGATATTCCACCCTTATAGAAATGAGAAGATGAGGGTTGGGACACACCCCCTTCTAGATGAAATATCTTCTATCTTAGAAACTAAGAACCCCAAACCATAGATCTATTTTGTAAGGAAACCTGCTGACTTACCTCTTGTGATGATTCCGTTCTATCCAATATCCTCTCAACAACCTCTTATCTCACCAGAACATCAAGATATGTCGAAAACATGAATGGGGTGACCTGGTACTGGATATCTGGATGCAAAGCCTCCTTCAAATACCTTGCTCTAGACTTTTAATTTAGAAGTAGTTCTAAATCATATCCAATAGGGACCTGAAATAGATCCTAAAATCCCACACTCTAGAACTCCTATTTCATAGGGTAAGCAGCTCCTGATGACTGGCCACCTCCACTGTCGAAGAAAGAAATTCTACTCAAAACTATTATTAAAATTTCTATAATGATACTTATAACTCATTGTGATCCTTGAAGAATAATATCCACTATTTACTCATTTATCCATACAGCATCATCATGACCAATGAAACCTTGTGCTCCTTCCAAGCACAGATCAAATTAAAAGTGATATCCACCTCCTCTAACTAGTCTTCTATGACTGAGTTTGAAAAATATCATTCATACTTATATAGAATCTATTAATGAAACTCTCTAAGTATCCTCCTCTAAATTTCATAATCATTAAACTCAACTCAATGATGATATATTGGAACATCTTATTGAATATATTCAATGAGAACCTATCAATGACATTTACCTAGAGCCATACCTATAAGAAAAAAACTGTTAGAGTCTCTAAAACCTATAATATGAAATATTTAACAATAATTATTTATTTGTTTACTTTATTTATTTATGTTCAATCTAATACCAAGTTTTACCCATTTCAAACACAGGTGAAAATAATGATGATGCATGATCATTTCTTAGGTATCTACCCTGAAACCAATATCACTTCATTTAATAGGCTCGGTAAACTTAAATTTTCATGAAAAAGATATTAGGGGGGCCTAAATACCTATGTCTAAGATGGCCTCACATGTTTATATCACTTACTAAACTTAGAAGACATCATTTCCCTACCAATCCATGAAACTTCACATGTGTATAACTACAAACTCCATCCTATAACATAACCTATACCTTTGATACCACTCTGTCAGGACCCCCTCCCCCCAATGAGCAACCCTACTAGGCCATAATAAGATAAGGGAGATTGTTATCCCCTAGGCCCCACATCCAATAGGCCCCAGGTTGGTGACTAGAACCGACGGTATATCATACATACAAATGGGAGGCATTAGCCTCTAATAGAATATGCAGAAGAGAGAGATAAGAGATATACACCAAACAAATCCTACTTTGATACATATAAATAAAAAACCATAAGTACATACATTTAATGTAAAATAGGATATAAACCACTATAAATGAAAACTACAAACACCAAAAATGTAAACTCATAAGTGACCATGAATCCCAAATAGATCCTGAAAAACTACAAGCTAGTAATATCCAGCCAAATCTCTAATATGATCTTGTTTACCTAAAAATGGTTTATATATACATGGAGTGAGCATAAAATTATACTAAGTAGAATCCTCCTTGGATACTCTCATGATAAACATAAAGAAATCCCGCTAAATCCCAGTGAACAACAAGTAAAAAAAACTCTTCACCTAAATAGGTATACTAAGTTCCCATCCTCACCATGGCTATATCTCACCAAGTAATTCATAAAGAAGATCATATAATAATAATAATAATACATAAAGGGTACCTTGAAACTTCTTCCCCACTAGTTTGTTTCTCTTCCCCAGCATCATAAGTCCTGATCCATGTATCTCCAAAAGAAATTCATCATGAATACACCTAGGACAAGTATCATGACATGCACCTCATACATCACATCATCTCATTATCCCATATCACATATCTATATAGTAACCAAGTATTTTTTGGAATATTCAAAATCCCATATAATGTGTATCATACATTATTTATTATACCTCAAAGCATCATAGCCCATACACTAAGTAAGGTACCTCAATTCATCACAATATATACACATCATGCCAACAATAATCCCTTGTATACTATAACTGTAGATATATGTGTGTGAAACAACCATAAGACATTACAGACCTCTAAACAAATATAATGGTAACTAACCACTTTTAATACTTTCCCATAATACTACTAATAGATGAGAGTGGGGCTAGATGGTGTAGTCATCCATCCATCCTCTCCATCGGGATGTTATAGAAAATAGCCTCTTAGAGTCAACTAAATGACATTCAACATACTCATAGGGGTGGGTTATTGTATTAAATTACAAAATATATAGGGTATAATATATCTTAGAACCATAATATGGGAATAACCATGTCCTGGTATCAAATGAATCTATCCTCATTTGAACACCCAACTACCACTATTGTGGACTAGATACACTATAATCACACAAAAAACATAAAAGAGCTACATTAAATTAATTTTTTATTTTAACATTTCACTACATATTAATTAATTCATTGATCATTAATTATAATTATCTTGATTATATTTCATTAACCATCCAAGTGAAGTCCATTCCTTCCATGTATAATCCAAATAGATTCCACAGTTTCTCAAGATTAACATTAACATTTTCATTCTAAAAAAAACCAAACTCACGGGTTAAGTCATTTATTAAACATTATTACCATTCCATGATTTTAGGTACTCTAGTAAAACATACTAAACAACCAAAAAGAGACATTCAACCAAGAACATCTAGATACCTCAATATATAGGGAAAGAAATGAAAATAATACAAGTAAACTGGTCATATGCCCATTAAGAAGATTCATTAATAGTAAGTATCTTAGATTTATCACATCTACAGGTAATCTCATATTCAAACCATTATATAATACTAGTTACATCCCAAGAACCCTCATTCATATCCCCATACATCCCACCATCACATACATCAACTAGTGCCACGCCATCGGGATACCCCGCCCATGTCTCATTAGTTATCCCAGGATTAGCTATATCAATCTCATGTCACATTTCAATGATAATTTCTAGAGTACATTGAAGGTAGGAAATAAACAATTATATTCAAAAAAGTATACTTCAATAAAAATAATACATTATAACATCACATGCAAATGGAATCTCACACCCCCAATAGAAGGTGTCCATCCTTTATAAAAAAATGGGAACACCCAGTGCCAAAGAATTATCATTATAAAAAAACATATTTTTATTCCATATTGAATTAACCGATTCATTATTCATAGGTTAAAACTGTAGAAAACCTAAGGCATCATATATAATAAGAAATAAAATTTTTTAAATATTCTTTTTAGCTTAAAACTAATTTCATCTAACTATGAGAATAAAATTTCTTATTAAAAATCATTTTTATTCATTTCATCATTTAAAAGAATTAAAAATTCAATTTTTTTTATCAATTCCATCAACACTTGGGAGAATAAATTTTAAAAAAAAATTCATTTAGTATCAATTATATTACTATCAAATTAAAAGTATCACCGAATTTATTAAACATGCCTCTTTAATTCTTTATCCATACAATTAATTATAGCTTAATGTTATTTAAAAATTTCATAAATTTAAATATACTAAACTAATCATAATAACATATAATATATATCACACTATCTAGAAAAATAAAAGGTAAACCATAATCACATAGGAAAGAAACAACATATGTTCGATATCCATAAAAAAATTACATTCTTTAATCCATATGATCTTTATCAGGTTAATTTCATGACCATCCAAAGGGATAAAACATGGTCAATTTATGATTTAAAATAAATAAATAGGATAATCAATTAATCCCCTAACTCAAAAGTTTCAACATTATTTACACAAGAATGGATCAATGTTGTGGATCTCTAATCACCTCTTCCATAAGAAGTTGCATCCTTCGAAGGATGTTCCACCATAAAACCACCAAAAAAATAGCCAATAAAACTCCATTAGAATGATGGATAGAAACATACATAACATGGAAAGGAGAAATGTAATGAAATGAAATTTATCTAAGAAGAACCCACATGGAAATGGAGATAGAATTTATATTGGATTGCAGAAGATCAAACATGGAAATCTAGTATCAATACCAGTTGAAAGAAGATTCAAATACTTCAAAAAAAAAAACTAACCATGGGTGCTTAGGGTATGATAGAAATAATTGGGAGAAAGTGGGGTCTGATTTTCCTTGGTGTATTTATCTAAAAACTATAAAATTGAAGACCACGGTGTATCCCCTTAGACCATGCCATATAATTTCTTAAAACAGGAGAAAATATGGCATGGCATGAAGAACCATGCTGCAGCCCCCCGGTCAAAGTGTATCTTTGAGATCCAAAAGAAGATCCTATAAAGGGGGATCCAAGTATAAGGAGCGGTACTAAGAACCATAATACATAACCCCCTATCCAAAATGGGAGCTACACTACATCCCAAGGCTCTATGCCATAGCTACCCTTGAATTGGAAGAATTTCTTAAAATCCCTACATTTTAACCTTCTTAATCCACTCTATAGCCTCAAAACCACGGAGAAGGGCCTATACCACATCCAACCACCTTGGTGTAGTCACCCCTAAAGAGTTAGTATCCTCCTCAAACTCCTATACATCATAACATAGACTTCCACACTATATAACCCAAGCCTATAGCATAGCCCATAGCTCCAAACTACATCCTTTCCTAAAATGGTAGTGGTATCCCCCCCACTTCTCCTATTTTCCCTCCAAACTCCCTAGTAACCCTCTTTGGTAACCTCAAACACCTCCAACATAAAAAGGGAATGTATTATAATATCTTTTCCCTTAAATAATTTTCTTTATATTATATTTGATTTTCCTAAATCATTTAACATGTGATTAGTAATGCAATAAGATTTTCCCAATAAATGAAAAGAAGAGTTCTGAATATAGGGTACAACTATAGATATAGGCATCATTTCATTCCAACATTAGGTACACTAACTATACTTTTAATCAAATATTGGGTTCCTCAACCATAATTTTAACTTTAATGTAGGGTTCATCCAATATAATAATGAAAATACTTCTGAAAAATGAATAGCTTTCCAATACAGAATTATCTCAATTTTTAAGACTTTTAAAAATATATTTTTTATCTATCCCAGAAGAGTTATATTTAAGAAATTTCTAAAAATTTATAATGGATCAATAATTTCCACAATAAAACTTCCATGTCTCTTGATATCATTAAAAATAATAGCAATAATAATTCATAAAATCTACAGCTTAGCAAAAACATCACAAAATTTCATATATTTTATTAAGCTTCAAAACGACCTTTTTAGATTTCTATGTAAATTAATGAAATCAAGATACATTTATTTCCTATTTAATGTAATAAGTTTTTTATGAATCTGAGTACTATCTATTGTGATATAAATCATAAAAAGAGACATAATAAATTATAAATCAATAAAAAAAACTTATTAGTAAACAAAATGATGGGTTGAGGTAATTGTCAAAAAAAATATGAGGATGGGAAGGAGAACCCCAATATTCAATACCCCTCAATAGTTGTAAAATTAAATAAAAATTTAAAATTAAGTTGAATAATATGTTTGATCTATCTAATGGGATTATAGAAGTTATTACTTTGAAAGTTAACTCTAAATAATATAGAACACACAATGGTAGTAAACCTACTTCTGGTAGGTGATAATGAAGAAATATAGATAATATATATATATGATAGGGTGTATTAGATCTTAAAAATTAATGAAGAAGAATGGAGTTTATAATTCTAACTGATTGAGGTGAATTTACTAAGATGACACTATTTGAAAGAAACATGTACACCATATGATAGTGGAGATTATATTTAGTGGGTTTTATGATAAGTGTTGAAGGTTTAAGAATCAATTTCAACTATATATTTAGTTGAATAATCAAATGATCTAGAAGTATTTAATTGAAATAGTGAATGGATACTGGATGAAAAGTAAAAAACATATCAAATATATGTGATTAAGAATGAATTTTTAGTAAGTATTTTATTATCATAATGGATGAATAATGGTTATGATCAATCATTGATGATCATATAGAATATAAACTATTTAAGAAGACTTTTAGATTTCTAGAATTCACTCAATGAAGAAAATAATCTTCAAGGTTTCCCATAAAATAGATGAATGGAAGGTGAAGTAACTAAAGAACTAATAAAGTCATAGAGAATCCGCCCTTAGTTCAAAAAGTTAACCCTTATGAACATAAGTTACATTTAGTATTTGTTAAAGGTAAGAAGATCCTAAAGTTAAATAGTTTTCCACAACATGTGGAGTTAAAGGATATGGAATTCATACTGTCAGATTATGAGCTTCAGATATTATGTTGTGTTGTTATCATAAAATAAGATAGTTATGAGGAGTGTGTAGAATAAAAAATCTAAGTGATTTGGATATTAACTTATATGATGTTATTTTATTATTTTAATGGAAAATACATGACAATGACTTGGGGATAAATGATGATTCTAGTTAAGATAAAATAAATTCTTGAGAATAATAAATTATTAATTCTCATGGAGAATTATAGATTTTTTATGTCATAAAAATCCATAGAAATGGAAAATGAGTCGAATTTTATGTATTGAAATATGAGGTTGATAAAAATTAGTTTAAATATAGGTTGACTAGAAGATAGTAAAATGACCTTGGGTAAGATTTCATGTTGAAGCATCGTAAGATGAGTTAGTGCCATAGGAGCATGAAATTTTCACTAACCAAGATATATTTTAATTATAATGTACTTTTATCACACATAGTGATGATGTGATCAAGTGTTATAAGATATATGATGGACCCTGAGTGATACCCAAGGTAGAAGCACTGAAATAATGATCCAAGTGCTAAGAATATAGAGGAATATAAGAAGATAGTATGTTCCACTACCAAGATAAAAATACTTTGAAAAACATAGAGTCATGGAAGATTAAGTATTGAGTTGATCATAATATATCTTCATGGGATGTTAAGAAAAATCAAAATTGTCCTATCTCTAGATGATCAAAAGATAAGTTGATCAAGAGTTATGTTGAGATAATACAAGACAAAATATGAACAAGGTTTTGTAAAAATGGAAGGATGAATAAAAAATATTGGGATAAATGGATAGATGAGTTATAAGTTTCAAAATTTGTGGAAATTTTGAGTGTTGATTTGATAAAGAAATATAACTAGATGATAAATTAAAATGATGTTTTTGATATAATTATTAAATTATAGAGAAGTAAGTGAACCTGAAGATACTACGTGAAGTCTGTTAAAGTTAAACTATTAGAATATTCTAAGATACATTACTTTTATGTTAAGTATAATACATTATTTTTATGTTAATCTAGGTGTTAAAAGATTCAAAATACTTGTCGTAAAGTTTGTGATTCTATAAAATAATTTTGAAATATTTGAAGATTGTTGAATCCAATTTTTATAGAGGTTTTTATGATGTTATTATTTAAAAAATTAGAATAATTAAAGATATTTTAATGAAGTCTTTTAGTTATTGGGAGTTTCTAATTTAAATCCCATATTCCCCTTATTTATCGAAAGAAGTTAGGTTTTATAAAAGGGAACACTTAAAAATAGTTATGAAGAAATAATGGAAAATTTAATGAAGTGGGGTGTAGATAATATTCTAAATGAAGAAATTTGTGGGTGAATCCAACCTATATGTTCCAAATGATTATTTATTTTAAATAGTTGAGAAGCATGGAATATATAGTTTTGAATAAATAGTATGAGGTTCTGGAATTTAAGGAACCAGAAGATAGTGAGAAAGGACAATGTTCAGTTCCTACCAACAAAATTTCTAGTTTTTAAATCACTTGAATGTGAGAGAATTAGAAACTATTTTTCTATAATTTAAATAGAAAGTATTACTTGAATGATGTTGTACCAAAAGATAAGGCTGGAATTTGAATACATATTCATAAATTTTGTAGAGAAACTTTAAAGACTATTGGGAGGAAGTATAAAAACTATTTACCTACTTAATATAGTGATGATCCACCTATAAAATATGCTGAATTTGGTATAGTGTATCTTTCACAGTGAGTTCAGGATGATAACTACCTCACGCCACTTACAATTGATTATAATATTATTAGTGGAGAATCTATAAATATGGATAATAACCAGACATAAAAAGGAGTAGGTTTCTTATATTAGGAAAAATCATGTAAAAATATCTTTGTGTTATTATTTCTTTCATTATTTTCATATTATATTCAATTAATTTGTGAGGTTACATAATCAAGATCCATACATCTTAAATAAGACAAAGGTTCAGACACATTGAAATGAGGTAATGGTTTATTTTGGTTTTATTCAGTATATAATTTTCTACATTGATACCTACCCTATGTAGTTACATAGTTCACAAAGGCTAACAAGTGGTCTCAAAGTGGGTTCCTTTGATTGGATGGAAATTTATTATTTATCCCATTTTATTTCAGTAATTTAAATAAAGTGCATATTTTAGGAAGATTTAGAGTTTCCAGTTATAGAAGATAAATAAGTTACAAAGAATAACCAGTTGATAAAAATTGAAGATACAGATATAGCCACTAACATTTATGTTTTATCCATAACACTAAGAAACTAGAAGAAGAAAGAAGTTCATATGTTATGGAATATATCTTTGAAAAAACAGTGGAAGAAGGACCAATAACTATCAGAATTTAATCAGTGTGGTGTCATTTTTAATAAATTTTTTAAGTAAGATCTGAAGGGTGAATGACACTCAATATATAAAGAGTATTAATCTATTGAATTATTTGAATATTTTAATCTAAAATAATGTATTATATAATTTTTTTTATAATTTATGTAGTAATATATATACTTATATTTATCAAGGGACTACAAGATGAAAACACATAACTAGAACTAAAATCCAATGTGATGAAGGATTCATTATCCAAGATGTTTATAAAATTCAAAAATATCATATATTTTTTTAGGAAAAATAAAAATATTTATAACTTTTCAATGAAAAAATTTCCTTAGTAGAGGAAAAATTATAATGAAGTGTTTGTGAGAATTTTATGTTTAAGAATTTTTTTTGAATAACGTATTCATGCATCATAAGTTATTATCAATGTTAATAATTATCAATTTGAAGTTAAAGACAAATAAATGACATAAATTTATAGTTATCTATTAGAATAAAGGAATGTTCATGTATAAAATGTTTGTAGGATGACTATTGAATGTAAATATAAAGTAAAATCTATTCAAGATATGAAAAACACTATAAATTTATAGTGTCCTGGGTTGGAAGTAAAAAATAATGAACATGAATTTTAATCAAGTTAAATCTTCACATGAAGATAAGAAAATAAACACTACCATAATTCCCAAGGAGAGCCTTTTTCCTCAAAAGTATCATTGTATTAGTAGAGAAATATTGAAGTTAGTTGAAGATACATCTTCCAAAAGACCCCTCAAGAATTTAACCCCAAGTTATAGAAATGTTTTATGTACTAAATATACTTCCTTAAATAGTTAATGTTTAAATTAAAGTTTTAAATTAATATGGGAAAAGAAAATAAGTAAGAACCCCAAAACTACTAGAATAATGGAAGAAAACATGAGGGAGTTTTCGATAAGGTTTCTAGAAGGAAGGAGTTCATATTTGAGAACTAAAAGATACTTCCACTCACCAGACTGAAATTTAAAGGAATAAATTTTGATTGGTTGTCTATTTATGGTGATATAGAAAGTTCATACATCAGTCCATTGTTTTTGGGAACAAATGGTAAAGTAACAAAAAAATAAAGGACGCCTTTATTAAGGGTGATTGAAATAGGAGATAAGAAAGATTCATATATGAACAACCAAATAACATTGAAGAAGGAAAATATATTTACTTTGAATAAATTCGGTCATCATGAAAACTTATACGAAGGATGAAATAAAATTTTTCATTCTGATGATGAGTGTTTGTTTACATCTACTAATCACAATTTAGTTACAATTAATGTATTGAGGATAATTTGTTTTAATAAAAATAAAAAAAATACATATTATAATTCTATCATATAGTGTAATGAAATGGAAATTACCAACCAAAATACACCCAATAAGAAATTAACAATAGATCTCAAACCCAATAAAATATTATTCTACATTGGAAGAAAATGACACTTCATAGATAGTTTTAAACATTATATGAAAATTAAGATTAATAGAAGTGATTTAAAGTTCCATAAGTTATTAATCCAACAGAAAATTATTAAGATGGGATGATGGATGATTCTTCTAAAGGAAAAACTAAAGATCATCAAAAGTTACCATTAAATAGTAAATTATCAAAAGTTAAAAAGATTTATAAAATATATAATAAGGATAGTGAACCTATTGAAAGTTGTATAATAGTAATAATCAGATAGGATAAGTTTGTGAATAAAAGGATTCATGATTTTGAAGATAAAAGGATCACTTGGCACAAAAAATTAGAACATGTTCCAAAGGTTTTTATGATAATTTGTCTAGAATAGTTAGATGTATAAAGAAAATTATAAGAAAATAAAGGGAATGGTGCATGTTCCTTGCTAATTGAATTTATGAATAAAGTTCCATACAATGTAAAAATATAAAGTAAATGAAGGAATAAGTCCTTGTCCCCCAAGAATATTAGTGCTTGGATAATAAAGGGTAAAAGAATGAAAAAAATGAAGACGAATTAAAGATATTTTATGGATTAAGAAACAATGCTCAATATTTTTTCTCTAATTAATAGAAAAAACCTACCTTTTCCCCTATATATTCTAAATTATTTAACTATATATGGAATTTAAGGTGGTGAAATTCAAAGGGATATCTAATGTAATTAGTGATATGGAAGTATAAAAACATTTTGTAAAATATCCATCATAGAGTACTCTAATTTTATTAGAAGCATAGATACACTATAAAAAACCAAAATTAAATATCAATTATGTTGAAGAAGTAAGATAGAGTTCACTCCTTTGGGGGGAGTGAAGTTGGAGATATTGATTCTAGAGATTTATTAAGGTTGTTGGAGTTGTTTCCCTAAAACGAAATATTATGTACATTAAATTACTAGAATATTTATCGTTTTGAACATTAATTAATATTTTATCCCAAGATAATAATTTTTCTATATGAAATATCTTTTATAATGTCTTAATTGTACCTATCACACTAAATGGTCATAGTAGTTCCTCTATATGATGAGAACCTAGATGTTCCATGACATTCTTCTTAAATAAATTTTATATGGGTGTATGATATCATTTTATGGGACACAAATGATACAGGCCATCAGGGGTGGAGACTCATAGTAATTTGAAAAATATTCTCATGGTGTACTATAAAATCATAGAATATTAAATTATTTCTTAAAATTAAGGTAATAAATATGACTTCTAAAAATAATGAAGACATAAATTTTGTTAAGAATAATGAAAAGTTCAGTGAAAGAACATCTCTTCTGACTAAGAAATTATGAATGATAAATTTACAATAATCATATTCAATAAAATAGGAAAAAATAAAATAAACATGCCAACAATAAAATTATATCCCACTTCATTTGGATCCATCATGAGTAGGATCCCTTCAAAGATGATGATAGTAAGAATATAGAGAATCACAAAAATAGGAACAATCCTTTCAAGAAAGAATACTATATTATGTTGAACTTGGATTGTAAAATGGTTATGGCGTGGTATTTATATAATAATGAATATGTATATGAACAATGGATAATATCCATTATGATATTTTTTAATAAATGTATATATAACCTACTATTCAATTTATAATGCTATAAAATATTTGGTTAAAAATGTAATGTTAAGTTTTGAATCAAGAAGTAATACGCGAAGTATAATTATTCATTACTAATAAATAAGTAGAGTTTTAATAATTTAAATATTTATATAAAAATTTATATGTTAATTTAATCAGGTAATTTTGATTATTTTTTATTTTAATAGTGTTTTAATAATATTTGTGTAAGAAAATTATATTAATTGGAAAGAAAAAAATGGTTTTAATTATTTTAGGTTATAAATAAGTAAAAACATTCACTTATTAAAAACTAATATAAATAAAATGATATAATTATATACTAAATATTTATATTTTTAAAGATGTTTAATATATTCATATATGGTTATTATTCCTTTTTTTAAAAAATTAAACATAGCGTATATAAAGAAAATCTGCCAACTATGAGACCACTAGGGACCCACCTCAACTAGATGTGGGACCAAAGGTCAACCATTTGGGAGATAGGTCTACCTGGTAGTCTGCATAGTCATAGTAGGGTACAAGAACATATAAAGTAGATTGATGAGTGTAAAACGCTCACATGGTGCATGCATAAGTGTGTGCATGGGTGTCGGTGCCACCGTGCGGGTCAGAGCGGTGGTGTGTGGTGTGTTGTAGGTGTCGATCCCCTACTTCCTTGGCCTGACTACTTATGAAATTGGTTGATATTTATATAAGTGCTTGACCAAGAGAAATTGTTATGTGGGAAGGATTTATGTGGGTACTGTTCACTCGTTTAAAAAACCCATATAAAAAACTAGTCATTCGATCAATGATATATTGATCATCCCATCATCCGAGTCATCATCTTCCTCTACATGCTAAATCTAATCCCCACCATTGACATATGTATTATCACCTACCACTGATTCCAAATTCTTACTCTCTAAACATTTATAAACCATAGATGGCCCATCTTGATATAACCTCTACCACTAATAAAATTTTATTTTTGTGACAGGCCTATAAACCTCAAACTACCAAACAAGAGGCTGGAAATTCGAAGGTATTTCAACAAAATTTATCAAACATGTCTCTTTTAATAGAAATAATTATCTTTTGAAGGATAAATGAAGAATCCAAATGAGTTATTCATAAAATTTTAACTACAACAGTATTAATTAAAAACCAAATATCATTAATGGTTTGTTTTAGATTCCCCAATTGTCATCACTTTCTTCTTAGGTTACAGTAGACGTAGAGATGATATATATGTATATATATATATAATAATAATAAAAATTAAGGCATTTTTATAACCCCTATCTTTCTTCTCAATCCATAATATACTTGAGACCCTTGAATCTTGATTTTTGAATTATATAGATGAAATCCTTATATATATTTTTTCTATTGATCTTACCTTCATGGATTTCAAAATAAAATTCCAACCAAATTTTATACAGTCTGTAGTAACCACATTTTAGACCTATGAAAAATAGTACAAACCAAGTCACATACTAAAGATATAAGAAATTATTCTCAAAATCATACCAAATTTGCAGTGTTTGAACTACTATATATATATACATACATTCTCTTCAGTCATTGTAAAACATCAACTCATGCAACCTAAGTTATATGTTTCTCCCTTATTCCATACATCAATTTCCAAGCTCCAAAAGTGGATATTTTTATATGACAAAGCTTGATTTAGTTTTGGATTTTAGGTAAGGGAAATTTATTATCATTTTTAAATCCTATTATATTTATATAGTTCTCAAACCTTTACTATAAAGTAAATATATTTTCAAAGTTATATTTTATAATTATAAAGGAAATAATTTTTCTTAAACTGTTATTTATATATGTATTTTCAAAACCACTTTCAAAGGGAAAAATATTTTTTTATTAAACCATCCATATAGAGGAGTATGATTTAATGAATGGATTTTATATTCTTATCTAAATTCCCATTTTAAAATTTGTACATATTATTGGAAAGAAATTTTATTTTCTAAATTCAAGGTTGATTTTAAAGCTATTATTTTATGTGCAAAATTTCATTTTATCTCTATAATTATCATTCATTATTATTGGTATTTCCATTCAATATAGATGTAAAATAAATTTCATAATTTTAGGAAAATAGTTTTCATGAATTTAATTCTATCATTGCAATAATTATTTTCAAATATTGTTTATAATTATAGATTTATTCTGATCATTATGAAATAATGATAATTTCTTTAAAAGAAGATTTTGTAAAAGTTTAAGAAATGTGAAATTATTTTCCTCTTTGAAAATAATTTATGAATTTTTTGAAATGATATTTTAACGGTCTATTAATGAGAGGGTAAATCTTCTTAAAAATATTTTATTTAAAATTTTAGAACTATGATATTGATTATAGTTATAAGGAATGGGGAGTGAACCCACAACCTAAAAGGGGAAATTTGTTCCATAAGTTATATTTTCAACACTACTAGTGGCCCTATGGATTTCTCAATTTTTCTAAGTACCATTATATTACATAAATGTAAATAATTTTCCAAGTAAATTTTTTAAAAATTTTAAGGAGAAATCTGTTTTTAAATCAAAAGATATTATGTTTTCAAAGGTAAGTTTTGAAAATTATTTCATAAAGTAATCTTGAAAAACTTAATTTTTTATTTGAGGAAAAAATATTTATTTATGTTTTACATAAAATTAATTACTTTCAAAAGGTATTTTAAAGCTTCTAAAAATAAAATTTTTTCATCACTGTTTTAAAACCCATTACTGAGAAATTTTTGAGCTAACCCTACATTTTTAAAATGTTTTTTAAAGTTTTAGTGATGAGAATATGAATAATGGTGTTTGGTTTCAATTAAGGATCAATCTCAAGTGATTCCAGTTAGATGTTTTAGAATTTTTATAACTCTATAATGTTTTAAGGTTTTTCCTAATATGATAAAATCTAAACTAAAAATACATTTGGGTGCGTAAAGGAATTAATATTTATCAGTTGGATTTTTTTACAAAAAAATTATACAATATTTTTTTATCATTGAATACTTGAGTGTAGGCCCTAGGACATCTCATGTACTCCCTTTTTAATCTGAATAAATTTGATTATGTTAACTTGAACCTCCAGAAGAAAATCCATATTTACATATTTCATGGGATGTTCCTATCTATGTACATGTGTAATGATATATAGAATATAAGATTATTATTAATATGTGTTATGAGTTATGTAAATTGATGTATTTAGGAAAATTGTGATGAAATATGCTCATAGTGAGGTAGGATACATTGGGTGAACCATGAGTGATATCACATTAACGAATAGTGTTAGAAAATATTTTCCCTGTATTTTCATTAATAGAAGTCGATATCTCAGAAACTTTGATAGATATAGAACTCCCTAATTAATTCCATGGCCATGGAATTCTATTGGAAAGTTCATTTCAGTAAATTCAAAGAAAGAGACATCAATAACATAGGTTAATAAACCATGTATGTAATCTACTTGATTAGAGATATCAAGATAAAGGGATTATATTACACATTTTGTGTTTGTATATGGTTATTATCATTGTGGAATTTAACTTCTTTATCTATGGGTGTCTTGATGTATTTCTAGATGCTACCCTTGGACTTTATGTGATGCTACCTAATTCCACCAAGGACGGGGCCTAGAGGGTCACACACTAAGTATATTCAGAACCTCAATTAAATTATATATGCAATTAACATGATGAATAGATATTATTCTCATAGGTGGTTTAAAAAATATTCATGTTTGGTTGATTAAAAATATCCATTCACCAGGTTGATAAAATATTACATGAGTTAAATATTTAAAAAATATTTATTCACTAGGTAATTATTAATTATGTGAATATATAATATTCATTTATTTGGGTTTATTTTCAAGGTAACAAATATTTATTTATTTGGTTACATGAATATTTAATATATATTAATACATTGGTTTTGTGAACATTTTATTTATTTATTTATCAGTTAATGATGAAGTGTTATTTATTTATTTAAATAAATAGTCATTATTCAATGTTTGATAAATATTGAGGAGTATTAACAGACCGAGTTTAATGATCTAATGATAAATGATATATTAAACATTATTTTAATAAATATTAATTTATTTATTTAGGGAAATATTATTTATTTATATGTGAGTTTAGCGCATGTCAAGTAAGTAATAATTATAATGTTGTTAGTTAGACATGGGGCTAGCCAATGATTTAGAAAATAATAGTTGTATGGGTGCAATTATTTTTTTAACACTAGATTTATATAAACCCAATTATGTCATTCTTGTGCATTGATAAAGTATAGAGATAATTCTCTCTATTACTATAGATAATTCCTCCTAGAATTATCTAAATAATGGTGAGTGATACTTCACCACCATATTAAGTCTAGAGATAACTATAATAATTCCTTCTCGCCTCAAAGTATTTTATTGTGATCAGCAACGAATGATACAAGAATTAAAATCATTTTCACTAGCACTAAGGGATTTCGAAGGTGACATTTGTAGGTTCATAAAGAATGTGTGGATAAATATAAGAGTAATTCTACCCTAGAATACTTTCACCACAATTATGGTACACCAATAATTGGTAAAGTGATTATTTAATGAAGAAAGAATTCCAACATTATGTAATTATTAATTACAATAAATTAATTATAAATTATATTTGATGATCAATCCTTCTTACTTCTGATGTAGTATTCAATTAATATTTTATTTTATTTTATTTTTCCATGAAACTTTTCATCATGTACATCACATATTATTCATTGATTAAAAAAAATCAAGTTAGACATTACAAAACTAGCACTTATACTGCACTTGAAACCTTCAAGTGGTATTAGAGTGGTCGTATAATAATTTATAAATATTTATTAATCATTTATGATTTATAAATTTACTGTTAATTTCCATTTCCTATTTAATCATCCTTTAAATATTAATTTCAATATCTTCTCTTATTCTTATTTGTTATCACTCATATAATCAAAATGGATTAATTATAAATGAATAGAATCTAAATAACCCATATGAAGGTACTACAAATTTTGGATAGATATTATAAGAGTACATGATGTATAGCCCAAAGTTATACATCGTGTACCTGTGTTCACTACACTAGTAAAATCCACAGTAAATCTTGGTAATTATGTAGTTATTAACACAAGAAGTGCATTAAATATTCACCATGTTCTGATTAGGCCATCCTTTAACATGGTTTTTTGGACTACATATCATGTAACTTGCTTACACGTTGTGTATTCCATTCATTTTCTTAGTGGTCAATGAATGGTGAAATATGTGTCATGTATTTATTATATGACATGTATGATTTAATGTTATATAATTATGAAATATCACAGCCTATAAATTTTATACACATTGTACAACGAACCTGCTTGGGCTACCATCTAAACTGGAACTTAAACAGATCCACCACTATACTGAAAAACATTCATAATATTTAAAGGCCATAAATGAATGATAGGGAATCATAAGAACACACTTTGGAACAATTTCATTTAATAATTAAAGTTTTCTCATAATGAACTTAGATCTGGAAATTAGGGATGAACTATACATAATCTAGATTTCCATGATAAAATAAGACAAGAAGAAATAAACAATTTATAGATAACATATATAGAAATAAAATCTTGGATCACCCTTAAAATGTCCTTCCCTTTAGACTATCCTCTAATAGTGCCTATCCTCATCCATTGCAATAATAATTTGCCTTCAAACATAGAAAAAAAGTAATGGCCTAATGGCCAGTGTGATAAAGGAAACTAAAATCTAATAAACTGCTAACATACCTCTATATGAAAACACTAGTAGTCATCTAATCCCAAACAAATTGAACTTAAATAGAGATAATGAAATGAACCCATAATATAGATTTGAATATATGAGTGAGCATAAAAATGATCAGTAGGACACCACCCATTGATACTATGGAAACCAATTAGTAAAGTAGTTTGTAGAAATCCATTTTGAACAAAAGGTATAAAATAACTTTTCATACTCATTAGAAAACAAACCCCAACAACATTTTGTGTGAATATTTTCAAACAAACACCCTTTTTTCTAAAATAAAAAATAAATTATGATTAATCATTTTAAATTAATATTTTTTAACCAAGGAAATCACTACTTAAAACCATATAAAATAAACCAAGTCATCATTTTCACTCTTTCTCAAGAGTCTCATGAAAAATCCTTTTTCATAAAAAATCTCAAGGAAACCCATTTATTAAAAACTATTTAAAGATAAGATAAACCATTTTCCTTTTTAATCCAAATTTCAAACCATATAAAAATAACACAGTTGAAATTAAACCAACAAACACTCAAATTTAAGCATACACCGCACAAATTCACCTAATCATTAATGAAACTCAATCTAGGGAAAACCCAATAAATGGTTCTATTGTTAAATAAATCTAGTGGAATACAATAAAATCATAAAACAAAATCCCCTAAAGAATATAATATGGACCTAAATGTCATGGGAAATATCCCTAGGCTCTAATTATAAAAGAATTAATTTGGAAATAAGGAACCTAGGTTAGAATTACTGAACCTTTCAATGTCCCCGAAAATGCAATCAGAATACCCAAAGATAAACATCCTTGGAGTGACTTCTCCTATATAGGAACAAAAAAAATATCACTACCCTAGAGGAATGATGACCCTTTTGGTCTTACCATCTCGATGTAGATAAGAAACACTCTCAATTTAACCCACTATATATACTAGGGTTTCCCCTCATATATGTCACCTACTATATTCATAATACTCCCATGAAAAATAAAAGTGTGATGAGAAATAAATAATCACATATAAAAAGTATAAAACATTTTAAAGGACTCACACATCACCTCTTATGCCCACACAAGTTAAAACCCCAATGATATATATATATAAGAATCAAAAAATGAATTATAATATAAATCATATCCCATAAGGTAAAAATCCATATCATGAAAAGTAAACACACGAGGCTTAAAGAGGGTCTCATGTATTTAAAAACCCATTCTCTAAAACATTGCAAATGGGATTTTGTAAAGTATCTCAGGATGATAATCTATTTTCCCACCATTTAAAAACCATTTTTCAAATCACATCAAAAAATTAGTATAAAAAATTATCTTGAAAAAATAGTTTCAAACCCTACTCAAGATACAATTTTCTAAATCACACTAATAAATTCATTTGAAAATAAACTCTTTACAAAATTTCCCTTTTAAAATTATAGTTTTTTTCCAAAAGAAACAAATGGTTCCAAGTTCCCTTTTCACAAAATCCCAACTCACTTTTTAAAGGAAATTTTTTAAATCACCATGGGACCTATGGTCTCAAAATCCATTCAAAAGAGGGTTAACTACCATATTTTTATCAAATATTCCTTTAAAACATTTCACATCCATTTCAAAAATGAAACTAAAATTAAAAATTATTTCAAAACATTTAAATCACTATAGTAAACCAAAATAGAATTTTAAAGAACATTTGTAATGTGACCTAAGTCTATGAAAATTAATTAAACCATTTGAATTCCAATTAAAACCAATAATGTAGTGACCCTAACCCCTATATCCTGGAGTCAATGTCTGTTTTATTACATTATCATAGATACAAGGTGTAAAATCTAAAATAATAGATTATTTTAGTATTTTTGGAGAATTTTATACATACATGATACCCATTTTACATTGGGAATACAAAATAAAACATAAAAAAATAAAATGAAAATCATCCTTGAAACTCATTCAAAGGATTCACCTTTATTTCTTAAGGAAAGGAAAATCAGGGTGAGCTCAAATGCTCAGTAAGTGTTAAGTACAGTGGAAGATATTATGAATCAATAAGAATTATTATCATGTAAAGTTAAATAATTTAACACAAATTCCATTTAAATAATTGGATAAGTCATAATCAATATGGAATGGTAAATAACTAATAACACTTGTCATTTAATCAATAAACTGAGAATGAAATGAAACCATAGAAAATATAATTATGAAAATATCATAGATAATAATAATTTAATTACTAATGAAGTAAATTATTAATAGTTGTATGTAATGTCTCAGTAAAATGATATATCTATCATCAAGATCTATCCTCAAGATAATTTAAAACTACTGGGTGAAAACCCATCTAATTTAGACAACAGGCTTGTCTCATAAGGCTTATCGATGCATCGAGGGGATATTTATAACTTGTACCCACCCATGTATTCATATCCAAATCATTCCTCATATATCAAATAATCAATTTAATTTATTAATAATGTGTCTTATCAACAAATATCTTTATTGAGTAAAGGATACATATTTATCAATATTTCCCCAGCTGATCAAATAACTTTCAAAGTATATTCCATATGTAAAAATGGTATAAAGTTTAGTATGTAATCATATCCATCATATAAGAATATAGATATTTAATTTAAATTTAAATTATAATGAAAAATAATCGTGATAAAGTTATTGTTTCAATAGAAAGTTAATAATCACAAAAGAAAGTGAGATTGTACAACGAATTTTACCACTTTGTAATTTTCAAGTAAAATACCCTTTGATGAAATAGTTCAAATTAAAACTTAAAATACCATGAATTATGAATGAGTCATGATATTACATTTTAAGGGGAATTATATACACCATATAAAGTAAAATAGGTGTATAACATTACAAAATTCCTCAATGAAGGGAAATTGAGATGAAGTCTCTTAACTCATGCTTCCTTTTTCTTGAATGTTAATTAACCTTTTGTATAGTGGTTTTAAACATGTAATTAAATTATTTAATAAAAATATTAATATTTATTGTATCATATACTATCCTTTTATAATATCTTATCACTCTTTTATAAATAGTCTTTCATTATTTTCATTGTATCGAGTGTTAATTGCATTGTTTTCTCATTTATTATTTGTCATAAAAGTTATGATTCTCATGTATATTATATAGTTTAATCATATATAAAATATTAATCATAAAATAATTATCATAATTACACATCAATTATACTTTTAATACCAATCATAAAACATGGTCTTGATAAATGAAGTACATTACGATCATGGATATAGTAGGCTGTACATATATATGAGTAATGTTTACATTTTCCAATGATCATTATGTAAAGAATGTAAAAAATATATTATCATTCTAGAATGATAATATATAAAATATTATTTATTTATATATACTTATATATATCATCAATGTGGTGTAGTGATAAAAATAGAGTCACATCGTTTTGTGAAGGTGGTGTCCCTCTCGTACAAAACATCGTTATCATCTTTCATTGAGTGAAAAGTTATGAAATAATATGATATATATTATATTTTAAAAAGGATAAATATTTAACTAAAATAATAATTATTTCATTTATATAAAATATAATATTTAACATTATCTTTATAACCTTCCATGTAAAGAGTTAGTTAAAGATGAATCACATCGCTTCACGAGGTGGTAGTCCACCTTATACATGAGCAACGTTATCATATCTCCTACTGAATGGAAAGTAAAAAAAGGTAAATATGATATATTGAATAAATAGGTATAATTATTTTATAAATTTCATATATATATACTTTATATCTATCATCATACCCAACCAGGAGATTTGGTAATGGAAAAAACGAATGACATCGGTTTGCAAGGTTGTACTCTACCGTACACATGAATAATGATTTTATAACCCATTAGATAGAATGGGGGGTAGGTAATTAAAATAACATAAAAACACCTCATTATATTTCAGATAATTATTTTATTATATATTCATTTTTTAATAATAATTTAAGGGGGTTAAATAATAAATAAAATAAAAACGACCATTGAAGAACATTACCTATTATTTGGGATTCCTCCTTAGGTTTGCACTAAAGCCTTCCTAGGTTGGATTTATTCCCAAAATAATTCTTTTGTAATAATAGGTTGGAATTTTTGATGTGATTTATGTTTTTATTGTCTGAAACAAAAGGGTTTTAATATGTGAATAAGAGATTATACGTGGTGGCCTTTTATAAGTGAGGTTAGTGCCACATTTATATATTTTAGAAAGAAAAAGGTGTACTCACATTTTTCACCTTCCCAAAGGGTCCAAAATGGAGTATTATAGATCCTTAAATATGATAAGGTTGAAATATTTCCATGAAATATATTTTATAAAAGTTTTTAGGTCATTTTAACCCTTATCTTCTTAATTTATCTACCTAATAAATCCATTTTTACTTTAAATATGGTAATTAATTTTTACTGTTTACACAACTCATTTTGATAAAAAATTAAGTTTAACTTATTAGATAATATATATTTTTATAATTGAGAATATGGAATCCATTTTTCAAAATTCCATTCACATAATTGGAAAATTTCAATTTAAAATCAATCTCATAGACGCAACAAGAAAGTAGGTTTTTAAAGAGATAATTTTTAAAAGTTTACAAAGTTTTTATAAAAAAATCAATATTAAAATTATTATAATAACCTAAATTGGATTAATTGATATAAAATTGAACTAATTTTCCATTAAAACTAATTCAAAAAATATTTTATCTTTAAAAATAATTTAAATGAAAACGTAGTTTTTGATTAAACTTCAGTATTTTTCACTATTCATTAATAAAATCAAAAATTTCAGAAAAATACCAAACAATAAACTTAATATAATTTTTATATTATTTATAAAAAATAATTCTATTTTATCAAATTAATTTTCTAATAGTGGTAATGTTTAATTTTAAATTATGTGTGCAAAGCGTGACTAATCCGTCTTTTAAAAAAAATACAGTTTTCCAGAAAACATTTCTTTTTTCAAAATGATTCTTATTTTATTTAGAATCAATAGATAACCATAATTTTTATATTTTATTTAGTATTATTCAAACATTCTGATTTAATCACTATGTTATAATGGTATACTATATTACGATTCACTTATACTTGGGGTTGCGTGTTCCTCAAGCTATCAAAGATATTAAATTCAAAGCAATATATTTTTTGAGTATTTATGATCGGTGTTACATGTCGCATACTCTATCAAGTATAATGTTCTTATTTTATAATTTTGGGGTGTTATATTCTTTCCACCTTAAATAAAATTTTTCCTTGCAATTTAAACTTGATATCGGTAATCAAGGGTTTGACATTTGGAAATAACATTGTTCAAAAAACCACAACATAAAAGGGTTAATGAAATATCCTCATAATAAGTGAGAAGAGTTAATTACAAAGGTCCTATAGAATATCATATAACTAGGTTTTTAAGTAGGAGAGTATTAATGGAAACTGAATATTTGTAAATGGAATAAAATCATAAAAATATATAGAATGATAGAGTTCATTGATTTCAAGCAAGTGAATGGTCAATAAAAAATTAAGGGCCTAAAAATCATAAATCTATGCTGATTTAAAAGACTATAAGATTCATCAAATATGAATGTAATAGGATAAAATTTTTATTTCAAGATCCTTTTCATAAATTTGAGGAATTATTTTTACTGTATAAGAATATAAGGAAATATAATTACTTGATATGTTTTTATTTCATAAGAATAATTTTATCTTTGGGTTGTGCTTCAATAAATTTCTAATTCATCCCTTTCTCTAAGAAATGAATATCCAAAAAAATTATGCCTAAATCACTAAAATTAACTTTTAACATATTGTAAGATCCATAAAAGAGTAACATGTCTTTCCGTCTATCTCAAACTATTTTCCGAAACCAATATGGTTTGCACAAGTTATCAAATATGCATAAATATCCAAATGGCCAAGTAATACATTAATCTCTAAATCATCATCCAAAGTTCAAATTAAAACATTTCAAAAATGGTTAACCTTTTAACCCTTCCAAAGGATTAAGATCAAAAACTTTAGAAAGATGGTCACTAAAATTATTAAATGAAATTATCATTAATCTCCCAAACAACATGAAGTAACTCATAATATTCACATTCTAAACATATGAATAATTTCATCATGAATTATCATGAAACATGGTAATAACATGAATTACCATAAATCCTTATTTAAAACTTGCATGCTTCCTTATTCCTTAAATAAAACATAGATCATTATATATATTACTTAAATCAAAAAATGTTTTTAACTCCATCAATGATATCATAAACCACTTTTTCAAAAAATCATTAATCAATTCAAAGGTAGTTAGTATTATCCAATTTACTTTATCCATATCAATATGTAACATCCTGACCTGGGTGCCACACACTGGTTCCCCAAGCCGGTTGGTCACATGACCTCAGGTGAGCCTTCCCATACCCTAGATACTGTCGACTAGAAGCAAGGGTATAATGTCGATCATGGGGTGACTCTACCCTATTTATCAAAGTATAACACAAATGGAAAATGGATAAACAAAAAACAAATGATATAACCAATAACCAAACCGGTTTTACATAACAACCAAAATAGGAATACAATATCCAAAACCAAACAGAAGATATTTCATTCCAAATATGCATCGAGTGTCAATATGAAAAACCTCAAAATAAATAAATAAACTGAAAACTCTGAAGTGAGTCCTAAATCAAATCAGGTTCGCTCATCCATGATCCATACCAATTAGCCCTCTAACATAGGACTCTTACCCTTATCCTATCCTGAAAACATGAATTCTATTAGGGTGCCCATCAGGAAGCCTGATTAGGGTGTGAGTATAACTCAGTAGACCACCACCACCAGTGTCTAAAATAATATCTAGTCAATAATAGTGTGTGAAGTTTTATAAATAATAATTTAAAATGCATAAGTAAATAGTTATCACATTTTAATAATTCTTTAACTTAACCACATAAACCCATGGGGTCTAAAGGACACCTGAACTCCCAATACTTTCTTTGGATCATGCTGGAGTCTGAACCATATCACATATTCAATAAATAATTCATTAAAACACATGAGCTTTCATTATACCCTTTATTTCAGTTCATATTATGGCTAATTGGAACCATGTCTAGAACCCCGTGGGTATTTGAAGCGGCAGTCTGTGACCCAAAACTATTTAATCAAATAATCACACAAGTGGGATTTTAAAGTATCAGTTCATATCCTACACTCATTTATCACTATAGGCTTTTGATACAGCAGACCATGTCACACAAGTGGCTAATTTTGGGTCTGGGCCACTATGTCTAGAACCCCGTGGGTATTTGAAGCGGCAGTCTGTGACCCAAAACTATTTAATCAAATAATCACACAAGTGGGATTTTAAAGTATCAGTTCATATCCTGCACTCATTTATCACTATAGGCTTTTGATACAGCAGACCATGTCCCACGCTCATTTATCATTATGAGGTTTTGATGTTTGAGACCATGTCCTACACACATATATAAAAAATCACATGTATCATAATTTCACAAGTATCTCAATATCACATGTACCACAATATCAAATGTATCATAATTACACATGTATCAAAATATCACACATACCAAAATTTCATAAAATTAATGGTTAAACATCATTAACCTTCTTTTCAAACATTCTCATTAAATTGTACAATTTCAATTTACTAAACAAACAAGGTTTAACACTTTAATTTTCATGGAATAATATTACAAATTACCATTAAACTATTTATCATTATTTAATCATATAACCCATAAACCATTTAAGGATAAATAAAATATCACATAAATCCCCAATTTTTAATTAATTCATAACACATTAATTTCTCAATTACTCAATCCCAATTTCTAAATAATTATATAATCACAATATTCAATTAATTAATTTAACAATTAATTAATCCAAATTAACAATCCCAATAATCCATTAATTAATTAAGCTATTAATTAATACAATTACACAAACCCAATATCTAATTAATTAATTCAATAATTAATTAATCCACGTCAATTGACCAATTACACAATCCATTAATTGACCAATTCCATAACCCCATTAATCAATCAATTCCACAATCCCTCAATTAATTAATTGAGAAAATTAATTAATTCAATTTAATAATTTAAATTTCTAAAAGTTCAATAGAAATTCTAAAATTAAATACATGTAATTGAAATCAAGATTTTGGTATTTGAATAATATACCATCTACCTCAATATTGACGATGAACGCTCACCAACGGGAATCCCAAAAATTGAAGGGGAACGATCAAGAATGCATCGAAGAATAAGATCAAGATATGAATCCTAGATCCATGGTAAAATGGATTAGATATATTAAAAACCTAGATCTAGATCCACAAAAATAGATGAAAACAATCCCTTATATGATGAGATAAAGAAGGGAGAGTGGGAGGGAACCATATGGGTTTAGATTCTCTTATAGGGTGAGGTGAAGATCTCAAATCTAGGCTTCAAATCATCAAAAATAGAGGCCAGGAGCCCTAAGAATCCATCCAAAAGACTCAAAAAATGATAGAAATTGATTATGGTTGAATTGGTCGGTTTAGGGATAAAAATGGGTATTTGATAAATTTTTTAATAATTTTTGGGGATTAAAATCTTGTTTTCATGGTTTCATGTACGAGGCACACGGTTTCCCCTAATTGTGAACCCTAATCATGCACCTCACCAAGGGGTGTCATTGGGTTACTCATAATAGGTTGCACAGATTAACAAACTATTCACTATCATGTGAATCACCTATGTTTGGGTTTGCATGGTTTACTAGGATGGGCATCCGGTTTGGTCAAACCGTGATCCAACCACTCATAGTCCCTCTCCCTTCCAAAATTCTATAATTTCACAAAAAAAACGTCCAAAGGTAAAACCAAAACAAGATGTACTCAAAACAAGGAAAAATAGTACCTATAAATGATCTCAAGACATCTCCAGAAAAGATAAATATATTATAATCTCCCTAACTTATAACAGCTCATCCTCAATATGCACTCCCAAGAATATCTAAGAGTCTAAGTCAAAAATATCATGACACTAAGTTGTATTTTATGCTCCTCTCTCCCAAATTTCCTTCTACACATGGCCATGTTACCACAATACATAAATTATTGGAATGGTCTTTCCCCACAACACTTTCTCACTACGATCCAACACATATATCGAATGTTCCTAAAAGGACACATCAGTCTCAAGCTCAACATCATCCAAATCGATCACATGATAAGGGTAAAGGTGATACAACTCAAGATGTGACACATGAAAAATGACATGTATAGAACTATACCTATGTGGAAGAGCCAATCAGTATGCCACCATCCCAATTCTCTCCACAACCTCAAACAGACCAATAAACCTGGGTTCCAACTTGCCCTGTCTCAGTATCCTGTAGTGACCCAATCTAGGAGACACTCGAAGGAATACATGATCACCCTCTACAAACTATAAGGGTGATTGAAATTTATCTTCACATGACTTCTGTCTACTCTGAGTTCTGTACATACACTTCCCAATCAATTGGACATGCTTCAATGTCTTCTCCATGAGACTCGGTCCCAATAACTTAGACTCACCTACCTACATCCATCATAGAGGTGATATACATGGCCTACCATAAATAGCCTCATATTTTTTCATCTGTATAATTTATTGATAACTATTGTTATAGAAAAACTTAATGAGAACTAAGTGATTCTCCCATAACCCACCAAAGTCAAGAATACATGCTCACAACATATCTTCAATAACTTATATCGTATTCCCTGATTGTCCATCTGTATGTGGGTGGAATGTCATACTCAATAAAGCCTATATACCAAGTACCTTCTCTAATCCCTACCAAAACTGAAAAGTAAAGTGTGAGTCATAGTCTGGAACAACACTTTGTGGTACCCTGTGTAGACAGACTATTCCCTAAACATACATATCTCCCAGTTAATCCCATGAGAAAGTCTTCTATACCGGTAAGAAATGCGCTACTTTTTTCAAACAGTCCACAATCACCTAAATAACTTTATTCTTATAAGGAATAATTGGTATACCCACCAAAATGTCCATGGTAACTTTATCCCACTTATATTATAGAATAGGTAACGACTGTAGTAAACCACTAGGTCATTGATTCTAAGACTTCACCTGTTGACAGGTGTAGCATCATGTCATGAACCCTGTTATCTCCTTTTACGTGACCAACCACCAAATCTATCATCATAGGTCACAATACATTTTGGTTACACCTTGATGTACTACCCACTTTGAGTCATGAAATTCATGCATCAGATCCTCCCATATCCTCATAGGTATAAAAACCCGATTCTTGACATAGATGATCTTGTCCCTATCTATGGTCCAATCTAAAGGTGACTCCCCACCTTTGAGGATTTCCATCAATGCTATACATTCTAGATCGTCATACTTTCTATCCCTGATCCATCTAAAATGCGTAGAATCTACTGAAACTGATACGATATTCATCTTCTCTAGACTCTTCTGAACCACCACATGAATCTCAGCCAATAAGGTCATCATCATCCACACAACACTGGACTCTTGAACTGATTGAGTCTTAATTTTCCTACTTAAAACATCAACAACATTTTTTCCATTCCTGGGCATATATTCTAGCTCAATGTAAAATGAATAAAAATACTCAACCCACCTCTGCTACCAGAGATTCAAATCTCACTATGAAAAGATATACTTTAAGCTCTTGTGATCAATATACACAATAAACTTCTCAACCAAAAGATAATTTCACCAACACTTCAAATCATAAACAAATACATCTAAATCAGGGTCGTATATAGGTTAATTCTATTCATGTTGACTCATTTGTCGAGACACATACCCCACAACTCAATCTTCCTACATCAACACTGCTCCAAGACCAACCACATAAGTGTCACAAAACACCATATACTCATCCCATGGCTCAGGTAGGATCAAGATAAGGGCTGATTTCAAGTGCTTATTCATCTCTTGAAATGAATTCTCACATACTTCAAACTATTCAAATTTTACTCCTTCTTGGTCAAACCCAAAAGTGGTGTTTCCAATCGAGAAAAGTCATGTATGAACCTTTGATAATATCCTTCTAATCCCAAAAAGCTACAAATATCAAAAATGTTCTCTGGATGATCCCAATATAACATTGTTTGAACCTTCTATGGGTCCACTGACACACCTTCCTTTGAGATGATGTGGCCTAAGAAGTGTACCTAATCCATCCAGAATTTACACTTAGATATCTTGGTGTATAGTTGATGGTATCTTAGTGTACAGAAGATGATGTCAAGATGTTATGAATGGTTTTCTTGACTCTTAGAGTACACTGTGATGTAATCCAAAAATACTACCACAAAATGATCATGGTATGGATGGAATATTTGGTTCATCAAGTCCATAAACATTGTTGGTGTATTCTTTATCCCGAACGACATCATAACGAACTCATATAGGCCACACCTACTTCTGAAAGTATTCCTCAATATATCATATGATTGAAATCTCAACTGATGATACCCTAATATCAATTAAGGATTTGAGAAGACACAATATCCTCTCAACTGGTCAAATTGATCATCAATACATGGAATAGGATATTGGTTCTTCACATTCATCTGGTTCAACTTCTGGTAATCAACACACAAGCACAAAGTCCCATCATCCTTCTTTGCAAACAAGATTGGGGAACCCCAAGGTGATGTACTCATATGGCTAAATACCTTATCCTTCAACTCTTTCATTTGAGTCTTAAACTCTAGAATCTTTTTCAGTGTCATTCTATACAGTGGAATAGAAACTGACTCATCCCCCAGAACGAGCTCAGTTGTAAATTCCACATCTCTCTCAGGTGGAATATCAAATAATTCCTTAGGAAACACATCTTAGAATATATCCACTATGAGTGAAAATTCATCATTCTTTACACCCTTATCATTCAGTAACAAACTAGAAACATGGCCAGTGATCTCCCCTAATTGTCGATGAACTAGCCATGCACGGCCTACCTAGATATCCCATTTTCCATGATAGATGTAATAGTCACCATTAGTTGATGTAAACATCACTCTCCTATAGAAACAATCTATATGGTATCAGTATACTAGTAACCAATCCATCCCCAGAATTGGTTCAAATCCTGACATGTCAATGATATAAAGATCCCATAGAAAATGACACTCTCTAACTTTGAGAGAACACCCCTTGAAAAAATAGATGTCCCTAGACTGTACTCCTAATGGTGAATCTATCGTCATCACCCAGCCCACAAACTCCACCTCCAGGATCAAAATATTCATGATTTGTATAGATATAAAATAATGAGAGGAATTAGTATCAAATAAGGAACTAGCTATCATATAATCTACAAGAATAATAACTCTAACTATCGATGGTACAGCCTCATTATCCACTAGTGTAGGTTGGGTGGCACGCAACTCTCCTTCCCCAGTTCCCTATAATGAAGTCTGAGTCTCCTGAGCTACACCACTCTACTGATACGAAAAATCTTTCCTAGAATTACTAAATCCACTACCTCTACCACCATGGTCAGAAAAACTATAACTTCCAAACTATTATGGCGTAGAAGATCCCCTTCCCATATTCTGGTGATGCCAAGATACTCAATCACCACCCATTTGTCATGGGTTCCTACATAACCATTATAATTATCCATATTTCCATAGGCTTGGTACTCTATAGATGGTTGAAGGAACTATCTATGGAAGTTTCATGACCTACCACACTAGTGACATATCACTTGAGTAAGGTCATGTACAACTGATCCATCCGTCTGCCCCCCCTAATTTCTACTGATCTTCTTAAAATTCCCATAATGACGCTTCCTACTCTTGAAATTCATACCTTCATACCATCTAGTGGAAAAAACCTATCCCCCACTAGAATATTCTTTTAGGTTCCCCTTAGATATTAGAGCCTCTTTTATAACTTATGAAAACTTCTTCAACCTGAAGACATTCACCTAGTGGTTAATTTCACATTTAAGCCCATCCTAAAACTACTTTTCTTTAATAGTCTCATCTCCTACCAATTCTAGAAAGAAGTTATGAAATTTTTTGAATCATCCAGAATAGTCCATCATGTAAATACACCCCTAATTCAATCTCATAAACTCATATTCCCTATCCTTCCTAAGAATATCTGGATAAAAGTGTTCCAGGAACTTCCCTTGAAAGTAATTCCACTCCATATTATCCAGCTATCAATCTCGAGTATGGATGTCTCACCAGCGCTTTGTATGACCATGTAACATGTAAGCAGGAAATTTGAATCTCTTCTCAACAAGAGTCTCTAGGAGGTCAAGTATAGTCTGGATGGACTCAAACTAAAACTCAACTACCTCAAGTCCACCCACTCTAGTAAATTTCAGAGGGCGCTGCAACTAAAACTCCCATTTCAGATCAAACATGATTTTCTCAACCCACCCAAGGTATCTTTACATAAAACACATGAAGCGAGAAGATTTCTCTCATAACTACTCTCCAAATTCCTCACCCAGCACTAAATATGTATCAGGTTCCACTACTAGAGGATCATTTTCATTCATATCCTCTTATCTTCATCTCAACAAGTGTCTTCATGGAGTCATTATCTACAATTACAACACTTGTATTAGGACACATTACACAACATTTACATTTCAACAAGAGGGTTTCAAAAAATCTACAACAATTTATTTCTACATTTTTTTCTACCATGCAGTCAAAACCAAGGTGCTCAAACTACCCTTAACCAACCTACATCTAAGTCATGGATAACAAAGGGTAAACTCATTATCATCATTCAAGTTTCCCATTAGACATCCATTTATTCACATATTTCATAATTTTTCAATGTTCAATTTCATATTTGGCACCATTTTCAGTTCAATGTCGCAAGAAAGGAAAAATATTTCAAATTCAACAACTTACCCAAAACCAATTTTTCCATGCATTCCTAATAATAATTAATTTTACATAATAATCACGAGTTCCTAAAATGATACATGCATACTTAACTCTCATGCCATATTGGACCATGAGTCAAATCTCAGAAAATCTCAAAAATAAAATCACATCACACAATAGGTGCATCACTCGAGGTGAAATAACATCAACTATAACAACACACATCAATAACAACAACCCCCCTAGGGTAATTGGATTTTACCTGCAAACATGGGTTAGCTACTCCCATACATGAGATCTTAACCAAGGCATGAATCATCCTATAATCAAGTGTACCTTTCCCAAATAGTAAGACAAAGGAAAATAAAATAAAACACCTTTGATACAACTTTATAATGTCCTTAACCGAGCATTACACACTGGTTCCCCGATTCGATTGGTCTTATGACCTCAATCACACCTCCCTGTATCCCAAAGGCTTTCGAATAGCATTGAGGATCTAATTTTTATCATAGAGAGACTATACCCACTTTATCAAAGTAGCACAATAGGGTAAGATGAATAAAAAAAACAAATGATATAACCAATAACCAAACCAAGCCAGTATCACATAATGAACAAAATAGGAATACAATACCCAAAACTAAATAGTTGATATGTCATGCCAAATACATTTCAAGTGTCAATATAAAAAACCTGAAAATAAATAAAGACACTAACAACTCCCAAGCAGGTCCCAAATCACATCAGGTTCCCTCATCCATGCTCCATCCCAATCAACCCCCTAATATAGGACTCTTCCCCTTATCTTATCCTACAAACTTGATTTCTATTTGGATACCAATCAAGAATCCCAATTAGGGTGTGAGTACAGCTCATTAGGCCACCACCAATGGTTTTTAAAACAATATCCAATAAATAACAGTGTATGAAGTTGAATAATGAATAAATTACAATGCATAAGTAAATAGCTATCACGTTTCAATTATTCTTTAATTAAACCACATAGACCCTCAGGTTCCCAAGGACACCCAAAATATCAATACCTTATTTGGAACATTCTAGAGTCTGAAACATATAACATATTTAATTCACAATTCATTATAACACATGGAAATTCATTATCCATTTTATTTCAATTCATATTACTGCTAATTGGAACCATGGTTCAATGCCAACAATTTTGGGTCTAGACCACCATGTCTAGCACCCCATGGGTATTTAAAGCGGTAGTTCGTGAGCCATAATTCATTTATCAAAAAATCACACAAGTGGGATTTTGAAATAGAAATCTGTATCCCACACTCATTTATCACTATGGGATTTTGATGAATCAAACCATGTCCCACACTCATTTATCACGTTGGGTTTTCTATGCAGCAAACCATGTTCCATACACATATATCACAAAATCACATGTATCATAATTTCACATGTATCAAAATACCACATGTACCAAAATATTACATGTATCACGATTATACATGTATCACAATATCACACATATAATGATTTCACAAACTTTAAGGTGAAACATCATTAACCTTTTTTCAAACATTCTTATTAAAGTTTACCATTTTAATTTACTAAACAAATAAGGTTCAACATATTAATTCACATGTAATAATATGACAAATCACCATTAAACCATTTATCATTATTTAATCATATAAACCATTAACCATTTAAGGTTAAATAAAATAGCTCATAAATCCCCAATTGTCAATTAATTCAAAGAACATTAATTTTATAATTTTACAATCTGAATTTCTAAACAACTCCACAATCACTATATTCCATTAATTAATTCAATAATTAATTAATCCAAATTAAAAATACAAATATTCTATTAATTAATTTATCAATTAGTTAATATAGCTCCAAAATTATAATATACCATTAATTAATTCACTAATAAATTAATCCACATCAATTGACCAATTACATAATCCATTAATTGACCAATTTCATAACCTCATTAATCAATCAATTCCAAAATCCCTTAATTAATTAATTAATTGACCAAATTAATTAATTTAATTTAAGAACTTAAATTTCTAAATGTTCAATATAAATTCTACAATTATATACATGTAATTGAAATAAAAAATTTGGGATTTGAATGTTACACCACCTATGTCAATATTGACGATGAACGCTCACCAATGGAAATCCCCAAATTGAAGAGGAACAATCAATAAGGCATTAAAGAACAAGATCTAGATCTGAATCCTAGATCAATGATCAAATGAATTAGATATATTTAAAACCTAGATCTAGATCTACAAAAATATAGGAAAACATCCCCTCAAAGGATGAAAGAAAGATGGGAGAGCGGGAGGAAACCATACGGGATGAGATTCTCTTACTAGGAGACATGAAAATCTTCAATCCGAGCTTAAAATCATGAATAGAGGAGTTTAGGAGCACTGGGAATCCATCTGAGATACTCCAAAAATGATAGAAAATGATTATGGTTGATTTGGGGGTATAGGTATGTAAAATGGGGTTTGGGATTTTTTTAATAATTTTTGGGGGATTAAAATCCTGTACGCCTGATTTCCTATACGGGGTGTATGATTTCCCTAACCATGCACCATAAACATGATCCTCACCCAGGGGTGTAGCACTATTACTCTTAATAGGGTTCATGGTTTAAAAAACCAAGTGCCAACCATGTGAATCCCCTCTGTTTGGGTTCACATGATGGGCAGGGTTGGGTGTATGGTTTGGTCAAAATGTGTGCCAACCATGTACAACCCCTCTTCCTTCCAAAATTCTCTAATTTCACCTAAAAATCCCCCATTGTAAAACCCAAAAAAGATGTACTCAAAACAAGGTGAAATATTACATATAAATGAGCTCAAGTAATATTCAAAAAAGTTTGGGATCTTACACAATCATCTATTCATCTCAACATTAGTATCTCAACATTGGGAACATATTAAGTGTTATCTTTCTCTCAATCATGTGTTTTCTAAGAAGTTCATATTTTCACTAAATCATTTTTCTTGGTCTTCAATACCATTCAAAATACACTTTAAATCATTAAATAAAAAGTATTTCATCACAATCCTTATACATTTCATGATTCTTATAACAATAACATAATCAATAAAATAATTTTACAACATATTTCTTGGATCTAAATACATGAGAACATTAATCATTCCACTTTGGTTGTATAAACAACATAATCTTGACCATTATACCTTATCTTCTTCTAAGGTATATTACCCTAACTCTTGGGGAATTTATTTGTGTAGTGAGACAAAAAACTACAGTTGAAACACTGAATAGAATTTTTTTATTTATTCTCATTTCAATATTTATCCTGGTGTCCCTTATCTACAAACTTATAACAAACTCTCAATCCCTTTAATCATTTACAAGGATGATTCTTTCCATAATTATCACATGTGGGAAGATCCTTCTTTCCCTTCTTCCCTTTATCCTTTTTTTTTCTATTATATCCTATTTTTCTATTTATTCTCTTCAAATCCATAAGACTTAGAGAATTTTTTCTCTATATTGATAGCACATAAAACTATTTCATTGTATGAATAAAAATATTTAGAGACTAGTGCCCTTTGAATAATTTTCTTAAGATCTTAAAATAAATGATAAATATTATACTTTGTGTTGTGTATATAATCTATAGCATACAAATCTAACATTATAAAGGTAGCCTCATAATATGTAAAATTAATTCATTTTTTTATTTAATTTAAGGAAATTTATCTTCATTTCCGTTTGTTTCTCATGAGGGAAATATTTTTTAAAATAATGTATCCTTAAAATCTTTTCATTCTATGAGTTCTATCTCCTATTCCTATTAAGTATTCTAGATCAATGTCCATAATTAATCAAAATCCCCTTTGAGATAATAAACTTCAAGTATAACATTTTCCTTTTTTTAATCCATCTCAAGTCTATAAATATCTTCTTTAGAGACTTAATTCATTAATCAGTTATAATTGGATTAGTAGTCCCATAAAATTATGGTGGATTCTTTCATATAAAGATATCTAACATAGGAGAATCTCATTGTTGAATAGTTTTCTCTATCTAGGAAAGGTTATTTTTCATAACCTTATTAATCTTCCCTAATATATCCATAATTTTCTTTGTTCCAATGCCAAATATATTGGCTACCTCAATAGGGAAATATCTATATTGGCCATGTGTATTGTTACCCTTCTTCCTTCCAAGATAATTTTCTAAACAATGGAATATGCTGGATTAGCTTATAAATTTATGAATTTTAAATCATTATATATAATTTGAAATAGATTGTAACACTTAGAATATATTAAAATTTATACATTTTTGATCTCAATATCATAAAATTTGGTTTATTTGGGGATATATTTGTTTTCAAATCCTTCATAATGGTTTGTAAATAAAATATGAATTATACTAAGAACATACCTTAGGAGTTTTAAACCAGGTGCATAGTAAGGCCCATTTTTGTACACCAGGTGAAAATCAGGTAAATACCAACACACACTTTTAGGAGTTATTACCCCAAGGTACCTATGTTCTAGAACTGCATCCACTTGTTGTATCTAGATAGGGATATATTTTTAGGAGAACATAAATAATATCTTCATTAAAAAAACTTTAGGATGTTATTATATACTTATCGTCAATGACTATAACATGATTATATTCCTTAATCTATGTTTTCCTTAATCTACTTCCCAATGGTTCTGCTAAAATTCCTCTGATACCAACTATAGTAACCCTAACCCCAGTAGCCCAGAGTCAGTGTCTGTTTTATTACATTGGCATAGATATATAAGGTGTCGAATCCTGAAGGACCGATCAGTTTAGAAATTTTTTAGAACTAGATACATACATGATACCCATTTTATATTGGGAATAAAAAATAAAACCTAAAAAATAAAATGCTGAGCATCCTTATAACTCATTCAAAGGAGTCATCTTCAAAACCTTGGGAAATAGAAATAAGGGTGAGATTAAATGATCGATAAGGGTTAAGTATAGAAGAGGATATCATGAATCAATAAGCATAATCAACATGTTAAGTTAAATAACTTAACACAATTTCCATTTAAATAACTAGATAAGGCATAGTCAACATAGTAAGGTAAATAACTTAAAACACATTCCATTTAATTAATAAACTGAGAATGAAATGCATAAAAAGATAGTATCATTATGATAATATCATGGATAATAATAACTAAATTCTTATTGAAGGAAATTATTAATTATTATATGTCATCTCTCTTGCACATGATACTTCTACCATCAATATGTATACTCAATATAGTTTAAAACTACTTGGTGAAAACCCATCTAATTTTTTCAATTAGTTTGTATCATTAGGCATGTCGATGCATCGAGAGGATATCTATAACCAGGACTCACCCATGTTTTCACATATAATTTAGTCCTCATATATCAAATAATCAATTTAATTCATAAACATTTTATCTTATCAATAAATATCTATATTGAGTAAAGGATACAAAATTATCAATATTTCCCTTATTAATCAAATAACTATCAAAGTATGCACCATATATAAAAATAGTATATGGTTTAGGAGACAATAAAATCCATCATAAAATAATATTTATATTTAAGTGAAATGTAATTTAAAATGAAAATTTATCATAATAAAGTGATTATTTTAATAGAATGTTAGTAAACACAAAGGAAAGTGAGATTGTACAACAACTTTTACCGCTTAGTAATTTTCAAGTCAAATCACCTTGGGTAAAATAGTTAAAATTTAAAATTAAAATACCATGAAGTATGAGTGAATGGTGATATTAAATTTCAAGGGGTATTATATACTCCATGTAAAATAATATAGGTGTATAAAATTACAAAATGCCTCAATGAAGGGAAATTAAGACGAAGTCCTCTACCTCACGCTTCATTTTGGTTGAACATTATTTAACCTCCTATATAATGGTTTTAAAAATAATATTAACTTATTATAGAAACATATTAATGTTCATAACATCATATATGATCCTTTTATAACTTCTTATCACTTTTTCGTTAATAATATTACATTATTTTCATTGTTTTGGGCGTTAACTACCTTGTTTTCTCATTCATGTTTTTTCATAAAAGTTATGGTTCTCATGCATATTATATAGTTAACTAATATTTATAATAATAATAATGACATAATTATAATAAATATACATAAATTATATTTTTAATACCAATCATGAATTATGGTTTTGAGAAATTAAGTATGTTACGATCGTGAAGTCGGAAGGCAATATGTATGCATGAGTAACATTTCCATTTTCTAATGATCATTATTGAAAGAATGTAAATAATATATTATCTTTAAAAAATTATAATAATATAATATATACCATATTATTTCTTTAAAAATAATTATATATATCATCCATGTGGTGTACTTATAAAAATCGAGTCGCATCATTTCGTGAAGGTGGTAGTCCACAAGTACACAAACGATGTTATCATCTTTCATTGAGTGAAAACATAAGAAATAAAATGATATATATTATATTTTAAGAATGATAAATATGTAATTAATATAATAATTATTTAATTTATATCACATATAATAGTTAACTTTATTCGTACCACCTTCCATGTAAAGTGTTAGTGAAAGATGAATCATGTCGCTTTGTGTGGCTGTAGTCCACCATACGCATGACTGACGTTATAGTATCTCCTATAGAATAGAAAGTAAAATCCGTATATATGATATAATGACTCAAAAAGTATAATTATATTATAAATATAATATATATACTATATACCCATAATCATACCTAACTGTGAGATGTGGTAATGGGAAAACAAATGACAGTAGTTCATGAGGTGGTGGTCTGTCGTATACATGAATAATGATTTCATAACCCATTTAATGAAAGTGTGTGTGGGGGGGGGGGGGCGTTCAGGTCATAAAATTAATATAAAAACATCTTAGTATATGTGAAACACTGGTTTTATTATATTATTAGGTTTTAATAATAATTTAATGGGATGTAGGAAGAAATAAAATAAAAATGCTCATTGAAGAATATTACATCTTCTTCAGGTATCCTCCTTAGGTTTGCACTAAATCCAACCTATGTTAGATTTATGACCAAATTAAGGCTTAAAATATGATAGGATGAAATTTTTTGATTGATTTTGTCAATTATTGGATGAACCAAAAGGTTTTTAAGGTGTTAGAAAGAGATAAGAGGCGGTGTCCTTTTATAAGTGAGGTGAGTGACACACTGGTATATTTTGGAAAAAAAAGGTGCACCCACTTTTTTCACATGAAAAAAAGAAAAAAATGAATTATTATAGATACTTATAAATTATATGGGAAAAATATATCTATCAAACAGATTTTAGAAAAGTTATTATTTCATTTTTATCCTTATATTTTTATTTTAACCCCCGGTAAATTCATTTTTACCTTAACCGTGGTAAATAATTTTTACATTTTTCACTATTCATTTTGGTCAAAAATTGATTTAACCTTATTAGATAATATAA
The DNA here is from genome assembly GCA_963277665.1 of Viscum album. NCBI lineage: Eukaryota > Viridiplantae > Streptophyta > Magnoliopsida > Santalales > Viscaceae > Viscum > Viscum album. Next base: position 1,435,311,676 of record OY728153.1, on the reverse strand, counting down.
ATTATTATTATTCCAAATATTTAATCGATTTTTACAAATTTCATTCACATAATTGGAAAATTTTAATTTAAAATTAATCTTAGAGACGCGATGAGAAAGTTTGTTTTTTAAGAGAAAATATTTAAAAGTTTAGAAAGTTATTATATAAAAATTCAATATGAAATATATTTAAATGAAGTAAATTGGATTAATTGATATCAAATTGAACAAATTTTACTTTAAAACCAATTCAAAATATTGTTTAACTTTATAAAAAATTTAAATGAAAAGGCAGTTTTAAATTAAAATTCAATATTTTCACTATTCATCAAAAAATGAAAAATTTCAAAAAAATCCAAAATATTCACTTGAAGATAATTATGATATTATAATTTAAAAATAATTTAATTTTATCAAATAAATTTTCAAAAATTGGAAAATTTTAATTTTAAATTATGTGCACAAAGCACGACTAATACGTCTTTTATAAAAATATCATTTTTCATAAAATATTTATTTTTCATTAAAATGGTTATTATTTTATTTATAATTAATAGATAACCATAATTTTTATATTTTAATTATTACTATTCATACCCACCAATTTAACAACTATTTTATAAAAATATACTATATTATGATTTATTTAGACTGGGGGTTTCATGTTCTGCAAGCTATTGAAGAGATTAAATTTAAAGAAATATATTTTATAGATTATTTATGCTTGATGTTGCAAGTTGCATATGCTATAGAATACAATGTTATTATTGTATTATTTTTATGTTTAAAAAAATTAATATTAGATAAATAAAATCCTATAATAAACATTTCAAATAATTAGAATAATTTTAAAAGTGCCACCAAGGAAATTTTAAAAGAACTTCACATGCGAAATAAACCCAATCTAAGTGATAAATCCATTCAAAATACCATTTTAAGACTACTAAGGGCCTAAAATATTCTTATAAATTCATCATAAATCTTATTAAATATACAAGAAACTTTATAACATGTAATGTAAAAGATTTCCAAAGAAAAACCTACTCAAATCATTGGAAATCAAGCCTAGATGCATCACCATTGATGGAAGACATCCAAAAAAGTAATAAGGGGCCAACACAAGTCATAGAAATGAATAGAACATAAAAAATTATACAATATGGTACACCTAGAGTTTATAAGTACCAAAATGTGATGTTAGGGGAAGAAATCATTGGGAAAATGAATAAGAGAGGGTGGTAGAGATCTTACCTCAGAGATTCATCCAAGAACCATAATGGACTCGAGAGAAAACACCACAATATGATGGGATCTTGAGGGGATAATCGAACCAAAGGTAGCTTATACAAAGGAAGGTTACGACACAATGAGGGTATAAATAAAGGGGGAAATAGAATTAAATTAATATTTTTATTTTTGAAAATTTAAAAAACATTCATGGGAAACCCACATGGTTCACCCGCATGGTTTACAGAATTGTGCGGCAGTCATGCTGCCCACACTTGACACCTAGAAAAATTGTGCACAGATTCCTCTAGAGCATAGAAGGTTCTAAATACCCATGAACCAAATATTCCAAATGACACTATCCCATTAATGAACACTGATGTGAGGGTTCTTCTTGGTTACTAGTAACCACACAAGGCCCGTTCACCAATTATAAATCCCTAAAAAATTAAACTCAATCACAGAACTTATAAAATTTTAATCAACCCAAAATTAATTTAAAGTAATATAAAATAATTGAATATAGTAATAGGTGGGTTTTACACACCATTTACCTCAAAATATTCATGGTCGGCATAAAATCATAGTCTCTAAGCATGTGTTGTGAATAAACGATGAATAATTATACATGGTGTGTATTGAGAATGTATATGTCATGTACCATACCAATTTATTATACCACCCTGAGATTTTAAAATATAAAAAACATGTTTGATAGTGTATATGACATGAAACACCAAACCTGGAAGACAATATAACATATTAATACTTTTTGATATATTTCTTTTTGAAATAAATTCAATCTCTTTAATATCTTTCGATGTACGCAACACTAGGTGTAAAAGAAACAAGAAACTCTATTAAAATATTATTATATAAACATTAATATTATAACCTAGCCATTAAATTTAAGAGTATGAATAGTTATAAATAAATAATGAAAATTATATGGTTTAAAAATGTACAAAATAAACTCAATGGTCATCTATTTATTAGAAATAAAATAAGAATCATTTGAAAGAAGAAGAAATGTTTTCTGAAAAAATGTATTTTTCTAAAAGGCGGTCTAGTTGCATTTTTCACACATAATTTCAAATTAATTTTTTCCAATTTTAGAAACTTTATTAGAAAAAATAAACTTATTTTTTGAAATATTCATGTAAAAATTATCTTTTGGTTAATTTTTGATAATTTTCTGAAAAGGTTAATTTTTTGATAAATAGTGAAAAATTATGAATTTTAATTTAAAACTACTTTTTATTTTAAATTATTTATAAAGTTAAATTATATTTTAAATTGTTTTAAAAGTAAAATTAGTTCAATTATAAATCTATTAATCAAATATATTCCATTTTAATTATTTTTATTTAAATTTTGATATAAAAACTTTTTAAACTTTTGAATATTTTCTCTTTAAAAACTCGTTTTATCACCGCATCCACTGGATTAATTTTAAATTAAATATTTTCTCTTATGTGAATGGAATTTTTAAAAATGGATTTAATATCTCAAATAATAATAATTTACATTATCTAAAAATTTCATATTAATTTTTTACCATAATTAATACTAAATACAGTAAAAAAAATACCACAATTAAGATAAAATTGATTTACTTTGGGTTAAACTAAGAAGATAAGATTTAAAAATGACCCAAAAATTGTTAAAAACTAATTTTATATCATTATTTGTACCTTTTAATGTATAATACTTATATATAATCCATTTTTGACCTCTATGGCTTGAGAAAAATGCGACCTTCTTCTTTTCAAAAATTACAAGTGCACTCACCTCACTTATAAATGACCACCCCATCTCCTCTCTTCTTCACACATTAAAATAATTTTGGTTAAATATAGATATATAAAAATAACTTCCAAAAATATATCCCATAATACTAGAATCATTGGTTTGTTCATGTATACATTATAGGAATACTTTAGGTATAATCCTAAAGTGGTCATCCGGGAAGAGGTGAAATTTCTAACTATGCATTTTTGTTTAATTTTTTCTTCCACCTCCTTGAAACCATATTTATTTATTATTATTTAATAAAACCAGTATATAAAATATAATTAGATGTTATTATTTTAATTTAATGAATGATATTCATATCAACCTTCCTAAAATGAGAGATGATAACTTCACTCATGTGTACAACGGACTACTGCCTTGCGAATCAATATGACACATTTTCCATAAAAAACTCTCACGATTGGGTATGATGATTGATATAAATTATATATATGATATTTATAATATTATTATACCTATTTATCCATTATATCATATATAAATTTTTAATTTTCATTCCTTATGGGATATGATAATGTTGTTCATGTGTACGGAAAACTTCTGTCTCATTAAGCGATGTGATTCATTTTTCACTAACGCTTTACATGGAAGATAATAAGGATAATGTTAATGAATATATGTTATATAAATGATATAATTATGATATTAATTACATATTTATCATTATAAAAATATAATATATCATTTTATTTCTTACATTTTCACTCACTTAAATATGATAACGTCATTCGTGTACGTGTGGATGGTTGCCTTCATGAAGCAATAAGACTATATTTTCATCACCAAAACAAATTGATGATATATATATATATATGTATATTTAAATAAATAATACAATTTTTATGATATTATTATTATTCTATAAAGATAAAATATTATTTACCTCCTTTCTATAATGATCATTGAAAAATTGAAACGTTACTCATGCGTATGTATGGTCTACCGTCTTCATGATCGTAACATACTTAATTTATAAAAAACATATTTCATTATTGATATTAAAATTATAATTTTATGTATAAATATTATAATTATTTCATTATTATTATGTTGGATATATTGAAATAATTACTTCTTAGACCAATAGTCAACCCACCAAAGTCATTTTTGACATATAAGTCAAAAATCATTGAAACACTTGACATAAACTTAAATGATTAAGTAATTATATATGACATGTTAATAAATTAAATAAATGAAATAATAAACTCAAAAATTTTCTTAAGAAAGTAAATAATTTACATAATTTTATTATTCTTTAAGATAAAGAACGTGTGTGATGAGTCAAACTCAATATAAGGGTTTCTCGTCTCACTTTTACTTTTGTGAGATATATTCCATATTCACCACTTATTTCCTTTTTGTGGGGTGTATAATAATAATTTTATATTTTATATCATTAATATATTTATCATCATGGTATTTAATGTTTCATTTTATGGTATTTATTTCATTGGTTTTACGATTCAAAAGTTACCAAAGTGGTAAGGGTTTATTTCACAATCTCATCATTATTTAGGGTTGTTTTTGTTTATCTATCCATTAGGGGAATTATCTAACATTTATATCTTATTCTAAATATATTTTATTCTCCTATGGTTATTCATGAACTTTTTTGAGTAATAGTACCATTTTTCCTTGCTTTGGTAATAAAAATGATTAAGAAAATATTTTTAATAAAATATGACCTTATTTATCTCTTCAGTAGAAAATCCTTTTTCCTCAAAAACCATGTTTTTTAAAAAATAAAAAATATTTTTAAACATTAAAAATTTATTTATTAAATACATTTTTACCCATTTTTACATTTTATAAAAAAGTTGAAAGGAATCGTCATGTTTTTTTCAAAACAATTCTTATTTAGCTTTTACTGAAAATGTGAAAGGAATCTTCATTTTAATTTGTACGACCTAAACATAATTTCCTATAATCATAACCACTCAATATTTTAAATATTAAATTATAAGTTTTAAAGGATAATTTCAATGAAAAGTATTTTCAAAACATTTTGTGCAATTTTTTATTCAAAAAAAGGATTTTCAAAGTGGAAAGGTTATTTTCCTAAAAAACAATTAATGAAATTTTTATGGTATTTATACTCATAAACAACATCAACCCTTTATTGTAATTATGATCTATTAGGGATATTTTTTATTGATATAATACTTATTCTTTATTTGGATATTTTATGATCAGTTTGAATAATTATGTATAATTTTATTACCATTCACCATATTACTTTGGATAGTTTATGATTATCTTTATTTTATTTGGGTAAGTATTAACATTTAGTATATTTTTTTACAATAAAAATGTTTATGATGATTATATTTCACCTCTCTCATATGAGTAATGAATTTTACTTGGTAATTGATGGGTGGGGATTGGTTATAGATATCCCATCGGTGTATCGGTAGGTCTCATGAGACAAACTAGATTGGTTTTTGGCCAAGTCCTTACCCATTTATTTAGATGTCTTGGAAAAAGGCCTCAATGATATGTTTTAAACATAATAAATTATGAAATTCATCATTATGAATTCAGTTATTGATATTTTATTTGATTATTTTAATATTTTGAATATTCATGGTTAATTTTTCAATCTCATCTGATTATTTATATGGCATTATTTCATCATAATTTATTCTGGCCATATTATCCTCAAATTATTGATTAAGTGGCATGTTTTTTAGTTGTGTACCTTTCCAAATTTATTATGCCTTATTTTTTCATAGCTTTAGATGTAATATAACCCTTACTGAGTATATGATCTCACCCCTTTTTTATGCTTTATTTTCCCCAGGATACCAGGAAGTGTTTGGTGACAGATATGTAGGGACATGCTATGAGGAATAATGGTGTTCTCAAAGAAAATAATTTGTTTATTTTATGTTTTCAACTTTAATGAGAATTTAAAATATGTATATATTTTACCAAGACTACTAAACTATTCAGTCCTTCAGTATGTGATTCCTTGTATCTTATGCCAATGTAATAAAGTAGACATTGACTCTGGACTACTAGGGCCAGGGTTGCTATAGTTGGTATTAAAGGAAGTTTAATATAAATAATGGAAAATAGATTTAGGAAAAAATTGATTAGGTAAAATATCCCTATGATATATTTAAGGGTAAGTATAGAATATTACCTTAAATTTTTGATAAGGAAGATATTATGTGATTTTTTTAGAAAATACATCACTTTCAGGATACTACAAGTTGATGTGGTTCTGGAACAGATGTACTTTGGGGTAATAAATTTGAAAATGGTGTATTGGGATTGACCCGATCGTCACCTAGGGTGCGACAATAATCCTTACTATACACCTAGTTTTACACTCCAGGGTGATATTCATAGGATAATTTATGTTCTTTTTTACTAACCATTGTGAAGGATTTCAAAATAAATATATCCCCAAAGAAACCATTTTTATGATTATGAGATTAGCTATAAATAAAATTTTCAATTTATGTTGAGTGTTTCACTAATTTTGGTACTATAAAATATGTTTCATAATTTTATGATCTAATATAGTGTATGATATCATTTATAAATGGCACCTAATGAGCTAAATGTGAATTGTATCAATGCACATAACCAATGTAGGGATTTCCCCCTTGGTAAAGATAATGAATATATAGCTGGAGTTAGAGCTAGAACCCATCAAATTATAACCATATTAGGGAAGGTGACTCAATTTGTGAGTAATAATCTTTCCTATATAGAGCATCATGTTGATTCACTATGTAGTGTAATGATGTTAGATAGCTTCATCTGTCAACAACCTTAATCATTCAATGGGACTATAAATTCATTTTTAGTTGAGAAATGGATAAGTACCTTAGAGAATATATTTATATCTCTTGGAATTAGTGAAAGGGAGAAATTCATTATGGAATTTTATCATCTCTTGGGAGATATGGATCAATGGTAGTCATTAATTTAAAACACTAAGGATTATGAGGAAATAAAAAACATAGAGTGGAAGTATTTTAAGGTACTCTTCATGGAAAAATATTTTTCTCTTAAGCAATGAGAAAATATGGAAATACAGTTCTTGATTCTAAGATAGAAATAAGAGGAAAATTTTTCTATGTATGAAGCCAACTTTATAAAGTTATCAAGGCATGTTGTAGACTACATACATAATACAAAGAGTAACATTTATCATTTCTTTTATGTCCTTAAGACAATACTCTGAAGGGTAATGGTCTCATATACTTTCTCATAATACAATTATATATTATCATGTGTTATCAATACATATAAATAATTATCCAAGTCTTATTACTTTTAAGGGAAGTAAGAGAAAAATAGGATTACAGAGAAAAATATGGATAAAGTTAAGAAGGGAAAGAAGGGTTTTACAATATGTGATACTTGTAGAAGAAAACACCTTGGTACATGATTGAAAGGAAACGTATTTTGCTTTAATCATGGACAAAAAGGACATTATTCTTGTAATTTCAAAGGAAATAATGAAAATTCCCATGTGCAATGCTTCCACTGTAAGGAGTTGGGGAACTGTTCAAATGAATTCCCCAAGAATTAAGGGAATATACCTCAAAATGAGCTAAGTGGTCATGTTAAATCTTATTCTCTTACTACAGAATAAGTTGAATAATTAATATTATTATGTTTTGATTCAATAATTATTTTATAGGAGTACTTTAATCAATGATATTATGGTTATAAGAATTATAATATATATAATTATTGTACTATAGTAGTATTTATTTAAGGATTTGAAATAATTTTTTGGAAAACACATTATTGAGGGAGGATAACTTTTAATATGTTATTTATGTTGAGATAATAATAATATATTTATGGGATAGTGTTGGTGACTATTAAATTAATCAGGGGTTTATGGTTTATATAATAATTGGGGGGGTTTATTGTAAGTATTGATTTATGGAATATATTTGAAAACTGATGATTATATTTTTTTGAAATGATGAATGTTTTTATTAAGGTTTTATAGTGATCAAGGTATTCACATATTTGAAATGTGACATTAAGAGGAACTTTATACTATCATGGGAATATAATATTGATTTAGTGACCTTCCTTAAAAATTGTTGGACTTTTAATTTAGATAAAAATATTTTAGATGATTCTTAATGTTAACTATATATGCAATGAGTTATGTTAAAATTTAGGTGTTATTGGATAATTTGTGCAAACAATTTTTTTTATCTAGATATAGGAGGAATGACTTTTCATTATAATTATCTATTAATTATTAATTTTAGTGCTTTAGGAATAAAAAAAATCATCTTAAATATTCATTTCTTTTAGTAAGAAATGAATTGGAAAATGATCGAAGCATAACTAATTGATGAAATTATGATAATGAAATAGAAATATATAAAGTAAGTATGTTTTCATAAATTCTTGGTCTAGATGGTTAAGTAATTCCTCAAATTTAGGAAAAAGGATATTGAACAAATATATCCTAATACCTTTATTTATGTTGAACCGATTTTCTTTTATATCATCAAATATTTATGGTTTTTTTGTCCTTAAATTTCCATTGACCATTCACTTGCTTGTGATAAATGACCTCTATCACTCTCTAGGATTATTTATTCTTTTCTTCCATGTCTATATATTCACTTACCACCAATGTTATCCTACTTAGAAACCTAGTTATGTGTTATTACATATGACCTTCATACTTAACTTTCTAATCAAGAGAGTGTTTTATTAATACTTTTTATGATTTGGGTTTTAAGCTAAGGTATTTTAAAATGTCAAACCCTTGATTATCAAAATAAAGATTAAATTGTGAAGTTTTAATTTATTTAATGGGTAGAATGTAACACCATGATATCTTAAAATAACAATATCATGTTAAATAGCATGTATGACACACAAAACCAATATTATAAAAGAATATAAAATCTTGAGACTTTAATATATATTTCTTTTTTAAATAAATTCAATATATTTGAAATCTTTCAATGCATGCAACACCGGGTTTAAACTAAACATGATACTCTATTAAAATATAATTATTTAAACGTGACCATTATAACCTAACCGTTAATTTGGAAAGTAAGGATAGTAAAAAATAAATTATGAAAATTATATTGTTTACACATGTATAAAATAATCTCAATGGTTATCTATTAATTAGAAATAAAACAATAATTGTTTGAAATAAGAAAAAATATTTTCTAAAAAACTTTATTTTTCTACAAGGTGGTCTAATCACACTTTGTGCTCATAATTTAAAATTAATTTTTTCCACTTTTAGAAAATTTATTTCAAAAAATAAAAAACATTTTTGGAATATACATGTCAAGATTATATTTGGGTGAATTTTTGATAATTTTTTGAAAAGATTAGTTTTTTTGATGAATAGTGAAAAATAATGAATTTTAATTGAAAACTATTTTTTGTTTAAATTATTTATAAAGTTAAATTATATTTTAATTTATTTTAAGTAAAATTAGTTTAATTATATATCTATTAATCCAATATGTAATTTTAATGATTTTCATATTGAATTTTGATATAAAAACTTTTTAAACCTTTGAACATTTTCTCCTTGAAAACCCACTATCTCATCACATCTACGTGATTAATTTTAAACTAAAGTTTTTCATATATATGAATGTAATTTAGAAAAAAAGGATTCCATATTTTTAATTAGTATAATTTATATTATCTAATATGTTCATCATAATTTTTTACCATAATTAATAGTAAAAATAGTAATAATTATTTACCATGGTTAAGGTAGAAACTGATTTACTGAAGGGTTAAACTGAGAAGATAATGGTTAAAATGACCCAAAACTTGTAAAACACAATTTTTTTTCCATATTTTGACCTTAAAATTTATAATTATTTATAATAATCTATTTTTTACCCTTTATTGTAGTGAAAAACATGGGTAAACATTTTTATATTCAAAACTTACAAGTATGCCACTCACCTCACTTATAAAAGTCCACCACCTACCCTCTATTATTCACGCCATAAAAACCTTTTGGTTCAAAAAAATATCTACCTAAATAACTTAAAAACTTTAATCCCCTCATCCTATAATCATTTTTGTGGTCAAAAATCCATTCTAGGAATACTTTAGGTATAATCCGAAAGTGGTGGTTCAAGAAGAGGTAAAATTCCTAACTATGCATTTTTGTTTTATTTATTTTTACACCTACTTTAAAACTTATTAATTTGTGATTATATAATAACAAAATTATCTCCCATATACTTATATTTTATTATTTTAATATAATGATCTATATCTATCTCCTCTTCCCTCAAATGGGAAACGATAATATTGCTCATCTGTACAATGGACTACCACCTCACGAACCGATGTGACATGTTTTCCATAAAAACATCTCATGGATAGGTATTATGATTGATATAGAGTATATATATGATATTTACAACATAATTATACATATTTAGTCGTTATATTATATATACCTTTTTACTTTTCATTCTGTATGGGATACGATAACGTCGTTCATATGTACGGTAGACTACCACCTCATGAAGCGATGTGATTCATTTTTCACAAATGCTTTACATGGATGGTAATAAGGATAAATTTAATGAATATATGTTATATAAATGGAATAATTATGATATTAATTACATATTTATAATTATTAAAATATAATATATCATTTTCTTCCATACCTTTTCACTCACTAAAAGCTGATAATGTTGTTTGTATACGTGTGTATTATCGCCTTCATGAAGCGATGAGACTATATTTTCATCTCTACACCACATGGATGATATATATAAGTATATTTTAATAAATAATATGGTATTTATGATATTTTTATCATTATTTAAATATAAAATATTACTTACCTTTCAATCTGTAATGATCGTTGAAAAATAGAAACGTTAATCATGCATACGTACAACCCACCGTCTCCATGATCATAACATAATTAATTTCTCAAAACCAACTTTCATGGTTGGTATTTAAAATATAATTTATTTATAAATATTATGATTATTTCATGATTATTATTCTATAGAATTTTAAATAATGACCTATTTGACCAATAGTCAACCTACATAAGTCATTTTTGACACAAAAGTCAAATATTGTTGAAATGATCAATGTAAAATTAATTGATTAAGTAATTATATATAAAATGTTAATAAATGAAATAAAATTAATAATAAACTTTAAAAATGATCTTAATTAATTAAATCATTAACTTCAGTTTATTATTCAAGAAGATAAAGAATGTGTGTGATGATTCTGACTTAAGGTAAGGGTTTCTCATCTAACTTTTAATTCCATGAGACATATGCCAAATTACCAAATTATTTCATTTTTCTGGTGTATATAATGCCCATTTTATATGTTATATCATTAATCTATTTATCTTCATGTTTTTTAAAGTTTATTTTGGTGTCATTTCTTTCATGGGGCTTATGCTTCTGAAGTTAGGGTTTATTTCACAATCTCATCTCCATTCAGGGTTGTTTTTATTTAAGTCTCTCTTAAGGGAATTATTTTATATTTTTATCTTATACTCAATTTATTTTCTTATCATTTATTTATTCATGAACTTTTTCAAGTAATAGCTCCATTTTCTCTCTCTTTGGTACTTAAAATTATTAATAAAATGTTTTTATAAAAATTCGACTTTATTTCTCTCTTCGGTAGGAAATCCTTTTTTATCAAAACTAATGTTTCCTAAAAATATATTCAAAAATGTTTCTAAACTTTTAAAAATAATTTATTAAATAAATTTTTTACCCATTTTTACTTTTTACAAAAAAAAAATAAAGGAATATTCATGTCATTTTTAAAACAATGATTATTTGGATTTTCTCAAAAATATGAAAGGAATATTTGTTCTAATATGTAAACATTTAATAGAATTTATTTCCATCGTGAAAAATAAACATTTTAAATCTTAATTTACAAGTATCAAAGTTTATTTATAAATAAAATTAATTATAAAATATTTTGTGAACTTTTAGTTTTAAAGAAGATATTTTCAAATTGAAAAAGTTATTTTACTTCAAAAAGTTTTTACTGAAATTATTATGGTATTTTTACTCATCAATGAAATAAACCCATTATTGTACTTATGATCCACTTGGGATATGTTTTATTCATATCAAATTTATTATTTCTTTGGATATTTTATGATCATTTTGACTAAAGATATACAATTTTATTACCATTCACCATATTACTCTGGATGGTTTATAATTTTTATATTTGATTGGGGTAAGTATTTAAATTTCATATATGATTTTAGAGACCCAATTTTTTCCTTTTAAGACATTGAAATATTTCTATATATATTTCCAGAGCTAAGTGCTGAGACGACATGCGATTCTGAGACCCGGTGTGCCCGGAATTAATTTTACAAAAATATTAAATATATTTTATATTGAGCACACAAATCAAAGAAAATGGGATAACTCTTAAATGGTTAATTGGATCATAAATATAATACCAAAGTTGGGTATGGAATGATTTTTTTACCTATGTGTGACATAAAATAAGTCAGCGTCGGATGTTCTGACCCCTCACTCATTGGCAGTGCGTTTAAGTGGATTAATTAATTAATTAATTAATTAATTAAACATTGACCTAATAAAAGTCTATAAATGTGTCATTAGGGAGAATTATCTAAGGTTGGATCATAATTCTACCACCGCTGGTGAATCTCTCCTCCCCTCCTCCCTTCAGTGAATACCTTTGACGAACAAAGAATCCTTGGATCAATGCAAATCGAAACGCAATGAATGTAGTGTCTCCTCCCAAACTCGTTGGTGAGCGCGTTCTTCAATAGTGGTTGATCCAAAATGAGGTAGGACTTGTATTTTCGTTTTTTATTCTATTAGATTAAAATAATTGAGAATATCCATCCTTTTTCTTGAATCTGGACCAATTGAAACCTTTCATGCACCTAAGAACTAAAATATTAATTTATTTATGAATTGTCTATCTAAACTCGGTTCCATGTTCTTGTTCGTCGACTAGGAATTCTTGGTCAACTATATATAAACCTTTTATTTGTTTCTTTTCTCCACCATTCTTTTCATTCTTCACCAATGGAATCTCGTGGTTCTCGATTCGACAGTTTCTGGGTGACCCGAGCTCGATTAGGTATCCAGATTTGTGGAGGACTAACAAAACAATGATAATTTTGTGAGCAAAGCACAGATCTAGAATCGTCATGGTTCAAGGATGCTCAATCTGTTAGTTTTAGATTGATAACCTGAATAATTAATGAAAAAATATGAGTATAATGTGCAAAGATACACTTTCTTATGAACAAAGTTGATTTCTAGTGAGCAACGGTCCAAAATCGCAATTCACGGTCAGATCCAAAGTTTTTAGGAGAAATAATGGTGGGATCTAAGATGGTTGGACCAGATTTGAAGCATAGATGAAGATCAAGAAAAATATGGAATTTCTATCAAAGATCTGACTACACACTATGTGTAGGATGAACAATATGGCACATAGCCTCTCTCAGGGGTGGTGCTAGGGTTTAGGGAAATTTGAGGGTAAGATGACGTGTAACACTCCCACACACACCGTATACCCATTCCCTGTTGGAGAACCTAAGTTATGGTTCACACAGGTGGGGAATCCATGTAAGAGAACAAATATATTGGTTGGACACATGGTAATCATCCCGTGTGGACCAACATGTCGTGTACCAGATTACAAAGACACAGGGTTCGAGTACACAGGCACGACCCTGGTCCCTGTTAGTCTGGACACAGTGTGTAGTCCACCTACACATAATGTTAATCTACATGGGGTGGAGTCATTTGTATGAAAGGGATGTGACTAGGTTGTAGAGAGGAACCACACACCATGTGGGTCCCCTCACACATTGTGTTCCCCTTGAGTTCTTCTGAGCGATCTTTGAACGATCCTATCCCCTTCATTTGAACTCATATTTTCTCTTGTGAGAAGTCTATCCTGAGTTTTTTTCCATATAGAAAGTGATGGTCCCCTCAGAAGAAGATTTTGAGATACTATGTAAAATTTTCTGGGTTCTTAATACGTTGAGGCGACACCCAATGATGATAGAAATCATACAAAATCACCAAATCATTTTTAGGCATAACCCCCTAGTAGGGATGGGTAGTGGAGTTACCTAAATATAGTATTGGGATTACCATCTAGTAGGGATGGGAAATGACATTCCCCAATTATCCTTCTGAGTTACCCTCTATTAGGACTATGCAGTGGAGTTCCTCGACATTCCAGGCTTACCCTCTAGTAGGTCTATGTAGTGGCATTCCCCGATGGCAGTTCCGGGTTTACCCTCCAATAGGGATAAGCAGTGGCATTCTCCAATGACATCTTCTAGGAGTAACCCACCAGTGGGGTTGGGAAGTGGAGTTCACCAATGACTCATTGGGATTACCCTTCAGTAGGATTGGGAGGTGTCATTCCCCGATGACATTCCCAAGCATAACCCTCCAGCTAGGCTAGGCAGTGGAGTTCCTCGATGAGTATCAGAGTAGGACCATCTTATCATACTAGGGCATGAGATTCATACCTAGAAATTTTATCCCCTCGACAGTACAACATGGTGATGATATGTGGTTTGACGTAGATTTGGACTCATGAGGAAGAGTGATGATTTCCCAACCAACATGTGTTTTTTTATGCGACCTAAAACTGTGTGGGAAAGTCAGTGTCACCAAAATAGGATAGTATCAAAGTGTGGTGATTGATTCCCTTATAATTGTGTTCTCAGGGAAGACATGTGAGATATTGGTCATCATTGATGGACTTCTTTTGGAATTGTTGGCTACTCTTTTTCTTGGGTTGAGCTGTGAGATGGAGATCCCATTACTCTCTTTTATAGGATTATTTGAAGGATCATATATATATATATATATATATATATATATCCTTCTTCAGTACCCACTCCTTGGGTTACTCTACTTCCAGGGGAGGTGGAGACATGTGGGGTATTCCACATACTTTCTGTATCTAGCTTCTTGTGGTTAGATGAGTCTAATCTCCTATTATAGGTAGCGAAGACTCGATGAGAAGTTCATCTTCTAACCGTGTCGAGATCCTTGTGTTTTGACGAGTTCACTTTCACTCTCTTTTTGGGTTAAGTTGTACTCTTTCATTGTACCTTGTTTTATCTACTGCTTCATTGTTCAGTTTTATCTCTTACTTCTCCCCCTTTTCCCTTTTTGTGGCATTCTACTGGGTATTTATATACTCACCCCTGCATGGGATTCACCCAACACGTGTTGTGTATTTTTTAAATGATAGAAAGGTTTATCATGAATTCAGAGGATCTTAGGAGTATGTGATTCTTGGACCACATATGGTGGTCATAGATTGGGATCAAGGATCTGGACTCTCTTTACTATTTTACTTTTCCAGTTTTTTGTCATTTTAGGACACATTTCTTATTGGGTGTGTATTTTTTCCCTTTTATTTTTAGTCTACACTATTGTACTTCATATTTTTTAGAGATATATGCATGTTTGGTTTATTTAGAGCAGTGTTGCATCTTTTATTTCTTCCCTCTAAACTTTTTCATTGAGTTGGTTGTATGCATGTGTATAAGTACTTAGACAAAGGACTCCCTGGGTTTTTATGCCTTCAGTTCTTTTCACCCCCATGGCCTATAGAGGTGAGCTAGGGGTAGTTGTGGATCAAGCCCGGGATTGGGTTGGGCTGTGGAATATTAGAATCAAAGGAAAGTGTATTTCTTGGGTCATTGTTCAGATGTTTCCCCTTAAGAGGATTGGTTGGGTTTAGGGAAACAATGTCAAAGTGTCTCAAGTGTAGATCCCAGACCTGGGAGTCCAATGATGGTATGGGCGGCTGACGTATCCATTCACCAGGACCCTGACTACCTGCTTTTCGACTAATCATGTAGAGAAATTTGTTGTAGGGTTCAATGTTACATGAATCATATATTATTGACTCTTTGAATATACTTCTTGAGTCATATACCCATTTATATATATATATATATATATTCTCATCTAACTATGAAACTCCTCAAAAACTTTTAGTATGCCTCCACAAAGACATCCATCCAGGATACTAGCTTCGTTTCATAATGACGACCCTATGAGAAATGAGGCCTTAGTTCATGGTCCATCCTACAATCCCCTTCCTCCAGGTGGGCAGCTAGAAGCACCTCCACATGTTGAGAAGCAGATTATCCCAGTAGAGTAGACTTAGGATGTGTGCATGCTAAGTGAACTCTGTGAGTTCTAGTATCAGATACTACTGAGGTTCTTCAGTGAGCTAGATCCTCAAGAAAAATAGAATTGTCAAGATTCAGTGGTCCATGTCTTCAGGATTATTCAGACCCTGATGGATCAGATGGTGGATTTGGCTGTCAAAATTTTCCATGGAGTGGTTGTTCATTGGTAGAGCTTGGTTACATAGGTTCATGATGAGTTAACACTATCATGGGATGGATTTTAGAAGTTGTTATGTGAGGATTACTACCCCCCTTATGCTCAGTCCAGTTTTAGGAGCTTCTAGAGCTTCAAAAAATTGGGATGATAGTGACTAAGTACACTGCTAAGTTCATAGACCTTATGCAGTACTTTATCAACATGATATGTTACAAAAAATTTCCAAGAATGGAATTTTGATCAGGGAATCCACAAATAGATGTGATCCAGCTTAGTTCCCTTATGCATCCCCACCTATGCCGAGGTACTGGATCTAGCACTTTTAATAGAGAGATTTCTATCGAAGGGATGTCAGATAGCTAATGGACCACCACGTCAAAGAAAACATCATGATCAGGGTGGTCCCTAGGGAGGAATATCTAGAAGAGGAGGAGGAGATATAGATGGAGGATGATGGAATGATATCCTTTCACCACCATCATTAGGTGGCCCATATCAGGATTAGGTAGTTGGAGGTTGGGGTCACAGACAACTTCAAGCTTTGGATGTCTACGATCTTGCAGCACATGAGATGATTTGAGGTACGATCTGTGTTTATTCTACTCTTTCCTTATTATTAGTAGACATAGGTACCATTCATTATTTTATCTCTCAACTCCTAGTGTGATAGTTATATTTCCTAGTATATATGCTAGCACAATAGCTTCTTCTCGAGGTTCCTATAGGGAACGCTTCTTCTGTGCTTTTTACCTATCAGTAGTGAAAGTTATTGCTTAGGGGAGAGAGGTTCATGTGGGACCTTTTTGTTTATCACGATGGAACCCTGTGACATAATATTGGGAATGTATTTGTTTTACATGGTTTG